>OZ010798.1:465271520-466471520 GCA_963932465.1 Maratus speciosus
CGCGATCCTTTGACAAAATTCAGGCTTTTTTCGCTATGCTTTTACGAAATTTGTTTTTTTCCAGCACTCCTTTGACGAAATTCGCATTTTTTCCGCGAAGCTTTGACGAAGGGGGTGATTTTTTTCTGCGAATGATTGACAAAATTGTTTTTTTTTTTTTTTTTTTTTTTTTTTTTTTTTCGGCGACTATTCGTTGAAATTCGCAATATTTTTAAGTGATATTTTTTTATGCCTGAATTTTCGGGCTGATGGCCGAATTTTTTAAATTTTCGGAAAATTCGGAACAGAATCACCCCTGGCAAACAATAAATAAATCGTACATAAAATTGGGAAATATTTAAGATTTCAATATTTAAAAAAAAAAAAAGTTACAAGAGCAAAAACTAAGATTTTTTTTTTTTGTTGTTGTTGTTTTTTCCCAAAAAAATTTTTCGCAAAGTTCGGAATTTTGCGGAAAATTTTCCGCGTGCGCGTGTGCGTCTATATTATACAACTCTGGCCTACATTTATCTAGACAGACTATTTTGTTAGTCAAAATGAAAAAAAAAACAAAGGGATATTTTCATTGACAAAATGTACATTTTTATTTTAAACATATGTTTTCAAATTAAGTCCTTATTGATTACTTTTTAATGGAAAAAAAATAAAAAGAGTTCTTGTTCTTCCCCATTTTACCCAGAAAAAAAGAAAAAATATATCTGTGAACATGAAAAAACATACTTTTTTGTTTCACCCATAAGTCTAATCTCTTAATAGGGATGGTTGAGCATGGCTCATGTAATATGTATCCCCAATCTCAGTGGCTCAAGTATCCCCACTACTACCATTTTTGTTTATCAGACTTTTACTAAGTAATGCATGCAGCCATTGGAATTATTTTATATTCAAAATACAACTGAAATTACACTTATTAAATCTATCTATATTGTTGCAGCTTAAAACAAAACTTTTATTACAAAAAAAAAATATAAAAAACACTCACCGAAATATTTACTTCAGATAGGGGAAAAGCAACTATTAATCACTATACTTTCAAAACGGTTCCAAGATATGTGATTTTTATTTTACATGTGCAGAACTATAAATATATTATCATGTTGCTAATTTTAGAAAGAAAAATTAACCTACTATAGAGAAAATAGGGGTGGCTCAGCTATCCCCTATGATCAAGTATCCCCACTCTCCGTAACGAATGATTATCTGGTAATTTGTTATTTATCTTGTGCTCATTTGATAAAGGACTGCTGCATTGGCGAATTTCAAGAGTAGTTGAATATAGTAGAAAAAGATAAAAAATGGCTAAGTTACTTATTAAATATAAAGAATAACTTTTTGTCTTTCTTGGAGGGCAAGAGGTATAGGTGCAGATTCCCAAAATTTTTTAGGAGCCAATTCAGCATTCATTAGCCTTGGTGGTCCACTGGTCTGAGACCACCAAAAATTCAATAGGAACCATTCATTTGAAAAATTTAGTGGTTTGCAGCACCGGTATCTTTTTTCCCTCTCTGACAGGCAAACGTAAATTTTCCCGATCCTGAGAAAACCTGAAAAATCCCATAATAAATATCCCATTATTTCATAAAGTACTTGAGCGATTTTTGATATACAGTAGAAGATCTTTATAACGCAAACCTAAAAACGCAAGGTTGTGCGTTATATGGATCACATCATTAAATTCACCTTGTAAACATGGCCAAATATGTCTGAAACATATCAAAATACATTAGAATATCTTTATATACTACATTCCTTGTTACCTAGAGTTATGCAAATTATAAATTTTTGCATAATATAGGTCAGACATTGTTAAATTTATTTTATAAACATGATCCAAATATAACTGACCAAACCATCCCTTATATTAGACATTTTCAAAAATTCAATTTTCAATATTTCCACTGTATATATATATATATATTATATATTGTGGTAGAGTAACAGCGTGTAAGGTAACAGCATACATATGTGGCAGACAGTTTTTTTAAAAAATTAATAAAATTTCTGAAAAATTGCCACTGATCTAAAGTAAAAAGTTTTAGTCACAGAAAAAACTGTCTGCCATAAGTCTTGAGCATAATCCAGTGAATATGGAATCCAAATTTCATCAAAAAGTCTTGAAGCTTGCATATTTCCCATAGGATTGCACCCAGTCTTGTCTTTCCTTAATAAAGCATCAATTTAAATTAAAAGCTTCTTTAAGGAGAATTATCAATGTGAGTACTGAATATTGGAATACTTCCTATATTCTTGCGGCAGAATATTTAGCTGAGTGTACTTTTTAATGACTCATCTTTATAAAGATAACCAATTAACATATTTTTGGGGGTAATTTTTAAAAATTTGCTTACATATTTAGGAAAGCTCGGTGCAGTATTTTTAGGCATGGTCCCCCAAAGTTCCCCTTTAAAATAAAAATGGTCCCCTTTCCTTCTTATAAAAAAGACTAAAATGTGTTGGGAGCCTTGCATTTTGAAATGACATGCAAAAGTAAAATCTAAGATTAACATAATTTGGAAAGTTTCTACAGGTATTTTTATGAACAAACAAACAAAAAAAGCTTTAAATAATTGTTTCCAGGGTTGTCAAAAAACCAGCTTTAAAAAAAAAAAAAAAAACAGTTTATTTGGTTTAAACCAGTTTTTTTTTTTGTGTGTGTGTGGGGGGGGGGAGGGGGGTTAAACTGTTTTTTTTTTTTTTTATAACTTTTCTTATTACCTATACATGCATATTTATTGATAAAAATAAATATTGTTGGATATATAAGTACTGTATATACTCGCATATAAGTCGAGGAGTTCCTGACAATTTTCGGTAAGCAAATTTGGGGAGTCGACTTATCCGTGAGTCAGTTAAAAAAGCAAAAGCAAAAACTTCGAATACTGCAAAAATATGGCATTTTATGTGTATGAATAGAAAAATAATATATAAAATATACAAATAATAATAATTTATCATTTTAAAAAATTTCAATGATTTGTTTTTGTTAACTTACTACCTTTTTGCGTTGGCAAGTGAAATCTGTGGTTTGATTTTGTGCAAAATTGAAGCAAAAAGTTAGGGGGTCGACTTATACGCGAGTATATACGGTAATATAACTTTCATTTAAAAATAATTTAAATTAAGTAATTACAGTCAGTTATGCAGAAAATTGGAATCATTTAAAATTTAAACATTAGTACAGTATACTTCCTCGAGTCCGCGACCCTAAAATCCGCGAACGCCTAAAATCCGCGTATTTTTTCAGATGTAAACAATGAAATTTACAGTTAAGATGCAGGCACAAAATTCAAGATGGCGCCGAAATCAGCGACTACCGCCATGTTTTTTTTTACTCAATTTTTTGTTAATTATTCTCTTTTGGCTATTACAGCTGATTTATTACTAAATAAATTTACATTACTTTTGATTTTGATATAAATTAGCATATCTATATCAAAACTTCCAGGGTTCGAAATGCAAAAAATCCACGAACCGGAACGCTATTTTAAAATTATTTTTCGCGGAAATTTATTTTTTTTAAATTATAGACAAATTGATTTCTAAACATACAAAGCAGTATAAGAAAAGCATTCAAGACTCTAAATAACAATGAAAAAAGCGCAATAAGCTATAGTGCAATAAGCTATATATACTGATAATAGCATTAACACTGTTCTCCTTGCTATCACTAGATGGCAGCATAGGACTTTTGGAATCGAATTTAATCGATTTCATTCGTAATAATTTAATATTTTTCTAAATTTTTATTAATTACTTACTTTTAAACTAATAAATTATTTTATTATTTTACTTATTTGAATGTTTCACTTTATTGTAAGCATTCATTATAATTTCCCTTGCTTAACTACCAATGAAATTAATGTTTCAAATATGTAAACAAATCAATGACCAGAAATCCGCAAAATTCTAAAATCCGCACAACCTCTGGTCCCAAGCTGTGCAGATTTGAGGGAGTCTACTGTAACAGCTTCTATGTCTTACGTTGTAAGAATAAATTGCTCTACATGTGATGTGAAACATTGATACCTTGAAAATCTTAGTAAACAATCCTTTGGTACTATGACTAATAAATAAATATATGATGTAATTTCATGAATATAATACGCTTTCCCATAGTTAGTCACAAAAATTTCTTTGAAATACTCACACTTGTTATCTGGGATGTTTGATTTATCTGTTAGAACACTACATGACAATTATGATATCTTATTGAAAAAAAAAAAGCCTTTTATAAAAAATTACCGCAATGATTTGACATTTAGAATTGAGTCTACAACCTTTCAAGAAGTATTGTGTAGTATTGTCACTTGACACTTCTGTTCTAAAACTGCCTTTTTTTTTTTTTTTTTTTTTTTTTAAAGCATCAGTAAAATAAGCAGAAACACTACCAGCTTTTTAGACTACTGAAAATATTGATCTAAAAAGGGACAGAAGTTTTACAAAAGTTTTCATCCACTATAGTATTTAAACAGACTTTTCTTCTAAGTTAAAGTATAATAAGCATTACTTTTAAATGACTAAACTAAAAATTAATATCTACAGTCCAATCTTGTGTGATTTTGATTATAAGAGTCAACATCTATAAAGGATTTTCTCTACCTTGACTGTAGTTTTTTTTTTTTTTTTTTTTTTTTTTTTTTTTTTTTTTTTTCCAGTGAAGACTAATTTGCTGAACATCTAAATATATATATATTTTTTTCCTTGACCTAATCATTATTTCACAATTATAAATAAAATCATCTGCAAAACAGTGTCTCCATTATGATTAACTTTTTTATATAATATCAGTATCTGAGGTTTTTAAAGAATTTTTAATATTCAAATACTTCTTATGATTTTGATTTTTGTGTGATAACTCCAAGACAACATTTTTTACTATTATATTCAACAAATAACAGGAAAAATAGATTGGTAATATTGAAATGCTATAACTAGCACCCAGTTTTTAATGCCCTCTTATTTGACTTCATATCTTGAGATTCTTTTTTATTCTTAAGGCTGTTCTTAACTGCTCAACAAGTGCAAAACGTTTTGACATATTTACAAATTCATTTTTTAATGGAAAGATATCAAATTGGAAAGCCTGGCCATGGAAGCGATTTGGAATTGAACTGTTTTTTCCAATCTTTGATCAATGTTGAGTTATAAGCGAATTCGATCACGTGACAAACCCATTTTTCGCCTGCTCTTGAGTGATTTTTCTACTTTTGTGCGGAAATTCGGTTCAAAACATCTACTTTGATACTATTTTCTGAAAGATCTATTGCGTTTGCAAAAAAAGAAAAAAAAAACAGCTCAATGACATAATTTCTGAACAACACCAGCTAGTTTCATGCATTTTCGAACAAAAATAAATTAAAACTTATGTCAGGAAGTTGCCCTTTTAGATTTGAGAACAGCCTTAAAGGATAATTTCCACAATCAAGAAAATTTTCTTTTACAGCTTGACTGAAATCTTTAAGATCATTTTATGTTATTAATTGCTGTAAGTAATCTGCATTTTCTCAAATGAAAATATTTTATGCCAAATATTGAATATTTTCAATCAGAGAAAATATTATATTAGATTTCCCCTAAAAAAAAAAAACAATTTTTCAATTTTTCCAAATTGAAAAAATTAAAATTTCAATTATAAAATAACAAAGTTAAAATTTTGTAATTGCTACATTCTGATACTTTTATTTATATTTTTTTTAACGTTTAGTGTCCATCGTGTTAACCTTAACATGGAAAATCTTATCTATAAGCAGGATTTAGAAAGAACTTAGTCCCTTAAAGGATCCTTCACAGTTTTTTCACTTTGAAACATATATGACGTTTAACAAAATTCTTTCTCTTAAAAATTGACATTTCAGAAATTTTTTCCAATCTCTAAATTAAATCCTTCACAAATGTAATGATTTTAGATTTAAAGAAAAAAAAAAACCTGTTGTATGATACTGCAATCACTAATGAATCTATTATCTAGCTGTATATATGCACAAAGGAACATCTCAATAATGTCTAATTAAGAACTTAAATATGATAATTCCTAATTTACAAACTTCCGATTACATTTTTTACAAATTCACAATTTTTTACATTTCATTCACATTTTTTACAAGTTCCCAAGTTTTTACAAAAGTTCACAATTTCGCAAGAACATGATCCTGTGAAAAAAAAAAAAAAAAATCCAAGCAAATCCCTGGTAAGGTAATTAAATGCAACTTCTCTTGTTAGAAGTGAAAATGATTAGGTGGAAAATTTAATGTGAAATTTGAAACATGCATTTACTTTTATTTGCATAGCTGTAATTTTTCACTATTGTTAGAAAAATTTCTTTTGATAATAACATGCAATTGAAATTATTATTATTTTTTTCTTTTCATGAAATATAGATTCATAGAGTTGTCTAAATGTATTTAAAAAAATATATAAATCCACACAAACTTTGTACAGAAAATGTCAGCAAATCTCTGTGAAAATGCTAGTTGAAAACAATTTTTAAACATATGGAAAAATCCATCTGTTTTAAAGGTTTCGTTTGGAAGAAAATATATATATATATATATTCTTTCAATATTAAGAATCTAAAACTTACTAAAACATAGTTTGGGTTTAGACCGGAAAGATGTACCAAAACTAAATACTGTATAACATCTTTAATCCGGACATTTCGGTACATTTATTCGTTTTTATTTTCAATTAAAGATAATAGATAGCGCCATAGTACATATGTGAATAAATTTCCAAAAATTATTAAGAAGAATGAAAAGACTGCTTAATTTAGTACTTTTTTCGGTTTTAAGATTGTAAGAATTTTCTAAATTAATATGTAATTAATATAAGGGTATTTTTTAAATATTAATTTGTAAAAATTCAGAATTAATGGTATTTGTAAGAATTTTCTAAATTAATATGTAATTAATATAAGGATCTTTTTTAAATATTAATTTGTAAAAATTCAGAATTAATGGTAATTTTTCCATTTTTTTTCCCAAAGATAGGAAGAAGGCGCCAAAGCATCTCAAAATCGGATTTTATTACTATTATTTTTTTCTAAGTATTTAATTTGTGACTTACTTCGATATTTGTAGGTTCTATATACTTAATTTTTTATAACATTAGCCTTATATATCACTATTTTAAATATCTTAATGTAATTATAAAGTTATTTTTTAAATTAATTGTATTATTTATTGAGTATTTATAAATTCTAATAAAAAAAAAATCGTACGGTTATTGTTTTTTGCAATTTACAACAGATGGCGACACTGGATAAACTATACATAATTATTTCAAAATTACAGTGAAACTCGTTTAAGATACGCCCGCTTAAGATACGATCCCACTTAAGATACGAATTATCTTCGGTCCCTTGAAAAATACCTATTAAACCTGTGTAAAATTACCCGCTTAATATACGTACGCATAAGATACGATCCCGTTTAATATACGAAGAAAATTTGTCAGTTGATGTCAAAAAACCCGCTTAATATACGAAATGGTGCTTATGTAATCCATTTACCACGTGTCTTTAGGATACAATAGGTAAAAGAGCAAATGAATTGCGTTAGAGTCTCTCTTGCCGCCTTTACCCCTCCAGTTTCTTCTTTCTCTTTCATTCGTATTAACGCGGTATCGGTAGTTCTCAGTTCCTACGGAAGGTTCTAGAAAGTTCTCCTTTACTTCACAATCGCGGAACGTGGCGCAACTCCATACCGTGCCTTCGAAACTTCAGTACCGGTAAAACTATCAAAAGGATATTGCCTAAATCTAGTCTTTTGTTTAGCCGCTGAATAGTGATAGGAGTAAATAATGGATGAGCAGCTTAAAGTAAAGAGAAAAGCACTTTCTTTGACTGAAAAATTGAATATCTTAAGGAAACATGACGCCGAGAATTTGATAAGCAACACAGCCTTTACCAAATCTGTGGGAATACACGAGCCAACACTTCGAGCTCTGTTAAAAAATAGATAGAAACTGGAAAACAGTGCATCAGCTGTAGTGCATCAGCTCAGAAAGAAAATTAAGGTGGCAAAATTGGAAGAATTGGAGAAGATTTTTATTTGAATGGTTGTCTCAAATCCGAACTAACGGATCATTGATTAAGGAAAAGGCCTGCGAAATTGCTACATGTCTTGAAGCGGATTTCACGCCGAACAATGGTTGACTAGACCACTTCAGACAAAGATACGGCATAGTTTATAGAAAGGTATGCGGAGAGTCGACAGCTGTGAATGTAGATGATGTCAAATGTTGGAAAAATAATGTGCTCGCGCCGCTATTGAAAAGTACTCCAGATGCGATATTTACAATGTCGACGAGATGGGCCTTTTTTAAAATTAATGCGTGATAAAACAATGGCGTTTAAGGGTAAGAAATGTTCTGGAGGAAAACTGAGCAAAGAACGAATCACTGTTTTCGTTGGATCAAATATGAGCGGAACGGATAAATTAAAACCCCCCGTTATCGGCAGGTCAAGGAATGCTCGCTGCTTTAAAAATGCTAGAAATCTACCCAGCGATTATGAAAGTCGAGCCAAAAATGGATGATAAGCGATAAATTCGTTAAGTGGATCCGCAAGTTCGATGAACGTATGAAAAAGAGTAGTCCAGAAAAAGTATTGTGTCTCGCCGACAACTGTCCCACCCATCCCATAGATATCCCCGGCTTAGAAAACAAAGAACCAGTCTTTTTACCACCCAATGCGACAAGCGTGGTTCAACCCACGGAGCAGGGCATAATTCATGTTCCCAAAATGAAATGCAAAAGTTGTGTTATTGTACGTCACCTACACCACATGGATCATCGCGAAAAGGATCTGTCCCGCCCAACCTGTAAGCCTATTAACCTCTCGGATACCATGCATTTCCTGAGGGCGTCCTGGGAAGACGCAACACCAACTACCATTGAGAACTATTTCTGTAAAGCCTTTGACGTCGATGGCACTTTGCAAAACAGTTGACATCGCAGAAAAGGAGCAGCATCAAGAAGAATGCAAAGATTGGGACTTTTTTGTCAAAATTGACGATCAGGTTGTAACAAGGGAAAATCGTTCTATCTCGGATATAATTGCGGACGTCAAACGTTCCGATCAACCTAGGCCTTCAGAAGAAGCAGAAGACGACGCGGATGAAGAAATGGATGTGCTAGCCATACCACCATTCGCATCTGTAATGAGCTCGTTCAGCTTACTTCGACTGTACACCTCTTCGATGGATGCTGGTCACTCCGTCAAAGATTTTCTCTACCACATCAACAAGGCAGAAAACTTGGTGATAAAATCTCGCCCTACGTTGCCCCAAACCAAAGTAAACGACTTTTCTTCAACAAACTAAAACTATTTCACGTACTTTAATTTTGATAATGTATCGAATAATTATTGTTTCTTGCATACATTTAGTTTGCATTTCTAAAAATAATTATGAAAATTTATTATTTTCCCTTTTAAGTATGTAGTGTATTTTAGTTGCTGTTTTCTAAAGATTAACAAAAATTTCGATTTACTGTATTTTTTTAATTTGGAAGATACTATTGCATAAAGGCATTTTACTTTTGTTATTGTACAAACGGTGACTCAATAAAATTTTGGAGAAAAATAAAATCATTCTTTATTACAAAATCTTAAATTCATATTTTCTAGAATATCTCAAAATTGTTAGAAATGGGTAAAATAAGAGTTGTAAATGGCTATAATACATTAATAACAATGTGCACTGGCTTTATATGCATTATTACTGGAGAATCTATGAAATCCGGATAAGATACGATCCCGCTTAAGATACGAAATGCTCTCGGTCCCTTGATTCGTATCTTAAACGAGTTTCACTGTATATACATTTTAGAACATTTTGTATTGATTTTTCTCAAAGTTTTTCAGTTATTTTAAATTACCAAGTTTTTTGTATTAAAGAATGGCAGATTTGAAAATGCTAATAGTTTTTATAATAATACCAGAACTACTATAATTTCTTTTAAACTGACATCCTTTATATGTTTGAAAAACAGTACTATGTAGTTTTGATGTACAATACAGTTTAAAATTGCTTTCAAACTGCAGTGATATTGGTTGAAACTTAAGATTTTTGTTATTTTTTAAATTAGCTCTACTAATACAACTAAACAAATGCTACTGAAATCATTTCAACAGACACATGATATATTACTAACAATGTTGCTAAATTACGCAAGAAAAGCTACTGTCAGAATTCTGAGACTGAAAGGATAGACTTTTTTAAACTGGCCTTTTTTTCCCCTCTCTCTCTTCTTTTATACTATATTCATGTAAAGGGAAAATATTTTTTTAGTGTGCATAAATATCAAAGAAAGTTTATTATTTTATATATTTTTAGAAAATATAACTTATTTTTGAGAAACATTTATGAAAAATCAAATTTTCCAATATTTCCATTTTTTTCAGAAAAAAAAACCGGTTCTTTTCCGCCACTTCAAATTTTCCCGAAAATTCACATCTCTATGTAAATAATACTAGTATTTAATATAGTTTTACATAATTATTACAAAATATTAATGTATAGAATGTTATTGTATGCTACTAACTAATGACACTACTAATTTATAATTTCTGTAATCACTATTTAAATAATTAGTAATTACAAATTATTATTAATTTAAATTATTATTAATTTAAATTATTATTAATTTAAATTATTATTAAAATAATAATTTTATTTATCAAAGTGTAAAAAAACATAGATTATGTTTGCAATTATAATTTTGAAAAAAAATTTAATTAAAATTATTAAATTATTTTTAATTATTAAAATAAAAATTAAAAAAAAATCTTTTTTAAATCATGATTTGTTTACACCCTATCGCAGACCATTACAGGGGTGATTCTGTTTTAAATTTTCTGAAAATTCAGACAAAAAAATATCGCAAATTTCGAAATCGGCAATTTTGTCAAAAAGGATCGAGGAAAAAGCTCGAATTTTGTCAAAGGATCGAAAAAAAAAATGTACATTTCTTATGAAAAAACTCTAATTTCGTTAAGACTAACAAAAAACGCGAATTCCGTCAAAAAATCTTTTAAAAAAAACTTAAGTTTCGTCAAAGGATCCCGTAAAAAACGTGAATTTCGTTGAAAGATTGGTAAAAAAAAATTCGAGTTTCATCAAAGGGTCGCGAAAAAAACATTGTTTTTGTCAAAGAATCGCGAATAACCCACAAATTTTGTCAAACAATAGCAGAAAAAACACTAATTTCGTCAAAGATTCATGAAAGGATCCTGAAAGAACGTGAATTTCATCAAAAGATTGCTGAAAAAATGTGAATTTTGTCAAAGCATCGCAAGGAAAAAAAAAAAAACACTGCTTCAGTTCATTTATAAAATGCCAGTATGAGCTTATTTTTGGTTTCTGAATTATTGTATGTTTGAATTGCTTTTTATATTGACATTATATTGCTACAATGTGAAATGGATGCAATTCTAAAAACACTGATGTTAACCTGATTCAAGGACATCATCAGTAATCAGGTTGTGATTATTTCACAATGCAATGGAATGGAGTGTATGATGTTGCTATAGCAACACCGCCCAGTGGTGTGATAGCCGACTGGCTGTTTCAATATTTGCACCATCTAATCTAATCCATCATATACCAAAATCATCAATGCTAAAATTGATAGCCAAAATGTAACGTTACCGGCCAGTCTTTAAATTGCAGGAGATGGGCGCCGATAGGGATTGAACCGGAGAACCCACGGTCAGTAAGCGAGATCTTACGTGCCGAGCAAAAGGCTAGCTCTATCGCTTCCTGCGAGAAACTCGTTTTACTGACCGCGCAAGATGGCGTCGCCACAGTACTCCACCCCCAGTGAGAAGAGCATCTCGTTGATGCTGTACGAGCGATGTGCACTCGTGTTGCGCTGGCTCGTTGCCAGGTGATGCTGCCGTGCGCATGTGTGTGCCCCCGAAGATGCGCGGCGTGACAGGCTTTGTGCTATGAGAGTTGTCATAGGCTTTGCGTGCTGTGAGCGTTTCACAGGCTTTGCTTGTGTGCTGTGAGCGTTTCACAGGCTTTTGCTGCTGGTTGCGTGCTGTGAGCGTTTCACAGGCTTTGCTGCTGGGGGTGTTTTCAGTGCTGCCATCTGTTGGTCTCGAAAGGAGATGATGATATTTGTGAAGGTGCGTGTTCGTTTGTCCAAGGTCACCAATGCAGGAGATGGGCGCCGATAGGGATTGAACCTGAGAACCCACGGTCAGTAAGCGAGATCTTACGTGCCGAGCAAAAGGCCAGCTCTATCGCTTCCTGCGAGAAACTCGTTTTACTGACCGCGCAAGATGGCGTCGCCACAGTACTCCACCCCCAGTGAGAAGAGCATCTCGTTGATGCTGTACGAGCGATGTGCACTCGTGTTGCGCTGGCTCGTTGCCAGGTGATGCTGCCGTGCGCATGTGTGTGCCCCCGAAGATGCGCGGCGTGACAGGCTTTGTGCTATGAGAGTTGTCATAGGCTTTGCGTGCTGTGAGCGTTTCACAGGCTTTGCTTGTGTGCTGTGAGCGTTTCACAGGCTTTTGCTGCTGGTTGCGTGCTGTGAGCGTTTCACAGGCTTTGCTGCTGGGGGTGTTTTCAGTGCTGCCATCTGTTGGTCTCGAAAGGAGATGATGATATTTGTGAAGGTGCGTGTTCGTTTGTCCAAGGTCACCAATGCAGGAGATGGGCGCCGATAGGGATTGAACCTGAGAACCCACGGTCAGAAAGCGAGATCTTACGTGCCGAGCAAAAGGCTAGCTCTATCGCTTCCTGCGAGAAACTCGTTTTACTGACCGCGCAAGATGGCGTCGCTACAAAATCATTCAAATGATAATTGAGGGGGCAACGTGACATTACTTTGACACATAGTTAAAATCCTAGTTTTATAAATAAATGATAATGCAGATTTTCTTTGCGGCTTATAACAGAAAAATATGCGTTTTTCCTGAGAATACCGGAAAAAAAAACATGGCATAGCATTTAGGGAAATTCTATTTCGCATGGCTTAAAAATAAGCATTTTACTTTGTAAGTGAGAGTCCTTAGATTTCAGAAGAGGAAGTGGCCTCCTCTGATGATGAAACATTATTTTTAAATGGAAACTAGCATTTTCATTCATAAAAATTAAATTTACAATACTTGCATGAAAATGGTGTCATTTTCTATTTGTTTTTACTCGTGACTTATTTATTAACATAAATCATAGAAAATATTACCACTGCAGTATTAAAACACCTAACTGTACGATACTGCTGTAGTATACAAACAAAATAAATACAACAACAATTTATTTAGAGTCAGTTTGACGTCATACTGAAAGTGTCTTATTGAAAGAGATATGTTTATTATTATTATTTTTTTTTTTTACCTTGAAATTGAAATGTCAATATTGTTTAAGATTTTTTAACTCTAAATACATTTAAATGAAAGTACTACGTAATTTTAACATACTTACAGTAAAGCACATTTAACATAAATTTATCATGTAAAAATACAGCAAGTTTGACTTTTTATTGCCTAATAAAAATATTGTTCATACACATTTCTTTTTGCAGCAACAGGAAAGAACAGATTTCATTAGAAAATTTAATTTTTTAAAGTTGACAGTTTTACTTTTTTTTTCTAAATGTTATATCAAGTTTCATGCACATGTGTCAATCAGGCCGAAACTAGGGGGGGGGGCAGAGGGGGCATGTGCCCCGGGCGCCAGAACGAAGGGGTGCCAAATGAAGGATTATACCTTTGGAATGGATTATTCTCTTCTGATGGACTGATGGCTTCCATTATTATGAAACAGCCATTATAAATGAAGTGTTAGGTGAAGATGAAAGAGCAGCCGTAAAAAGTTAGAACTCTGATTTTCTGGTCCGAATGAGAAAAAAAATTATGGCCATTTTTTTTCCATTCGGACCAGAAAATCAGAGTTCTAACATTTTACGACTGCTCTTTCATCTTCACCTAACACTTCATTTATAATGGCTGTTTCATAATAATGGAAGCCATCAGTCCATCAGAAGAGATTAACTCGGTGAAAGCGGAAATTCGGGTAGGCGGGATACGGTAAATCGGGACTCTACTGAATATGCCATTTTAAAAATGATCTTTAGAATATTTTTGTTGATGTTCAGAGGGACCTCCCCCTTGGATCCGTCACTGTAGATTACGTAGTTCAGCATTACATATTTTAAATTTTAAAACAAGTCGTCCATTATAAAATTAGTAAAATTCTCTTTGTACATATACTTTGTGGAAGAGGGGGGGAGGGCGCCAAAATCCATGTTTGCCCCGGGTGCAAAAAAGGCTAGTTTCGGCCCTGGTGTCAATTGTAGATCCGTACAAGCACTGGTGCAGCGAAGGGATGGAGGCAGTGTTGATTTCAGGGGATGGACCGGGGGGGGGGACATCCCCCCGGAGCAATGACATGCCCCCCCCCTGAAAGATTTGAGATTTTCTTTTCAATGATCAAAAAGTGCAATTTCCCCCCTGGAACTCTATAATGTCCCCCCGAAGCCACAGGAATCCCTCCCGGAGAAAAGTGTCTGAATTCAACACTGGATGGAGGGATTTCAGTGGTAATCTGTCAGCACATGTTCCCCTTTTCATTACGTTACTACACGAGTGGGATAAATCTCGTCCCATTTTGTCTCCCATTATAATTTTGATACTTATTTTTAAATATACTGCATTAATATTACACATATACACGTTTCATTCTAGCAACATTGGATTGGCTTTATCGTTGAAAATGCAGTACTGGCTGTCACGATAGTAGCTGTAGATCACATCCAGCGATAATGGCGTAAAAGAAGTGGTCAGAACAGATAATTCGAATCTGTTATATTAGTAGAACAAATTGTTCAAATGTAGTTGTCGAGTGAAAACAATGGAATACATCGTTCCGTGAAGTTTCCCCAGAAGGAATTGAAACAACTCATAATATATCAGCTAAGCACTTTATTAGAACATCTTGCAAAAGGCGCAGTTTCCACCAAGATAATTAGCCATCTCTCCGTAGTAGTAATTAAGTTTAAACAAAGTTCCAGATAATCGAATAACAGGACGGTGACCAGGGGACGGATGAAAACTGGAAATACGACTCAAATCTGCTGAAACACAGCAAGTATCAACTTTGTTCCTCACGTGTAAGGATATAAATATGACGTAGGTCGCGCTCTCAACCAATGAATAATTAAGAATGTCTCGTCATATAAAGAGTGCGGACAGAGCACGCGGATGAATTTGAAGGGGAAAAGGATAACATCAGAAATGCGCGGGAAAGTAAAAATGGAAGCTAAAAGAATATTCTCGAAAGAAAAAAGCGCGGTAATGGAACATTTAATTTAAGAATACTAAAAGCGTAATATTTAAGCGATTTAGACAAGTGATATGTTAAATTAAAGGGAATTTAACAGAGTTAACGATAGAGATTATTTAAGGATAAGGATTTAGTGAATATAAAGTAGTAATTTAGAATAAGATAAGGAAATCGCGGAATTAGATCTAATAATGTCACATACATATACTTAGCAAAACAAGAATATATTTTATCATTGACGTATTTTATGAAAATTTATATTATCTATTTTGTTGTTGAACATTTTATAATGAGAATGAACACTAAGCAATTCAAGAGGCTTTTTTTTTCTCTTTTTAACAATCGATAACGTGGTCTAATTATGCACTGGGCACAGCAGATATGTGCCCAGGGCCAGAGGCGAATTAACTACCGCTCGAGCCCCTAGGCTTGACTTTTTTTTTGTGTGTGTGGGCGCCATTCCCCCTCCTTCAAAGAGGTATAAAGTGAGACATTAAATTAAAGGGAATTTAACAAAGTTAACGATAGAAATTATTTAAGGATAAGGATTTAGTGAAAATAAAGTAGTAATTTAGAATAAGATAAGGAAATCGCGGAATTAGATCTAATAATGTAACAAAATCCCTCCCCTCTAAAAATGAATGAACTAGTAGGTCCTGTTGACCTGCGAGTTCATTGAGAGAAAGCAGATACTCGTTTTACAATTTTTGTTTCTTTGTTTTACAATCATCTTTAAAATGATACCGTCGCTTGGTCACCAAATCGCGTTGCTCAAAGCTTTAATTTCATTTTGAAAAGAAGAAAAAAAAATTATAATTAAAAATTAAAAAAAAATTCGCGTCTTAGTGGAAACTGCTGTAATGAGTACATATCCAATAATAAAAACAATTATAATAATATTTGGTTAAAATTCAAAATTAGCAACACTTTTGCTTTCTGTGAATTAATACAGCAATATTAATATCAGTTCATTAGTTAGCAACAGTGACACAATTTTCAAAACCATACCATATTTATTCAGTATATTCACTAAATTATATGTCCTCTAGTGATTTTTAGTCCGTACTGAAATATGAATTTGTAGAGTTCATAAGAGTTTTTGGTCGTTTAAATTTTATATATCAGACTTTGTTGCACTAATAATATTAAATACTAATAACAATAAATAATAAATTATAACAATAATAAATAAATAAATAATCTTAGAATAACCTTGTATAATAATAATATATCAAAACAATTAATAAACAATAGTAAATAAAATTTTTGTCAACTATAATGTAATTTACAAATGTACAATCTTTGATAGTTTTTGCCATGGTCTTTTCATCATTACAGATCTGTATTCTCTCAGTATAATAACAGTATCAATCACAACTGATGTTAAATCTTACGTAATTTTATTCCTCGTATTATATTAAATCTTAGATAAGTTTTCGAAAAAAAAAAAGTAATGATTTGTGACCAGAAATGAAGATTTATGAGGTGCATTGCCTCATAGGTCCTTCCAAGGATTAAAACATCATCACTGTTTCGGTAACTTATATCTTTTGTTGTAGCATAGTCATCATCAAAAATTATTTAAATCTCTATATAAATAATTCAATAACAATCTTAATTCTAGTATTTTCTTCTTTTTATAAATAATAATAATATAGTGTTAATCCTGTATCACATAATAATTCATGTCTATAAATATCTCGTATCATTCATTCGTATGTGAGTCGTAAAATTTAATTCCTTTTTTATCTGTCTCAAAGGAATTACATGTACACTCCTCAAATAAATAAATAAAAAAAATCATAAATTAAAAAAAAAATAGGGAAAGGAAAGTTATAATATGTTGAAGGCAGAAAAAGAATTCTAAATAGTTTCCCAATTCCCTTCTGCAATTACATTTACGTTAAATAAAAAGAATAGAAATAAAATCAAATCGTTAACAACAAAGAAAAAATAAAAAATTACTTTTGACTTTCGTGGTAAGGAAGAAAGGAAAAAAATATCGCAGACGAAAATTTTTACAACTGGAATTAGTAAATGGTTTTGTAACATTTCTGTCGAGAAATAAAAATCAAATCTTGAAATATTTCTCTCTCTCCCTCTCCTTCTTTTTTGTAAAACTGATAAAAGGCAATCTAAGGTAATCCTTTTATTTTAAGAGTAATATTTAAATCATTTCAAAGACTATCAATTAGGTTTTTATTAAATTTTTATAGTAAGTAAGATTAAGTTTTTAATTACTAGTAATAAATTAAGTAAAGTTAAGTTTTTTGGTTTAAGTTTATAATCCAACATAAGTTTATAATCCAACTTATGTCCGCATAACTCAGTTAATTTAAATAAACTCCCAAACAGATAAACTCTTGGGACGTCTCCCAAAACTCATCCGTAATGTTGAAATAATAAATTTACTTAAGCTTTAAATTTTAATATTAATTTACAAACTTATCATTGTTAGAAAATTAAGTTTAAGTTAGTGATTTAACCTGAGTCTGCTGCTGTTGTTGTGGTAATTGCTCATGAGACAATTTTAAGTTATTAGGATGATGGTACAAACGCAATTTTTAAACATGAATGATTTCGGTATCTTTAAATGGAGTTTTTCTATCGATCTCAAAATTTACATCGGATACTTTTCGAAGAATTTGGTATGGTCCAGAAAATACCTGAGAAAGCTTTCTAGTATTTGGGTAATGAAATTTTTCATAAATAACGAGATCGCCTACTTCAAATTTTGGCTCAACATAATTTTGATCATAATATTTCTTACTTTTTAAATGGAATTCATCAGTTCGCGCTTTTGCGATTTTAAGTGCTTCTTTAACTGGAGGGTAATAATCTTGTTGAAGGGGGGAATTATAGGGTAATTGGCCAAAGAGTAAATAAGCAGGGGGAAATTTAGTTATTGAATGGTGGGTATTATTGTATTCATTTACAACTTCAGCAAGGAGTTTAGTCCAAGGAACTTTAGAGGTAGTAGAGTTAACTTTACATTTTAGCCTAGTTACTATCGTTTGATTGGCTCTTTCGCATTTACCGTTCGTTTGAGGATAGTGAGATGAGGTTAAACGCTGCTTAATATTATGATTGCGCAAATTTTTTTTGAATCTGGAAGAAGTAAAGGCGGCGTTCCTATCGCTTAAGATTTTTTGAGGTGTCCTAACGTTAGTAATTTGATTAAAACAGAATAATTGTTGTGGTGTTTGAATATTAAAAATTTGTTTTAAACAATTTGTATAGGTTTCGGTGGTGAGACTCTTCGAGGGAAATGCCCACACATAACGGGTTGCATGATCGATGACAATATGAAGATATTTTTTAGTTGAATTATAGTATTTGAATCCTCCCACAGTATCAACAGAAAGACATTCAAAAGGTTGATCTGTGGTAGGCATAGCTTGTAATAAGCCAAATTTTTTCTGTCTAGGCTTTTTATTTTTTTGTCAAATATCGCAATGTTTTACAAAGTTAGTTATATCTTGAGTCATATCAGGCCAATAATAACTGGGAGAAATTAGATTTTGCATTATTTGAATTCCAAGGTGACCAAAATTTTCATGAGCAATTCCAAGTAATTTTCTTCTCAAGGACATGGGGACTACTATTTTCCTAAAGCCCTTTCTTTTAATTATCACTAATCCATTGTCATTTAAGTAATTTTTTCCACACACATTATCCCTTTCCTGCATTTCAAGTACCTCTTTAACATCTAACAAAAACGTGAGTGGTCGACTAAAATGAGAAATAGGGTTTTTGGACAACATGTCGGCTTCGACATTTGTAGATCCCTTTAAATACTCTATCTTATATTCGAACATACTCAGTTTTAAAGACCATCTAAAGAGTCTACCTCTTAGGTGTTTTACATTCTTAAGCCACACAAGAGATGCATGGTCTGTATGAATAGTAAACTTTACACCATGGAAATAATGGTAAAATTGGTCTAAGGTGTCAATGATGGCAAGACACTCTAATTCCGTAATAAAGTAGTTTCGTTCATAGCTTCTCAATCCTCTGGAGTAATAAGCAATTGGATGTAAAAACCCATTATCATCCGGTTGTTTAAGTACGGCACCTACCGCTACCTGCGAGGCATCAACAAACATATGGAGGGGTAATTTAGGGTCATAAATTTTTAAGATGGGTTTTGCTATTAGTGCATCTTTCAACTTTTGGAAAGAATTTTGACATTCAGTACTCCATTCCCACAAAGCATTTTTCTTAAGTAGTTTATTGAGAGGGTTCCTAATTTCGGCCTTTTTGTTTATAAACTTATGGTACACATTAACTGATCCCAAAAATCTTTCGAGTTCTTTAACATTCGTAGGGGGTTTTAATTTTTTAATTACATCAATATTGGCATTAGAGGGGGTTAGGGTTCCATTTTTAATTTCATATCCTAAAAAGTTAATTTTATTTTGAGCAAATTTGCATTTAGAAAGTTTAAGTTTTATATTCTCAAGCCTACACAAATCAAAAATTTTGTTTAGATGTTGGATATGAGGGAGGAAGAAAAAATTATTATATCATCATAATAATAGCATGCGAAATCAATTTTATATTTTGTAAGGATTCTTCTAAGAGTTCTATTGAATATGGAGGCAGGGCCGTGCGAAGAGAAAACTGCGCCCGGGGCAACTTGTCAGTTTGGCACCCCCCCCCCCCCCACCTCCTTCAAAATTGATAAAGGGAAGAAACAGAAATAAATTATATTGAATAAATATTTTGCATTTATTTTGAAACTTTAAAAGATATAATTTTAATTCAGAAATTCCAAACAACTAAATAACAGTAAAGAAAATTGCACTTATTTTGTTAATGCGATCATGATGCTCTGCGAAATATTTTTCTTAACCTTTCTCGCATATTTTTCTAACCATTTTTAGTTGTTGTTAGTCTTTAAGCTGCAGAAAATGGGTAAAAATAGCTAACAACCAGGTTAGAAACAAGTGGTCCCTTCAACCGATAAGTACAAAAAAGCAAAACAAACAAAAACCTGCAGAACATAATGTAAAAGATAGAAATAAATTATAATTTCAGTACATTAATTAAGGAAGATAGCTGAAACAATGTTTTAATTAAGATAAAATAAAATATAATGTCAGGCAAATACATTTACTTACATTTTATTTTCCTTTCGTTTAGGGTAGCAAAATCGTTTATTATTTTATGTGTAAAGATTGCGTCACACTGAATTTTATAGAAAGTAAACTCAGGTTGCTTAATCTCTTGACTCATAGTAGATCTTAAGCAGTTTTGTACTATTTTATTGTTATTGGAATACTCATAAATTAGGTACGCTGTCTCCATGTTTTTGTAATTCCTTGTTCTCCCTAAGTTAAAATTATGGAGCAACTAAAGAATTTCTAAATGATCCATTTTATAAAAGTTCTTATCTAATGGTAGAAATGTTTTCGTATTTAAAACCTTGCTTAACAATTCAAGTTCATTCAAGCCAGCAATAAAGGGCAAGACCCAGACAATATTAACTTAACAGATTTTCGGTTGATTTTAGATTCGCACCAGCCAGAAACTCAAATTCTTGTTATACATTTCTCAGTTTCGAAACCTCCAAATCAGTTGCATGGTTATAGTGTCTCTATGTAACACGAAATCCTTCACTTTCATATAAATTTCCACTTTCATCAGGAGCTTCGTAGTCAAATTGTTCTGCGAATTTTACGTTTTCTGTTTTGCTCAAATAAGGACTCTACATTTACCGACATAACCAAATCTTCGCTTTCTTGTTCAAAAATTCCCTCTCTTATTGTCTGAAATGTGTTTTTTAGTGTTTCAATCAGTTTGCTGGCGAGCAAAACAGTGAAAGTTTTTTTCTTCTTTTTTTTTTTTCATGAGAATAATATTAACTTTTTCTATTTCATTTAAAATGCTGTGTCAAACTACTAGGACGTAAATAAAGGGGAATTTATTTATTTGCTTTATTAAGCTATTTCCTCCTGAGTAAGTTCACTCATTTTACTTCATTTCTATAAGGTATTCCAGAGCTTCTAAAATCTGTGGCAATTGTTTGTAAACTGCAGATATAGCTCTATTTTTTCATGACCACAGAGTATCGCAATGTTTCTTTAAATAAACTGATAAGTGGGACATAAGTATATCCCATCTTTCAGTAGAAGAGAAGGAAAAAAAAAACACATTTTATGCAGTCCCGGACAGTTTTGAACATACACTAGCAGCACGAACTCAAAGTTTAGAGAATGTGCAGAACATAGTAAAAAATAGACGAATTTATTTACTTCGACGTTTCGACCTTACGCAACATTATATTGGGAAGCCATTATTTGCACCATATCACAATATTGAGCTCTATAGGGTTGATGTCGGTATTGTTTATGACAGCCGATTATCTAAAAGTTGGATATAATAGGCCGGAGTGGGGTGGGGTGTCCTCTGTAGTGTCTTTTTAGGGAACCTAATCCGTATTTACGCAAGGTTCAAAGAAAACTACGGACAATTTCGAACGATTAGGCTGACGTGCGCGATTGGGTCGAACTCAGCACCTACCGTCTACCAGCTTTGAGAACAGAACCTCTCGTGCAGCTGTGAATGTCAAGATTGTCGGACATTAGCTTATCTTAAATTTCTTGCGCTGATTTTTTTGTTTTTTTGACTTGATGCAGTCAAGAAACCTTTCCACGATTGAAAATTTTCCATTTTCGGTATCGTATAATTTGCGTCATTTGTTCTTTGTGAGGTGTACTGGATTCCTAAACTGGACTGTGTTTAAAATTCAATAACTTGCAAATGGTGATAATTATTAAAATAAATGCTTGCTGGAGTGTTATGTAAGATATCAGAAGCATTTTTACTGCGGTTCTCGGTTTTATTTCCCAATAGCAGACATAGGTGGCAAGCAATAAGTTCTCAGTGGAGGTCTAAACTGAAATCCCCTAGCATCATGGCATCATGTGGAGGAAGGAGGCTGACTATATAGAGTTGGCCCCTAAAAATAAGATTGTATTGGAGAATGAGACACACTCCATATATTTAACCTCCTCTTTCCGCATCAGTGTTGGGCGATTTCTGTTTTGGCCTTGATTGAGCACCTATGGCGCTAGATATTGTCTTTATAGTGCTTGTGTGGTTATACATTGATGGCATAATTGTCAATTTAGTATAAACTTGATTGATTTTCACGAATATGGTTTAATAAAGTATGTAGCTGTAACCTGAACTGACTATAAACCTGTTTAATTCTTCAACAATTCATCGATATTTGTGTTGTAATGTGAAATTGTAAAATTGCAGTATAATAAAAAGTCATTTGTAACGCGAGCAGCTAGTGAATTTGGATCTCCCCTGGGGGTTGCACTATCACTCTAAAGCATAAGCTGAGTTTTCGAGGTGGTCATCCCTGCTTGCAGCGCCATCTATAGTTACTATTTGGAACTAAAGCCAGGAGTCGAGGTTAAAAAGAAAGACTACTGACATTTTACATTACCTTTCCGCAATTTTTTTTTTTAAATAGCCCATTTAAATAGCCAGTCAGTCCATTTTAGGACACTCGGTATATGGAGTGCGATCAAACGAAATTAAAAATATAACTTGCTCTATGAATGTCTTCTACAATCATTTTTCTTACTTCACTGGCAAGAAAGTTCATAATTACATCCTGAATATAATTCACCATTTATATTTTTCACTTTCAATAATTTTCACTTTTGCTTTTTTCAAATTTGCTGTCGATTACATGATTTAATTTTTAACGTCTCTCAAATTCCTTTTAACGAATGTATGCACTGCAGTGTTCTAGAGCATTTTCATGCTCATGAATTTTAGGATTTAATTTTTTCAACTTGAAAAACCCACAATCTGGATTGGCTAACTTTGGAGGGCGATCATGATAATTGGTGAATAATAAACAGAGAAAACAAAATATACTGATTTCCTTAATTAAGTTATCCAATAAGCCGCAATCGCTGTTAATAATTTCTCCACTAGGTGTAATTTTCTTGAACGTTATTTTGAAAAATTTTCGTCCTTCTACAACCGCAGATTTCATGTAATCAGCATTTGTCATCCTGTGCTGAACCTTTTTTTAAGAGCAAAGTAATCACCGAATGACTATAAGAATGATTCCATAGTGGAATCAGAATAGGTTAGCAATTCATATTCACTGAGTGTGGAAGGTGGCAGAAACTTTCGTATACGATGTAAATGGGGCCGCAGATTGCAAAAGTTTAAGAAACACTGCAATAAGATATCACAAAAGTATATTATAAAATCATCAAATCTAAAGAACTCGATAAAAAGTAAATGTGAGCAATGCAATAACTTTGAAATGAAAAATGTACATACTTTCATCGGGAAAGAAATTCCCGATATGTAAATCTATGCATTTTTTTTTACAAAAAAAAAATAGAATATCGAAGAGTGAAAAATTTTTTTTCCAATGAAAATGATGGATAACAAAATAATAATAATAATAATAATAAAAACTGAAATTAGTAGTACAAATTTGGCGCCCCCTGAATTTCCGCGCCCGGGGCAACCGCCCCCTTCGCCCCCCCCTTTCGCACGGTGCTGTATGGAGGGCCCAACTTTTACACCAAAGGGGAGAACATTCCACTCAAATAAACCAGAATTGGTAGTAAAAGCGAGTTTTTCTGTATCTGAAGGGTGAATGGGAATATGCCAGTAGCCAGAGGCTAAATCCAATGTGGAAAAATACTGGGCATTACACAATTTATCTAAAATATCAATACGGGGAAGGGGATCTGCATCGTTTTTCATTATGGAGTTCAATTTTCGGTAATCTACACATAATCTTGTCTTTTTGCCTTCATCGCGCTTCATTACTAAGGTGACGGGGGAAGAATAAGGACTAGTACTTTCTTTTATTAGTCCAGCATTTAACAAAGATTGAATTTGGGTTGAAATCTCCTTTCCATCAACTATCGATGTACGATAAGGTCTCATAGATACTCGTAGGTCAGAGTTTAAAAAAATTCGCTGTGGCTCAATATTTATCTTCCCTACATCATACTTGTTTCTAGAAAAACTATCTAAGTAATCCCTTAACATTTCCTTTAAGTTATTATCTATAGCATTTATTTCCCCAATTAATTTAGTATTATCATTAGATCGCGCGAAGGATTGAGGAGCCATGGTATTTCCGTAATCGGGTTGCATATGATATTCATTCCTAACATTGAAATGAAAAGATCTTATTTTGTTTCTGGTTATACATGAATTTAAAACAGTATCTCCCTGAGTGACACTATAACTAGTACAATTAATTTTCAAATCAAATTTTGCACAGTCTGGTAATCCTAAAATTACATACTCTAAATCGGTATCACACACAAGAAAATTAACATATTGTTCAATATTACCAATTCTAATAAATAAATCACAAGCTTTTTTAATTTGGACAAAGCCTTTGGTTTGACCAACATTAATAGAAAAAATATCCTTAAGTTTAGCATTCAATAAATGTACAAAATGAAGTGGCAAAATTGAAATTGTAGAACCTGTATCCACAACACAAGGTAATTGATGTTTTCTCGTATAACCAGACACAATTAATTGTCAAACATTATCAGTATTTTGTGGTGGGGGAGTGGAAATAGTTTCAGATTGTAAAGGGTTAACATTAAAAACACAACTATTCTCCTAGTGAAATGCACTAAGTATTCCATGATTCAAACAAATTCTACAAGGTCTAGATGGATAACTTCTTTGAAAATGATTGCTCTGCATTCTTTGATTCGAAAATCTCGAACCATGTGCATTGGAATTAAAGTTCAAGGGCGGATCTGGAGAGTACTCAAGGGGGGGGGGGTGATTTTAGAAATTTGGAGACTCCAATCTGATGCGCGGGTTGGGGCTAATTTTTTTCACTGCAGGTCGTATTACTTCTACTATTTGCTGCGGGTCGGGTATAGATCCGGTTGGCTACGCTTTTTTGCTGTGGGTCGCGTTTGGGTCCAGTTGACTTCTACTTTCTGCTGCGGGTCGGGTTTGGGTCCGGATGACTTCTAATTTTTAGCTGCGCTCTAGTGCATTGGGTTTGAGGCAGATTGGCATACATTATTTCAAGTTTGGGTCAGTTTCGGATTGGGTTTTAACTCTGGCGAGAAGGGTTCGGGCCGACCCGAATTTTGAAAAGAAAGTCTAAATATTTTTGAAGATGAAAGTTAAAGTAAAAGATCCATAACTGACACGCCCAAACAATTATTTATTAATACTTTTTAATCTTCAGGATCATGTAAAAAATACTAATTTGGTATAAGACTGCTTGTCTCTTTATATCTAAGATCAGCTGTAATTCAGTAAAGAATGGTTTGAAACTTATTAAAAAACATACCAGGTGTCCTAAAATGGACTGATTGATTTTAAAATTCAGTAACTTGCAAATGGTGACAGCAATTTAAAAAAATCTTGCAGGAGAGTTATCTAAGATAGCATGAGATTTTTTACTGCGATTCTTGATTTTACTTTTTAATAGCAGCGATAGATGGCGCTGCAAACAATAGTTGTTAAATCGGGCACCGATTTAGCGCCTATTGCTTCCAGCGCCATCTGGTTTCTATTTTAAACTAAAATTAAAAATTACTGTAAAAAAACTCCTGATCAGGGATGATTCTCAGTTAAAAAAAAAAAAAATCTGAAATGTTACAGCAGAGGGTGTGTGTGTGGGGGGGGGATTCCCTTCTAACACTAATTATTCTTGTTGCAGGTTGAGTTAGCTGTTTTCGATCCGGGTCGATTTCAGGCTGAGTGTAGATTCATGCAAGCTCGGTTTGGGTTAACCCGTTTTGTTCAAAAGTTAGTTCAGTATATTATTTCAGATTCAAAATCATACCTATAATAATAAACATAGGTGTATGCACGGTATCTAGAACTAGCGGTAGGGATCACGAATGTATGCGGAGTAACACTCTCCCTCCTCTGACATCATCTGGACACCAGAGCGCTTTCACTCCCACGCTCTTCCAAGTATTGGTCAGTTAAGTTAGTTATCTTCTAGATGAATGTTTTCTTTGTGATTCAATTTTTTACTTGCTAATCATGGTTTGCTGTGCAATAGCTGGTTGTAGTCATCACGATAGACAGCAGAAGGAATCAAATATTAAATTCCATAGATTTTCGAAGGACAGAAAAGTCAGATCTAAATGGATTAATAATTGCCGATTCATTTTCTGTGCATGTAGCCCGAGTGTGTTCGGCCCATTTTGATGAAAATGATTACTTGCGTGATTTAAAGAATGAATTATTAAATCTTCCCAGGAAAATTATTCTTAAACCAGATGCTATTCCTCATTTAAATTTGCCTGCATGTAGTGCAGTTTTAAATCCTGACATGCTTAATGATCATCGCAGAATACGAGCAGAAAAACGCAATGTTCGTAAAGAAGTGGAAGAACTTTTGTCTACAACTAATGATAGAGGTAATTTTGAAAATCCTTTAAGTAATGAAGAAAAAAATTTCGAAAAACAAACAGTTGTAAATGTGATAATGAAAACCTACGTATTACTTTAGAATCTTTGAAAAAAGAAAATGAAGATTTAAAACTTCAAGTCGTGGAATTAAAAGAGCATTTGAATACTGCAAACAGCGAATTAACGCACTTAAAGAACAAGTATAAATCAATAAGAGGTACTTTTTCAGATACCCAGCACCAATTCGTATTAAAAGGAAGATATTCTAATTGGTCTCCTGAAGACATTTCTAAGGCCATTACTCTAAGATGCATCTCAAATAAAGGTATGATATTTGTTAGAGATATATTAAAATTTCCTCTTCCCAGCGAAATTACCATAAAACGGCGTCTTAGGCAGTTTTCAGTTCCACCAGGATTTATTAACCTAAGTCAGGGTATTTTAAAAGCGCAAGCAACTTTGTTTCAAGAATATGAAAAAGATGTCATCCTTAGTTCTGATAAAATGAAGGTCAAGAGTGAACTATGTTTCGATCAAATTGGTGAAATAATAATGTACAAGTTATGGTTATAAGAAGTTTAGTTGGAAAATGGATGCAGCCAATATTTTATCATTTTGATACAGCAATAACAAAGGAACTGCAAATAGAGACTATTTTAATTGTTGAAAAAACTGGTTTCAAAATTAGAGGATTCGTCTCCGACATGGGGCCTTCAAATAGAAAACTCATGACCGATTTAAATATATCGCCAAATAATTTATCAATGAAAAATCCATCATTTGAAGAGAGAAATGTATTTTGTGATATTCCCCAAAACTACTAAGGAATCACCTAATTGATGACGGCTATAAACTTCAGAGTGGAAAATTAGTTACAAAAGAGCCTTTCGTAAAATTAATTGAAATGCATAGCGGTGAAGAGGGCTTGCAGTATGCGCACAAGCTGACTATGAAGCATATTCTAGCAGTTGGAACAGAAAGATAGAATGTCAGAAAAGCTGCAGAGTTATTTTCACTGACAGTTGCAAAATCAATTTCTTAAAATTTCCCCGAATTTAAACACGAGATAGTGAAAGAAAAAAAAGAATTATTAGAAATGATTGCAGGATATATCGCATACCGAGTTTAAAAGAAAGATCCAGTAAAAGCACCAAAATATGGTAGTTTGACTAACCCTCCGACTGTCTTGGAAAAGGGCAAAATTGTAATGTTGTTTTCTCTGCATTTTGTTTTAGATGCCCACTTTTCTGGAAAAAATTGGCTGCAGACAATTTCTAGAGGCTTGTTAATGAAACCAACAGAGGAATGTTTTGATGCTGTAATAAAAATGGAAAAAGTATTTAACCAGTTTCATGGAACTTTTATTAACCAACAACCGAATGTTTTTCAGATATTAAAAGATATAATAAAAAGTAAATATCCGGCATTTGATGACTTTGTAGTCATGACATTTGTAAGAACCAGGACTTTCATTAGAATGAAAGCCTTGAATAAACGTAAAAGGAAAAAAAAATTTAAGCCTAATATGAACCAAGAAAGAAAAAAATGTGAAGAAAATTGTACAGTAGTGTTTAACGGCAAGATTTATAAAAATTCTGTTTTTAAGAAATGTGTATATGTATATAACAGAAATTCAATAATATATAAATCAAGTCAATTTGTAAAATATGTATATAATCTGAAAATATTGAGTCGAATACGTGTAAGATATACAATAGTTTCGTTTGTTCAAGATTAACGAATTTTAGTTTGCGGAAGGGTTTTTTTCGTATCACAAGTCTATATGGCCTAAGCTTGTAAGAGCCTCTTTCCCTTAAAATAATAAAAAAAAAGAGTGACCTGCGAAACGGTAGAAGAGGTTGACGTTCCTTCGTAGGCTTTATACTAACATTCCACCGGCCATTAAAGAAAATCAAAATATGATAATTCAAAAGTGAAAATGCGTATGATGTTTTCATCCTTTTGTTTGCCTTCTCGGTTTAGAAGTTAGCGTATTTACTTAATAAGATTTAAACTAGCACAGAAACGGGAATATTCAGATCCTTTTGCCTTAAAAAGTCCACCCCAAAATAGTTCTGCCAAGCAACATGGTATTTATCTAATAAATCATCCAAAGTTTTTTTTTAAGCAATCTACGACCTGTCAATATGCTTTTAACGTATTCGCGAAGAAACAAAAATAATCTTTTCACATAATAAAGTTGACATTAAAATTTTGCTTATCGCGATGTTCTACTATTTAAAACTAAATTTGTGCTGGCTTAATTGATAAGCAATAAACTTACATTTTATTTCATGTTATATTATAAATTAAAAGTATTAAGTCAGTTTATATTAATATATATATATGTTGTATATACATACATCTAAATATAAATATTCAATTCCTTGAAAATACACATAATGGGAAAACTATATTTGTCATCAAAGACGAAATATTGGAGCGCTTTACTGAAAAGAATTGCTCCTGCTAGTAAAAGACAGCATAAACAACACTGCTCAGGATCTGAGGAGAGAAACGTTGGTGTCCAGCTGACGTCATCAGAGAGAAGAAGGATGCGCGTGATTCCTACCGCTAGTTCTAGATACCGTGGGTGTATGTATGTGTGCTGTTTCCTAAAGAGACCACTGTATTTTTTTCACGACTCTGACGAAATTCGCGTTTTTTCCGTAACTTTTTGACGAAATTCGCGTGTTTTCCCAACCCTTCGATAAAATTCGCGTTTTTCCGTAGCCTTTTGATGAATTTCACATTTCTTCCATTATTCTTTGACAAAATTTACGCTTCTTCCGGAACCCTTTGACGAAATTAGTGTAATTTTGCAGCCCTTTGATAAAATTCGCATTTTTCCCCTCGACCCTTTGACAAAATTTGCGTTTTTTCCGCGATCCTTTGAAGAAAATTGCATTTTTTCTGCGATCCTTTGACGAAATTCGCGCTTTTTAAGCGATTCTTTGACAAAATTCGCTTTTCTCCGCAATCCTTTGACAAAATTTGAGTTTTTTCGCCACCCTTTGAGGAAACTCGCGATTCTTTGATAAAATTAGCATTTTTTTCGCGATCCTTTGACGAAATTCGCGGTTTTTTTCGCGGTTATTTGACGAAATTCGCGTTTGCTGCGCGATCCTTTGAGCAAATTTGCGTTTTTTCCCCGGCTCTTTGACCAAATTTGCGTTTTTTCCGCGATAATTTGGCGAAATTGAAGTTACAGTAAACTCTGTCTAAGGCGGAATCGATCGGGACTGAGAAAATTTTCCGTGGTAGACAATATTCCGGCTTATGCAAAAAAGTCCCCCTCCCCACCTCCCCTAAAAAAAAATTCCCTCGAATTTGATGATTTTTTATTGATTTTCCTGACTCGAAAATCGGTTGAAAACTGAAATTCGGAAAGATCTTTTGTCTTTATAGATAAATGAGAAACGCAATTCAGTTTCTTAGAACTGCTCTAATACATGCGAATTGGAAGTTTACACACACACACAAAATTAACAACTTCCCCCCCCCCCCAAAAAAAAAAAATAAATAAAATAATAATAATAATAAACTTCGAGAATGAAACAGAACGCTATAACTTTGAATTTGAGTACATCCTTAAAGTATAATATATTGCACTTTCGAAAATATATATTTTGATAAATGTTCCTTCTACTAGAAATATTAACTTTAAAATATAATTTTGCATATGAAAAAATGACACAAGTATAAATTCCTTAAAATTTAAACAGTTTCTGTCCTTTTGAATTAACTTTTTCAAAGTGTTACGGAATTTAACTAACATGCACGACAGTGAGTATTTGACTTATCAGTTTTAAAGTTTAATAAACAAAATGCCTTTCATTTTTAAATTATCCTTTTTTCCGCCTTATGCAAAATTTTGGTTTCGGTGGGACCTTAAAATGCTTTCCGTTTCCGCGTTAGACAGATTCCGTCTTATGCAGCATGAATTAATGTAATTTTCTACGGGTTCGCCGGGACTTGAAAAATTTACCGCGGTAGACAGATTTCCGGCTTATACAGAGTCCGCCTTAGACAGAAATTACTGTATTTTCTGCGAACGATTGACGAAATAGATTTTTTGCGACAACCATTTGTTAAAATTCACAATTATTTTTATGTCCAAATTTTCGGATTGATGATTTTTTTTTAATTTTCGGAACCGAATGCCTTAACTCTCTCGCTCCGAGGTAAGGTATGTGTATTTCAAGGGACCGAAGAAAATTCGCGTATTAAGCAGGGCGCGTATTAACGGTGTTCGACTGTAAATGATTTTTAAAATGTGAAATGTTTCATTAGTTTGGGGAATTTTGAGCGTCAATTCAATACTTTAATATTGCTCAAGTGAAATAATAAATCTTTGACCTCTAATCTAATTTTTACAGAAATTTCAGGGGGATGAGAAAAAAAATAATAAATATTAAGTAAATTTGATACAGAAATAGCGTCAGGGATTCGCGGTTTTAAAAATTTGATATAGTTTTCAGTCATTGATTAAAGTCTTAAATTTATTTTAATTTCTAAAATGTTGTGAAATTAAAAATAATAGTTAAAAAAAATAATTCGTAAAGATATTTTATCAACAGAATAAATAAAAGAGCCTTTGAAAAATCCTGTACAAGCTCTTGAAGGAACAATTAGTTATTATTGAAGATATATCGCATATAAGGTAATTAAAAACTCGTTCTGTTTTTAGGCAAATAGCAATGTCTGCAAATTTCGTGAATTTTCGTTTTAAATCACTTCAATGATTGTCAAAATATTTGCATTGTTCAGTGGATTTTGTTTCTTTTCTTTTTCTGGGAAGGGGACGGAGGACTCTTAATATGTATTTACTTTTAAAAAAATATTTTTTATCGAGAAAAATTAATCGTTCAAAGGGGATCATGACCCGCATAAACTCCTTTTTGGATCCGCTTTTGAAAATAAATAAATTAGTATTGATGTGTGGCAAATTGGGCCATCGGAAGCAGCTAAAATTTTACGAAAAACGAATCTCCATTACTTAAAAGCATTTTAATCCACCCGCTAATATAAAATAAGCAATAAAAATCTGTTATCATGAAATTTTATACTGTAAATAGGGAATTTTAATAATTAATGCTGTAACTATAGTAATGTAGCAACAGGAACTCAAAATAAGATTTATTTTCCGTTATTGATCATAAAAGATGTATATTTAATACAGTTAAAGTCAATTAATATGAAGCGCCTGATATTGATAAAATTTCTCATATTACACAAAATCCATGAAAAGAATAAAAATCATAAAAACGCGCACATAATTTAGCATAAAAATTTTTACAATTGTTGCTCTAATTATTCGAGAACTAAAATTAACTTTATACCATATCTTAAAAAAATGTAAATATTCGGCAGCATTTGTTTTTACGATAACAGTAAATTATCAAGATACAAATTCTTCTTAAACTTTGAATTTGCCTTACTAGTAAAAATAACAATAATAACAGTAATTCTCCCCCAGGCCCCTTCTCCTACACATACACCCTCTAATCTCCGGATTAAAATAATACTCCTCAATACTAAAAAAAAAAAAATCGAGCTATAAAAGTGTTTACACTTATATGCTTATTCTGCGCGAAACTTTATTCCTTTATTGAACTTAAATTTAATCATATGAGTTTAATAAACATAATCGGCAAACTGATGGAGTAGCACAGTTGAAGTTTATTCCAACAGAGCGAAAAATGTCCAGCCCAGGAATCGAACCTGGATACCTGGTGAGCCGTGCCAATGCCTTACCTGTTAGGCTATCCGGACCGATACCTGGCTGACATAATTCACTCTTATTAGTTGGACTTGGCTGCGAACTGCAGCGCTATGTATCCAGGTTCGATTCCTGGGCTGGACATTTTTCGCTCTGTTGGAATAAACTTCAACTGTGCTACTCCAGCCTTGAATATGATATGAGAGATTTTGAAAATGTGTACTTGAAAAAGAAAAATTTAAGAGAAAAATTAAATAATTTTACCTGATTTAAATAAAAATTAAATTATGGAGCATCAAGTTCAAGTTTGATATAATGTAAGATACAAATGATTCTGAAAAAAAGTAAAAAAAAAAAAAAAAAAAATCTGTTTAAATGAAAATATTTCAAAATAAAGTTACAAAAATGTATTTTTCTGATTTCCCCAGAAATTATATAAACTCTATATTTCTTTTTATGTAGTTCTTAAACAGAGAATAATCTTTACGAAATTAAATTATGCAAAATTATTTAGCTTGAGATTTTAATGGGTTTATTACAGCTAAATTAACTGAGCATAACTTACACTTATCAGCAAAATAAAGGACATTAAAAAAAATATATAAGAAAGAATAACACATCACAAACAATATTTCGTGGGTTCATGAACAGGGTACAGAATACATTTTAACTTATTTGAGCTGTATATGTATCTTCGGTATAAAATAATAGTTGAAACTTTTTAATTTATTAATAATTAAACATTAAGTAACAAAAAAAAAATCTCATTTATTCAATTTTTTTTTCAAAGTTATATGTATTACTGAAAAAAAGTCAATTTTCTCCAGAGCAAAATTCCTTTTTTTTTTTTTTTTTTTCTTTTTTTGAAATCCTGATAATAGTTGTGTGCAAAAATTCAAAAAAGCAATTTTTTAAGAAAAAACACCTTCTAAGTTAGTATTTACTTAAAATATAATGTACATCTGATTTTTTTTTTCTAAATGCTTCCTGCTTACATTAAAACCAGTTGTGTACCCTTATAAAACAAATACTTCATACACTTGCAGTAAGGAATTTTTAATGAAAACTAACCGTGGAACTCCTCGTTTATTTCGTGACAGTATAACAGTAATCGAAACGACAATCAGAAGTTTTCAATTCTGTCAGTAAACAAACTCGTAGAGTGATGAAATATTTTAATTATTGATAAAAGTAATTAATAGTCGGATTATGTATTTCTTTTATATTTAATCTTATTTATTATCTGTTTACTTTTTATAATTTATAAGGCGTGAAAAATATGAATGTTTTTACAAGAAAATATTTGTTGTAAATATTAATCTCATATAGTAAATATCCCATTGAAACAAATTGTCGAATGCATTAAATAATATATATATCCATTATTTCAGAAATGGATATCTTTCTTAAAACATTCATATTTTTTATGCCATTATAAATTATAAGAAGAAAAAAAAAGGAAATATTAAAAACTGAAAGAAATACATAATGAGATTAGTTATCAAAAATTTAAATATTTCATTAATCTGAGTTTAATCATAGCAGTTAAATTTCTTAATTGTCGTTACCGTTGTACTGCCGCGCAATAAATGAATCGGTTCGTGAAGGCAAAACGAAATCCTTCGTGGAGTGCCCCGCCCACACCCACTACCAAACAATTTCGTTTACAGCACGGCCACAGTGGCGCTGTTGCGCTACTTTGAGGCATCATTTAACATGGGAGTGTCATTGCTTTCCTATATAACCGCTTTTGGGGACTGGTGGATCAAAACTGCAATGTCTCCCTACGAAGGCTGTCTCCCCGCATGCTCTTTCCGAGTTCCGTTTTGAATTTCGAATGGCTAACTTTTGGCGAATTTTTAACACAGCAACCTTGGGGGAAGACTTTGCTGTTTGCGTTTAAAACCACGTGCTTTTGCTCTAGTCTTCATATCGTTGCGGTAGCTTATCTAAAATTTTATCAGTTATTATATATTAAATCGGATCAGAAAGTATTTCGTATAAGAAGATGGATAATTCTATTTCATGTACTATATGTAATCGGACCAAATAAATCTTTTTTTTTTTTTTTTTTTTTTTTTATAAAAAAAAAATTATGATTTTTATCAACCCTGGGAATTATTAGGATAAAATTTTTAGGTGCACTTATTTAGATGATTAAAAAATGAAACTTCTTTTTTAATACAAAAAGTGTTATACTTTAAATTATAATCTCTTGCTAATAGAAAAAAAAATATTAAAGACACGAAATACAACAATTTGAAACACAGCTTTTATATAAAGATAACTTTAGATTATTGATAAATAGGGAGTAAAAAAGTCAATTTAAAAAATAAAATAAAAAGTAAATAATTTTTACTTTTTTGTTATTAAAATCAGATTTTTTAAATTTAAATCGGATTTTTATTATTTTTTTTCTCTCAACGTTAAAATACTGAATAGATACCAAGAGTTTTAGGTTTCCAAAACAATTAAACCTTTAATTGCTAACATAATCTATGTTTTTACACTTTAAATAATAAAATTTAATTATTAGTTAGTAATTACAGAAATTATAAAAACTGCAAATTAGCAGCTTCATTAGTTAATAGCATACAATAATGTTAAACACATTAATAACTATAATTTCATGTACTGTATGTAATCGGACCAAATAAATCTTTCTTTTTTTTTTTTTTTTTTTAATGATTTTTATCAACCCTGGGAATTATTAGGATAAAATTTTTAGGTGCACTTATTTAGATGATTAAAAAATGAAACTTCTTTTTTAATGCAAAAAGTGCTATACTTTAAATTATAATCTCTTGCTAATAGAAAAAAAATATATTAAAGACACGAAATACAGCAAATTGAAACACAGCTTTTATATAAAGATAACTTTAGATTATTGATAAATAGGGAGTAAAAAAGTCATGATTTAAAAAATAAAATAAAAAGTAAATAATTTTTACTTTTTTGTTATTAAAATCAGATTTTTTAAATTTAAATCGGATTTTTGTTATTTTTTTCCCTCAACGTTAAAATACTGAATAGATACCAAGAGTTTTAGGTTTACAAAACAATTAAACCTTTAATTGCTAACATAATCTATGTTTTTACACTTTAAATAATAAAATTTAATTATTAGTTAGTAATTACAGAAATTATAAAAACTGCAAATTAGCAGTTTCATTAGTTAATAGCATACAATAATGTTAAACACATTAATACTATAATAAATACAATGTAACAAGAATGTAATACAATGTATTAAGTACAATATAACAATGTAAAACTATATTAAATACTAGTGATATTTACATTTCTTAGAATTATCAGTAGCTGAATTTAATATTAAAATGTTAACACTACTTAAAATTAATAATTAGGGTAAACGCACCGGTAGTGGGCCACGTAACTGTAGTGGGCCACTAACTTTCAAAGTTTAAAAACAAGCTCACGATCCATTTCAGAAAAACGACAGAAAGAAATCTGATTAGTTAAAGTCCTTAAATGTTAACTTTCCATAAAGGGTTTGGAATAATTGTTATTTTCCTGTAGATATATTTGTTTATCTTCTGGAATGTCTTCAAACACAGATTTTTTGACAAATTCTTAGTGATTTCATTAAGAGATAAGGTTTTATCTAAAGCGTTGTTTCTTTAATATTATGTTTTATTTTGAATTAAAGTGCCGTTGATATACTCGATTACATTGTAAATAATTTGTTAGATTAGCTGAAAACTTAAAAATTGAAAATTATATTGATTTTAAGGGGTGGCCCACTTCTGGATCACAATTTCTTAAATTGTACCAATAGTGGGCATGGTGGCCCACTACTGGAGCACATGCCAAAAAAATTTTTTATGTTTAAATTATTTTAATTAAGTATTTTTTGAGGTTCTAAGACTTTGTATATAATTTATTTAGTATTTTGTTCATCAGAACCAGTAGTGGGCGAGGTGCCCACTACTGGTGCACAAGTGGCCACTTCTGGAGCAACGAAAATGCAACTTCACTAAACTATCAGACATATGATTATTAGAAGAAATTAATATCTAAAATAATTTATACTTCAAAGGTTCAATACTCAATAAAGGCTCAAATTTTTGAGCCAAATTTAAATAAGCATTACATAGAAAATCCTGTAGTGTTATTTATGGATGGACATACTTCTCACATGTCTTTGAATCTAAGAATCTTCTGTTCGGCTCATGGAGTTGAAATGGTAGCTTTTCCCCCAAATTCCACATTCCTAATGCAACCAATGAACATTTCTGTTTTCCATACTCTTAAAAGTGCTTGGCAACAGGAAGTAGTGCACTTCAGAATAACTCATGAAGGCAAACAGATGCAGAAATATGAGTTTCCACCAGTCCTAAAATCAGCACTAGATCGTTTAATTCCTGCAACCATTGTGAATGGATTCAAAGCAAGTGGACTAGTTCCATGGGATCTAAAGAAAGTAAATGTTGAATCCACACTAACATCAAAGAATGTGATAATATCATCAATAAAGGAGAGAGAAATGGCTTCTTTCTTGGAAGTTCTTGAAGATAAAATTGCAGAAGAAAAATAAAATCTTTCTCAGAAAATAAAGGCAAATTGAAAGGTTCTGTGGAGCAAGTAGATCTTTACTACTTATGGTTGGAGATGAAGGAGACTTTGAACATGGAGCCAATTTCTCAGGTAATTTATCGCAAAACAATTTAGGTATAAAACACTTGAGTATATATTTTTTACTATTATTTATTCCATTTTTACATTTTACTTGTTACAGGGTACACCAGTCATATCTGTTGAGGCGGCGTACACTGAATAGCCTATTGACACTGTAGATACTGAAACTATTGATCAGGAGCAAAGAGCAATTGTTGAAGATGGTGAGGTGAAATTTTTCATTCAAGAAGGATCAACTGAGACTGGGAGCCATTCAGTGATTTCAAATGGTGGGCCATCTAGAAATGTACCATCTCCCTTCAAAATAGTTCTATTTTGGCCAGAAGGGGGAGATAACACAAAGAAAAAGAGAAAAAATTCCTGCAGTTGTGGCTTTTCCCTGAATGCTTCAATATTATAAGAATAGAGAAGACCTTAAAAATGCTAATGATGCAGAAAATAAAAAAAAAACTGAAAGAGAAAAAAGAAAAATTCAAAAGGAAGAGTTAAAAAAATAGCTGATGGGGAAAAAGGAAAGTCAGGAAATTATCGCCCGAGTCTGATGCCCCTCTTTCATTGTAAGTTTCAACCTATACTAACCTTTGTAATAAATTGACTATAAACCCCCTCTCATATTTTGAGATCTTTTTCGTTTTTGGATAAATCATTTTGTTTTGCAGTCATTTCAGCGTTTAATTTTCCTGCTTATTATATTTGTCTTATTATTTATCACCACTGCGAAATAACAAATTGGGCGGATTTTTTTTAAAGTTACAAAATACAACAGACTGTTATTTAGAGAAAACAAAAACTATGCATTTTGATTTTTAAAAAAGTTGCTAAATTGTCTACTATTATTGTGGATAAAAGCTGATAATGTTTTTTCTACCATTTGTATCATTCTGGTACAAAACACAGAAAATGAATTTTAATGTCAGAAATCGCTGAAAATTCATAAAATTCATTGTAGCACAATTCAGAAAGTCTTGATCACAGAATATGGGAATATTTATTGTTTAACAAGTGAAAGCGTATAAGCAGATTTTCTAAATATAACTTATAGATCACAAAAACTGTACAAAAATTAAATTTCGTAACATTAAGAAAATGCAACTATTTTGATGGAAACGGATTTTCACATGATGAAAAACATGTGAAATAGTTCAGCAATTAAAGTTGTATCTCTAAAACTAAGCTTTTTGGGAATTAGCTATATTTAAACGATACGAAAGGACACCCTGTATATAATCTAAAAAATTACTTTGCAGCTTGTAGGACATTAGCTTTTATGTAAAGTGAGATAAAATTAAAATTGATTTACAGAACTGAAGTTGATGCCCCTGATCTGTAGATTTACTAGTGAGATTATTTTACGTACTCATCTAAACTTCTATGTATAATTTCATTATTGTGAACATCCTATTCTAGAACTGTAAAAAAAAAAGTATAACATCAGTATTTTCACACTAAACTCAAAACTGGAGTGGCCCACTTCTGGGGGGCCCACTACTGGTGCATCAAAAATTTACTATGCCCACTACTGGAGCATCGAGGAAGGTAACTTTTTTTATTTTTCATTTTTTCCAAATAATATATTTTGGAACTTTGAATGTTTATTCCGATACATGCAGGTTAAGACTACGTTAAAAATATATATATCATTTAGAATTCATAAATACTTTAATAATAATAAGATAAATGTCCTTAAGTGGCCCACTACCGGTGCGTTTACCCTATTAGACAGTTACTAATTAGGAACATAATATACATTTTATGCTTTAATTACTAATATGATAATTAAAAAATTAGTATTCATTCTATAAGGAAAAAGGGGCAGGATGCTAGTTCCAAGAAAATAACACTATTTCATGAAGAAATATATTAATAATGTGTTTAGTAACGATAAGAAAAAAAGCATATAATTTTTTAATATGATAAATAAAGTGTCATTAAATTGTAATAAATTTATAAATTACAAGTTGAAAAATACAATTAAATAACAATATTTTTTAATAACATCCTGTTTTTTCTCAAGAAATAAAGATCTATCATTTTTGTAAGGACTTGGTCACACAGATTAAGAAATACTGCGGTATGGGGAAGTTTTTTACAAAAAATCTCTGGCTACAACTACAGGTGAATTTCACTATTTTTTTAAAAGGGAGAGAGCATGTCAGGCGAGTCTTTAAAAAATGGCCTAGAAGAAACAGTAATTGCAGAATTAAATAAAAACTGCAAATAAGTAATTTCATTAGTTAGTAACACAAGTAACAATACTAACAAATATTATTGGCAGCTCGTTTTGCATTTGTACTAGTGTTAATCGCTTAAACCTTAACTTACACCATGTGTGTGCATGCTAACCAAAAAAATTGTTACACCCATTCATACACACATACAGGGTAAATATAAGACTAACCAGTTATACCTGAAATCCTCAAAATATTAAATAACAGAACTATAGTTTCTTTATTTGGTGCAGTTCCAAATTTAGAAGAAAAAAAATTCTTTTTTCAACTTTTACTGGGGAAACTCTTGCTGTGCTTAGCATTTTTATACCAATTAGTTATTTTTCTCTTATACATTATTTTACAATAGCTGTTGAGCAAATATCATTCTTTCATTCTTCTTTAACTCCAATATTTGCTATAAATTTATTATTGCAAAAATAGAATGGGAAAATAAGATCCTGGGTATTTATTCTTTTACTTTGCAGAAATTTATTATACTTGCTATGCTTTTTTATATAAAAGAATGAATAATTTGATTACTTAAAGGAAATTATGACATTACAAATTATATTATATTTAAATATTTTTTAAATGAAATGCTTTTTATTCCTTTACAAACTTACTGTACTTAATTTTTTACAAGACTCAGGAATTGAGCTTAGAAACAAGTAATTAAAGCTTTTTCTTTCTTCTTCTTCTTCTTTTTTTTTTTTTTTTTTGTTTATTCATAAGGCAAGATTTTAATACTTTTATGCCAGTTTAAGCATTTAGAAAATTTGTGATTTTAATCAACGATTTAAAAAAATCAGTTGATTAAAATCACGATTTAAATCAACTAATTAAAATCGTTGACACACTATTGAGAAATCTAAAATTTTTATTCATGTAGGGATGAAAAAGTCTTTATTATTATTTTCCTATTCGCTTGTAATATTCTTATTTCTTACAACACAAAACTTTTAGATATTCATATGCTAAGAAATTTATTCCCTTGTATAATGATGACAATTTATCTGATAAGAATATCTAAAAATTTTATGGATATAGGGATTAAATAAAATATTTCATGAATGTATCAAAGCACTCATCATATTGCAGAAGACTTGAAAGAATATTACGAGAAAAAATATTATAAAAGTTTTAATATACAAGTATATATATTTTTTAAAGTGGTCTACATTTCTTGTTAAATTTCCGATGGATAATTTCAGCTGATTTAATATATCATTTATCTTTTACAATATAAATAGATAAGTTACCAATTGAGAAAAAAAAAATTGTTAAAACTTTTTCTATTGAATTTTTATATTTTCCTATATATACATACACATATATGTATATATATATATATATTTTGGTTAAATTTAATTAAAATCTTCATTTTTCCACACTAATCATTTTAATTTCATTCTCTTTTCCAAAGTAAACACAATTCTTTTTTAACGGACTCTTTCCAAATGCTACTCAGCAAGCATGTGGGACTAGTTGGCATTTCAAAAAGTATTTGGCGATTCTTTTTGCGCTACACTGCCAATCCTGGTTACCATCTCAGAAAGGAGTGAGCATGCGCAGTAGTAAATCTCCGTAGGGAGGGATTGCAGTTTCGATCCCCCAGTGCTTTGGGGTAGGGATGGGTAGAGAAACGTGGAACAGGTTCCTAGGAACAGTTCCAAGAGAAAAAACGAAGGAACTGTTTCTCTTCGCCAAAAGGAACCGTTCCTTTCGAACTAAAAATCCCATCTGTCGCCAAAGCAAACGTTGTCACATTTTTCTCTCACTTGCGATTGGTTGATGATGTCAAAAGGTTTCCAAACAATGAGAAAAGTCATTAAAGTATCAAATGCTAGATGCCAGAAAAGGGGAAAATCGCCTGATTAACGATGCCAGATCTGAGGAGCAGTTTAAAAGGAACATATCTTTGGAAAAAAACTTCTCGTTTCTCTTTCTCATCATTTCGCAGCCGCGGAAAAACGCAAGGAACAGATAGTGGAATGTGGATTGTGGAATGGAGCAGGAACAGGAGCACATCGAGAAACGTATTTCAGGAACATGTTTTTTTTTTGCTGTTTCTTCTTTGTTCGTATCATTTTAGAGGTATTTTGCTTGGATTAGTGTGTGTGAGGGACGGAAGAGAGGGGGGCGGGTGATAAGAAGCTCTGGTAAGAAAGGAACTTTGTTGGTGCCAAGTTGAAAATTCAGTTTTCACTTTGACATGAGGACATGACGGATAGAATTTGTCGGTCGCTGATAAATTAGACAAATAAAGGAAAGGGGAGAAGGTATCTTAACCCTTTTTCTTACTGAAGATACGTCAGATTAAAGGTCTTTTGCATTTTCATGAATTTAGTACTATAATTTAATACGCATTATTAATGTAAGAAATAATTACTATTTTTTAACCATAAGATATTTATTTTGTATTTAATACATAAAAATTTCAATTTCCACATTTAATACACAAAAATGTCGATTTCTTTTTTATTGTGAGTATCGAATTATGATAATAATATTTCTTTTCGTTCTTAATATTTGTTCAACAAATGTATGAATGTTAATAGGCACATAAAAATCAATACTAGTATTAATAATAGTAATAATAAACGTTTTCGTTTACATCTGAATGAAGGTTTCCAGTCCGCCCCCAACTCTAAATTTCTTACTATAACTAAAGATTATTTTTTAACTATTTTATAAACACGATTTTTGCGCAGCTGAATAGTAAGGATATGTTAAAATAGCAAAAGGAATGAGGTTAAATTAATGTTAATACAATAATAATAATAAAACAGCACTAGTAAGGTTATTTGTAAGGTAAAAGTTGAATGCTATTTCTAGAAAATGAACAAAACTCTAATGAACGAATCAATAAAAACTTTTAATTTATGAAGAAATCCACAAAGAATGTTTAAAAGTTTAAAAAATGTAATTTTAATTAAATAAGCAGCTCAATAAATGTTATTATTTAAATTCAGTTTTTAAATTTGTATTACAAAATATTTCATCAAAAAATTTCATTTTAAATCTTGAAATTAAAAGAATTAAGGAATATTGCTGTAGATTCTTAAAAAGGGTATTTAAAAAAACTGTAATCGAACGGTTTTTCAATTTTCGATAAATGGACTACATCTTGAGCTATTAGCTATTGTTGTATCATGATGGTAGTTTTTCCTCTTCTCCGCACTGTCGCGTCCGGAAATTCGGTTAAAGATATCAAATTCGCAGAATTTTCTGAAATACCTACCTTTTTATTGAAAATGGGGGAAAACCCATTCGATTAGCTAATTTTTGAGCAAAAGTACCTAGTAATTTTATGCGTTTGCGAATAAAAATGAAATGAAGAATGTGTCAGAAAGAACACAGTTTAGATTTGAAACAGACTTAAGAAAATCAAGAAAGTATACATGAGGTCAGATATTTTTAAAATTCATATAGCTTAAAAAAAAAAAAAAGCTAGTTCAGTTAAACGAATTGTTCGGGAAAAATTCATTATACATTATGAGTATTTTCCGATTTTCATAGACATCAGGTAGAAAAATATAGTTCATTATTAGTATTGTATTTATAGAATTTTAATTATGATGACCAATGAAATCAAAAGAAAATATTCCTTAAATGCCTTTTTTATTTTGGCTTTTCTTGAAAAATAAAGACATTTTATCATGAGTTGTTTTATGGATTCAAGTCAATTGGATAAACAATTCTTTAGAAGATTTCGCAAAAATAAATAAATAAAATAAATAAATAAATAAAATGAATGCAAGGAAGAAATTGCATCCAGTTTGAAGTTACAAATCTTTCTTCATGTATTCACTAGAAATATTTCCGGTGTCAGCTTAATAATGTATGCTAAAAAACTTTGAAGCAGTGCCAGATGTGGTCTTAATTAATCGCTATCGGAATTAAGGTTTACAGAAGCAGCTACTAAACACTGAGAATATTTGCATTTAAAGAGTTCCTTAGATTCTATTAGAAACAACATTGAGAAGTTTTTAAACGATTTTTTTAATGCAATTTTGAAATACACAACCAAGGACCAACACAACCAACACACACACACACACACACAAAAGAAAAAAAAATCACGGTGGCACTAGATTTTGATGTTATTGGTGTCGGTGTTATTTATGACGGCCGATTATCTGCACGAGGGATATGGGCCCGAGGGGGAGTGCCCTCCGTGGGGGGTCTTTCTAAGGGAACCTAACCCGTATTTACGTATGGAAACCCAAGGTTAGAAGAAAACCCCGAAAAACTCCGAACGATTAGGCCGACGAGCGCGATTGGGTTCGAGCACAGCCCCTCCCGCCTATCACCTTCGAGAGCAGAGCCTCTCGGCCACTGGTGGGGCCGCACTAGATTTTTGAACGAATATGTCTGTCATCAATTGCCAAGTCTGTTTTTTCTTTAAATCGGGTATATACACATGAAATAGAACTTTGAAGAATTAAATCATTTTATTATCTTTTTTTGTCGAGGATCCCCCCCCCCCCCCCATCTGCCGTTTAAGATAATTTTAAACTCATGAACTTAAGAGAAACAGAATTAAATATTGTCTTCAACGACAGATTTAATGAGAGAAAGCTTATCCCTTCACCAAAAAATCCTTAATTTACTTTTCTCTTACTGTATAATTATTTTAAGTTACTTGAAAAATAAATAAATAATATTCATTTTTTTAAAATCATCTGATAAAAAGAAAATTTAGTTAATTGAACTTGGAACACTCACCTTTCCCCTCTCCTACCCCCCCCCCCCTTCCCGCCTTCCTAGAGCCATATCTCAATTCTTGGCATTATTTTCAATTTTTAGCTTGCTAATTTTAATAAGAAGTCTCAAAAATTTTAGTTTATCTAATCCTATTAGTTAAAAAGTTTAGAACTAATAAGTTTGAAAAAGGTATTTCACGGAATTTATTTATTGGATTATCTTAAAGCCAGTTTCGAGTCAAATGCTAACATATATTTATCGCAGTTGTTTTAAATATTGGCCATGGTGTCCATTTTTACATTACTGAAAATATTAAATGTATATTTTTTTTTATTACAGTAAACTCTGTCTAAGGCGGAATCGATCGGGACTGAGAAAATTTTCCGTGGTAGACAATATTCCGGCTTATGCAAAAAAACTCCCCCCCCCCCCCACCCCCAAAAAAAATAAAATATATACATAAATAAATATCCCTCGAAGATGATGACCTTTCATTGATTTTCCTGACTCGAAAATCGGTTGAAAACTAAAATTCGGAAAGATCTTTATAGATAAATGAGAAACGCTATTCAATTTCTTATTACTGCTGTAATACATGCGAATTGGATGTTTACACACACACACACACACACAAAATAAATAAATAAATAAACTTCGAGAATGAGACAGAACGCTGTAACTTTGAATTTGAGTACAACCTTAAAGTATAATATATTGTACTTTCTGAAATATGTATTTTGATGAATGCTCATTCTACCAGAAATATTAACTTTAACTTTTAAATTTTGCAATTTTGTATATGAAAAAATAGCATAAGTATAAATTCCTTAAAATTTAAACATTTTCTGTTCTTTTCGATTAACTTTTTCAAAGTGTTACGGAATTTAACTAACATGCTCGACATTGAGTATTTGACTTATCAGTTTTAAAGTTTAATAAACAAAATGCCTTTAATTTTTTAATTATCATTTTTTCCGGCTTGTGCAAAATTTTGGTTTCGGTGGGACCATAAAAACCTTTCCGTTTCCGGGTTAGACAGATTCCGCCTTATGCAGCATGAAATAATGTAATTTTCTATGGGTTCGCCGGGACTTGAAAAATTTTCCGCGGTAGACAGATTTCCGGCTTATACAGAGTCCGCCTTAGACAGAATTTACTGTATTTCATTTCTTTTTCAAGCAACATCCTCTTCATTTTTTGTATAATCAAAATTTCTACTTGAAAACTCAAAAGTAAAAAAAAAAAAAAAAAGGAGAAAAGAAAAAAAAAAATAGAAAAGAAAAAGAAAAAAATAATATGATGTATCCAGATTTTTTTTGTATCAGAAACTCTCATTGCGTTAAACTCCCTTCCTCAGTGTTATGTATTCAGTAAAGAAAAGAGAAAAGACGGCTTTTTTTTTTTTTTTTTTTTTTGTAATCCCTGAAACCAAACAATCAATCAATGCTCTGTATGTTACTGCAACAGTCCCAGGAACAGGTCTTGGTGTCTTCGTTCCTCTTCTCGTTCGTTACGAGATCACGTGACCTGTTCCTTTGGAACAGGTAAAAGGAACAGTTCCAGGTTCTGAAGGAACGGTTACGGTTCGTTTTTCAAAAGGAGCAGGAACGCCCATCCCTACTTTGGGGAGCCTATCCTACCGATAGCCTTTAGTAGACAAAAGGAAGGAATTGCCAAATCAAAATTTTTTTATTTAGAGAATGCATGTGCAGACTCTACTATGAAAAATAGAAGAAAAGAATAATCAAGGCATAATAGCATCAACGCTGGTTTACATTATGAATAACAAGTCTCTGAAAACTTTCTGGTGTGAGCTGTTTTATTAAAATTGCAGTGATCTTCGAGACGCAGGTTCTTTGTAAGAATGTATTTTTTAGTAAAGTTTTCATTATTGCATGCTTAACCTAAAGTAAATTTTTTGCGTTTGCTATCCTCTACAAAGCGCAGAAAAGTATAAAGCTCTATATCATTGTAAAATCTTTCTGCTTATCGCAGTGATAAATGATCAGTCTTTTAAGTGATCCCTGCAAATTTTCAATTTTCTTCCCTACCTTTAAAGCCACTAGTAATACTTTAAATCTCCAAAACTATTTAATTTATAGAAAATTTTCTGGCTTTGCTGTAAAAATAAATAATAAATTTTCTTATCGCCCCACCCTCTCACACCATACAGCTTAATCGTTAAAAAAAATATTCTGCCCTATTTTTTACATTGAATTAACAATAAATAGACAATCGTCTAAATCCTTTTTTTCCAATAAGGTGATGATCCCCGCCCTCTCCTCATTGCTGCAGAAGCACACAAATTTAAAATTTTACTATACAGTGAAACCTTTCTGTAAGGGTCCGATTCCATTGAAAATTGGCCCCTTATAAGGATTGGCCCTTGAATAGGGGTGACCAAATTTTTCATTTCTCTTTCTTTTTATCCCGAGGTTTTTAAAATCTCCATATTCTTTCAGTAAGTTCTCTTTGTTTTTAACAATATTGTCTATTTGATAGTGTCTTCGGTTCGAGGAAGGAATTGCCAAATCAAATTTTTTTTTATTTAGAGACTGCATGTGCAGAGTCTATTTTGAAAAGTTGATGAGGTGGATAGGGAAAATGTGTTGATTCAAACACTGGTTTATATTAAAAATAACAAGTCTACTTAAACTTTCTGGTGTGAGTTGTTTTATTAAAATTGAAGTGAGCTTCGAAGCGCAGATTCTTTGTAAGAATGCCTTTTTTAGTAAAGTTTTCATTATTGCATTAAGTTGTGTATATAGGATATCTAGCTTTACTGCAACTCTAACCATCATAGACCTCATCAAAACAGTGTTTATACATAGGAACTAACAATTAATCAGAGCTTAAAAGTCATCAATACAAGTAAATAATAAAAAAAAAAAAATAGGTAAGTAATATAAACAAGTAATATAAAAAAAATATTTTAAATCAATTCCTACTTAGGTCAATAAGAGAAATTTTTTTCTCCCACTCTTCTTTCCTCATAAGTGGCGCATAGAATGCCTTGATCAAGAAGAGGGCTCTGTCGATTATTGTTGAAAATTAATTAATTTAATTAATGAATTAATATTTGAAAAAAAAACTGGATTAACATCAAGTGTCATCCACTACAAGTTTAAAAAAATTTATTTGAGCTTGATTGGATGAATAATGAGTATTTTATTAACGATTATAAATTTGAACAATATATATATAGCGAGAGTATGAGCTAATAGTAGGAAGTGAAAAAAAATAGTTTCACATTGATGAGAAATAATTAATTAGTTCGCTTTTTACGCAGTCGAGTTTTTTTGATTTTTTAAAATTTAATTGTTTATTAACAGATATGTTTTAATGTCAGAAACAGCTAATAATAATCATTGCTTCCGAGTGTTACTGTGGAAATATTTAGCACAAATGTGTGGACTGTTGGTTTTTTCACAAGGTTTGATTTTTGCATTCACTAAGCAATTTGTCCGCTTCCGCTTGGGAGTGCACAACTCACTCATTGAGTTCCACAAACTCAAATGAGATAAAGGATGACAATTAGCACTTTTAGGTCTAAGCCCGAATGTCACTCGGCTTGCCATTTTCGTTGAAGCGAACTAAGTCCGAGAGTCTCTCGGGGTCAGTATATAACTCTATGAGCTATACAAGTACCTACTATATAAGTTTGCGGTATTTTCAGGTATTATCTACGAACCTTTTAATTAAAAAGAAAAAATATGTGGCAGCAGGGGCGTAGCTACAGATATTTTTTCGGGGGGGGGGGGGAGAGTTCAAAAATTTCCCAACTTGAAACAAATTCCTCCAACATTCAACTAAAGTGATATGCACAAAGTGTGTAATAATGATAATGAGGCTTATGCATAAAAAATTCCTTTCCAAAGAAAAATTTTGAAACTAGAAATATAAAAATTCTAATTATTGGTTTGTTTAATAAAAAAAACAAACACGCGTTTTACTTTCTTCTGTCGTTACAAGACGAAAGTATTGACTTCGTAAAAAAAATTCCACAACTGGTTTTCGACGGTTTGATACGTTTTAGAAGGTCCTGAACATGATTTGACTGTTTTTAGAAAATGTCTGTCTGTGTGAATGTGATACAAATTTTGTGGGTGCTCTATCTCAAGAACTAAAATTCGCGGAATTTTATAAAACTTTAGATTCAGTTATACCTTGATAAAAATTAATGCTGATTAGTTTTTGGTGTAAATTACCCAAAATGTGGCGCTGCTATGCTGTATTTTTCACGATTTACATGATTTTAGCGATAGTTATATCTCAAAAACTGTTGCACAGAATTTGATCAAATTTCATATTCTGTTAAACCTTGACATAATTTAGTGCTTATTAGGTTTTTGTATATATCCGTGGCACTGTTGTGCAGCATTTTTCACGATTTTCGCGTTAGCTATATCTGAAAAACTAATGCACGGAAATTTAGTCAAACTTCATATTCGGTTACACTTCCTTATTGGGCTTGGGTGTATACTGTCCAAAGGTATCTCTTTTGACCTCTTTGGGTTTGGAATTTTGGTTGCAGACATCTAAGAGCATGGGTGTCGAAATTCAATGATTTGTTTGAAAAATGCGATGCTTCTATCTCCTTTTTAATGCACACAATTAAACGAATTATTGTCTGAGCGAAGCGAAGGCTAATACTCAGCGAAATATTACTGTCCGGACACATTACTACTACGATGGATATTAACGCCATGTCCTACTAAAAAAAAAGCCTAATAAAAACCTTTCGTCAAGCATAACTCAAAAAATATTTGTCGGATTTCGTTTCTGATTGCACCAGAAGGTACCTATGAGGGTCGCCTACTGAATGCACCTACTATGAAAAATAAGTTCCAAACCGTTTAAAAATTATATAGAAAAAACTGATAAAAAAGCACGATTTAACTGCATACGTCACAGAAATTTGGTGTGCGTCACTTTCACCGGTTGATGTTTTCGTAGACAACTGGTTTGAACACATGGAACAAATAATAAAAAAAAAATACGCACGCATTAATATTGAATAGATCAGTTTCAACCACGTGATCACAAACCTTGCAACAACCCGTGGCAACCAGTTTTGGTGGGCAAACAAATAATAATACAGTACTCCGTACCACTTTGACCGTTTTTAGCCTGTTGTATAAAATCTGGCCTGTTGTATGACATACAATTGTGGATGATTAAAACAAAAGACGTGAGTGTTTATTGCTCCGGGAGGTTAACTTTCTCTGGATGTCTGTCTGTCTATCATACAGCATGCAATTTTCTTGTAAAGGATGATATTATTATGCAGTAAAACCTCCATAACGGACACACCCGATTAGTGGACACCTCTATTTAGTGGGCATTTTTTCGATTACCAACCCATAAATAACTGTACATTTTTTACTCTCAGTAGCAGACACCTCCAAATAGAGGACAAATTCTGCCCTCCTGAGATGTTCGCTATTCAGAGGTTTTACTGATAAAACCTCCATAGCGGACACACCCGATTAGCGGATACCTCTATTTAGCGGACATTTTTTCGATTACCAAGTTTTAAATAACTGTACATGTTTTACTCTCAGTAGCGGTCACCTCTAAATAGAGGACAAATTCTGCATTCTCGGGGTGTCCGCTATTCAGAGGTTTTACTGTATATAATATTGATAGTTATTTTACAGGGCCACACAAAAGAATAAGAATATATGAAACGAATATGAACTAAATTCGGGATTGGTAGATCGCTGATGGTAATGTAATTTTAGGATGTTGTTACAGTCATCCGCAGCATGTTTTTAGAGTTTCGTTCATCTAACGAAACCCTACCTGTCTCACTCCTTTGTCCGTCTGTCTGTCCATCTGTCACAGAGCCCGTTCTCAGAAACTATATATGCCGGAGACTTGAAAATTTGCATACTTATAGCTGAACACCACACATCAAACGGCAAATAATAAAATTTTGAAAAAGTCTAATATTTAACCCTCTGGGCTCTAACTTATGTATTTTAAACAATTTTTCTAACTCAGCCCCTAATTAAGTTGGAGACATGAAATTTTGCATACTTATTGCTGAATACCTCACATCAAACGGCAAATAATAAAATTTTGAAAAAGGTCTAATATTTAACCCTCTGGGCTCTAACTTGTGTATTTTAAGCAATTTTTCTAACTCAGCCCCTAATTAAGTTGGAGACATGAAATTTTGCATACATATAGCTGAACACCTCACATCAAACGGCAAATAATAAAATTTTGAAAAAGTCTAATATTTAACCCTCTGGGATGTAGCTTGTGTATTTTAAGCAATTTTTATAACTCAGCCCCTAATTATGTTGGAGACATGAAAATTTGCATACTTATAGCTGAACACCTCACATCAAACGACAAATAATAAAATTTTGAAAAAATCTAATATTTTGTCTCGCGCAATTTTTAAATTTAAACTGTTTTGCAATACTATTTTTTGTTCATTTTGCATAATAAGTGTAATGTGACGCAATTTCTTCTATTTCAGACTTCTAACGCATGTTAATGAATGTATTTTACAATATCCTTTCTCTTTCAAAATTCACATGTAAATATAGTTTGAATGGCGTAATTTCCAATAAGTGCCTGCTTTTTATACCTAATTATTTAATTCTAATTTGAAGGTTTTTTCTGTTTATAATAGTAACGTGTAAATATTTTTTTTTATTTGAAGCAAACATTATTGTTTGCGCTGTTTATACAGTTGGCAACAGTTTAAATTAATACCATTTTCTAAAATATGTAAAAAATATCAGTCAAGATGCTGAATATTTGAATTTAAAATAGAAATAAAACCTCAAAAAATGAGTCAAATTAAAAAAATTAATGAAATCTGCACACCGGGATTTTCTATTGAATAAAATGATCTAAAAATGATTAAATTCACATGTATAGCTTTTGCTCCTATAAAATTTTTTTTAATGGAACGATTTTGTCCAACTTTAGCATTAAATATCTCTTAAAATAATTCTTCGATTTGAAAACTGTATGCATTAGCGTGTTGATCAAACATTTCGCTATAGTACCACCGATTTTAATATTTTTGTATGCAATCGTTTTCTTAATATTAACGAAGAAAGACCTCCGGTCACAAAAAATTCAAAACCGGCGGTGGCGGCGGTGACAGCGTTAGTTACTTTTTTTAGAATAGAGAGATATATAAAAATGAAAACTTGTCTATCTATCTGTTTGTAATTCTATAAAAATCCACAATTTGGAAGCCAAAATTGTGAAAAGATGTGTATTAAAACATAGCCGAGGCAACTAAAGTAATCCGTAATCGAAATAATTTATAGTTAATTTTTAATTAATAAAAAACCACCAATTTAACAGCAATTTCTTATCAAATTTAAACATTCTTCGTTATAGCAGTTGCCAACAATTAAAAAACACAATAAAATTATTACTACAACAATTAATTTTCTACTGCAAGATTTCAACGTGAAAAATGAAAATGAAATAAATAGTTTGACGAATTTTTAAAAAAGGTGAATATTACGTCATAACTTTTCTATTGCAAGATATTCACATGAAATATGAAAATGAAATAAATGGTTTGACGAATTTAAATGAAAGTGAATATAACTTCATAACTTTTCTATTTCAAGGTTTCCACGTGAAAGGGGAAAATATTACGCCATATTGGAAATATAAAGGACGTGGTGGATATAGTATAACGTCATATGCTTGTGAAAAATGTATTGAAGCATGATAAAAACCCGATTAGGGAAATATTGGCCTATTTTAACATTATTGCTCCAATTATAAATTGAAATAAGTTCATTTATAGCTGTATTCTTTTGCGTCTGTTATATACATTTTTACATTTTTATATAACGTTTTCATATGATTCATTCATACAGCATTTCGACTGCTTTTTTAATGTTTGTTTTGTGTTGTATGTTAAATTTTGAAATTGATTTTTCAGAACAAACATCCTTCAAATTCTGGGCAACGCCGGCACTTTAGTTTGTAACAGATAAATGGCTTTTGTATCTGTACATCTAATGCTAATATTATAAAGCGTTATAATATTATAAAGTATATAATATTATTAATGCCTGTACGTTTGTTAGGTGTTATCTCTGAAACTACATAGCCAACTTTAAAAAATGTTGGTGGCCATCTCTGCTCCGAAAAAAAGACTATTTTATGTCAGTGCAAGAGCCTACATCGCTGCAGGAGCAAAAAAGTTCTAAAATTGCGATTTCTGTGATATAGATTGGGTTAGAAACTTTAAATTTGGTGCGGTAGTTACTTTTAAGATGTAAATACTCGTAATGAACGCTCTCTAAAAGGTTCAATTTGACGGATAAACGTAAAAATTTCTAGAAAGGTTCTAAACTATGATTTATTTGGAATACTGAAATTTTTGGGATACTGTTGGTGTTAGAAACTAGAACTTTGGCATGGTAGTAATTAATAAGATGTAAATGCTCGTTGTAGAACGAATTTTAAAAAATAGAAAGACTAAACAAAGCGGAAAAAGATCTAAAGATGATCTAAGTAACGAAGTACATGGAATTGTTAGGAATATAAACATGAAAATTGACATGGCTGTATTTATCATGACGTAAATTCTCGCAATAGAACAATTTCTAAAAATGTCGCTATATAAAACAGTGCAAAAACAAAAATCTTTCAAAAATTTTCTATTTCTGTGTTACTGCTGAGCCCAAAATCTTGAAATTTTGCTTCGGGTTAGTTTTAAAATATACAATTGTCTCTATGAATGGTTTCTAAAAAATTTAAAATTTAAAAAAGATGAAATTAACGGAAAGCGATCTCAGTTACCATTAATTTGGAATTATTAGGTACAACAACTTTAAATATTTCATAATGCTGCATTTCCTCCGCAAAACATGCGATTTAAATGCAACAAAACTGATAGATACCCACCTAGCATTAAATAAATTGTGTACATATTGAATAAAGACCTGTATGAAACAGTGAGTAGGTTGCCCGAAAGTACTTGTTAAAGGGTTCCTTCTCTAGACTTTTCTCTCTCGCCAAGGCCACTAACAGTGGGAAGTGCCGTTTTAAATGTGATATGAATTTTTTATCTGATTCATTTTTCTAGACATTTTATCATAAGGTCATATTCTCAATTATCATTAGTAGCTTTTTTATATATTAACTTATTCTGGTGAAATTTTATAATCGGGTTCATATTGGCGTATGTTAGCTTGCATGATTTCCTGAATAAGTATGTATGGATTTGTAAATTACTTCAAATGACATGTTGTAATTATTGCCGATTTCTTTTATTTAATACATGCTAAATACAGCTCAACTTGTGCAGAATATGTTTGAAAACAAAACAATACAGCGTATGTAGTGGCCAGCATACACACATCATTTAAATCCGATCGAGCATATCTAAAACACACTCTAACGAAGCATTGCATGCCACTGTTGATGTATTCGGTACTTTGATACTATATTAGATTTTGAGGAGAGAATTCCTTAAATGTTATCGACAACCTCATTGCATCCGTGGAAAACAGATATTGTACAATATTAACTATTCCGGGGGAGCACACACCATATAATGTATAGTCCATTCTTTTTAAACATCATATATTTGTCATTTAAAGTTACTCAAATTGGTGCGGAGCGTCTGATTATGCTCTTGACATCATTTAATACAGTTAAAATTCCGATATAAGTAATGCAGTGTTTCATTTTCTATTTTACTTTTAATATATTGCGTACTTTCAATTTTATATCCATGCATGGCTGTCTTGAATGGTTTGATTTCCCATTTTTTTAAACAGTGTATACGAATTTATATATAAGATTTTGTAATTCTACGATTCGTTTATTTTCATCATTTCAGTTTATCGCAGTATATGGACAATTAAAGATAACATCTCATTTTCTTTGCTTCCACATGTTATTATTAAATCTATGTTCTCAGTAATATCGCTCAGACTAATCCCTCCGAGGGAAGTCCTAGTAAATTAAATGCACACTTTTCCTTTAGAATTCATTATTATGGGCATAGAATTGTTATTTAATTTTAACATTGTGATTGCAAATTTTGAAGTATTAACATGTATGGGATAGAATAAGGTTTTGGGATTGGCACATCCAAATAGTTTTCATTTAACATCAATTCTTTTGGTCTTCAAAGAAGCTAACCCTGATGAAGCTAACCTAACATCGTCCAGTTTAATAAAATCCACTATTTTACTTTCACATTTTAAAAGCATTGGGCTGTCAAGTCTGTCAGGCCTCATTGTAGCTTGTAATATATATTTTTTTAATTTTTATTTGACTAAAGATTCTTTCATTAGTTGCAGTGCCAAAAAGATAAGCTGCTGTGAATGTGTACGAGTATATAGTTTGACAGTGTGACCCAAATAGTCTTTGAATTTCATGGCATGAGTAAAAGGTTTGTTAAGTGAGTTGGGATTTGGTTTATTTCTATTTGACTCTGCAAGTCATGTACATCCGGTTTTGTCATATCCAGGTGGAAACATTATTAACTTTTCTCAGTTAGTGATACTCAAATTTGCCTTGCACAATTGTAATTTAAGTATGGAATGTATCGGTGTAATATTCTCCTGATATAGGGAACATTGTCATTTAAGCCCATTACTAAATTGCCAAAATTTTCTTGTATTTCTTATAACTCTTCCCTGTAAAACTTATGTCTATCAATGTCCATTGCTATGCTATTATTTTTATCTATTCCATTTGATGAAACCGTTTTCACACGGTCCTTTCAGAAGTCAGCTTCTTCAATCACATCCTAATATTCATAATTGTTTATGAACTTGTCTATAAGGAAATCTTTATTTCTTCAAAACTTTATTCAAATGCAACCTGTCAGTGTTTAAGTCAACCTGTATGTCGATTTTTTTCTTCAGTTGATGGACTGCTTTCATGGTCATATTTCTGTTCCAAATTCAAATCATCCACTTTTTTTATCTTTTTCATTCTCCAATGGATTTTTAGATGCTCCAAAATCTTGCATGAAAACTCTTTTCCTATTATGAAGTGTTCTTTTGTGCTAAGATTTATAGTCATTTTTTAGAACAGCTTTAAACACACAACACTGGACTTTTGGTTTAAAATTTACTAAACACCTATAAATATAAATGAACAGGACATATATATATATCCGCACACAAATAAAGGTAAAATGTGGCAAATTTATCTAAACTAACGACTTCTTATATTCACATTTGCTCATATAATGCTTTTGTCATGACAGCGAAGGGATAACTAACTTTCGGAGCAAAAAAATCACGAGAATGAGTAAAATATTGTCCAAAAATCGCAAAATTAGTGCAATTTGTGAAAACTCATCAAATCTTCTTCCCCAGCTGAGTTTCAAGTAGGTGACTACATTCCTTTCTGTTGTGCTACAAGTGATCCCCAGTTTTCAAAAGAAGCTGCAATCCCTTTGATCAAAATAGTTGGATTCTCTTTTGGGAGGGGAAAGGAAGGAAGGGTGAAAATTTTGAGAAAGGAACAAAGTTTTGAAGGAAATAAAGGAACTGGATAGTCAGCTATTGGTGGATAGGAGTAGAGAAATCTAGGTCTGGTAGATGTATAATATATTTGTAGAACTGAAAAATACAATGATAGATTGAGTGTTGCTGATTTCTTTTTGTATTTCTTTTGATAATTTAACTTGCTTACTGTTACAATACTCAGTCAGAAACATAATCACCAAAACAATAAAAATTTCGTAATGTCTCAAAAATCCAGAATTTCCCAACTCTAAGCTCAAATTTCCCAACTTCACTAATGTTGGGGGGGGGTAGGCTCCCCCCCCCATCCCCCCCCCATGGCGACGCCTGTGTGTGGCAGCACTAAACAGAAGTAAGCATATGAAAATATCTAGAATCAGAGCTTAATTCGAACTTATTGTGAACCTTGAAGTGTTGCTCTTTGTGCTTTGAAATGTACCACACTAAAGCAACTTTTACTAAATAATGTTCATATACAAATAAAACCAATTTTCATATATTTGTACAACATTTGGGGAAGTTTTTATTCAAGATTATTTTTTTAAAAATCAGAAAAAGTACCAAATACCCTCAGTCCAGAGGGTGATATGTGGTCGATGGTGTTGGTGTTATTTATGACGGCTGATTATCTGCACGAGAGATATAGGCCCGAGGGGGGTGCCCTCCGTGGGGGTCTTTCTAAGGGAACCTGACCCGTATTAACGCATGGAAATCCAAGATTATTTTATCACTGGCACTTTCAGCATTCTCCACTTTACTTCTTGTTGCACGTTCGTCGTTCCCCACTTCGTGGGGCACATTCAACCAGCGACATTTTACTACTCTTTTTTTGAACGGACATTACCCATGTGACGTCAGATGCGGGTATAGAGAAGAAAAACACCATTAGGCGTGAAGAACATTTTAACCCTTCGTCCAATAAACAACCTTATTCGGAAGACATATACCCGCAGAGGCGTGGCTGTTGTTAATCTTGGGTAAAGGTTGGCACTTCAAGGGTTCCCCTAGTCCTGTTTGCATCGGTGTAGTTCAGAGGATGAATGCTACAGATATAGAGTATACGCTTATTTGAGAAATAGGGGGCATACGAATTTGCTTTTAAAAAATCCAGAAGCTATATGGCGTATACCCTGTGCTACACGCCAGCCTGTTTGTTACGCTTGGCATTTAAGGGGGCTGGTCTCAGCTTCGGAATCCTCCTTCGTAATGTTAAGCCTGCGGACTTTTTATGCATTAGTATATTTAAAATATCTTCTCGGGAAATTCATACTTGTAACATCTTTTTTCTGTGTACTCTTCTTAAAGGATGTCTCTTTTTTTTCTTAGTTTTCAAGATGTTTCTAAAATCTATGCTGAATTTGATATTTTATGCGTTAAAAGCGGGCGAACTGCGAGTAAGATTTTAACACTTCCTATAAAATTAAGTCTATACTTCAGAAATATTTTGAGGACTAAGAAAAAAAAAAAAAAGAGGCCTCTTTTAAGAAGTGTAGAAGGAAAAAAAAAGTAGAAATTAAAAATATGAATTTCTCGAGATGGTATTTTAAATAAACGACGAATTCGTCCAATGTCCATAGACTTTGCATTAGTGAGGGGAAATCGGAAGCTGAGTGACTAGCCCCCTTAAGACATTTTTTTTTTTTTTGTAGAAAAAAAAAAGATATTCGATTCTTTGTAGAGTTGCAAAGGGTGAAAAAATCCGGTTTTATTCCCGGAAATAAACCGGGTTTTTTGAGAAGGAAATTTTGAAAATTTCCGTGAGCTTTCAGAAAATTTTGAGCTTGAAAATTCTTTAATTTATTATTTTCAATTATTTTTGATGATTTCAATTTTTGCCAATGTAAACAAAACTAATTACATATCACAAACAAAAAAAAATTGCACGTTTACATGAAAACTAACGAAATACAGGCTTAAGCTGCAGAAATATTAAGTAACAGAAATTAAAATATCATAAGTAATTTGGTTTTTTAATCGTCTATAAGTAAAAAGTGAAAGATGCAGATGAGAAATTCATCTTCCCTGGAATGAATAGAAACTTCACTTCTCTTCTTCGAATCAACGAATGTAAACAAAAAAGAAAATTAACACGATTAAATGAAATCAATGCAAAAATTGAAAGTAACTCGTTTGAAAATTAATGTAAAGTATGCCTGAATAAGATATATGCGAACCAACAGAAACTTAAAAAAAGTATTTTTTTAAAGAAACATTCCTATTCTCACCTATTTACAGCCACCATTATTGTAAAACTAATAAATTATGAAGACTTAGACTGTAAAATCATAAGTTTTGTGAATTCAGAATGTAAAATCTATCTTTTTGGAACATTATTCCCTGAAATTTCTTTCAAATAAAAATTTCAAATGGAAAAATAACTGGTTTTGTTTAACTTCAAAACTCCTTCAAAATTTCCAATATTTCTCAAAATTCCGGGTTTGTTCCTCAAAATTCCGGGTTTGTTCCCCAAAATTCCGGGTTTATTCCCCAAAATTCGCGGGTTTATTCCCCAAAATTCCCGGCCCTCAAAATCTGAGGGTTTTTTGCAACTCTAATTTTTTGGCACTTTCAGCGTGAGCGTATTCCATTTTTAGTCTCCTCATTTAATCTACTATAACTTGTTTGGTGGGATGGATGCGGGGTTAAAAATTATCCATATTCATTTAGAGTTCTGCGCGTGCGGATTCTGATTTCTTGAGGATACCAGTGTACTGGATTAAGCCAGCGTTGCGCACACAAAACATTAAAATGTGAATTATATAAAACTCAAAGAGTAGGCATAGGTCAAAGCGGTTCTAGGAAAAGCGACGACATCTCTATGGGACGACGGGCGCTCTGTTCTTGACTTTCAAAACAGGACATTTGTAGTTTACAGCACGCTAACTAGGAGCGCTGCGATCGTCTCCGCCAGCGGAGAATCTGCGCGCGCATATTCTCCCCGACACAATTTTGATTATCAATCCAGTCCAGTCTCGCCTCATTTCAAGAGGGAAAATGCGAAAGCTCGCGTTGCGGTAATCGGATACGTTCGTTGCACGTGGGAAAGCTGGTAAGTCATGTATACTATGCTCGTTATTTTTTTTATTAAATCCTATTTAATCGTACTTAAGTTCGTTATTTTTGCATATATTTGTTTTTTCAAAAGATTCATTCTCATTTAAACATTAAATATCCGTAGATATTTTTATCATAGAGATTTAAAGTTGAGTGAAATTTGAAAAATACCTTTCAACAGTTTTCATTTATCTTTTTTATTATGCATGCTTGCATAATGTGTAGCACATTTTTAGTTCGTATTAATTAGTGCTACTTCTTTAAACGTATTTTTGTTTAACAAACGCAGAAAGACATTCGTTTATCATTTGTTTAACTTATTTATTTGATGCTCCACAATTTTAAAATATAACCATATATATGTATTTAAAAAATCTTTAATAATTTCGATTGAATTGAATTTATTCTGTGTATAGTATTTGAAATGTAATCTATTCAAAATTGTTAAATCATTTATTTTTTAATTATTTTAAGCGCTTTTTTTATTTTCATTTATCCTATTTAATCTGTTGCTGTATAAAATGAAATAATACCGTTCAACAACAGATGGTTTTAAATGGGCAATCTTAATTCATTAAATTTTTGTTATACAAGTTCTTTGAGTTGGAAAATCTTATTAAACGTATTTAATGCTTTTCATTTATGTGAAATTTAAAGTAAATTAATTTTGATTAAATCAATTTAAATATTTGACATTTTCTATGTATATAATAATAGATATGAGAGATTTTGAAAAAGAAAAATTTAAGAGAAAAATTAAATAATGTTACTTGATTTAAATAAAAGTTATAGAGCATCAAGTTCAAGTTTGATATAATGTAAGATACAAATGATTCTGAAAAAAAAAAAAAAAAAATCTTTACGAAGAGAATAATCTTTATGAAATCAAATTATGCAAAATTATTTAGCTTGAGATTTTAATGGATTTAATAAATCTAAATTAACTGAGCATAACTTAGACTTATCAGCAAAATAAAGGACATTAAAACAAAAAAGATAAGAAACAATATTTCGTGGGTTCATAAACAGGGTACAGAATACATTTTAACTTATTTAAACTGTATATGTATTTTCGGTATAAAGTAATAGTTGAAACTTTTTAATTTATTAATAATTAAACATTAAGTAACAAAAAAAAAAATTCATTTATTCAATTTAATTTTTTTTTTCAAAGTTATATGTATTACAGAAAAAAAATCAATTTTCTTCAGAGCAAAATTCTTTTTTTCTTTTCTTTTCTTTTCTTTTTTTTTTTTTTTTTTTTTTTTTAAATTCTGATAATAGTTATGCGCAAAAATTCAAAAGAGCAAATTTTTTTGAAAAAACACCTAAGTTAGTATTCACTTAAAATATAATGTACATCTGATTTTTTTTTTCTAAATGCTTCCTGCTTATAATAAAACCAGTTATGTACCCTTATAAAACAAACACTTCATACACTTGCAGTAAGGGATTTTTTATGAAAACTAACCGTTGAACTTCTCGTTTATTTCGCGACAGTATAGCAGTAACGAAACGACAGTCAGAAGTTTTCAATTCTGTCAGTAAACAAACTCGTTGAGTGATGAAATATTTTAATTATTGATCAAAGTAATCGGATTATGTATTTTTTTTATATTTAATCTTATTTATTTTCTGTTTACTTTTTATAATTTATAAGGCGTGAAAAATATGAATGTTTTTACAAGAAAATATTTGTTGTAAATATTAATCCCATATAGTAAATATTCCATTGAAACAAATTGTCAAATGCATTAAATAATATATATATCCATTATTTCAGAAATGGATCTCTTTTAAAACATTCGTATTCTTCACGCCATTATAAATTATAAGAAGTAAACAGAAAATATTAAAAACTGAAAGAAATACATAATGAGATTAGTTATCAAAAATTTAAATATTTCATTAATCTGAGTTTAATCATAGCAGTTAAATTTCTAATTGTCGTTACCGTTGTACTGCCACGCAATAAATGAATCGGTCCGTGAAAGCAAAACCAAATCCCTCGTGGAGTGCCCCGCCAAATACCGAACAATTTAGTTTACAGCACGGCCATTAGTGGCGCTACTTTGCGGCATCATTTAGCATGGGAGTGACTTCGCTTTCCTATATAACCGCTTTGGCATAGGTTAGGTAGTTCAGTTTCATAATTTATAATGTGTATTCGGCATGATACTCGAATACTTACGTGAGTAAAGAAAATTCAATTACATAGCGAATATGCCGTTATAATACACATTTCTACATTTTAGTAAGTCTTACTAATAAACGTGGTATGAAACTATTAAAATATAAGGAAAATATTTTATTTATTCTTTTCTTCAAGTTAAAACAATTTTAATAGCTTCATATAAACCATTAAAGGTTAAAATGTGTAGCCGCGTGTAAAATGCATACAATCAGACAACAATGTTAACTGAAAGAGATACCTGTTTTAGAGAATTTAAAAAAAAATATTATTAAATACTTTTTTAAAATTATACTGCCCTAATATAAATATTTTATGGCTAACGAATAAAAATATACTTAAATAAGTGAGCTTTATGTAAACGATAATAAAACAAGTAACTTAAATGTGTAACAGAGTGTAAAATGTATACAATAATGCATCAATATTAGTAACATGTAGCTTTTAGAGACAAATTTTTAAATTTTTTTATTAAATACTTATTTTTAAATATACTGTTTTAATATTAATATTACACATATACATATACTTAGCAAAGCAGGAATATATTTTATCATTGACGTATTTTATGAAAATTTATATTTTTATCGATTTTGTTGTTGAACATTTTATAAAGAGAATGAACATTAAAAAATTAAAGAGGCTCTTTTTTTCTCTCTTTTTAACAATCGATAACGTGGGTCTAATTATACACTGGGCACAGCAGATATGTGCCCAGGGCCAGAGGCGAATTAACTACCGCGCGGGCCCCTAGTTTTGACTTTTTTTTTGTGTGTGTGTGGGCGCACTTCCCCCTCCTTCAAAGAGGTATATACCGGGTGTTTTAAAATACAGGTCTGCTCAACATAAATCATTGATGACAGAGACATACAAAAAGTATCGAAATTAAGTACAGCTTTTATGTATGGCATTTGTTTTATAAGGGATCGTATACATATTAAAATACGAAATTTAATTTTTGTGCGGTTTTGGTGCCATATAAATTATATTAAAAAAAAAAAAAGTTTCCTTCGTCTAAGGATAAGTGGTGGTAGAGAAATAACAAGACCTTTAAAAAGAATTTGTAAGATTACTCTGAACTGATTTTTTCTAGAACTCTAAATGCTTTATTATTTATTATTTGCGTTTAGTTATTATTTTTATTATATGTATGTTTTTTCAATTTTGAGCTAGTATTTTCTTTGATCATAAGTTATCGCAGATTTAATTTGGTTTTTAACTAAATTAAAGATGAGAGTATGTTATGAATTGGTAAATTAATATATATATATTTTATACGCACGACTTAGACAAAACGCTGCTGTGATATTTTATTTTATTTGTTCAAAGCGGCTTTTTTCTCTAGCAACGTAGTTGTTTCTCTTTTCCCCTTTTTCTTACATTTTTATCTCACGAGAAGAGGTTAAAATTTAGAAAATAAAAGTTGGCATCTGCTTTTATTGAGTTGTTAAAAAGAATTTTTTTCGAATGTTTATGTTTTTTATCGTCTTTAGCTAAGAATGTTATTTAGAAGAATTCCGCCTATTTTCCTGAAAAAGCATGACGAGAATTTAATAGAGGGCTATTTTAGGATTTTTTTTCTTTTTTTTTTGTGTGTGTGTGTGTGTAAAATACGATGATCCGAATTAAAGGTAAAATTAATCTGTAATTTTGTAAATATGTAAATAATTGTCAGTTCAACATCTCTTCCAATGTCCCATTTCTACTATTTTCTAAGTATGTAAATAAATTTTGTGACCAAGTAAATCAAGTTTAATCAATTAAATATTTCGAACTCATCATTATGATTTATGTTTGATAACATGCAAAAACTAGGGTTAGAACTTCAAGCGTTGTCCTGTTTGTTAAGCTTGGCACTTAAGATATTTTTTCGTAAAAAAGAAAAATATTTTCGAATTTTTGGTATATCAGCGTTTTCCACTCATCGTCTACAATTATTTGTTGTGTTTTATACTACTGTTTACAATTTTATTTTTACAATTGTAAACATGTTTACCCAACAAAAAAATTTCCAACATTTAAAACAAATTCGCTTCTAGTGTGGCAGGAGCGTAATTGAAACATCGCTCAGGGCCGGACTGGCCAGGTCGGTTAGTCGGCGATTGCCGAGGGCCCCCAGCACAAGGTTTCCCCCCGGAGGGGGCCTCAAAAAATGGATATACTAGTTCATAACTAGTTACATCAGAAAAATTTGACTGTTTCACCGTAAGTTTTCCGTAATGTTACGCATTTACAATCAATTTTAAGCAGTTGGCAGTTGATTTTTGTGTATGATAGCCTATGTAAGAGGCCCCCAGAGGGGCTCCAAAAATGGATGTAGTACTACTTCTTAACTAGTTACGTCAGAATAATTTGACTGTTTCCCCGTCATTTTCCCTCAATCTTACGTATTTAAAATCAATTTTAAGCAGTTGCCAGTTGGTTTTTGTTAATGGTAGCCTATGTAAGGGGGCCCAGGAGTGGCGTCCAAAAATGGATATACTAGTTCATAACTAGTTACATCAGAATAATTTGACTGTTTCCCCGTAAGTTTTCTGTAATGTTACACATTTGCAATCAATTTTAAGCAGTCGCCAGTTGGTTTTTCTTTATGGTAGCCTATGTAAGGGGGCCCAGGAGGGGCCTCCAAAAATGGATATACTAGTCCATAACTAGTTACATCAGAATAATTTAAGTGTTTTCCCGTAATCTTACGCATTTACAATCAATTTTAGGCAGTTTTCAGTTGTTTTTTTCTTATGGTAGCCTATGTAAGATGGCCCCGGAAGGGGCCCTCTGACAAGAAACAATGTTTTCTGTGCTTTTCTGTTGTTTTTGAACTCTCACACAATCTTGAATGTTTAACAACCTGTATGTAGCTTACAAATTCGTACTAACCATATTTTGCGGAAAAGTCACCTGTGAAAGGGTGGTTTCTAACCTTAAAATAGTTAATAATCGATTTAGGTCTACTTTAAGCCAAAATCTTAAGTAATTTTTCTCTTTGTTATAAAATCTATTTTAAAATTTGTAATAATTAAATCAAAATAAAAGAGGACATTATTTCTTTCAATAGGCTTATTTTTCTTATTACCGCTGTGTGACTTTTAACTTTTCGGAACACTTTATTGAAAGTGTTTATGAATTCGGTTTGCCTATACGTCTGTCTTTTCATGCTTTAACTCGCGTAAATATATTCATATTATCATGAAATTGATGTGTGTGCTTTTGGGGTTTACCATGGCATCATCGATATTGGAAATGAAGTGTGTAACGTTTACGGTTCATTTACAGGGACGCTCAAAAGTATTCCGTTACATGACGGTCTATGGGGAAATATCGTATGCGATGTATTTTAATGATATTACACATTTTTAAGGATATTGAAATTATGTATAACACTGAGGTGAACTGCAAAGCTCTTATCGTAGAATCTGGTGAGCATATAATTCATTGTTCATTTACAGGGACACACAAAAGTATTTGGCTACAGTACTGAATATGAAGAATAATTGCTGTAAGTGTGCTTTCAGTTGTGGTACGCGATTTAAAATGTAACTATTTTTTTGAATATTACTTAGCGAATATAACTTCTATATATCATATACAGGGCTACACAAAAGAGCTCAAGTACATTTCCATTTATTGGCGGACATTGCTGTCTAGAAAATTTTAACTGCACTGTGCATTTAATTTAACAGACTTTTAGCATACAACGTAATATACATACAAATCTATGGATCATATAGAGGGCTGCACAAAAAATTCGGATATTTTTGCGATTACTGATCATAATTTCAGTAATTGTAGAACAACTGTATTATGCATTTTCTGAATTGCTCCTTTAGATATCTTTCACCTTAATAAACAACAAAGTTTTATTAAAGTTTCTGAATGTGTTGAAAAATATTACATAATCTTTGCTGGACGCATGATTTTTCGTTCTTGTTAATATTTACTTAGGTATTATATTAGGATTTAGATTATTATGGCTTCAACACTGTGATTTGGTTGCCTAGAACTAAAGACATTTTTCCCACTAATTTTTAAGTTACAAGCAACTCGTAATTAATTAGTATATTTATTTTTTCTCACATGGAACTAGTTTAGGAACCGAATATAAAATAATATAAATATTTATTATGAAAGAAAGTAAACTGCAGCAGAAGAAGATTATTTTTTTACTCAAGTGTTAGGGTGTATCAAAAGTATTTTCGTTTTTAGGATATCTCTATATCTATATGAAAGGCTATAGATGGCATTGTCTTATAATTAACGACCAGTGCAAAATGTTATATTAAAGAGCATATGTTCCTCCATACTGTATTACACCTGTTCTTTTATCTATTTATAGGTTATATAACGTCTGATACATATATTGAATTATTATCCATCTTAAGACTATCTTAAAATTGGTCATAAAGTGGCTGAAGCATCTCGTAAAATTCGAGAAGTTGAAGGGGATGATACGATCAGCAAACATACAGCCCAAAAATGGTTCAAACTTTTTAAGGGAGATGACTTGTCACTTAAAATGAAACCCAGAAGTGAGAAGCAATCGCTTGTTATTATTGTAAGTTTAAATCAAAGAGTGGAGATTAACCACCAGCACACGGAATCTTTCAGAAGAGCTAGGAACGTCCAAGGACACGATGTGCTGAACTTTACATAAATTACAGAAAACGGACAAGAACTCTAGAGAAGTTCTTTATGAACTGACTATGCAGTAAGCAAATCACAGAGTGGAAATGTGCAAATCTATTCTGGAAAACTTACAGAATTTGCGGTTTCTCAAACGTAAAGTGACGCATGATGAGAAATGGATGTATCTGTACGGAACCCAGATTGTTGAGAAATAATTGCAGGATGCGGGACAATCAGTCCAACATGTTACAAAACAAGCACGGTTTCAAAAGAAGTTCATTATCGAGTTCTGGTTGAATTTTGAGCATGTCATTCATTTTGAAATCATTCCACATGATCGATCGGTCAACTCTGAAATTTACTGTGAACAGATGGATAGAATGTATGCTTCTTTGAAAAGCAAATGGTCTGCATTAGTCAACAGAGAGAGACATCTCATCCAACAAGACAATGCAAGACCGCACACATCTGGGAATAAAGTAGAAGAGCTTAACGGAATTGAACTTTTACCTCATCTCCCACGTAATCCGGACCTTACTCCTTCGGTCTGTAACATGTTCCATTCTGTGGCATCATTTTTGAGGGGAAGGTGCTTGTGTAATGTTGACGATATGGAACGGGGTTTTCTAAGCTTTTTTGCTTCCAAATCCAAAGATTGGTATCAGAATGGTGTTGTTCAACTTTCAGGAAGATAGAAAGAAACCATAGAATTTCATGGTTGATATATTGATTTGTGATACGTTTATTTTACGTTGAAATATTGCAGCAAAGATTTCAGTGTGAAAAAGAAGTTACATTTGATACAACCTAATATTTTACAAGCAACAAAATAGCTAATTGTGGCTTTTAGGCACGTAAGCCTAATTTTAAATAAAATAAATATTCTAATATTGTATTCCCTCTAAATTTCCCGATAAGGGGCCCCTTTCCAATCTCTAGCCGAGGGCCCCCAAAGGCGCCAGTCCGGGCCTGACATCGCTTTGTTTATCTCAATAGCGTTGACCTTAGATTTAACCCTTTATCTACTCACGGTACTTATAAGTACCATTAAAATAACTTGTTATAAAATTCATTTAATGCATCGATTAGTTGTAATGCAGTTTAAAATGAGTTATAGATAGATTACTTGTTCCAAAAGATTATTGGTTACACAAAAAAAAAAAATTTTTAAAAAGATGACTTCTTTTGCCTTTGCATTTTCTTGGCGTTGGGTGGGGGGGGATTTTTCAATTGGGAAATATTTCTACAGTAAGAACTTTATATTTGTACATTTCCTAATTCTACAATATACTAAGAAAAATATTTAAAATAAAAGATTTGATTGGGGTTATAAATATTGCACAAAATCCCTATAAATTCAAATTTAATGAATCCTTCTAAAATGTATTAAATGATTATGTAAATTTTCTAATGTAGTCTAACCAATTCACGAACAATGCTTTAGAAGATAAAATTTTCATGGATTCATAATCCAGTACATAAAATGTTAAGCAGCACAAAGCGATTAAAGGAATATAATATCCTCTATAATCGCTTTGAAGTAGCATACAATTAGTGGGAGATGGAGACACAGGAATTGGAAGGAATTGAATTGACAAATCAAAATTTATTCATTTAGAGACTGCATGTGCAGACTCCACTTTAAAAAATAAAAGAAGAATTGATGAAAGTGTGACGGCTGTAACACTGGTTTATATGATAAATAAAAGTACTCTATACACGGTTTTTAACAATATTGTTTGATTCTTGCTGCATTTAAACTGTGAAGCCAATTTTCTTGCAGATGTTCCTTGATCATGACAATTCACAACTTTGATTTTTTTCATTCAAATCTAAATGTACTCTTTCACTAGATTTAGGTACCATAATTTTAAATTTTACATAAGACAGGGCATAAAATTTCTAGTGCAAAAGTTGTGCTACAATATGCATTCACAGTTTTAGTAAATGTGAAATCCGTTTTTCTAGATAACCTTTTATCCTTTGTATTCCCACAACTGAGGGTCAAGTTTCCCTTCCAACCTAAGCAGGTTGAAAGGTCAAACAAAGCGTGAGGAACCCTGTTTGTCTCACTTGTGGAAACTTTTGTGATCCTTCATTGTGTTACTAAATCCTCCCCGTCCCCCCTGCCTTCTTTGTTGCAAGTGCAGTTGTTTCCTGAACTCTTATCTTTTGGTCCAGGAATTCAATACACCTGTTTAGAATTTAAGGCACATGTGAAAAAAAAGACTTTTATGATGGGTTGGTGCAGGTGGCCCTTGAATAGGGATGGCCTTTCAAAAAAGTTTCACTGTAATTCTTTAAAGCCTGGTTGTTATTTTGATGTAAACATAAATAAATAATCAAATCATAACGCGCTTCAAAAGCAATGTTGTATGACTATTGACTATAATTAAATTGATTAAAGACCTCTTTTTTTTACCCGGCCGAAAAGAAGGGTTATATGTTTCACGCGTATCTGTGTAAGTGGATTTCTTTATACCCTCGAAACATCCCAACGGTTGGATGAATTTTTATGAATGAGGTCTCTATCGATTCGTCTTAACGGCCCGAAGGTTATAGGCTAGGTTTTGCTTTTATAAATTCAAAATGTCAGCCGTAAAATACAAAATGACGGTAGAGACGAAAACAATTTACGCACTCTATTGAGTGGCATATCATTGGATAGGTCTTTCAAAATGAAGACGATGTTTTATTGACTATTTTACAGTCAGAAGCTCCGTTAAAATATTATACAACCTGTAAGTTGTGTATGTAGGATATCTAGCTTTACTGCAACTCTAACCAACATAGACCTCATCAAAACAGTGTTTATAGATAGGAACTAACAATTAAACAGAACTTAAAACCCACCAATACAAGTAAAAAAAAAAAAAAAAAAAAGGTAAGTAATATAAACAAGTAATATAACAAAAATATTTTAAGTCAATTCCTACTTAGGTCAATAAGAGAATTTTTTTTCTCCCACTCTTCTTCCTCTTGAGTGGCGCTTAGAATGCCTTGATCAAGAAGAGGGCTCTCTCGGTCTTAAAATACATTGATCAAGAAGATGGCTCTCTCGATTATTGAAAATTAATTAATTTAATTTAATTAATCAATTAATATTTGAAAAAAAACTGGATTAACATCAAGTGTCATCCACTACAAGTTAAAAAAAATTATTTGAGCTTGATTGGATGAATAATAAGTATTTTATTAACGATTGAAAATTTGAACAATATATGTATAGCGAGAGTATGAGCTAATAGTAGGAATTGAAAAAAAAAATAGTTTCACATTGATGAGAAATAATTAATTAATTCGCTTTTTACGCAGTCGGGTTTTTTTATTTTTTTTAATTTTAATTGTTTATTAACAGATATTTTTTAGTATCAGAAACACCTAATAATCATTGCTTGCGAGTGTTACTGTGGAAATATTTAGCACAAATGTGTGGACTGTTGGTTTTTTCACAAGTTTTGATTTTTGCATTCACTAAGCAATTTGTCAGCTTCCGCTTGGGAGTACACGACTCACTCATTGAGTTCCACAAACTCAAATGAGATAAAGGATGACAATTAGCACTTTTAGGTCTAAGCCCAAATGTCACTCGGCTTGCCATTTTCGGTGAAGCGACCGAAGTCCAAGAGTCTCTCGGGTTCAGCTTATAACTCTATGAGCTATACAAGTACCTACTATATAAGTTTGCGGTCTTTTCAGGTATTATCTACGAACCTTTTAATTAAAAAGAAAAAATATGTGGCAGCACTAAACAGAAGTAAGTATATGAAAATATCTAGAATCAGAGCTTAATTCGAACTTATTGTGAACCTTGAAGTGTTGCTCTTTGTGCTTTGAAATGTACCATACTAAAGCAACTTTTACTAAATAATCATGGAAGACGGTAGTATTCCGAGTGACGCAGCCTTAAGCCTAAAATTGTATCGTATCGTATCGTTAAAATCGTATCGTATCGTAGAATTCGTAGATGGCGGAACTCATATATACAGCTAACTCGACATCAAAGAAAACGCGAAAAGCCGCCTTTTAATAACTCAGCAGATATAGGTCCTATTGTTCTGAATTTTCTAGAACAATCTTATATCTGCAGTCTAATCGTATACTGAAATTTTTACATTTCTACGTGTAGTATATTTTGAGATCTAAATAGCCATTTTTAAAGTGAAAACGTTGGTATGATATCGAGGAAGTTCCTAATTTGAAAATCTCGAAAACTGTTCTAACGATTATCTTTAAATTGATACATAATAGAAATGTGATTAAGGCGAGGTGAATAAGACATATCTTTTATCTGGTAAAACTCATTTTATTTTTGACATTTTCGTTTCCGTTAATGCCCAGTCAACCATTAATCTCTGGTAATTTTCTCGTCTGTGATTAGTGAGTGCGAGGCTAACATTAGCCTCGTAATGAGTAGGTTTGACGTCATCACATCGCGCCAATGAGCGCTAAGGGCTGTGACTTTCAGTAGATAGATAAAGATAATCCATGTTTATTTGTGTACCGAGCAGAAATTACAAATTACGCTATAACGATGGATTTAGTGTTTTAAGTCGTTGCTTCCTTTCGGATTTGAAGTTAATTATTTTATATTTCCTTATTTACAGTTAGTTATTCGCGTTTGTAACAAAAAACTCGCCCTCTAGCGATCTAAAGGGTACCACTGCTTCTTTCATCGCGTTAGCATTACCGGCATTACTTACCGTGAGTCAAATATCATTTGGGATTTTTAATTCTTAATAAATATGAATAAAACCGCAAAAAAAAAAGATAATACATACTGCTATGTGCCCCAATGCAACTCTAGATAATCGAAAAATCCCGATTTAAGCTTTCATTTATTTCCAAATGAAAAAAAAAATACCTGTCGTCTCTAAAAACGGCAACAAAACTTTGATCAGCAGAAAATCCGATGTCTCGTTGAGGCTGACAGTTTGTTCAAATTTAATCGTGATTTAAATCAGATTATTAAAAAAAATAATGGATTAAAATATTTTTTTAATGATGTGAAAGTATATTAAAATAGATTTTACCAGGTTTAAAAAGCATTTCATTTAAAACTTTAATTAAATCTGGTCATCGTCATAAAAGCTTTCTTTGAATAATCAAATTATTCACTCTTTTATAGAAAATAAGCACAACAAATAAAATAATTTTTTCTAAATTAAATAAATTAAATAAATAAAAGATTCTTATTTGTTTTTTATAAATAAATACATAATAAATTTCAGGTAAAAGAAAATTTCAGAATGATAACATCTGTTATACAGTTATAGTAAGAGAATGGAAAAAAGTAAAAAAAAAATCTAATTAGTATAAAAATGTTTAGGAAGAACTACTTCAGTAAAAGGTTATAAAATATTTTCTACTTTTGGATTAGCACAACATATCAAAGAAAGCAATTGATAAAAGATGAAAAGTAACAAAATTTTTTTGCTTTTTAATTGGAAGAGCTACGTTCCAATCAAGGCTAATAAATATCACAATAATTTCAAAATGGTCAACTTATCGACGATTATAAATATTTTCGGAGTCCATACAAATTAGAAATTGAAACATAATGCACTTAGCATGAAAACTAATATATTCTAAATGTCTTTCTTCTTCTTTTTTTCTTTAATATTTTGGGTAGTTAATGTTGATAGAATGTATGACTAACCATTAAAATGATTATATTTAGTCTCTGTATATGTATGAATTAACAGATATTATAATTATTTTTGTTGTTAATGCACATATATCTGCATCAGCTTAGAATTATGCAACTGCAATAATTTTACAAATACATAAAGAACTGCCATCAAATTTCTTTTATTTGTTATATTCTAAGAATTCTATTAATTTCATGCATTAAATTACCTAATGAAATTATTTATTTATCGTTTTTATTATTTATCCAATTACCATCTATTATTTTAATAATTAACGATAAAAATATTCTTTAATATCCTAATTACCGGTTTGGTTGTTTTAAAAACGTACAATTTTGACGGTGATTAACCCTTTATGTCCCAAATTATGAATTCATGAAAATTTCATCTTCTAAAGCATTTTTCGTGAATTTTTTAAACTATATTAGAAGATTTACATAATCATTTAATAAATTTTAAAAGGATTTTGCCAAATAAAATTAATTAAATTTGAATTTATTGAGATTTTGTGCAATATTTATAACTCCCCTCAAATCTTTTATTTAAAAAATATTTTTTAGTATTTTGTAGAATTAGGAAATGTACAAATATAATGTTCTTACAATAGAAATATTTCCGAACTGAAACTCCCCCCACCCCCCCTCCCTAATCTTTTAACGTCAAGAAAACTGAAAAGATGCAAAGTCAAAAGAAATAATTTTTTATTTAAATATTTTTGTTTTGTGCAACCAATAATGATTTTGAAACAAGATAAAATAATGTATCTATAGCTGATTCTAAACTGTATTACTACTAATCGATGTATTAAATGAATTTTATGAAAAGTAATTTCAATGGTACTTTAAAATATCGTCGGCACAAAAAAGGTTAACACAGAAAAACAATCATAAAAATCCATTTTTAATAATAATAATAAAAATACTTGTTTTTTTTACACACTACATTACAAACATACTAAAGTAAGCTGATTTTCCACTAAGAGACTTAAAAAAGCAAAAAAATTATTCCACAAGTAACCAATTCACATGAGGCAAACACAAGCGAAAGCCAGCAGTGATAACCGCATTCACGTAAACTGTTTACAAACATTAGCAGGTCTAAAAGCGCCACCTATCTTTGATTACAAACGTGAATTCCTGAGTGCGAAGTGCTGTCACTTTCAAGTGATAGATAATCTATATTTATTTGTGTACTTCTTGCGGGGAGATGGATTTGAAATTAATTATTTACATTTCCTTATTTACATTTGGTTATTCCTAATACTCAGAAATTTTGTCAGTCTTCGCTTGGATGAACTTCTTGCACCATGATAATATATTAGCATAACTTGACCAGGTTGAAAGCTTAATCCAATCTGCTATGCTGTCAGATTTACATATGTCTCAGCAGGGCTGTACGAATGGTGCAGGCACGGAGGGGGCGCCAAATTTATACTACAAACCTCGTCTTTTTCTTCCTTAAAAAAAAAAAAAAAAAAAAAAAAAAAGCAGGGGTGCAGAATATGCCCGATCCGGCGATCTAGGATCGGGGGAAATTTTGCAGAAACATATACAATTGATTTCGGTTTTAACAACAAATTCCATAATTTCCTGCGATAGAAAAATTTCACTATAAATAAAAAGATCCGTTTGGTGACCTTCACAAAATCAATCTCAGAATAATATGTACCGTATATCGGGTGATTCTGTTCCCAATTTTCCAAAAAATTAAGGCATTCGGTTCCGAAAATCTAAAAAATCTTTCATCAATCTGAAAATTCGGACATAAAAATATCGCGAATTTTGTCCAAGAATTACGGAAAAAACGCAAATTTTGTCATAAGATCGCAAAATAACCGCAAATTTTGTCAAAATATCGAGAAATAACCACAGATTTCGTCAAACGATCGCAAAACAACCGAGTTTCGTCAAAAGAGCGTGAAACAACCACAAATTTCTTCTAAAGGGGAGAAATGACCACGATTTTCGTCAAAACGTGGCGAAATAACAGCGAATTTCGTCAAAGGAACGCGAATGCTCACGAAATGAACGCAAATTTCGTCAAAAGATCGCAAAATGAACGGAAATTTTGTGAAAAGATCGCGAAAAACCGCACATTTCGTCAAAAGATCGCGAAAGAGCAAATTTCGCCAAACAATCGCAAAACAACCGCAAATTTCGTCAAAAGAGCGCGAAGGGAACGGAAATTTCGTCAAACGATCGCAAAACAATTAAGTTTCGTCAAAAGAGCGTGAAACAACCGCGAATTTCGTCTAAAAGGACAAAATTACCACGATTTTCGTCAAAGGAACGCGAAAAAACTAGGAAATTTCGTCAAATGTTCGGAAAATGAACGCAAATTTCGTCAAAAGATCGCCAAAAAAACCGCATATTTGGTCAAAAGATCGCGAAAGAAGAGCAAATTTCGTCAAACAATCACAAAACAACCGCAAATTTCGTCAAAGTGCACGAAATGAACGCAAATTTCGTCAAAAGATCGCGAAACAACCACGTATTTCGTAGAAGGTCGAAATAAGCGCAAATTATGTCAGAAGAGGGCGAAATAACCGCTAAACTCGTCAAAAGGAAGGCGAAATAAATGCATATTTCGTCAAAAGATCGAAAAAAACTGCAAATTTTGTCAAAAGGGACAAAATAACCATGATTTTCGTCAAAACATAGCTAAATAATCGCGAATTTCGTCAAAAGAACGTGAAAAAACTCGCATATTTCATCAAAAGATCGCGAAACAACCATTTATTTCGTCAAAAGGGGTGAAATAACCAGAAAACTCGTCGAAAAAAACACAGATTTCGTCAAAAGATCGCGGAAAAACCGCAAATTTTGTCAAAAGATCGCGAAACAACCGCAATTTTGTCAAAAGATCGTGAAACAACCGCAATTTTGTCAAACGATTGCAAAACAACCGCGAATTTCGTCAAAAGATGGCAAAACAACTGTCAATTTCGTCAAAAGAAAGGCGAAATAACCGCAAATTTCGTCAAAAGATCGCTACAAAACGCAAATTTCGTCAAAGGGCCGCGAAAAAAACATAGTGCTGGGAGTGGATCCCCCCCCCCCCCCCATTTTCCTCCACTGTGCTGTAACCTTTCAGAAAATTTGCTGTTAATTTCAGAATTTTTGCTTTTCACCCAAAATCACCTCTGCTATATATACTCGCGCATAAGTTGAGAAATATTGGAACCTACGATAATAACAGCATTTACCTACAACATACTGTAAAATTTTCGGGAAATTTTCATGTGGATTGGGGGAAATGTTGGGAGTAGAAACATTTTCTGCACCCCTGAAAAAATGTATATTTACATGTTGTTAATTTTTTTTTCAGTGAAAGTACAAACATCTTTCGTTTCAAAGTTATTGCATTCTCCTTTACCTCATACCGACAGAGGCGTCCCTACGAGTGTGCGACAGGTGCGGCCGCAAAGGGCCTCGCACCCGAAAAACCGTCAACCAATATTTTATGAATATTAGGCAGTTTTTGTTTTTCTCTTGAAAAAAAATATTTTGTCCTTGTAGGAAGGTAGCCGCTGACAATTTCTTAATAGTCACTTTTTACCATTTAGTGTCCATATGGCAGGTGCGAATCCAGCAGGTCCCTATGGTAGGTGTAGGGGGGGGGATAATCACGCTGATCCCCCTCCTCCAAAAAAAAATATAAATCCAACTTTTTTATGGCAGTTTTTGCGGAAAATACAAACAAACGGAAACCCAGGGGGGGGGGGGGGGGGCAAACGGCCCCGATCATCCTGCCCACCAAATAAATATATATATATTGGAAAAACGCGAATTTCACCAAGGGATAACGAAAAAAACGCGAAGTTCGTCAAAGGACTCAGAAAAAAACATGAATTTAGTCACTGCATCGTGGAAAACACGCGAATTTCATCAAAGAATCGCAGAAAAAAATGAATTTCGTTAAAGGATCGTGAAAAACGCGAATTTCGCCAAAAGATACAAAAGAAAACATCAATTTCGTCAAATGATCAAGAAAAAACGTAAATTTTGTCAGATTATTGCGAAAAAATGCGAATTTTGTCACAAGATCGAGGAAAAAGTGCGAATTTCACCACCGAATCGAGGATAAAACACTAATGTCGTTAAAAATGCAAAATTCGCCAAAGGATGACGAAATAAACACTAATTTCACCAAAGGATCGCGAAAAAACGCTTGTCACAGGATGGCGGAAAAAACACTTTTTGTCACACTATTGCAGAAAAAGTGCGTATTTTAGCCTCAAGATCGTGGATAAAACAATAATTTCACCAAAGGATCATAAAAAAATGCGAATTTCGCCAAAGGATCACGAAATAAATGCAAATTTCATCACGGGATCGCTGAAAAACACGAATTTTGTCAAAGGAATGCCGAAAAACAGGAATTTTGTCAATGCATTGGTTAAAAACGTGAATTTCGCCAAAGGATTGATTAAAAACACGGAAAAAATGCAAATTTAGCCAAAGGCCGCAAAAAACTGGAATTTCGTCAATGGATTGCGGAAATAACACAAATTTTGTCAGATAATTGCGAAAAAACACAAATTTTGTCACAGCATGTTGAAAAAAGCACAAATTTTGACACAAGATCGCAGATAAAACACTAACTTCGTTAAAGGATTGTAAAAAAACATGAATTTCATCAAAGGATCACGAGATAAATGTGAATTTCGTCAAAGGACCGCATTGTAGTAAAAGCATTGTTGCAGTAAAAGATCTTTTTAATGCAATTCTCTGTATAACAGACAGCTTCTTTAATGTAAACAATGAATTTTACTCTTAAAAAGAGCCTGCAATCCATTTTGTAGAAATATTGCTACCCTCTAGAGCAGGGGTTCCCAAACTTTTAGGTCGACGTACCACTGAATAGAAGTTCATACTTCCGCATACCACCAAGTTACAAACTCCATGCTATTACAGAAAAACCTGTGTAAATGGAATATGTCTAAAACAAGGTATTTGTGCAGTCTTTTGTGCTCCGTCTAAGCAGATTTTACTGTATTTAATTGGATGATTACTTTATTAAATTGGTATACTTAGATTGACTGCTTTATATTAACATTCAAGTAAAAAGTACTAGTATCATTATTACTATATTATTAATATGTACATTATCAAAATATAGTGTTTTGATTTTAAAAAAAGCTACAATACTTAATGGCATTTTGGTGTAGATTGATACATATGCACAAGGATGACTATTAATTCTGTTGTATTGCTAATGATAAGGGTGATGCTTGCTTTACCAAACACATCTTCCTCATATCTGATTCAATCTTAGTTTTAGGCATAAATCAGATTCGATGTTTATGTTTATTCCTGTATTTGTTTTTCATATAAAGAAGTGACGAGAAAGCATTTAAAACAAATATATGTTGTGCTAAAAACAAGCAATAATTTTCAGGGTTGTAGTGGGTATCTGCCCGGGTACCCAACCAGATACCAGCGTTAAATCTGCACATCATCACAGATGTAAACAATGAAACTTTCAGTTCAGATGTAAGGGCAAAATTTCAGATTTTTTTAATTTTATATCATTCCGTTTGTATTTCAGTATGTAATTAATTCTCTATAATATGACTGAACTCATGATTTTTTAGGAAGGAAGTACAATTTATTTCTGATTTAAAAAAAAAAAAAAAAAAAATTGGTAATCACAATCTTTTTATGTATTTTAATCCAGATTTTTTTACTATTAAGACTGGCTAAACCTGAAATAAAACTTCCTTACTTTATAATTTTGATGCAAATTAATAGGTACCATTAGGAAGGAGGTAAGTTTCATTCAATAATTCAAGGAAAATGATTCTTATCTTTATAATGCAGATTTAATTATACATTATTATTTACTTGATCTTTATCTTTAATAATTTAATCATTTTTTAAATTATCTTACTTCTTATCATTTTAGTTTATTACTGTAATTAATTATTTTAATATTTTACTATATTGCAAGGATATTTTATAACTTTGATTGCATAAATACATTCAAATGACTGTTTAAAAACTGTAAACAAAGCAAGGACCAGAAATCTGTGAAATTCTAAAATCTGCACAACCTCTGGTCCCAAGTTGAGCGGATTTGAGGGCGTCTACTGTATAATGATTTTGTTCAGAGGTACTGTTTGTTTTCGTAAAGCGAAACCTTCTGTGCTTTTGTGCATGCATCAGATCTTTTTTGATTTTATCAAAATAAGGATGATCGGAGGCTGTTTAGCTGAGTGACAACATACAACTGGAACTTCGGCAAATACCCATCTCAGCATTACCCCTTTGGATCGTAAAATTGTCTCAGAGTGTCAGGCACAGCTTTCGAAAACGAACTGTATTTTTGATGTGTTTATAAGGCATCATTTTGTTTACATTTTAAAACTTCACCTAAATAGTTGTAATTTTTCTAATAAATATGTTACATATAATGTATGGTAGTAATAATCAGTATATCTGATGAAAATTCAATTAATTTTTTAAAAATAAACTATATTTATTTAATGATTTTTTTTCCTCCCTATTACTGTATTTCATCAATAGTAGTTCGAGAGCCATAATTTTATATTGTAAAATTATTAAAGTATTTACAAGCAGTCCTTGTTCAATCACAAAAGCCTGCCACTAAAAAATTTTAATACAGAAGATGCATATAATGTTTTTCTCAGATGTAAACAATAAATTTTGCAGTTAAAAAGCACATGTGTTTCACAAATATTGCTAATTTCTTGAAACACTAAATTTGATACATTGTCTTCTTTAACGCATTATTTTGGAGCAATGAAAACAATATATTAAATTTTTTTGTAAATGAGTGTTATAATCGGTGACAGCTCTTGACGGGGTCTTTTTTTTTTTTTTTTTAGGCACTAAATTCATGCCTTCCAAAAGTAATATTTTTTAAAAAAGAAATTTTTGCCTTATTTAATATAAGAAACTTCTGCCAAAAATAAGGCAAAGATTTCATTATTAAAAATAGTGAAAAAGGAATAAATTTGCCAGCCATGCATTTAGTGCCCCCAAACTGTCAGTCACGAGCTAAAGGTAATTTAATAATGTGTGACATGATCTATCAGGGCCAAAACTAAGGGGGCGAGGGGGCATGTGCCCCGGCGCCAAATGAAGGATTATACTTTTGGAATGGATCATTTTCTTCTGATGGATTGATGGCTTCCATTATTATGAAACAGTCATTATAAATGAAGTGTTAGGTGAAGATGAAAGAGCAGTCATAAAAAGTTAGAACTCTGATTTTCTGGTCAGAATGGGGGGGGGGGGGGAAGGGGAAATGGCTTTTTTTTTACGGCTGCTTTTTCATCTTTACCTAACACTTCATTTATAATGGCTGTTTCATAAAAATGGAAGCCATCAATCCATCAGAAGAAAATAACTCAGTTAAGCAAGACTTGGATAATCGGGATTCTACTGTATATTTCATTTTAAAAATGCTCTTTAGAAAATTTTTGTTGGTGTTCAGAGGGGAATCATGACCCCTGTGACCTCCCCTTTGGACTTGCCATTGTAGATTACGTAGTTCAGAATAACATGTCTTATGATTACATACTTTAAATTTTAAAATAAGTCGGCTATTAGAAAATTAATAAAATTATCTTTGTAAATATACTTTACAGAAGAGGGGGGGGGGGGGGAGCGCCAAAATCCATGTTTGCCCCGGGTACAAAAAAGGCTAGTTTTGGCCCTGTGATCCTATTATGTATAGGTGCAGATTCACAGTCGCCATGTGACGACTAAATTTTTTGCTTCGGCTGCTAACTTTCATTGTCTCAGTCGCCATACGCTATACAGGGATGCTCCTTTTCTGCTAATGGTGGATTTCTACCTTTTAAAAAAAATGAAATCAGTGTATTTTCCTTCCTACAATCCTGAATAATCTGTTTAACACAGAAAACTATTGTATTACATAGAAAAACAAACGTCTGAAGTGTGTTTTGATTTTTATAGCGCTAAATAATTTTTCACATTCACAAATTTTTTAATGTAATGTTATACGATAAAATCAAAATTAGAAATATTGTTATCCTAATATTTCCCACTACCATGATTGCTTAGCTTTACATTTTTTAAAAATGTATCTTGTCCAACTATATCTTCTGAATGAACATAGTTTAAGATTTGTATTAGATTTAATAATTAGAGAATTTTGTGATTAAATTAAACAAACCCATTTGATGTAATTAGTCTGTGTTTTCTTGTACATAGACATATGTATATATAAAATAAATTATTTTCCACTTTGAATTCAGTCCCTTACAAACACTAAATTCTTTTTATGTGTTTGTTTCACAATGAGGCCACTGGACTTTTTGGGTTTAGGAGCCACTTTCTCCTTCCAGATATTGGGAATCTGCACCTATACTATTATGTAAAATTTTATAATTTTCACTATTTCTAGTTCCAAGGAATGTAATTTAAAGCACGTTTACAAGGTAAATTTAATGATGAATGAAATATGATCTATATAATGCAAAATTCTGTAATATGCAGAACTTCTCATCCCAAGGTGTGTTATAAAGATCTATTGTATTTATCTTCATATGTAATTCACTCACCAAAAACCCTAAAGATTTAATATCTGCGAGTGCTTTTTTTTTTTTTTTTTATGCTGTGCAGTAGGGGGGGAGAGGAGAGGAGAAATGTACATTTGGGGAGTTAGGGCTTTATTTATTTATGTTAGTGAGCAACAAATATTGCAGATTTTTTTTTTTTTTTCAAACTAAAGTTTGAAAGATTTCAATTATTTAGGTAAGCTGGAGAGATGGGCGAGAAGGGAGAAGTGAAATTTTTGGGGCTCAGGAGATTATTTTATATGATTTACTATTATTGCCAATAAAGAGCTTTAAAGAAAGATGGTGGAAATTTATATATATATTTATGTTTAAAGAGCAATATTTCTTGCTATTTTTCTTAAGACAGTAAATTTTTTATTTAGTAAAATTTAACATAGCTTTTTATATCTCTGAAACAAACCAACAGAAATACCATCTAAACATGCATGTTGTGAATTACTTCCATATTTACCAATGAGTGGTTTAAAAAAATCTCGTAGCACAGTGCTCTTTAAAATTGAAATATGAGACATCTTTTTTTGCGGGGAGGGAGGGGGAGAGATTGAAGGTGAATAGAAATCCTGACTATGAATTCTTTGTCTGGTCTTTAATTTTTGTTGTTGTTATTTTTTTTTTTTTTTATCATTAACTTAAAAAAAGTACTGATATCAATACAAAAACCCTTAACGGGTTAAAAGTTTGTGACGCAGCGCTTTATCTTATGCTCTAAGAATTTTAAATATGGAACTTAAAAATAATGATATCAAATTTTGAGTGACACTGCGCTATTAATTATAATATCTATATACATTTATTTCATCATTTTATTTTTTTATAATTGCATGTGCAAAAATTATGTTCATTTTAAAAAGTTGTATAAAAGTTTATTCATTGATGCATTATCATCCGTATCTCTCATAAATTCAAAATATGAGTTTTAAAAGATATGATATCAAAATTTAAGTGACGCCTTGATGTTCCTTAAAACGATTAGTTTTAAAATTCAATTAAATTTTCTTTTGGCTAAATACATTTACACATCTAAACAATACTTTTCATTTTGCAATGCACTGTTGAATATATTACTTTCACTGAATCTATATAATGCACTGAAATGTATTCATTTGAATAAATTGATTTATCTTTTGTGCCACGCTATCCAAAAATCAAAAGTAAAATTTATGTAAATAGTTTTTGCGTCACTGTATCCAAACTAAGTTAAATGTATGCAAATGGATAATATGACGAAAAAACTATTTACATAAATTTTACTTTTGATTTTTGGATAGCGTGGCACAAAAAATAAATCAATTTATTCAAATGAATACATTTCAGTGCATTATATAGATTCAGTGAAAGTAATATATTCAACAGTGCATTGGAAAATGAAAAGTATTGTTTAGATGTGTAAATGTATTTAGCCAAAAGAAAATTTAAATTGAATTTTAAAACTAATCGTTTTAAGCAACATCAAGGCGTCACTTAAATTTTGATATCATATCTTTTAAAACTCATGTTTTGAATTTATGAGAGGTACGGATGATAATGCATCAATGAATAAACTTTTATACATCTTTTTAAAATGAACATAATTTTTGCACATGCAATTATAAAAAAATAAAATGATGAAATAAATGTATATAGATATTATAATTAATAGCATAGTGTCACTCAAAATTTGATATCATTATTTTTAAGTTCCATATTTAAAATTCTTAGAGCATAAGATAAAGCGCTGCGTCACAAACTTTTAACCCGTTAAGGGTTTTTGTATTGATGTTCATATACAAATAAAACCAATTTTCATATATTTGTACAACATTTGGGGAAGTTTTTATTCAAGATTGTTTTTTTTTTAATCAGAAAAAGTAGCAAATACCCTCAGTCCAGAGGGTGATATGTGGTCGATGGTGTTGGTGTTATTTATGACGGCTGATTATCTGCACGAGAAATATAGGCCCGAGGGGGAGTGCCCTCCGTGGGAGTCTTTCTAAGGGAACCTAACCCGTATTAACGCATGGAAATCCAAGGTTATTTTATCACTGGCACTTTCAGCATTCTCCACTTTACTTCTTCTTGCACGTTCATCGTTCCCCACTTCGTGGGGCACATTCAACCAGCGACATTTTATTACTCTTTTTTGAACGGACATTACCCATGTGATGTCAGACGCGGCTATAGAGAAGAAAAACACCATTAGGCGTGAAGAACATTTTAACCTTCCGTCCAATAAACAACCTTATTCGGAAGACATATACCCGCAGAGGCGTGGCTGTTGTTAATCTTGGGTAAAGGTTGGCACTTCAAGGTTTCCCCTGGTACTGTTTGAATCGGTGTAGTTCAGGGGATGAATGCTACAGATATAGAGTATACGCTTATTTGAGAAATAGAGGGCATACGGAGTTGATTTTAAGAAATCCAGAAGCTATATGGAGTATACCCTGTGCTACATCCCAGCCTGTTTGTTACGCTTGGCATTTAAGGGGGCTGGTCTCTCAGCTTCGGAATCCTCCTTCGTAATGTTAAGCCTACGGACTTTTTATGCATTCGTATATTTAAAATATCTTCTCGGGAAATTCATACTTGTAACATCTTTTTTCTGTGTACTCGTCTTAAAGGAAGTCTCTTTTTTTCTTAGTTTTCAACATATTTCGAAAATCTATGCTGAATTTGATATTTTATGCGTTAAAAGCGGGCGAACTGCGAGTAAGATTTTATCACTTCCTATAAAATTAAGTTTATACTTCAGAAATATTTTGAGGACTAAGAAAAAAAAAAGAGACCTCTTTTAAGAAGTGTAGAAGGGGGGGAAAAAAAAGTAGAAATTAAAAATATGAATTTCTCGAGATGGTATTTTAAATAAACGTCGAATTCGTCCAATGTCCATAGACTTTGCATTAGTGAGGGGAAATCGGAAGCTGAGTGACTAGCCCCCTTAAGACATTTTTTTTGGTAGAAAAAAAAAGATATTCGATTTTTTGTAGAGTTGCAAAGGGTGAAAAAAACCGGTTTTATTCCCGGAAATAAACCGGGTTTTTTGAGAAGGAAATTTTGAAAATTTCCGTGAGCTTTCAGAAAATTTTGAGCTTGAAAATTTTTTAATTTATTATTTTCAATTATTTTTGATTATTTCAATTTTTGCCAATGTAAACAAAACTAATTACATATAACAAAAATAATAATAATAATAATAATTGCACGGTTTACATGAAAACTAACGATATACAGGCTTAAGCTGCAGAAATATTAAGGAACAGAAATTAAAATATCATAAGTAATTTGGTTTTTTAATCGTCTATAAGTAAAAAGTGAAAGATGCAGATGAGAAATTCATCTTCCCTGGCATGAATAGAAACTTCACCTCTCTTCTTCGAATCAACGAATGTAAACAAAATAGAAAATTAACACGATTAAAAGAAATCAATGCAAAAATAGAAAGTAACTTGTTAGAAAATTAATGTAAAGTATGCCTGAATAAGATATATGCGAAGCAACAGAAACATTAAAAAAGCATTTTTTAGAGAAACATTCCTATCCTCACCTATTTTCAGCCACCATTATTGTAAAACTAATAAATTATAAAGACTTAGACTGTAAAATCATAAGTTTTGTGAATTCAGAATGTAAAATCTATCTTTTTGGAACATTCTTCCCTGAAATTTCTTTAAAATAAAAATTTCAAATTGAAAAATAACTGATTTTGTTTATCTACAAAACTTCTTCAAAATTTCCAATATTTCTCAAAATTCCGGGTTTATTCCCCAAAATTCCGGGTTTATTCCCGTCCCTTAAAATCTGAGGGCTTTTTGCAACTCTAATTTTTTGGCACTTTCAGCGTGAGCGTATTCCATTTTTAGTCTCCTCATTTAATCTACTATAACTTGTTTGGTGGGATGGATGCGGGGTTAAAAATTATCCACATTTATTTAAAGTTATGCGCGTTCGGATTCTGATATCTTGAGGATACCAGTGCACTGGATTACGCAAGCGTTGCACACACAAAACATTAAAATGTGAATTATATAAAGCTCCAAGAGTATGCATAGGTAGTTTAGTTTCATAATTACCCGACTGAAAAGAAGGGTTATGTGTTTCACGCGTATCTGTGTATGTGGATTTCTTTATACCCTCGAAACATCCCAACCACTGGATGGATTTTAATGAATGAGGTCTTAATCGTCCGATGGTTATAAGATAGGTTTTGTTTTTATTAATTCAAAATGGCGGTGGTGCCGAAAATTTTTTTTTACGCACCCTATTGAGATGCATATCATTGGATAGTTCTTTCAAAATAAAGATGATGTTTCATTGACTATTTTATAGTCAGAAGCTGTGTTTAAATATGACACAACCTGGAAGATGTGTAGGTAGGATCTCTAGCTTGACTACAACTCTAACCATCATAGATATCTATAAGCCTCATCAAAATAGTGTTTATAGATAGGAACTAGCCATTAAACACAACTTAAAAGTCATCAATACAAGTAAATAACACATTTTTAATACACACAATACAAGTAAATAACACATTAACAATTTCACATTGATGAGAAATAATTAATTAGTTCGCTTTTTACGAAGTCGGGTTTTTTGATTTTTCAAATTTAATTTTTATTTAAAAGTGTATTCGGCATGATGCTCGAATACTTTCGTGGGTAAAGAATATCCAATTGCATGGCGATTGGCGAATAATACTTTATGATACACATTTCTACATTTTAGTAAGACGTACTAATAAACGTGGTATGAAACTATTAAAATATAAGCAATATATTTTATGTATTCTTTTCTTCAAGTTAAAACAATTTTAATAGCTTCATATCCACAATTAAAGGGTAAAATGTGTAGCCGCGTGTAAAATGCGTACAATCAGACAACAATGTTAACTGAAATAGATACTTGTTTTAGAGAATTTTTAAAAAAGTACTATTAAATACTTTTTAAAATTATACTGCCCTAATATAAATATTTTATGGCTAACGAATAAAAATATACTTTAAAAAGTGAACTTTATGTAAACGATAATAAAGCAAGTAAGGTAACCGTGTAACAGAGTGTAAAATGTATACAATAATGCATCAATATTAGTAACATGCATCTTTTAGAGACAAATTTTTAAATTTTTTTATTACATACTTATATTTAAATATACTGCTTTAGTATTAATATTACACATATACATATACTTAGCAAAACAGGAATGTATTTTATCATTGACGTATTTTATGAAAATTTATATTGTTATCGATTTTGTTGTTGAACATTTTATAAAGAGAATGAACATTAAGAAATTCAAGAGGCTTTTTTTTTTCTCTTTTTAACAATCGATAACGTGGGTCTAATTATACACTGGGCACAGCAGATATGTGCCCAGGGCCAGAGGCGAATTAACTACCGCGCGGGCCCCTAGTCTTGATTTTTTTTGTGGGCGCACTTCCCTCCTTCAAACAGGTATATACCGGGTGTTTCAAAACACAGGTCTGCTCAACATAAATCATTGATGACAGAGACATACAAAAAGTATCGAAATGAAGTACAGCTTTTATATATAGCATTTGTTTTATAAGGGATCGTATACATATTAAAATACGAAATTTAATTTTTGTGTGGTTTTGGTGCCATATAAATTATATATTTTAAAAAAAAATCGTTACCTTCGTCTAAGGATAAGTGGTGGTAGAGAAATAATAAGACCTTTAAAAGGAATTTGTAAGAATACTCTGAACTGATTTTTTCTAGAACTCTAAATGCTTTATTATTTATTTGCGTGTAGTTATTATTTTTATTATATGTATGTTTTTTCAATTTTGAGCTAGTATTTTCTTTGATCATAAGTTATCGCAGATTTAATTTGGTTTTTACCTAAATTAAAGATGGGAGTATGTTATGAATCGGTAAATTAATATATATTTTTTTTATACGCAAGACTTTGACACAACGCTGCTGTGATATTTTATTTTATTTGTTCAACGCGGCTTTTTGCTATAGCAACGTAGTTGTTTCTCTTTTCCCCTTTTTCTTACATTTTTATCCCACGAGAAGAGTTTAAAATTTAGAAAATAAAAGTTGGCGTCTGCTTTTACTGAGTAGTTAAAAAGAACTTTTTTCGCATGCCTATGTTTTTTATCGTCTTTAACTAAGAATGTTATTTAGAAGAATTCCGCCTATTTTCCCGAAAAAGCATGACGAGAATTTAATAGAGGGCTATTTTAGGATTTTTTTTTTCCTTTTTTTTGTGTGTGTGTGTGTGTGTAAAATACGATGATCCAAATTCAAGGTAAAATTAATCTGTAATTTTCTAAATATGTAAATAATTGTCAGTTCAACATCTCTTCCAATGTCCCATTTCTACTATTTTCTAAGTATGTAAATAAATTTTGTGACCAAGTAAATCAAGTTTAATCAATTAAATATTTGGAACTCATCATTATGATTTATGTTTGATAACATGCAAAAACTAGGGTTAGAACTTCAAGCGTTGTCCTGTTTGTTAAGCTTGGCACTTAAGATATTTTTTCGTAAAAAAGAAAAATATTTTCGATTTTTTGGTATATCAGCGTTTCCCACTCATCGTCCACAATTATTTGTTGTGTTTTATACTACTGTTTACAATTTTGTTTTTACAATTGTAAACATGTTTACCCCCAAAAAAATTTTTTTTTAATAAATTCGTTTCTAGTGTGGCAGGAGCGTAATTGAAACATCGCTTCGTTTATCTCAATAGCGTTGTGCGATTTTGCGTTGACCTTAGATTTAACCCTTTATCTACTGACGGTACTTATAAGTACCATTAAAATAACTTGTTATAAAATTCATTTAATGCATCGATTAGTTGTAATGCAGTTTAAAATGAGTTATAGATAGATTACTTGTTCCAAAAGATTATTGGTTACACAAAACAAAAATATTTTTTAAAAGATGATTTCTTTTGCCTTTGCATCTTTCTTGGCGTTGAGGGGGGGGGGGGTGATTTTTCAATTGGGAAATATTTCTATAGTAAGAACTTTATATTTGTACATTTCCTAATTCTACAAAATACTAAGAAAAATATTTAAAATATAAGTTTTGTGTGGGGTTATAAATATTGCACAAAATCCCTATAAATTCAAATTTAATTAATCCTTCTAAAATGTATTAAATGATTATGTAAATCTTCTAATGTTGTCTAAACAATTCACGAACAATGCTTTAGAAGATAAAACTTTCATGGATTCATAATCCAGTACATAAAGGGTTAAGCAGCACAAAGCGATTACAGGAATGTAATATCCTATATAACCGCTTTGAAGTAGCATACAATTAGTGGGAGGTGGAGACACAAGGAAGAGGAAGGAATTGAACTGACAAATCAAAATTTATTCATTTAGAGACAGCATGTGCAGACTCCAATTTGAAAAATGAAGGAAGAGTTAACCCCTTCGGGACGGGAGCCTTTTACAAAATTTTTAATCTTTTGTCACAGTTTTTTAAAAACAGAAATTTGTTTCTTCTTGAATAGGGAAAATGCGCTGATTAAATAAAACAAATTTTACAGTAAAATTTTACTGGTGAGGAAAAACAAGGATTCTGAGCGCTTCGTGCGGCACGTATACGTATCGCTCGTCCCCAAGGGGTTAATGAAAGTGTGAAAGGTACTGAACAGGTAATCAGCATTGAGGGGTTTCCTAGCTGATAACAGCTTAACACCCAGACTAGGAAATTGAAATGCCTTATGTTTTAATGAGCCATTGGGATAAAGTTAAACTGTAGCTATGCTACTAGAAGAGTAAAAGAACTTAACAAGAGGAAATGAGGAAGTTCAAGAAATAAAGGAATAAAATTGAATTTTAAAGTATAAACTTAAGATGAAAGAATTTACGATAAATCTTAAAAAATACAAGAATCTTAAAGTATGTAAAGTCAAACTGTAGTTGTATAACTACTATTAGGAATTTAGAAAGTTAAAGTTAGTACTGTTCAGAGAAACTCTCACCAAGCATGGGCAAGAAAAGCTAGGGTGGCAAAGACCACATTATCCTACCAAAAAAGGGACTAATCAGGGCCATAAATTATTTTTAAAAAATTTTACATTTTTTTTTTGTCTCTATAGTATATACCCAACAAACACCTAACTTCGGGCCGCATGGCGTATTCGTTGCCGACAGGGTGAGTTAAGGCCATTTGTAGCCAAACAATACTGTGCCGTAAGTGACGCGCCGGTAATTACGGCAGCTATCACCGAACAGGCTAGGGATCGGAAGCGAGAAAACAGTTGCGTTTATTTTACCGGTCAATCATTGAGGGCAATTTCCGGCAAGCATTTAATGTATCCTCATCGTTTAGACAGTAGAGGGCTAATATTACCTAAACGACATATTTATTTAAAGAAAGGAAATGTATTTTTTCTTCATTTCTTTTAAATTAATCTTAATTACTTTAAATGTGGATTTTAGTAAAAATATAAATACGTTATGAGATTTATATTTAATGCAGCAAAATAGATTAGATATTTTTATTTAGTTTTAACATATTTTTACAAAATATAAAATAATATTTCCAAACTAATCTTCGATATCTTTGCATGGATATTTTTTTATCGTCATACTGAAAACAATGAATGTAAAACAAAATAATATAAGATTTAAAGTTGTGAATTCAGTGTAAAGGTAAAAAAAGATATAATTCCTTGCCTCTATTAAATCCCTAATGATTTATGCATATTTATTTGCTTTATTATCATTATTTCACTAATAAAAGTTATAGTTAAAGCCATATATATTTTTTCATATGCATAAAAATAGTTAATTCAATGCCAGTTACATGAAAACAAATGTTAAGAAAAACGGAAGAATTACAGAACAAATTTAGATTTAAAAAAAATAACAATAAATAAATAAAATGTCAGTTACAAGTGCTATTTGTTTAATAATAATAATAATAAATAAATAAATAAGTTTGACTGTACATTTTTGCGAGAACGAAACACATATGTATATATGAAGTACAAAGAAAGTCGCAAGCTAATGTTAAACCTATGGGTAGAGTAGAATTCAGGACGCTTTTCACGGGAAGGGATTTCTGCGGCTCTAGGGGGGGGGAGGGATTGTTCATATTGACCATTAAAAACACAAAATCTCAAATCTGGGGGGGGGGGAGGACATCTCATTGCTCCGGGGGGAATGCCTCCCCCCCCTTCCCCATCGCCACCCTCTGAATTCAACACTGCCTATGGTAGCGTTCTTTTCAAATTTGTAAAAATGAAAATAACTTTATAAAACAAAAATTCTGAAACCAAAGTCAGAAAAGTAAACACTAACCAGATTAGAATTTAATCTCAGCTATTCAAAAATATATGATTTAAGAAATAAGTGAATTTTATTTATCATACTTTTAAGGACTTCTCATAAAAATATCCTCCATCCCTTCCCCCCAAAACAAATACCGCTTTCGTATCGCTAAGGTGGTAAAGCAAGGTCAAGGAGAATCTTTCCTAGAATTTCTCTCCACCCCACCCAGCTTTGGATTTTTTTTTTGCCGCGTCATTCGTGCTATTCGTGTACGGCGATAACAAAGCTACAACCGGTCACTCATTTCATTTCAATATATAGCATTGCATTGTATGTTTGCGTCCGTATTGATTCGGTAAGTCTTTAAGTTATGTTTATTCATTGCAAATTTATTAATCGCAGAATCTATCTTTTGCATCATTTGATTTCATTATTATTGTTTGATACTTATATTTTAGTTTTTATGAATACGCAAGAATTTTTTATTCATACATTTTGTATCTTTCGGTTAAATTACATTAAATAGTTTATTTTATTTTATAGTCTTTATGAATGCATAAAAATTTATAAACATACATTTTGTAATCTTCGATAAAGTAATGTAAAATTCTTATCAATAGTTATTTTTCTTTATTTAATTATTTTTATTAATTTTTAGTGATTGCCTAAATAACGTTTAAACGTTATAATTATCGGTATTACATTCTTTAAAATAGTTTGTATTAGTGCAAATATAAAAATGTGACTAAAAAGAAAGGTGTTTTATTTTCTTCTACCAGGAGAAAATATTTAAGAATTTATACTCATACATTTTGTATCTTTCGGTTAAATTACATTAAATAGTTTATTTTATTTTATAGTCTTTATGAATGCATAAAAATTTATAAACATACATTTTGTAATCTTCGATAAAGTAATGTAAAATTCTTATCAATAGTTATTTTTCTTTATTTAATTATTTTTATTAATTTTTAGTGATTGCCTAAATAACGTTTAAACGTTATAATTATCGGTATTACATTCTTTAAAATAGTTTGTATTAGTGCAAATATAAAAATGTGACTAAAAAGAAAGGTGTTTTATTTTCTTCTACCAGGAGAAAATATTTAAGAATTTATACTCATACATTTTGTATCATTCGGTTAAATTACATTAAATAGTTTATTTTATTTTATAGTCTTTATGAATGCACAAAAATTTTGTAAACATACATTATGTAATCTTCGATAAAGTAGTGTAAAATTCTTATCAATAGTTATTTTTCTTTATTTAATTATTGTTATTAATTTTTAAGCGATTGCCTAAATAACTTTTAAACCTTATAATTATCGTTATTACATTCTTTAAAATAGTTTGCATTAGTGCAAATATAAAAATGTGACTAAAAAGAAAGGTGTTTTATTTTCTTCTACCAGGAGAAAATATTTAAGAATTTATACTCGAAAAAATTTGATTAACTAAAATTTTAATGAAATTTAGAAATATCAAGATTAATTTAATATATTTTTTAAATCAGTATTAAAACTATTATTTACATTTCTAATAATTATAAATAATTTTCAAGGATTTTGAAAAAGTTGATAATATATTTTTTCTAATGTTTGGCTATTAAACTGCAAGAGAAATATCTAAATATTATCTCATAAAAGCAAAATTTAAAAATATATGAGGAATATTATACTGTCATTCGATTACTACATAAAGATTTAAACTTATTTTTATATAATATTTGAATGAAAAATGATCAGAAATGATGCAAAAATTTAGATTATAATGATTTAATAAAACTTTGATGAATAAGCATAATCTAATAGATTTACCAACTAACCTGTGTAAAATATAGTGAAAATCTAAGTAAAAGGAATATCACAAACATGTCACATTTGAATATAAAATATATAATAAACTATGTTAAAATCATGTATATTATTTAAGCATAAATTCGAAATTTATTCTTTAAAATAAAATACTTTTAAAAAGATTAATAGAATGATAAAATGTTTTGGCAGGTTAAAAAAAAAAATCTTATAATTGTTTAGATATACTTATCAAGAAAATCAAGTTACTTTAACTTGAACTTTTTCAAAAATGCTCAAAATACAATATTTGGTAATGAATTAATTGATTAATTATTTCTTCAATTATATACTTTATAAATTTTTATGAAATGAAACAATTTAAATATGCATTGCATATAAATTTTGTAAATATGTAAGTGAATAAATAAACAAATAAATAAATGCATTATGTGAAATATTGTGTTTTGGAATTTTTTTTGAAAAAGTTCAAAGTGAAAGAATTTGAATTTCTTGAAAATCGTACCTTAAAAAATTATAAGATTTTTTTAATCCTGCAAATATATTTTATCATTTAATTAACCTGCTAAAAAGGTATTTTCTTTTATAGAATAAATTTTGATTTATACCTAAACAATCATTATGGCACAACCGTGGCTAGTGATTACATTTTAAATAACCATAATGGGCTATTTTGTGGGCAGGTTCGGGCTAAATTTAATTTATTACGAACACAAATGGTAGGACAAAGGCTAGCTTCTGGTAGCTTTTATTTTTAATGGCCAGTAAAATAATAATTGTGGGCAGTTTAGGGCTATCTAACACTTTAACTGAAAAGTTAGTGGCACAATTGTGGGCAACTTCTTGTACTTACGGCCAATTTTCTTGCGGCCTTATTGTGTCCAGCGTGACACTTTTTTTACGGAGCCGTAACTTTCATTGATAACGGGCCTCCATCGAACACTTTCGGCCAAGGCTAAGGAAACCATCAGTGGCCCGAAAGCTCTGTGTTTGTTGGGTAGAGAGGTTTTTTTTATGTATATATAAGAAAATAAAAATAAAAATAAGTATAAGAGGCAAAATTTAGCGTGGAGAACACAGATGTTACTGAGTGTCCATAATTATGGAAAACCTGGGCCGTTTCCGATGGTGGGGTTCAAAAGCGTCATAATCCGGTAGCTCCGCTACGATTTCATTTGTGAGGTCGAAAACTTTTTCATAAAATTTTTTGGCTAAGTCGTTTATGCGCTTACGTAAGGTAGTAGTTTTTAGGTCTCTTCGGACCGTGGAGTTGCGAAGATAACGAGATGCGTTACGGACAGTACGCAGGTTGGAATTGTGCAAGCGACTAAGGGTGTCCATAGTGGTCTTACATGTGAAGCCCCAGACCGTACTGGCATAGGTTATGATGGGAAGGATGCATGAATTATAGAGAATTAATTTATTGTGGACAGACAAGGTATTACTGTTAAGGAGAGGTTTTATAGAGTTAAAGGCTCCAGCGACTTTACCTCTAATGGATAGAATGTGCTTTTTCCAAGTTAAGCGGCGGTCCAGAATGACCACAAGATACTTAGCTTGGTCTGACCAAGGGATAACAGTGTTATTAATAATGATTCTGCTAGGGAATATTAGTTTGCAAGAGAAATATACTGCAGTAGTTTTAGTTTCATTTATGACAACGCGCCAAAGCATACACCAGTTCATGAAGTCATCAATATGAGTCTGTAGGTACCTGTATAGAGTATACGGGTGGTGTGCCGAAGCATAAATACAGGTGTCGTCCGCATACAGAGCGAGGTGTGTGCGCAAGGAGCGTGGGATATCGTTAAAGAAAATGTTAAATAAAAATGGGCCCAACACGCTCCCCTGGAGGATGCCCGCTAGGATAAGGAGAATAATAGAAAGAATGTTGTTTATGCGGACTTGAAAAGAGCGGTCGCAAAGGTACGAATATATTAAATGTATAAGTCTGGGATGAAAACCGAGCTGAATTAGTTTGTAAATGAGGCCCATATGCCAGACCTTGTCAAATGCCTTTGCGACATCAAGAAAGATGGCAGCTGCGGGAATTTTTGCATTGAGTTTCTCGCTGAGAAACTCAACAACCCTAAGAAGCTGGTGTTGTGTCGAGTGTTTTGGGCGAAAGCCAAACTGCTCGGGCGTGAGAATGTTGTGTTGTTGAATGAAATCCTGCAACTGGGTACGAATGACACGTTCCACAACTTTACTGATTGAAGATAGCAAGGAGATAGGTCTGTAATTAGTGGGGTCTGAAAGGTTAGTTCCAGGTTTTGGAATAGGAGAGATTATAGAAAGTTTCCAAGGTTTAGGGAAGTAGTTATATTTTAAGATAGCATTAGTGAGGTTAGTAATATAGATTATGCAATTAGGAGGAAGGTTTCTAAGAGCAGAGTTAGTAATTTTATCGTATCCTGGGGTTTTACGCTTTTTGAGTTTTTTGATAATATTGTGGATAACAATAGGTCGAATTTTAGGGGATCTTGAGGGGGGGTAGCCAGAAATTTCCGAACTGCCTCGTTAACATGATCAAGGTGAGCTTGGTTTGCAAGGGTAGGATTAGGAGAAAATTGGGTGGCATAAGAATTAGCAAGCATGTTAGCTTTTTCTTGGTCAGTGTAAGCAGTAACATTATTAGTTGTGAGGGGGGGGAATGGGAGTGTAATGTTTATTCAGTTTGCGTTTAAGAATCCAAAGAGAGTTGTCCTCGCAAGATAATGTTTTGAGAAAATTGTTCCAATTTTTCTGTTTTTCTTTGTAAAGACTGTTTTTAATTTTATTGTTTAACCTATTGAGAAGGGGTTTAATGGAGGGGTCTCTTGAATTTTGAAATTGTCGCCGGAGCCGATTACGCTGTTTGATAAGGTTGTAAATATAGCGGGGTGGGACGAAGGCAAAATTATTTTTGAAGGTATTAAATGTAGAAAAATTTTGAGCATTAGTGATGTGAGAGTTGAGATGTTCAACAGCCGCATCAATGTCATCGGTATTGTTAATATCGGGGAAGGTGATGTCCTGAGAATTAAGGTAATTAGTGAATTTATTCCAGTCAATAGCCACGGAAGGGGGGGGGGAGAAAGAGGATTAATAATATCTATTTTAAAGCAGACAGGCAGGTGATCAGAGGAGAGATCATTAATAACTGTAGAGTAGATAGGGTAGGGAAGATTTTTGGAAAGAGCAAGATCAATGATAGAGTCCCGGGCACCAGGCACGTTGGTAATGTGTGTTGGTCTGGGTGGTGCATGAAGATTTAATTTTAAGTTTTGGACTAAATTGTGAAGAGAGGCACCCCGCCGAGAATTTCCATGGCAATTCCAGCGTCTGCTTCTGGCATTGTAATCGCCTACGAAAAAGCAGTGGTGATGTTGAGAAAAAAGCTGTGTAAGACTATTAACAGGTAAGTTACCAGTGGGTTGAGCATAAATAGAAGCTAATTTAATATTGATATGAGGAAGCTGAAGATTTATACTGGTATACTCAAGGTCATTAAAGGTGTGGTTGTGCGATTGGTAGTGTGGAAGATGGTTTTTGATGTAAATAGCGGTGCCTCCTCTGTGCGTACCATCCGCACGAGGTGTATGGAATAGCCTGTACCCAGGGATGTTAATATTGAAAGTGGGGCTGAAAGTCTCTTGTAAGAAAATAACATCAATTTGGGGATGTTCGTGAATAAAGAGTTTAAGTTCGTTAAGTTTATTCGGCAAGGAGTTACAGTTCCAGGAAAGAAAAATTAGAGAGGAAAAGGTAGAAGAGGAATTACTCATCATTAAATGTGTTAAATTCCGTGGCTAAAGTTTCTATAGCACTCATAAGGATGAGTATTTTTTCTATTGGATCTTGTATATTTTTAGTTTGGTTAGAAATATTTTTGAAACATTGGATGAATTTGTTAAATTTCAGGAGCTCTTTCATCTCCTTGAAGGTCTTGAATATTTCTTTTAAGTCATTAGCATAATTAGAGCTAGTGGGTTGTTCTGGTGTTGCGTTTTGAGTGTCATTTGGCTTATTTGGTGTAGTGTTTTCGGAGTTTGGGTCTTGGGTGGGAGAAGGGAGCGGAGCCGGGGCTTCAGTAGGTTTTTCTTCTGGTTTTTTTACCTCTGGCTTACGGACATAGTTATAAGTAGATAAAAGTTCCGCCATTGCATTCGGAATGATTTTAGGATTATCTTTACGGACGGTTTTGGGGTCCTGCTGTTTTTTGTGAAACTGGGTGGTTTTGGCGCAACCGCGGTAAGTAGCCACGTGCTCACCATAACAATTTGAACATTTGGGGATGATCTTTCCAATTTTATTGCACTGGGGAGTTAGATGCTCTTCCGAACATTTGGCGCATTTTGGCGGCAGGCGGCAAATCTCGCTGGAATGTCCAAATTTCTGGCAACGGTAGCATTGCTTTACGATGTTAGTGCCTTTAAAACGCTCAATATCTACTTTAATGTAGCAAATTTCGTGAATTTGGTAGATTTCTTCGAATTTTTCACGTGGGAGAACATTGACGACGTAGAGGGGCATTGGTCGACCGGTCATTCTACTTTTCATCATTGAGGCTCTATTGGCCACGAAATTATGTTCTTTTAGAGCTTCAGTTATGACCTGGGGGTCGGTATATGGGGAAATTCCCCTAATGACGACTTTCCTAGGGCGCTGTTCCGTGGGGCTCAGGGTTGTATAAGGAATTGTTTTAGAATCAAGATAGTCTTGAGTTTTACGGAAATCTGCGTCTGTTTTACAGTGGATTTTAAGTAATTCTCCGTCTAGTTTAATCAAGGGATTGCTGTCATTAAGTTTTTTAATCTCACTTGCAAGTTCCGCCCACTTGCCTTTGAACTCAATATAGAAGGGGTGAATTTTTAGTTTTTTAGGGACTACTTCAGTAGTGGAGCTACCGGCTGACTTTCCTTGAGGGGGCTCAGAAGAATCCATGTTATTTTCATCTAGATATTTTTCTGAAATATTGGCATATTTATTCTTTAAGGGAATAGTAGATGTAAGATTATTTCTTCTACGTTTAAGTGTATTAGCAGGGGTGAAGCCGTCATCTGAGTACACCGCAATTGCCTTGAGTTTTGTTAAGATGTCAATTAGATCATAGTCATGATCATAGATAAAAGTTTTAAACTCTCTTAGTTGACTTAATTTTAGGGGGTCAAATGGCTAATTGAACAAAAACATAAGATTATTGAGAAGATTACTCACATTAGTCTTGTGTTGAGGATTTGTCAGGTAGTCATCTTTACTTAAAAGTCTCATTATGAAGTTATCACAATCTTGTAGGAATTGCTGTACAATATATCTTTGTACTTCATCCGCTACTCCGGGAAATTCCATCCACGCAGCAACCAAATCTGATTTCTCCCCTCCATTCAGGATGCGAAGTGCATTGTCAGAAAATTTAAATGGGTCCTCAGTACCCATTATTGACGTCGGTGAACCCTCTATATATCACTACTATGATGCATCAAGTTCAAGAAACAGTCACCTATTCGTACGAACTAGCTACTATTAGTGTCACTATCAGCACCAAAACTCATCAGATAATCCTTGCAAAAGATCACGCACGTTCTTAAAACATTGAAATGTGTCTACGATCTCTTTAAAAATAAACGATCAGCACTGAGAAAACTCGTAAGTGTGAAAGGTGTAACCCTGGTTTATCACATAAATAACAGTACTCTATAAACTTTCTGGAATAAGTTGTTTTATTAAAATTACAGTGAGCTTCGAAATGCAGATTCTTTGTAAGATTGCATTTTAGTTAATAATGCCTTTCTTAGTAAAGTTTTCTTTATTGCACGCTTAATCTAAAGTAAAAATTTCGCGTTTGCTATTCCTCTACAAAGGGTATAAAATTTAAAGTTCTTTATCATTCTGGAAATCTTTCTGCTTATCTCAGTGATAAATGATCAGTCTTTTAAATGATCCCTGCAAATTTTCAATTTTCTTCCCTACCCTCAAAGCCACTAGTAATACTTTAAATCTCCAAAACTATTTAATTTATGGAAAATTTTCTGACTTTGCTGTAAAAATAAACTATAATTTTTTTAATCTCCCCACCCTCTCACAGCATACAGCTTAATCTTTAAAATGATTTAAAAAAAAAAATCTTCCGCCCTATTTTTTACTTTGAATTAACAATAAATAGGCAATCATCTAAATCCTTTTTTCCCAATAAGCCGCCCACTCCTCATTGCTGCAGAAGCACACAAATTTAAAATTTTAATATACAGTGAAACCTTTCTGTAAGGGCCACCTGCCGTTCCATTGAAAATTGGCCCTTATGAGGATTGGCCCTCATGAGGATTGGCCCATGAATAGCGGTGACCAATTTTTTCATTTCTCTTTCTTTTTATCCAGAGGTTTTTGAAATCGGCATATTCTTTCAGTAAGTTCTCTTTGCTTTTAACAATATTGTTTATTTGATTCTCTCTGCATTTAAACTGTGAAGCTAATTTTCTTGCAGATGTTCCTTGATCATGACAATTCACAACTTTGATTTTGTCATTTAAATCCAAATGTACTCTTTCGCTTGATTTAGGCGCCCTAGTTTTAAATTTTACATAAGACTCGGCAAAAAATTTGTAGTGTAAAAATTGTGCTACAATATGTATTCACGATTTTAGTATATGTGGAATCGGTTTTTCTAGATAACCTGTTATCCTTTGTATTCCCACAACAGAGGGTCAAGTTTTCCTTAAAACCTAAGCAGGCTAAAAGGTCAAACAAAGCGTGAGGAATCCTGTTTGTCTCACTTGTGGAAATTTTTGTGATCCTTCATTGTGTTACGAAATCCTCCCCATCCCCCCTGCCTTCTTTGTTGCAAGTGCAGTTGTTTCCTGAACTCTTATCTTTTGGTCCAGGAATTCAATACACCTGTTTAGAATTTAAGGCACATGTAAAAAAAAAGACTTTTATGAGGGGTTGGTGCAGGTGGCCCTTAAATAGGGATGGCCTTTCAAAGAAGTTTCAATTTAATTCTTTAAAGACTGGTTGTTATTTTGATATAAACATAAATAAATAATCAAATCACAACGTGCTTCAAAAGCAATGCTGTATGACTATTGACTATAATTAAATTGATTAAAGTCTTCTTTTTTTTAACAGGTATGTTTTTGTTTCAGAAACACCTAATAATCATTGCTTGTGGAGTGCTACTGTGGAAATGTTTAGCACAAATGTGTGGACTGCTGGTTTTTTCACAAGTTTTGATTTTTGCATTCACTAAGCAATTAGCCCGCTTCCGCTTGGGAGTACACAACTCACTCATTGAGTTCCACAAACTCAACTGAGATAAAGGATGACAATTAGCACTTCTAAGTTTAAGCCCGAATGTCACTCGACTTGCCATTTTCGGTGAAGCGACCGAAGTCCAAGAGTCTCTCGGGGTCAGCTTATAACTAACTCTATGAGCTATAAAAGTACCTACTATATAAGTTTGCTGTCTTTTCAGGTATTATCTACGAACCATTTAATTAAAAACAAGTAATATAAAAATTTTGTTTTTAAAGTCAATTCCTACTTATGTCATCAAAGGAAAATTTAATATAATCCCTTAAGCTAATATTAGTTTTTGTTGCATTAAAATATCTCAATTTGTTGATTTTCTATAAGCAAGTAGGTTTACAATGGAAGTCTGTGGGAATTTGGCGAAATATCAGAGATATCGCCAAGTTGGCGACTCATTATGGGCGCCAAATTTGGGGACGGAACAGGGTCCTCCCAAAGGTAACCCCTTATTGAAAATACTTTAATTAATCTTCAATAATTAATGGCCGCCATTTTGTTTCCCATGCAAAACTAAAATAATTAATTAAAATTTAATTAATTAATTAATATTTGAAAAAACTGTATTAACATCAATTGTCATCCAGTACAAGTTTAAAAAAATTTATTTCAACTTGATAGGATGAATAATGAGTATTTTCTTAACGATTGAAAATTTGAACAAGATATATAAATATATAAATAAATAAATATATATATAAATAAATATAGGGAGAGTGTGAACTAATAGTAAGAATTGAAAAAAAATAGGTGTCAGCACTAAACAGAAGTAAGCATATGAAAATATCTAGAATCAGAGCTTAATTCGAACTTATTGTGAACCTTGAAGTGTTGCTCTTTGTGTTTGAAATGTACCACACTAAAGCAACTTTTACTAAATAATGTTCATATACAAATAAAACATATTTTCATATATTTGTACAACATTTGGGTAAGTTTTTATTCAAGATTGTTTTTTTTTAATCAGAAAAAGTAGCAAATACCCTCAGTCCAGAGGGTGATATGTGGTTGATGGTGTTGGTGTTATTTATGACGGCCGATTATCTGCACGAGAGATATAGGCCCGAGGGGGAGTGCCCTCCGTGGGGGTCTTTCTAAGGGAACCTAACCCGTATTAACGCATGGAAATCCAAGGTTATTTTATCACTGGCATTTTCAACTCACTCCACTTCACTTCTTGTTGCACGTTCATCGTTCCACACTTCGTGTGGCACATTCAACCAGCGACATTTTACAACTCTTTTTTGAACGGAAATTACCCATGGGACATCAGACGCGGGTATAGAGAAGAAAAACACCATTAGGCGTGAAGAACATTTTAACACTGCTTCCCCTTCGTCCAATAAACAACCTTATTCCGAGGATATATACCCGCAGAGGCGTGGCTGTTATTAATCGTTTGTAATGTTTGGCACTTCAAGGGTTCCCCTTGTCCTGTTTGCAGTGGCTCAGCGAGGGGGGATTTTTTAACCCCCCCCCCTCCAGAGCCAAGACAAAAATACAGAAATTTCCGTTTTTTTATGAATCAAATAATTTAAAACAAAACTAAAGTTAGAATTTTATTTATTTTGTTCGAAATTCGCCGCTTTATCGAATCAAATCCTGCTCAAAAGTTTGATTCGTTTAAACGGCGGTAATGTATTTTATTTTAAAAATGGATAAAACACATGGTAACAGGTATCGGCTTTTAACGAAAACAAGGTCACCCATTTCGAGGACAGCATTCCTTCGCGCTATAGGAAATCAGCCGTAGGCTAAAAGGAATGGTCATTTCCTGTCCCTGTGAATGCCGCCCTGGGTTCTTCAAAACTGCACCATTGGGAGTCTTAATTAATTGCATCTGTTTCTTGCTCTTTTTCTGGAAACGGGACTTGACTGTCAAATTCCAGGAAAAACACAAAATGCATGCTTTGAAGAGTAGACTCCACACATGTTCTGTTATCAGTTGCCGTTGTCCTAAGGTATTAGTTTGGTATTAAACCCTCTTCAGAGAAGTAAATTATGAAAAAGATGGTAAGAAAACATTTTTTTTAAGTCTTTGACTTTCCCCAAGCTTTCATTAATTCAGATATATTCGGAAAGTATATATTTCTTTTATATTTATGTTTCTGGAAAGATATAAACGCGCATGCTTTACAAGGGCGCCCATATGGGGGGGGGGGGGGGCAAGGAGTGGCTTGACCCCCCCCCCCTAGATTTTTAATAATTCAGTTGCAAGATGTGAAAATTTTAACTCTATCTTGTAAAGACAAAGCAGAATAAAGCCTGCATCGACAACAGAAGGCACCGGAACAATTTTGCGTTTTAGATGGGTTTCCGTCTTAGCAGGTATAATTGTTGGGAATTCATTTTGTCATACCATGATTTTTTTTCCTTTTAAAGCTGGATTCTGTTTTAGACAGGCTTTGTTTTCATGAGCTTTAATTAGTGCTTTCGAATAAGCTGCTTCTTACAAAAAGAAAAAACACAAGATAGGAAACAAATTCCATTTTAGACAATTTTTATCTTAGCAGGTGTTACAGTGTGGGTTTTTTTCCTACAAGACAATAACAGTTTTTCTGCATAAGCTAGGATTTCGTTGCAGACAAGATCCATTTTCACAAGTAAAACTGATTCTGCGTAAACAAAACTCTGAGAAATTAGAGACAGATTTAACAATACTCGGTCATCAATCCGAAAATTCAAACATAAAAAGTTTCATGGAAGAATATCGCAAATTTTGACAAATGCTCGCCGAAAAAAATCCATTTCGTCAATAGTTTCCAGAAAAAATCACCAATTTCGTCAAAGGATCGCGGAAAAGGTAGGAATTTTGTCAAAAGATCGCGAAAAAAAGCAAATTTCGTCAAAGTTTGAAGGAAAAAAAAACGAATATCATTCAATAATCACGGGAAAAACGGAAAATCAGCCAAAGAATCGCAAATTTCGTCAAAGGATCACAAAAGACGCGAATTTCGTTCAACAATCACGGAAAAAACGAGAATTTAGTTAAAGAATAGCAGAAAAAAAGCAAATTTCTTCGAAGAATCATTGAAAAAAACGCAAATTTCGTCACAGAATGATGGAAAACATACAAGTTTTGTCAAAGAATCGCGAAAAAACACAAATTTCTTCCTAGGTTCGCGATAAAAAACTTAAATTTCGTCAAAAGGTCGCAGGAAAACACTCAAATTTCGTCAAAAGATCACGGAAAACGCAAATTTCGTGAAAAAATCGCAAAAAACACAAATTTCGCTCAAGGATCACGGGAAAACGTGAATTTCGTCAAAGAATCGTGGATAAAATGCAATTTAATCAAAGGATCGCGAAAAAATGCAAATTTCGTCACAAGATCGTGAATAAACGTAAAGTACCTTAAATATTTACTAACATGCATGGTAGCTTTGGAGGAAGTTGAGATTTTTCTCACTCCCCCCCCCCCCTAAAATTAATCATATAGGCGCTCTTGATGCTTTAGAGTTCGGGTATATTGTCCTTTTGTTAATGCTGTTCTCAAATCCAAAGGGACTTTCAGACACTTTTTTTAATTAATTCTTATTCAGAAGTGCATGAAATAGATAGGTTTTATCATTCAAAAACTATGTAACTGAAAGACGTTTTCCATTCTTTCATAAACGCAAAAGATCTTTCAGAAGATATTGTCACAGTGGATATTTTGTACCGAATTTACGACATGATAGCGAAAAAAAAAGAAAAAAACCGGTCGTAACGCGATCAAAATCGGTTATAACTCAATAACTAATTCACTGGCGCAGTGAAGGGGGGTGGGGGTGGGATTCAGGGTTGAAACCTCTCCCAGAGCTACAAAAATTACTATAGTTGTCGCTTATATGAATCACTAGTTAATTCATATAAGCGGCAGTCAAAATTAATATTAACATTTTTTGGCTTATTTGGAATCTGTGACTTTGCTGAATGAAATTAAATTCAACAAAATGATCCAATTAAACGGCGAATATTGTATTTAAAACTGTGAAAGCGCATGTTACATGCATTGGTTAAGTGGGAACTAGTCATTTGTTTTGAAAAAGGTCAGTGATCACATTTTCGAGATGTCTTATGCTAAGAAAATGATCATTTCCTGCCATATAGACGCTTTGAGTTTAAGTATTGTGCAGTATACAGTTTTAGGTAGCTTTCTTTACAAAAAAGCTACCTATTGCAGCCGTTCGGAGGAAAGCGATTTCAAAAAATTTTGGTATATTTTCATCGATCATGACCCCCAGACCCCGAAACCACCCTCCGTTCAAAAGTTGATATATATATATATATATATATATATATATCTGACCTATGTCACACTGTAACTCTCGTATTTATGAACCGATTTGGATGTAATTCGGTGTGTACATAGTACACACCAATGTTTCGACCGAGTTCGTTGGCCAGCTTCATCCGCCATTTTGTTTCAAAATGGCGGCCATTTAAAAAAATTTTAAAAATTTAAAATTTGAAATGTGGTACCAAAAAATTGAAAATGGTAAATATTTTTTTCTTATGTATTTGAACTTTATACAAAGACTCCGGAGCAGTTTCTGTTTCGTCTATATCTTAAAAAATGGCTGAGTTATAGCATTTTGAATTTCTAGTGTGGCTGACATTTTGAAACGTCCTGAATTTTGTCACGCGATAAAAGGCGTATTTATGAACCGATTTGGATGTAACTTCGTTTATACATAGTACATACCAATGTCTCGACCGAGTTCGTTGGCCAGCATCATCCGCCATCTTGTTTAAAAATGGCGGCCATTTAATTTTTTAAGAAAAATTTAAATTTGAAATGTGGTACCAAAAAATTGAAAATTGAAAAAATATTTTTTTCTTATGTGTTTGATCTTGATAAAAAGATTCGGGAGCAGTTTTTGTTTCGTCTATATCTTAAAAAATGGCTGAGTTATAGCATTTTGAATTTCTAGCGCGGCTGACATTTTGAAGCGTCCTGATATTTGTCACGTGATAACAGATGTATTTATGAACCCATTTAGATGTAATTCGGAGTGTACATAGTACACACCAATGTCTTGACCGAGTTTGTTGGCCAGCTTCATCCGCCATCTTGTTTCAAAATGGCGGCCATTTAAAAAAATTTAAAAAATTTAAAATTTAAAATGAGATACCAAAAAATTGGAAAATGAAAAAGATTTTCTTCGTATGTGTTTGACCTTAATACAGAGATTCCGGAACAGGTTTTGTTTCGTCTATATCTAAAAAAATGGCTGAGTTATAGCATTTTGAATTTCTATTGTGGCTGACATTTTGAAACGACCTGATTTTTGTCACGCGATAACAGGCGTATTTATGAACCGATTTGGATGTAACTTGGTCTGTACATAGTACATACCAATGTCTCGACGGAGTTCGTTGGCCAGCTTCATTAGCCATCTTGTTTCAAAAGGGTTGCCATTTAAAAAAAAAGTAATTTAAAATTTAAAATGAAGTATTAAAAAATTGGAAAATGAAAAAAAATTTTTTTTGTGTGTTTGGCCTTGATACAAAGATTCTGGAGCAGTTTTTGTTTCTGAAAATTTGTTCTTTTGTTTATATCTTAAAAAATAGTTGAATTATAGCACTTTAAATTTCTAGCATGGCTAACACTTTGAAACGATCTTGTATTTGTCACGCGATAACACACGTATTCGCCTATTTCGATGGAAGAAGGCATGTGGATAGTATACATCAATATCTCAACCAAGTTCGCTGGCCAGCTTCATCAGCCATCTTGTTTCAAAATGGCCATTAAATTAAAAAAAATTATATTTAAAGTGAGGTGCAAAAAAATTAGAAATTGAAAAAGATTTCTTTCTTAAGTATTTGACCTTGATATAAGCATTCACGAGCATTTTTTGTTTGTCTTTATCTTAAAAAATGGTTCAGATATAGCAGTTTTAATTTCTAATGTGGGTGACATTTTGAAAAATCTTATTTTTTGCCTGCGACAGCACTCGTATATATCAACCGATTCCGATGTGAGTGAGCATGTGCACAGCAATTACTAAGGTCTCGACCAAGTTCACTGGTTAGTCTCATCCACCATGTTGTCTTAAAATGGCAGGAACTTTAAGAAATCGCCGAATTTGGCAGCCAAATATAAGTTACTTTAAATAAAAGCAGCTTGGATAAAGCTGACTAATTTCGCGAAATTCTCATTCATAATGATTTAGTATTGATAAAAATTAGTATTGAATCTCCTATATTCGGTTTCCACTAAATTGAGCTTCGTGTGTTTGAATAATATAAGTTGGTTTTTTTAAAATAAGGAAAATGAAAGCTACCTCTTCCTGCCGGCACTGGCCGGAAGGACTTTTTTAATTGCATTTCTGTCTTTGCTCCGTTCGAAACGATAATGGACCATCGACTTCCAGACAAAAACATAAAACATACGCTTTATAGGTCTCTTTCAGTTTCAAACTTCTTGTTAGAAGTCCATACAGGCCGAAATTTCAGCACCCGAGCGCGAACCGATTCGTAGAACAGAATTTCGACTCGGTATAAAAAGCGAAAATTTCGGCCCGGCCCGGTCCGGCCCGTTTTTCCATTTTTTCTACAAAAAAATTATTGGTAAGGTATAAAATCAAAAAATTTCGGCCTGGCTCATACAAAAACTTAATAAGCCCTACCCTGCCCGACTGAATTTCTACAAAATAGAGATTTTTACGCCATTACGGTTAAAAATTGTCTTGTAAGAGGAGTTCTGACAAAAAAATACTTATTTTAGCTTTTTTTTTCATGTTTGTATTCTTCATTTTAATAAAAATGACTTGGGCTGCGATATTTATTTTGTTATCTTGAAATTCACAGCAAATTTTCTGAAAAATTACAGCAGAGGGGGGAAATTCCCTCCCGGCATTAACTATGTGTTTTTTCCGCGGCCCTTTCACGAAATTCGTGTTTTTTCCACGTTCCTTTGACGAAATTTGAGTTTTTCTGCGATCCTTTGACGAAATTTGTGGTTTTTTTCGTGATCCTTTGAGGAAATTTGAGTGTTATTTTCGCGATCATTTCATGAAATTTGCGCTTTTTTTCTGCGATCCATTGACGGAATTTGCTTTTTTTCGCGATCTTTTGACGAAATTTACGGGCTTTTTTCGCAATCCTTTGACGAAATTTGTGTTTTTTCGCGATCTTTAGTCGAAATTTGCGTTTTTACGCGATCTTTAGACGAAATTTATGTTTTCCGCGGTCCTTTGACGAAATTTGCGTTTTCTCGATCTTTTGGTGGAATTTGTGTTTCTCGCGGTCTTTTGACGAAATTTGCGTTTTTTCATGATCTTTAGACAAAATTAGTGTTTTTTCGCGGTCATTTGGCGAAATTTTTCTTTTTTTCGCGATCCTTTGACGAAATTCGCGTTTTCTCCATGGTACTTTGGCGATCTTTTTCTGCGAACGAATGACGAAATTGATTTTTTACGGTGACCATTTGTCGAAATCCACGATATTTTTATGTCCAAGTTTTCGGAATGATGACCGTTTTTTTTTTCTGAAAATTCAGAACAGAATCACCCCTGGCTATGTCGTAAAATTTTCTAAGACGGAATCGCATAGGAGAGCAGAAATGTTCATTATAGACAAGTTCCCTTCTTAGCAGGTACACCGTGTATTGTAAATGTATTATATTCTTTTCACACGCATTATTATATTCATTTTGTATGGATAAACACATTTTTTCCGTTTAAGACAGGATTTCGTCACATGCTGGTTCTTTTTCAAACGTTATATTTATTTTTATTGCCTAGAAATTGTTATCGTCTATAACATTTATTGCCTAGAAAATGACAATTCTTTAAAAATAATAAATTGAAAATTTTAATTGTAGAACATTGGAAATTTAAAAAACAATTACAAGACTTACCCTACACTGTTAAAAATATCCAGCAATTGCTGCATACTCACTCCACCACTTTTATACAATGTTTCTGTTCTGACCAATGAAAATGCCCCATAATATAGTCAAGTTACAGTTTCCTATAAAAGCCATGTAGTGACGATGCAGCAAATGTTCCAGATTTTTAACAGTGTATAACTACGTATCATGGGTAAGTAAAATATATGCAAGTTTTGAAAAAGTTGTTGGGCCGGGCGAAATTTTACTATTTTTTGCACGCATATATAATAATGCCAGCTATATTCTAAAATTCAGCACTGTTTGGACACGGATGATGATAAACTTCACCAATTCTCGTGATATTGTTACATCTGGCACAATGCAAAGTATGTCTATTGAAAATTTTGCTAAAATTGTTTAATTAATTTTTAAGTTAAGAACAAGAATTCGGGATTGTCTTGGAGTGCAGTCCCGTGTGTATTTTTGACTGAACAATGGGTTCCTGATTTTCCGTACAAAAGTTGTTTGCTCTTCCATTTCTTAAAGTTTTCCTCATCATTTTTTAAACGCTTTATATAAATCTAACATAGTAGTAGTATAGTTATTTCATTGGTGTATTTTATGTTTTGCAACTGTAATATTGTAAACGCTGTTTAAATGAATCACAACCAACGTAATAAGTGATTCTACTCACCGATTAAAAAAGCATCATGATTTCATTCATTAACTAGACTGATTCAATTAACTGGTGATTCAAGTAACCGGCGATCACCATTATCAACATCTCACCCCCCCCCCCTAGAGCGTATTTCTGGCTGCGCCACTGCTGTTTGCATCGGTGTTAGTTCAGAGAATGAATTCTACAGATATCATGGAAGACGGTAGTATTCCGAGTGACGCAGCCTTAAGCCTAAAATCGTATCGGATCATATCGTTAAAATCGTATCGTATCCTATCGTAGAAGGCGGAACTCATATATACAGCTAACTCGACATCAAAGAAAACGCGAAAAGCCGCCTTTTAATAACTCAGCAGATATAGGTCCTATTGTTCTGAATTTTCTAGAACAGTCTTATATCTGCAGTCTAATCGTATACTGAAATTTTTACATTTCTACGTGCAGTATATTTTGAGATCTAAATAGCCATTTTTAAAGTGAAAACGTTGGTATGGTATGGAAGAAGATCCTAATTTGAAAATCTCGAAAACGGTTCTAACGATTTTCTTTAAATTGATATATAATATAAATCTGATTAATACGAGGTGAATAACACTTTTCTTTTTTCTGGGAAAACTCGTTTTATTTTAAAAATCGTTATTTTAAAAAATCGCTTTTTTTTTTACTTTTCTCGTCTGTGATTGGTGAATAGGTTTGACGTCACTTCGTATGTAGGAGGAGTCTTAATCCATCTGCTGTGGGTATAAAATCAGAAACAAAATTTGCAAAGTCATTTTAGGTATTCTAAGTTGAGTTAACAATCTGAATGTAGGCAGTAAATCTTTTTTTTTTAAATATTAAAATTTTAAATGTTAATTATTGTGTGTTTTAAAATATTAAATATATTAAATGAAATTTCGATTGATATTATCTTTCTCTTTTGTTATGAAGAAATTATTATTCCATATTACTGCTTTTTGTCGAAAAAATATTTAGATTCATTTTTAAAAAAGGGGAAATTTTTTTAAATTATATGTATTCAATATAATTGTTATTTATAATTTTTTTTTTCAATTTTCAAAAAAATTATTTTCAATTTCTTGTTTATGAACTTAGCTCGCGTCTTGAATCGTTTATTGAATCCATAAGATTGAATCTTGTTAAACTGAATCCTAAACCACGTTTGTTTGTTTACTTGTTAACGGGCAGAAATTCGCTATAATGATGGATTTTGTGATTAAATTCGTCGTTTCCTTATCGATTCGTCGGTGCTTAGCGGCAGATATTTATTGGGGGGGGGGGGGGGGATTAAAAAATTTCCCAACTTGAAACAAACTAATTTTCAACTCCGATGATATGTGCAATGGATGTTCAACTTACTTGATTGCTATTTGAGATGAAAATGAAGGGGAAAGAGACATCGTGTTTTTCTTTTGTAGTATTAGAATAGAATGCTATTTTAAAAGAAAATTTGTGATATTTGCAGATTATGTCTGGCAGGAAACGACCTATTGCTATAACGCCAATCGGAAGACACGTGAATAATTTGTTCAGAGCACACGATTAGCTCAAAATGAATCATATTATCCCGACTAGTTGTTTTGAACTTCTAAAAGTAAAAATTTTCTTCATGTTCTTTTTGTTTATTTAGTAACTAAAGGTTATAGGTAAATAAGAGATATAATAGCTTTTATTGCAAAGGTAAGATACTTGTTTTTATTTAATTCTAAAGTTAATATTCTTAAATGAAAGCTTTAAATAATTTTCTTTTGATTTTTTTTCATATCCTGCTTCAAAGTTCGTTTTTTACAATCATGTTGTCAAAATGTATTTTTGCTAGCAAGGAATGTGTAAACAATGCTCTCATAGGATATTAACTTGAAGGTTAGGAATCTGCACTAGTCATGAGAAGAAACTGGAATTGTTGACGTTAAACCTATGGGAGCGTACATTTAAAAATTTCTCCCTTGCATATTAATAGTTTTAAATGATTATTTTTCTTGCTTAGAATGGCTGAGATTGAATTCTAACTAGGTTAGTGTTTACTTTTTCGATTTTGGTTGCAGATTTTTTTTTTAAAGTTACTTTCAATTTCACAAATTTGAAAAGAACGCTCCCATAAGTTTAACATGAGCTTGCGAGTATCTTGTTACTTCATATATATACATACATTTTTGTATGAAACTATAAACAATCAATATCTTCATTTGGCACCAAACTCCCTCCCCCTGAAGTATGTGCTGGTTAGCATTGTTTTGTTTATAGGGTATGTTTTATTCACTTTTACATAATAATATAAATTTTGCTTGAAATTTCATGAACATTCTATTTTTGGGTGTAATTCTACTTCTGGGATGCTCTGTCAAGCTTGTCGATAAATGTATAAGTAATTTGGCAAACACATATAATTTATTTTGGATTGACAACCTTGGCGTAGAAAGTGATTGCATGTCAAATCGGCACCGACTGGCCTAGATACAGAAGACGAATTCTATTTTTTTTCATTATTTACCTGTCAAATTACATAATATTGGATTATACATGAAATTAAAAAGTATTGAATAAACCATAAACAATCAAAGTCTCTTAAAACTGAAGAACATTGTGTTTTCGATAACGGTTACATCGATGAGAAACGTCATCTTTTGCTTTGTTGAAGAACCGGGAGGGGGGGGGGGATATGACCTTCTAAAGATAAAGAAAGGGTCAGTACTTAAAAAAATGAGTATGACTTGTAAAAACAGTGAAGTTTGGATGTATAGTACTGTAAATTCTTGTAGTAAAGTATAAATCTAAACTTTAAATGCATTTTTTGGAAAAGTTATTTTCGGTAAAAATTCCATACGCAAAACATGATTTCTCAAAAAGTTATTGGAATATCATTATGAAATTTAAAGTAGGTATAAATTTAGAAGAAATATTTTTTGTCTTATGGGTGTTTTTGTGGAATGATATGAATGACATGGCGTAGAAAGTGATCGTTTACCAAATCTCCATAGCGGAGACTGTGCAGCACGGCAGCAGCGCTGCAGATTATTTTAGACCTTGCAGATCAATCTACCAGCTTAAAAATAAATATTGAGCTTAAAAAAAATCACAAATTTACTTTGTTTTAGGAGATATTGTGTTTGTTATTAATTTTCTTTGTAAAATGTAAATTTTGCTTATTTTATGGGTTACAGTGAGTATTTATTATAGTAGCTTGATTCAGTATTGTTGGGCCGCAGATAAATTTTGGTTTGCTGCAGATTGATACTGAAAATTCTGCTTCTGGGTGCCAAATCATCACTGACTAGCCTAGATACAGAAGACGAGCTCTGTTTTTTTATTATTTACCTGTAAAATTGTATAATATTGAATTATACATGAAATTAAAAGGTATTGAATAAACCACAAACAATCCAAGTCACTTAAAACTGAAAAATATGGTGTTTGTGATAACGGTCGCATCTTTGATGTGAAATGTCATGCTTTGCTTTGTTAAAAAACTGGGGGGGGGGGGGGGGAGGGTCAGTACTTTTAAAGAAATGAGTGACTTATAAAAACAGTGAAGTTTAGATGTATAATTACTGAAATTCTTGTAGTAAAACAGAAATCTAAACTTTAAATGCATTTTTTGGATAATGTAATTTTTGGTGAAAATTCCATACGCAAAACATTATTCCTCAGAAAATTATTGGAATATCACTATGAAATTTAAAATATGTTGTTTACACTATTGTGAAGGCAATGAACTAAGGATTTAAATTTAAAATAAATGTTTTTTGTTTTATGGATGTTTTTGTGGAATGACATTGATGAATTTTATGAAAATTAACATGTAAACAAGTGCAATATGCTATAAGTTTTGAAACATTTAAAACATTTCTTAGATTTTAGTTCATTCCCTTCACCAATGTCATAAATATGAAATGTACAAAGGAAACTAACATACAGTAAAATTTTCGTACTTTTCGGTTAGCCGGGCGCCAGTGTTATAAATACATGGATATACATACATATATATGTATATATACATATATTGTATATATACACATATATGCATGTGTATGCACATATTTGTATATGTATATAGATGTATATATATACATATCCATGTATGTATAACACTGGCGCCCGGCTAACCGAAAAGTACCAAATTTTCTTTAGAGCATTTTGGGCCAAATTTCACTAAATTTTACTATAAATTCCTCCATTAACCAAAATTTTATCAATGAAGGAAATATTTTTTGCTTTTTTCACATTTTCTAGTCATAATCTTAATAAAAATACGTTTAAAAATAATTAAATAGCTCAATTGCTCTGTACATAGTCAGACACCTGAAATGTTGGATAAAAAAGTGTCTGTTAGATAAGTTATTTCTATTATGTTTATGACCAGGGATGGAGAATCTCTAGAAAATCTTACCAGCCAAGAATTTATTTCAACAGCCAGTAAAATGCAATGTACAGTTAAAAAATTTTATGACAAAATTACGCAACTCAAAATAGTTGGTTACTATTACTGTCAGAGACCTGGTGCTGAAACCGGAGCCGGAGCGCTCCGGAGCTGTATTTTCCCTGGAGCTAGGGCTCTAAAATTTACTCTGCTCCAGGGCTCCTTTAGTTTATTATTATTTTTTTTTAATCTTTTTTTTCAGTCTTTTAAATGTCCAGGTTTAAAATATTTCAATTACATTATTATTCAGTATTTTAATTATATCATTTTTTAAGATTTTTTTTTTTTAATTAAAGATGTAAAACATCTCACAAAAATATGGTAACTCTACTTCACTTCTACTTGAGCTAAGTGGCAACACTATTTGAAAACAAATATGACTGCCTGTTGTTTACACGTACAATTTTGGTTGTTTGAAAAGCGTAGAAGAAATTTAAGATTTTTGTGTTTGAAATTCCACCAAACTTTCTATTTTAAAAGCAAAAGCTAAAAGATGTCATATTTTCTGAACAAGCATTTCAAGTTTGTTGAGAAGAAAAATGCATTTTGTCAGATCTTTAATGAAGGTAAAGAAAGAAAGAATTTGTAAGCAAAAAATTAAATGTGTAAATCAAAAACTGCAACTCAGAAGTGCAAAGTCGGCGCCGAGTTGGAGCAGTTCCCGGAGCCGGAGCCACAGTATTTTATCTTGGAGCAGAGCTGGAGCATAAAAAATTTTCCGGCTCCAGGTCACTGATTACTGTAATGCATTTTCATATATTTCTTTCCTATAACATTGAGAAATATAAACAAGAGATGAAAGTTTAATATAAAATAGAATTTTGTACCATGTTTACATCGCAGTAATTAGGAAAGTTGAAAAATATAGCTAACTACATATTAAAAAAACGTTTTTGGCATACCAGTATAGTTTGCAGTTTCCAATAACTACCTAAAAATTCACTCATCCTGTGAGAAAATTCACTCGCCAGTGGCTAGTAAAATGATGCATTTTCCTACCCTTGAGCATGATATTGTTATTTTATTTTGATGTCATAAACACACTTCTCAGACTTACGGCAAATTATTTCACAAGATAATTCACTGATAATCTAGCAACCAATTTTTTGATCATTTGTACCTATTGAACTATGTAAAACCACTACATGAATCGTGATTCTTGTTAGTCCAGACATAATGCCTTAGAATAATCACATATATGGCATTCAAAAGTAGGTATAGGTACATTAGCAGAAATTTTACTAAAGGAAATATTCATGTGTATTTTAAAAGAAACTAGAACTTTGTTGAGATATAATCAGTTAAAGTTTCATCGGAGCTTGAGCAAAGCATAGGTTTGCATTAAGCCTAACCAAAGAAACAAAGGTCAAGCTCAAATTGTTATTTTCGAGTGCTGGGTACAAAATGTATGAATTTTCTTAAATCACAGATTATTTCAAGGAAAAATTGTTATTTAGTGAAAATTAACACATCATTTAAATTCATCTATGAACTTAAATGTTAAAATGAGTTTCATTACTTACATTCCACGTAGTGCAGATAATAGGTGTTTGCAGATTATGCATTTTGCGGAGTTCACAGAGTTTACTGTATTTCACTTTATTATAAGTATTCATTATGATTTCTAGTCCATTATTACATTGTTGCTTAAGAAAATTTAAACATTTATATCCCATTTATGTTTATTTCTGCATTTGAATCACTTTCAGCATGATATTGTGTTATTTTATTTTCGTGTCATAAACACACTGCTCAGATTTATGTCAAATTATTTCACAAGAAAATTTACTGGCTGTCTAGCATCCAATTTTTTGATCATTTTTACCATTTGAACAGTTGAAAGCGCTACATGGATCATGATTTTTTTTATTCCAGACATAATTTCTTGGAATAATCACATATAGCATGCAGAAGTAGGTATAAATACATTAGCAATAATTTTACTGAAGGAAATATTCCTGTTTATTGTAAAATAAACAAAAACTTTATTGAGATAAAATAAGTTATTGTTAAAGTTTCATTGGTGCTTGAGCAAAGCATAGGTTTGCATTAAGCATAACCAAACAAACGTCAATTCTTAGCTGAAATTATTATTTTCAAATGCACGGTACAAAACTCATCAATTTCAATATATTTCATACAATGTTGAAAAAAATTTAAGACTTTTTGTGTATTGCAATGCAAGAGTTCAAGCAATTAACAATATAAAGCAGAAATGAAATATCTTTATAGTAACTGTGTGCTTTTCATAGAAACATGTAAAAAGGAAACGTAAAATCTTAAAAATATGGAACGCTTAAATTTACAAATATCGCTTGTTTTACACTTACTGATTGAAATTTTGGCTAAAACGGTTTCAGTTAGTTAAATTATTTTTCTATATTCACGGTTTAAAAAGTTCAAATTTTAAAAGATTTCTTTAACTCGATTTTAGTTAATGAAATCTTAGAATATGCACACACAAATTGTTTTCATAAATTCTTGTGAGACTTTGATTTGTTTTATTTATTTATGGTTGTTTAATAAACCAAAGGTGGATCTTAATGTGAAAAAGTTTTTACATGTATTTATAAAAAAATAAGAATTTTTCATATCAATTTCAACATATTTCATACAATGTTGAAAAATTTTAAGACTTTTGGTGTATTACAGCGCAAGCGTTCAAAACATTAAGAATATAAAGCAAAAATGAAATATCTTTATAAAACCTGTCTGCTTTTTCATAGAAACATGTAAAAAGGAAATATAAATTCTTAAAAATATGTAACGCTTAAATTTCCAAATATTGATTGTTTTACACTTAATTATTGAAATGTTGGCTAAAACAGTTTCAGTTAGATAACTTATTTCTATTTGAATCATGTTTATGAGTAACCTATAGTGTTAAATAGTTCAAATTTTAAAAGATTTCTTTAACTCGATTTTAGTTAATGAAATCTTGGAATAATGCACACACATTGTTTTCATAAATTCTTGGACACTTTGATTCGTTTTATTTATTTATAGCTGTATAATAAACCTAAGGTGGATCATAATGGGAAAAAAGTTTTATTTCACATGTATTTAAATATAAAAATATATATACAGTGGGGTAGTCGTAAAAAAAAGCAGAAGGTATACGTTCTAAGCAGAGGGTATACGCTCAAGGCAGAGGGTATACCCTAGTGTATATATACTACAGCTTTCTTGCTAAACAGAGGGTATACGGTGTTCCTTAACAAAATCCAGAGGGTATACGGCGTATACCCCCGTATACCCTCCACTACATCCCTGTATATATATATATGTCGTCAATTTTAGCATATTTCATACCATGTTGAAAAATGTTAACGCTTTTGGTGTATTACAGTGCAAGAGTTCAAAACATTAAAAATATAAAGTAAAAATGAAATTCTTTTATAATAACTGTCTGCGTTTTCATAGAAACATGTGAAAAGGAAACGTAAAATCTTAACAACATGGAACGCTTAAATTTCCAAATATCGCTTATTTTACACTTGATAATTGAAATGTTGGCTAAAACAGTTTCAGTTAGATAAATTATTTCTATTTGTATCATATTTATGAGTAATCTATAGCGTTAAAAAGTTCAAATTTTAAAAGATTTCTTTAACTCGATTTTAGTTAATGAAATCTTGGAATATGCACACACAAATTGTTTTCATAAATTCTTGTGACACTTGGATTCGTTTTAGATGGATGATTGTAAAGGTCAATGGAAATCACGACTATGAATTTATTGCATTGGTCTTTAATTTTTTTTTTTTTTTTTTTGTGGTTTTATCTTTTTATAACTAACCTAAAAAAAGTAATGATATCAGTACAAAAACCCTTAACGGGTTAAAAGTTTGTGACGCAGCACTTTATCTTTAGCTCTAAGAATTTTAAATTTGGAACTTAAAAATAATGATATCAAATTTTGAGTGACGCAATGCTATTAATTTACCTATACATATATATATCAAAATTTATTCATTGATGCTTTATCATTTACATCTCATAAATTCGAATTATGAATTTTAAAAGATATGATATGAAAACTTAAGTGACGCCTTGATGTTGCTTAAAACGATTAGTTTTAAAATTCAATTTAAATTTTCTTTTGGCTAAATACATTTACACATCTAAACAATACTTTTCATTTTCAAATGCACTGTTGAATATATTACTTTCACTTAATCTATATAATGCACTGAATTGTATTCATTTGAATAAATTGATTTATCTTTTGTGCCACGCTATACAAAAATCAAAAGTAAAATTTATGTAAATAGTTTTTTGCGTCATTGTATCCAAACTAAGTTAAATGTATGCAAATGGATAATATGACCAAAAAACTATTTACATAAATTTTACTTTTGATTTTTGTATAGCGTAGCACAAAAGATAAATCAATTTATTCAAACGAATACAATACAGTGCATTATATAGATTCAGTGAAAGTAATATATTCAACAGTGCATCCAATGTCCATAGACTTTGCATTAGTGAGGGGAAAACGGAAGCTAAGTGACTAGCCCCCTTAAGACTTTTTTTTTGTAGAAAAAAAATATATTCGATTTTTTGTAGAGTTGCAAGGGTGGAAAAAACCGGGTTTATTCCCGGGAATAAACCGAGTTTTTTGATGAGTTTTCAGAAAATTTTGAGCTTGAAAGTTTTTTAATTTCTTATTTTCAATCATTTTTTATGATTTCAATTTTTTCCAATGTAAACAAAACTAATTACGTAAAAAAAAAAAAAAAATTGCACGGTTTGCATATGAAAACTAAAGAAATACAGACTTAAGCTGCAGAAATAATAAGTAACAGAAATTAAAATACCATAAGTAATTTGGTTTTTTAATCGTCTATAAGTAAAAAGTGAAAGATGCAGATGAGAAATTCATCTTCCCTGGCATGAATAGAAACTTCACCTCTCTTCTTCGAATCAACGAATGTAAACAAAAAAGAAAATTAACACAATTAAAGGAAATCAATGCAATAATAGAAAGTAACTCTTTAGAAAATTAATGTAAAGTATGCTTGAATAAGATATATGCGAACCAACAGAAACTTTAGAAAAGTATTTTTTAAAGAAACATTCATATCCTCACCTATTTACAGCCGCCATTATTGTAAAACTAATAAATTATAAAGACTTAGACTGTAAAATCATAAGTTTTGTGAATTCTTAATGTAAATTCTATCTTTTTGGAACATTCTTCCCTGAAATTTCTTTAAAATAAAAATTTCAAATTGAAAAATAACTGGTTTTGTTTATCTTCAAAATTTCCAATTATTTCTCAAAATTCCGGGTTTATTGCCCAAAATTTCCTGGTTTATTCCCCAAAATTCCCGGGTTTATTACCGTCCCTCAGAATCTGAGGGTTTTTTGCAACGCTAATTTTTTGGCACTTTCAGCGTGAGCGTATTCCATTTTTAATCTCCTCATTTAATCTACTATAACTTGTTTGGTGGGATGGATGCGGGGTTAAATATTATCCACATTTATTTAGAGTTCTGCGCGTGCGGATTCTGATTTCTTGAGGACACCAGTGCACTGAATTACGCAAGCGTTGCACACACAAAACATTAAAATGTGAATTATATAAAACTCCAAAAGTATGCATAGGTAGTTTAGTTTCATAATTACCCGACTGAAAAGAAGGGTTATGTGTTTCACGCGTATCTGTGTATGTGGATTTCTTTATACCCTCGAAACATCCCAACCGCTGGATGGATTTTAATGAATGAGGTCTCTATCAATTCGTCTTAATCGTCCGATGGTTATAGGATAGGTTTTGTTTTTATTAATTCAAAATGGCGGCCGTAAAGTATAAAATGGCGGTAGAGCCAAAAAAAAAATATTTACGTACCCTATTGAGTGGCATGTCATTGGATAGTTTTTTCAAAATAAAGAGGATGTTTCATTAACCATTTTACAATCAGAAGCTCCGTTTAAATATGACACAACCTGGAAATTGTGTAGGTAAGATCTCTAGCTTTACTACAACTCTAACCATCATAGACATCTATAAGCCTCATCAAAATAGTGTTTATAGATAGGAACTAACCATTAAACACAACTTAAAAGTCATGAATACAAGTAAATAATAAAAAAAGTAGGTATGTAATATAAAAAAATAGTTTCACATTGGTGAGAAATAATTAATTAGATCGCTTTTTAACGAAGTCGGGTTTTTTGAATTTTCAAATTTAATTTTTATTTAAAAGTGTATTCGGCATGATGCTCGAATACATTCGTGGGTAAAGAATATCCAATTGCATGGCGATTGGCGAATAATATTTTATGATACACATTTCTACATTTTAGTAAGTCTTACTAATAAGCTTGGTATGAGACTATTAAAATATAAGCAATATATTTTATTTATTCTTTTCTTCAAGTTAAAACAATTTTAATAGCTTCATATAAACAATTAAAGGGTAAAATGTGTAGCCGCGTGTAAAATGCATACAATTAGACAACAATGTTAACTGAAATAGATACTTGTTTTAGAGAATTTAAAAAAAAATACTATTAAATACTTTTTAAAATTATACTGCCCTAATATAAATATTTTATGGCTAACGAATACAAATATACTTAAAAAAGTGAACTTTATGTAAGCGATAATAAAGCAAGCAAGTAAGGTAAATGTGTAACAGAGTGTAAAATGCATACAATAATGCATCAATATTAGTAACATGTATCTTTTAGAGACAAATTTTTGAAATTTTTTATTAAATACTTATTTTTAAATATACTGCTTTAATATTAATATTACACATATACATATACTTAGCAAAACAGGAATATATTTTATAATTGCCGTATTTTATGAAAATTTATATTGTTATCGATTTTGTTGTTGAACATTTTATAAAGAGAATGAACATTAAGAATTTCCAGAGGCTTTTTTTTCCCTCTTTTTAACAATCGATAACGTGGGGCTAATTATACACTGGGCACAGCACAGGGATGTAGTGGAGGGTATACGGGGGTATACGCCGTATACCTTCTGGATTTTTTTAAGGAACAACGTATACCCTCTGTTTCTCAAGAAAGTTATAGTATATACACTCTAGGGTATACTCTCTGCCTTGAGCGTATACCCTCTGCTTAGAGCGTTTACCCTCTGTTTTTTTTACGGCTACACCACTGGCACAGCAGATATGTGCCCAGGGCCAGAGGCGAATTAACTACCGCGCGGGCCCCCAGTCTTGACTTTTTTTTTTTTTGTGGGCGAACTTCCCCCCTCCTTCAAGGAGGTATATACCGGGTGTTTCAAAATACAGGTCTGCTCAACATAAATCATTGATGACAGAGACATACAAAAAGTATCGAAATTAAGTACAGCTTTTATATATAGCATTTGTTTTATAAGGGATCGTATATATTAGGGATCGATACGAAATTTAATTTTTGTGCGGTTTTGGTGCCATGTAAATTATATATATATATATGAAAAACGTTCCCTTCGTCTAAGGATAAGTGATAATAGAGAAATAATACGACCTTTAAAAAGAATTTGTAAGAATACTCTGAACTCATTTTATCTAGAACTCTAAATGCTTTATTATTTATTATTTGCGTTTAGTTATTATTTTTATTATATGTATGTTTTTTCAATTTTGAGTTAGTATTTTCTTTGATCATAAGTTATCGCAGATTTAATTTGGTTTTTACCTAAATTAAAGGTGGGAGTATGTTATGAATTGGTAAATTAATATATATATGTTTTATACGCACGACTTTGACAAAACGCTGCTGTGATATTTTATTTTATTTGTTCAACGCGGCTTTTTTCTATAGCAACGTAGTTGTTTCTCTTTTCCCCTTTTTCTTACATTTTTATCTCACGAGAAGAGGTTAAAATTTAGAAAATAAAAGTTGGCATCTGCTTTTATTGAGTAGTTAAAAAGATTTTTTTTTTATGTTTATGTTTTTTATCGTCTTTAGCTAAGAATGTTATTTAGAAGAATTCCGCCTATTTTCCTGAAAAAGCATGACGAGAATTTAATAGAGGGCTTTTTTAGGATTTTTTTTTTCTTTTTTTTTGGTAAAAAATATGATGATCCGAATTCAAGGTAAAATTAATCTGTAAATATCTAAATAAATGTCAGTTCCACATCTCATCGAATGTCTTATTTCTACTATTTTCTAAGTATGTAAAAAAATTTTGTGATCAAGCAAAACAAGTTTAACTAATTAAATATTTCGAACCCATCATTATGTTTGATAACATGCAAACACTAGTGTTAGAACTTCAAACGTTGTCCTGTTTGTTAAGCTTGGCACTTACTGTATTTTTTTCGTAAAAAAAAAAAGAAAAAAGATTTTCAATTTTTTGGTACTTTTAGCGTTTTCCATTCTTAGTCCACAATTACTTGTGTTTTATACTACTGTACATGTTTACCCAATAAACCCTTTTCCAACATTTAAAATAAATTCGTTTCTAGTGTGGCAGGAGCGTAATTGAAAGGTCATTTTTTTTTTTATCCCAAAAGCGTTGTGCGACTTTGCGTTGACCTTAGATTTAACCCTTTATCTATTGACGGTATTGATAAGTACCATTAAAATAACTTGTTATAAAATTCATTTAATACACCGATTAGTTGTAATACAGTTTAGAAGAGTTATAGATACTTTACTTTATCTTGTTTCAAAAGCATGATGGGTTACACAAAACAAAAATATTTTTAAAAAGATTATTTCTTTTGCCTTTGCATCTTATCAGCTTTCTTGGCGTTGTAGGGGGGGGGGGGGGAGGAATTTTTTAATTGGGAAATATTTCTTTAGTAAGAACTTTACATTTGTACATTTCCTTATTCTACAAAATACTAAGAAAAATTTAATAGAAGGCTATTTTAGGATTTTTTTTTCTTTTTTTTTTTCTTTTTTTTTGTGTGTGAGTGTGTAAAATACGATGATCCGAATTCAAGGTAAAATTTATCTGTAATTTTGTAAATATGTAAATAATTGTCAGTTCAACATCTCTTCCAATGTCCCATTTCTACTATTTTCTAGGTATGTAAATAAATTTTGTGATCAAGCAAATCAAGTTTAATCAATCAAATATTTCGAACCCATCATTATGTTTGATAACATGCAAACGCTAGGGTTAGAACTTCAAGCGTTGTTCTGTTTGTTAAGCTTGGCACTTAAGGCTCCTGTCCCTAACGGCCAAAGCACTCACGAGCAAATGCTAATCCTATGGGGAGGGATTTTTCTAATATCTCGTTTGCATTTCGACATTTTAAAATAATTTTTTTGCGTTGAATAGCCGAGATCCGTCTCTACTTCGCACCTTTTTTACTTTTTTGATTTTGGTTTCAGATATTTTTAGAATGACACTTTCATTTTCAGAACCGGTTTTGAAAGTGAAAGTAACTTTATAAAAAATATCTACGACTAAAATCGAAAAAGTAAAAAAGGTGCGATATAGAGACGGACCTCGGCTATCCAATGTAAAAAAAATCATTTAAAAATGTCGAAATGCAAACGAGATATTAGATAAATCCCTCCCCATAGGATTAGCATTAGCTCGTGAGTGTCTTCGCCGGCAAGGACAGGAGCCTTAAGATATTTTTTCGTAAAAAAGAAAAATATTTTCGATTTTTTGGTATATCAGCGTTTTCCACTCATCGTCCACAATTATTTGTTGTGTTTTATACTACTGTTTACAATTTTATTTTTACAATTGTAAACATGTTTACCCAACAAAAACTTTTCCAACATTTAAAATAAACTCGTTTACGGTGTGGCAGGAGCGTAATTGAAACATCGCTTTGTTTATCCCAATAGCGTTGTGCGATTTGGCGTTGACCTTAGATTTAACCCTTTATCTACTGACGGTACTTATAAGTACCATTAAAATAACTACACTTTTTTAAAAACTATCTTTTAATAGAACTATTTTTCAGTATATTTATAACTTAAAAATTTCTCATACAATATTGAAATAATTTTTAAAATGCTAGTTTTGAAATGTTGTTTATTTTAAAAGTTGAAAATATTTTAAATGCATCTACGAAAATCCCCAGTTGGAAAAAACAAAGGAAACGCGTCAGAAAAGGGAAATTTTCATTTCGTATTTCCCTGCAAGGAGAAAAGCAAAGCAATGAAGTGTGTTGATTGAGTGTGTGTGTGTGTTGGGGGGGGTGGGGTGAATTGAGGCTGTACATTTGCTATATATTTTTATTTTAATCTAAATTTTGTTTATCTTTGAGGGTTTTGAAACATGTAAAATAACTTATTTTTTGCGACTGACAAAAAGTAGTCAAAGTCACTTTGAGAGCAAAATAACAATAATAATAATAGTAGGTGTTGATTATTCTCTGATCAGACAGAAAAATTTAAAACAAGCATGCATATTTACACATAGACAACCTTAATAGCAATGTTTACTTTTTTCTTGCCCTCGCAACCCCGCCCTCCCCCTTAAAATCCATAAGGATTTCATAGAACATTTATGAAACACTAGCAATAAATTTAACAAAGTTTTGTTTTTGTTTTATGCTCTTTTTATTAGGAATTTAAGGTGTGCTGTATATATATTTTAAGCATTTTGATTCAAAAAAACATTTTATTTTATTTATTTATTTATTTTGTCACATTTTAGTTTATAATTTTTCTAAATTTTGTTTTGAGTATTGTACTTTAGACTAAAAATGTCTCATATGATACTGAATAGAATTTATATTGAGGCTGTACATTTGCTATATATTTTTATTTTAATCTAAATTTTGTTTATCTTTGAGGGTTTTGAAACATGTAAAAGAACTTACTTTTTGCAACAGACAAAAAGTAGTCTAAGTCACTTTGAGAGCAAAATAATAATAATAGTAGGCGTTCATTATTCTCTGATCATACAGAAAAATTTAAAACAAGCATGCATATTTACACATATACAACCTTAATAGCAATGTTTACTTTTTTCTTGGCCTTGCAACCCCCCACCCCCCCCGTTAAAATCCATAAGGATTTCATGGAACATTTATGAAACACTTTAACAAAAAAATTAACAAAGTTTTTGTTTTGTGCTCTTTTTATTGGGAATTTAAGGTGTGCTGTACATATATTTTAAGCATTTTCATTCAAAAAACATTGTATTTTATTTATTTATTTATTTATTTTCATTTTAGTTTATAATTTTTCTAAATTTTGTTTTCAGTATTGTACTTTAGACTAAAAATGTCTCATATTATACTGAATAGAATTTTAGCAGCCCAAGGTTTATTTACATTTAAAAATTTATTTTGGCAAAACAAAAATTGTTTCAGATGTATATTCTATTAATTAGTTGTCTGTTTGTTTTGGCTATAAGATCAATAGAAATTGAAAAATAATACATTCATTGTTTTTAGTGTGGCCATAAAAAATGTAGCACATTTTTGAGGACTTTTTTATATATAAAAATATTTTAAAACTAAATAAAAATGTGTAATTTGTTTTACTGCTTTAAATATAAATCTCTCAACGTATTTATATATTTACTAAAAGCCAGATTTAAAATAATTAAGTTTACTTTTTAAAAAAATGAAGAATATTAGGGTTAAGTGATATTAGTCCTCTACTTTCTAGACAATGACGGGCCATTACATTTTTGCCAGAAACTGCCCCTTAAGAGTTGCCGAGCAAAGTAAATGCAACCGTTCTCTCAACGCCGAAACATTAGCGGTTCGGCAATAGCTGCCGGAACTAGCGGCGGGTCATTTACGGTACAACACTGTTTGGTTACAAATGGACTTAACTCCTTTTGGCCGCGATATATACGTCATTCGGCCCTACACTCTATTCCAACTCAACTTGGCAGCACTGTGAAAGGTAGAAACAGTAACATTCCGCCTTGAAAAGTAGTTCTCCGTTATTTTTTAATCTTAAATGGGGAAAATGAATACAAATTTATATGATTATGTTTATAAATTACAAATTTCGGTATTTTGAAGTATATATTTAATGTAATTTCTCTGTTAAAAGTATTTAATTTAAAAGTATTTTGTATTTAAAGCGAACGTATAAAGTAAAAATCTTGGCGTAAAAAACTCTCCTTTGGCGAGGAACAAATCTTCAAGGTTAAAATATCTGGCGCGCTTTAGTGCTCTGCTACTCTGCGCATTCTTATTGTTCTTATGAATAGTTTTAATAATACTCGCTGTTTGCTTTCGCTTTTACTTTTCTTTTTAACGTGTTCATAGTTTTTTATTTTTACTGTTAATTATTGTTATTATTTATTCGTTTATTAACTGAGTATTTCTAAAATTTGTTACATAGTTAAATATTTATTTGAATCATACTTATTTGAATTATAACATAGACATTTGTTACATAGTTAAATATTTATTTGAATTATAATATGTCTGATAAAGCATTATCTCCATCCACGCTTTACACACCTTCAAGGCGAGGAAAGTCAATCGAAAGTGCAGCTCGCAAAAAAATATTAAATGTTTATTCCAGACTTCGTCAAGAAAATCCCCAAAATTCAATTAATGAAATCTTAGAGGAAGTTTCCCAACTTACAGGTGTTTCGAAAAGAACAATTTTTCGTTTGAAAAAAGAGAAAAGGCATCTAGCCCTTTAAGTACACCCGGAAAGAAACGACCTGGTGCAGTGGGTAAACGCAGAAGGCTGGGAAAATATGACGAATTCACGTTATCTTGCATTCGACGAAAAATCCATAGTTTTTTTTCGCAGAAATGACATACCAACTTTGGATAAAGTTTTACAAGTTGTAAACGATGATAAAGAAACTTTTTCGAAAAATATTAGCCGGACTAAATTGTACAGAATATTAAAAGATTTGGGATTCTCTTTTCAAAAACGAAAAAGAGAGGCAGCTCTTCTTGAGAGGCAAGATATTATTTTGTGGCGCAGAAACTATTTTCGAAAAATTACAGAGTATAAGAAAAAAAAAAAATGCTTCTATTTATTATCTTGATGAAACATGGATAAATGAAGGGCATACTCAGAGACCCCCCCCCCCCCCAAAAAAAAAGAAAAAAAAATCTTGCAAACAAAATCGAAAAGGCAAAAAAGGTTATTTGTAGAGATCGACCTCAGTTATCCAACGCAAAAGAAAAAAAATAATTTAAAAATACTGAAATGCAAACGACATATTAATTTTTTTTTCTCCATAGGATTAGAATTAGCAAGCGGGTGTTTTTGCGTGAATGAAATAGTCCCTTAATTTTTGGCCGTGTTAAAAATTTAATATTAAATGCAGTTTTTAATTATTTAAAAATCAACTTATTTTGATTTAAAGAAAATCTTGACTTTTTTACACCCTAATATCTATAATTAAAAATGTACATTAAAAATGAGACGGGCTCAGTGTGAGATCTAGCCTTTTCCGAATTTCTGCCAGAGGTTTTGGTATAAATAACAAATTTTCTGTTTTAAATAGATTACCGGATAATTTGGTTTTAATCTTTTAACCCAATATAGATAATACTGTTTTGTTTTCAGTAAATTTCATTCGGAATTCGTACAGCGATTTTTTAAATTTTCTCGATTTTTTTAATCTGATTTTTAATTTTTTTTTTTTTTTTTTTTTTTTTTTTTTTTTTTTTTTTTTTTGACATTTGTAAGAGGAATTCTGTTTTAAACTTGAAGCTTAAATATAGAAAATTTTTCCCTTCGCGATTTTAAATTTCTTAGACAATTTTCGATGCGATTTTTTTCTTTCCGATGTGATTTTTTCAACATCAGTTACATGGAATTCGACTTCAAATTTTTAGTTTAAAACAGTAAATTTTGACATTTCTTCAATAAAGTTTTTCCACAATTCGTGCACCCTTTTTTAAAGTTTTCGCTATTTAAAAAAAATTTTCGCATTTTGCGGGCCGGGCGACGTCGGGCGGATCAGCTAATATAGTATAAGATAGTGCTAAAATCAGTCTAAAAATTTTAAAAATAAGAAAAAAAATTTAATAGATTATATAATTAATTTCATAGGAGCTTCAAAACGTACAGATTTTTGTACACGCATTATAATTTTCCGCCAAAATGGCGCTTTTCCTTGGTTACTAGTGATCCTTTGCTCTTCAAGCAAACCCTGGTTGCTACGGCAACGGCTGCGATTCGGCATTCGTAACATAACGAACGCTGCCAACTTGAGGTGGAATCAAGTATAAGTCGAGTGTTTGTTGGGTTGTTACAAAATTCATTTAATGCATCGATTAGTTGTAATGCAGTTTAAAATGAGTTATAGATAGATTACTTCTTCCAAAAGATTATTGGTTACACAAAACAAAAAATATTTTTAAAAAGATGATTTCTTTTGCCTTTGCATCTTTTGGCGTTGGAGGTGGGGGGGGGGGGGAGAAATTTTTCAAATTGGGAAATATTTCTATAGTAAGAACTTTATATTTGTACATTTCCTAATTCTACAAAATACTAAGAAAAATATTTAAAAAAAAACATTTGAGTGGGGTTATAAATATTGCACAAAATCCCTATAAATTCAAATTTAATGAATCCTTCTAAAATGTATTAAATGATAATGTAAATGTTCTTCGCATGGCTTAAAAATAAACATTTTGCTTTGTAAGTGATAGTCGTTATATTTCAGAAGAGGAAGCGGCCTCCTCTGATGATAAAACATTATTTTTAAATGGAAACTAGCATTTTCATTCATAAAAATTAAATTTACAATAATTGCATGAAAATGATGTCATTTACTATTTGTTTTTACTCGTTACTTATTTATTAACATAAATCATAGAAAATATTACCACTGCAGTATTAAAACACCTAACTGTACGATACAGCTGTAGTATACAAACAAAATAAATACAACAACAATTTATTTAGAGTCAGTTTGACGTCATACTGAAAGTGTCTTATTGAAAAAGATGTCATGTTTAGTAATTTTTTTTTTTTTTTTTTTTTTTTTTTTTTTACACCTTGAAATTGAAATGTCAATTGTTTTAGATTTTTTAACTCTAAATACATTTAAATGAAAGCACTACGTAATTTTAACATACTTACAGTAAAGCACATTTAACATCAATTTATCATGTAAAAATACAGCAAGTCTGACTTTCTATTGCCTAATAAAATTATTGTTCATACACAGTTTCTTTTTGCAGAATCAGGAAAGAACAGATTTCATTAGAAAATTTAATTTTTTAAAGTTTACAGTTTTACTTTTTTTTTCTAAATGTTATATCAAGTTTCATGCACATGGGTCAATTGTAAATTTGTACAAGCACTGGGTATGGAAGCGAAGCGAAGGGATGGAGGCAGTGTTGATTTCAGGGGATGGCCCGGGGGGACCCCCCCCCGGAGCAATGACATGTCCCCCCCTGAAAGATTTGAGATTTTGTTTTCAATGATCAAAAAGTGCAATTTCCCCCCTGGAACTCTATAATGTCCCCCCGAAGCGACAGGAATCCCTCCCGGAGAAAAGTGTCTGAATTCAACACTGGATGGAGGGATTTCAGTGGTAATCCGTCAGTACATGTTCCCCTTTCCATTACGTCACTACATACACAGCATAAATCTCGTCCCATTTTGTCTCTCATTATATTTTTGATACTTATTTTTAAATATACTGCTTTAATATTAATATTATGCATATACACGTTGCATTCTAGCAACATTGGATTGGCTTTATCGTTGAAAATGCAGTACTGGCTGTCACGATAGTAGCTGTGGATCACATCCAGCGATAATGGCGAAAAGAAGTGGTCAGAACAGATCATTCGAGTCTGTTATATTAGTAGAACAAATTGTTCAAATGTAGTTGTCGAGTGAAAACAATGGAATACATCGTTCCGTGAAGTTTCTCCAGAAGAAATTGAAACAACTCATAATATGAGCTAAGCACTTTATTAGAACATCTTGCAAAAGGCAAAGTTTCCACCAAGATAATTAGCCATCTCTCCGTAGTAGTAATTAAGTTTAAACAAAGTTCCAGATAATCGAATAACAGGACGGTGACCAGGGGACGGATGAAAACTGGAAATACGATTCAAATCTGCTGAAACACAGCAAGTATCAACTTTGTTCCTCACGTGTAAGGATACAAATATGACGTAGGTCACGCTCTCAACCAATGAATAATTAAGAATGTCACGTCATATAAAGAGTGCGGACAGAGCACGCGGATGAATTTGTAAAAAAAGGAAAAAGGGAAACGAGGGAAAAAGGGTAACATAAAATGCACGGGAAAGTAAAAATGGAAGCTAAAAGAATATTCTCGAAAGAAAAAAGCGCGGAAATGGAACATTTAATCTAAGAATACTAAAAACGTAATATTTAAGCGATTTAGACAAGTGAGACATTAAATTAAAGGGAATTTAACAGAGTTAATGATAGAGATTATTTAAGGATAACGATTTAGTGAATATAAAGTAGTAATTTAGAATAAGATAAGGAAATCGCGGAATTAGATCTAATAATGTAACATACATATACTTAGTAAAACAAGAATATATTTTATCAATGACGTATTTTATGAAAATTTATATTGTTATCTATTTTGTTGTTGAACATTTTATAAAGAGAATGAACAATAAGCAATTCAAGAGGCTTTTTTTTCTCTTTTTAACAATCGATAATGTGGTTCTAATTATACACTGGCACACCAGATATGTGCCCAGGGCCAGAGGCGAATTAACTACCGCTCGAGCCCCTAGGCTTGACTTTTTTTTTTGTGGGCGCCCTTCCCCCTCCTTCAAAGAGATATATACCGGGTGTTTCAAAATACAGGTCTGCTCAACATAAATCATTGATGACAGAGATATACAAAAAGTTTCGAAATTAAGTACAGCTTTTATGTATGGCATTTGTTTTATAAGGGATCGTATACATATTAAAATACGAAATTTAATTTTTGTGCGGTTTTGGTGCCATATAAATTATATTAAAAAACAAAAAAACAAACAAACAAAAAAAACGTTCCTTTCGTCTAAGGAGAAGTGGTGGTAGAGAAGTAATAAGATCTGTAAAAAGAATTTGTAGGAATACCCTGAACTGACTTTTTCTAGAACTCTAAATGTTTTATCATTTATTTACGTTTAGTTTTTATTTTTATTATATTTATGTTTTTTTCAATTTTGAGCTAGTATTTTCTTTGAATAGCATAATCATAAGTAATCGCAGGTTTAATTTGGCTTTCACCTAAATTAAAGGTGGGAGTATGCTATGAATTGGTAAATTAATATACATATTTTTTTATACGCAAGGCTTTGACAAAACGCTGCTGTGATATTTTATTTTATTTGTTCAACGCGGCTTTTTGCTATGGCAACGTAGTTGTTTTTCTTTTCCTTTTTTTTAAATTTTTTTATCTAACGAGAAGAGGTTAAAATTTAGAAAATAAAAGTTGGCATCTGCTTTTATTGAGTAGTTAAAAAGATTTTTTTAAATGTTTGTTTTTTATCGTCCTTAGCTATGAATATTATTTAGAAGAATTCCGCCTATTTTCTTGAAGAAGCATGACGAAAATTTAATAAAAGCTTATTTTAGGATTTTTTTTTTTTTTTTTTTTTTTTTTTTTTTTTTTTTTGTGTGTGTGTGTGTGTGTAAAATATGATGATCCGAATTCAAGGTAAAATTAATCTGTAAATCTATACTAATATTATAAAGAAGTAAAGTTTGTTTGTTTGTTAGAGGTATTCTCTGGAGCTACCGAACCGATTTCAAAAGTAATGGTATCAAAATGATGCTGTTAGTCCAACTTAGAACATAAACTATATTTTATGTCATTGCCACTACCTTAAAGCGGGTGCAGGAGCAAAAAAGTTCTAAAAATGCGATTTTTGCGTTACTGAAGGGCCTAGAAATATGAAATTTGGAATCTTAGTTACTTATAAGATATAAATTATGTCTAAGAACAGTTCTTAAACAATTCGAAATTTAAAAGGGGGGAAAATGCACAAAAAGCGTTCTAAAAAACGTTCTAAATGGTAGTTTCTACATAATCTCAGGAAATACGAAACCGATTTAAAAAATATTGGTTTCAAAATGATGGTGACAACGCTTGCTTCAAGATAAGCTATATTTTATGTCGGTGCTACTACCCCAAAGGGGGCGCAGGAGCAAAAAACGTTCTAAAAATGCGATTTATGTGTTACTAAAGGGCGTAGAAGTATGAAATTTGAAATATTAGACATTTATTAGATATAAAGGATTTCTAAGAACAGTTCTTAAACAATTCGAAATTTAAAAGAGGTGAAAATGCGCGAAAAGCGTTCTAAAAAACGTTCTAAATGGTGATTTCTACACAATCTCAGGAAATACCAAACCGATTTAAAAAAATAATGGTGTCAAAATGACGGTGACAACCCTTGCGTCAACATAGGCTATGTTTTATGTCGGTGCCACTACCCGAAAGGGGGTGCAAGAGCAAAAAGCGCTCTAAAAATGCGATTTTGCGTTACTGAAGAGCCTAGAAATATGAAATTTGAAATATTAGCTACTTATTAGATATAAAGGATTTCTAAGAACAGTTCTTAAACAATTCGAAATTTAAAAGGGGTGAAAATGCGCGAAAAGCGTTCTAAAAAACATTCTACATGGTGGTTTCCCAACAATATCAGGAAATACCAAACCGATTTAAAAAATAATGGCGTCAAAATGATGGTGAAAACCCTTGCTCCAACATAGGCTATGTTTTATGTCGGTGCCACCACCCCAAAGAGGGTGCAGGAGAAAAGCGTTCTAAATTGCGGTTTTTGCGTTACGGAAGATCCTAGAATCGTGAAATTTGGAATGGTAGTTAGTTATAAGATATCAATGGGAATATAAGGACATTTCCTAAAAAAATCTGAATTTAAAACGGGGTCAAAATGCGCAAAAACCGTTGTAAAAAACGTTCTAAATTGCAATTTCTATGCAATCTCAGGAAGTACTGAACCGATTTCAAATATAAGGGAGTAAAAGTGATGGTGAAAGATTTTGCTCCAAGATAGGCTATATTTTATATCTGTTTTCCCTACCCCAGTGGAGATGCAGGAGCAAAATGCTCGAAAAGCGTTCTAAAACCGTTCTAAATGCCGATTTGTCAGCAATATATCTGGAAGAATCAAACTGATTTCAAAAGTAATGGTAGGAAATTGATGCTGACAACCTCTGATCTAACATAGACGTTATTTTATATCGGTATCACTATCACCTAGACGTTGCAGGAGCATAAAAGCGTTCTAAATTTCGATTTCTGTGATCGGTAGGGGCTAGCAACTTAAAATTAGTCAAGGTACATATTTATTAGATATAAATGATCTTTAGGAACAGTTTCGAAAAAATTGGAAATTTAAAAAGGGGGAAAATGCGCGATAAGCGTTCTAAAAACGTTCTAAATTGCGATTTCTACTCAATCTCATGAAATACCAAAGCTATTTCAAAAGTAAATGTTGCAAATCAATGGTGACAGCCCCTGCTATAACATAGGTTATATTTTATGTTGCTCTCACTATCATCTGAGGGTTTCAAAAGCAAAACATGTTCTAATTTGCGTTTTTTGCACAACTGAGGGGTCTAACACTTTGAAGTATGGCATGGTATTTACGTATAAGATGGAACTGCTTTCTAAGAACTGTCGAAAGAAAATTCCAAATTTAAAAAGATGAAGTGAGCGAAAAGCGTTACAAATTACAATTTTTATGCAATCTTATCAAATACCAAACCGATTAAAAACAAGTTGGAAATTGCTCGTCAAACGTGGCAAATGAAGTGCGTTCGTACTATAACTAGTTTTATAATTATTTTTTGCACCCCATATTGTACTGAATGTGTATTTATTTGCAATTCATAAGTGCATAGTCTGTAACATCATTAAAATGCACTTGCAATAATTTTTTCCCATTCCCCTTAATGTAACGGAAAACTTTTGACTGTCCCTGTTATTAAGCTATACATCCGATTTTCATGAAATTTTAAATGGCTCGACAAAATTTTGCAGCAATTATATATTTAAAATTTCAGCCCATTCGGAAAGCTGTAACATCATTAAAATGCACTTGCAATAATTTTTCCCATTGGCTTTAATGTAAAGAAAAACTTTTGACTGTCCCTGTAATTAAACTATACATCCGATTTTCATAAAATTTGAAATGGCTTGACAAAATGTCGCAATAATTATATGTTTAAAATTTGAGACCATTCGGAAAGCTTTAACATCATTAAAATTCACGTGCAATAATTTTTCCCATTGGCCGTAATGTAAAGAAAAACTTTTGACTGTCCCTGTAATTTAACTATACATTCGATTTTCATAAAATTTGAAATGGCTCGACAAAATTTTACAACAATCATATATTTAAAATTTCAGACCATTCGGTTGGGTAGTTTTTTCTCTATTATATGCGGACGGACGGACAGACAGACGGACTGAACGACGACTATAGGTGCTACGTATTTATATAATTACGAACGCACCTAAAAATAATGATGACAAATTTTTGGTGAGAGAACCTGCTCAAACATAAGCTATACTTTATGTATCTGCCACTATCACCAGAGGGTTCCAGGAGTTAAAAACTTTCTAAATTGCGATTTCTGTGATACTGAAAAGGCTAGAAACTTTAAATATGGCATGGTAGTTACTTATAAAATATAAATATCTTCGGAGGACTGTCGAAAATAAATTCGAATTAAAAAGGGGGGAAGCGAAGGGGGGGGGTGCGAAAAGCATTCTAAAAAAGTCCTAAATTACGATTTCTATGCAATTTCAGGGAATATAAACCGATTATAAAAGTAATAGTTGCGAACACAATGGCAACAGTCTCTGGTCCTACACAGGCTATATTTTATGCCGATGATTCTATCACCTGGGGTTCACAGGAACAACAAACGTTCTAATAAAGGCCTTTAAAAGCTTTCTAAATTACGTTTCTGTGGAATATAAGGAAATAACAAACCGATTTCAAAGTTAATGTTGGCAAATTAATGGTGACAGTTCCTATTTCAACATAGCCCTTTATGTTGAGAGAGGTGGTAGGACTTTGAATTTGACATGATAGTTAATTTTAAGATGTAAGAAGATGGTTTCTAAAAAATTCAAAACTTCAAATGAATACTGTAATGAGCGTATTAATTGAGCATAAAAGTTTCAAAATATTTTCTAAATTGTCATTTATTTAGTTTTATTTCGTTTTAGTAATTTAAGTCTCATTTCTGCCTAATGCAGTGTAATAATGATGTTTAATCAAACTGTGTTTTAAATAGTAATTTTTGAAGTATTCCTAAAAGTAATAAGTACCTTTTAATAAAATAAAATATTACCTTTTAATAAAATAAAAATTTAGTTAGTACATTTTAATAAAAATTAGACATATAAATATCACTAGGCATATTTCAAATATTAAGCGAGCTAAGCCGCGGGGTTTGCTAGTATGTAAATTATTGTCAGTTCCAGATCTCTTCGAATGTCTTTTTTTGACATTTGAAGTCCACCGAAGTGGAATGCTTTGGGGCCTATAGCTACTATGGCTGTCGCCTCGAATGATCCTTATTATACAGAAACAACAACAATTCTCAACAATTTTATTTTCCATTACATATATTATATTACAACAATGGGACATTCACAATTACATCCATGTCTTACCCGAGGATTTGAACCCGGGCCCCCGCCGTGGCAGTAGCTGTCGCTACCGACCTCACCACTGGGCGACTTCGAATGTCTTATTTCTACTATTTTCTAAGTATATAAATAAATTTTGTGATCAAGCAAAACAAGTTTACTCAATTAAATATTTCGAACCTATCATTATGTTTGATAACATGCAACCACTAAAATGAGCATTTCAAGCATTCTCCTGTTTGTTAAGCTTGGCACTTACGGTATTTTCTTCGTGAAAAAAAAAAAAAAAAAAAAAAAAAAAAAAAGAAGATTATCAATTTTTTGGTATTTTCAGCGTTTTCTATTCTTAGCCCACAATTACTTGTGTTTTATGCTACTTTACATGTTTACCCAATAAACCCTTTTCAACATTTAAAATAAATTCGTTTCTAGTGTGGCAGCAGCGTAATTGAAACGTCATTTTGTTTATCCCAAAAGCGTTGTGCGACTTTGCGTTGATCTTAGATTTAACCCTTTATCTATTGACGGTACTTATAAGTACCATTAAAATAACTTGTTATAAAATTCATTTAATACACCGATTAGTTGTAATACAGTTTAGAATGAGTTATAGATACATTACTTTATCTTGTTCGAAAAACATGATGGGTTACACAAAACAAAAATATTTTTAAAAAGATGATTTATTTTGCCTTTGCATCTTTTCAGCTTTCTTGGCGTTGTAGGGCGGGGGAGGGAGGAATTTTTCAATTGGGAAATATTTCTATAGTAAGAACTTTACATTTGTACATTTCCTGATTCTACAAAATACTAAGAAAAATATTTAAAATAAAACATTTGAGTGGGGTTATAAATATTGCACAAAATCCCTATAAATTCAAATTTAATGAATCCTTCTAAAATGTAATAAATTATTATGTAAATCTTCTAATGTAGTCTAACCAATTCACGAACAATGCTTTAGAAGATAAAATTTTCATGGATTCATAATCCAGTACATAAAGGGTTAAGCAGCATACAATTAGTGAGTGATGGAGACACAAGACTGGCTCCTATCTGCATGAAAAGCTCCCTACCGAATCTGTTATACATTACCTAATTTGACAGCCTATCGCTTACTTGGCGAGTTATATGTAGTAATTATAAGTAAAATACGTAAGCGTTCGCTCCGAAGTGACAAGGAGGATTATGATTAAAGAGGAACGGACAAAGTTAGACCATCATTACTTTAATATCGTTAACTACAATAAAATAATAAACAATTAGCTCTAGTAACATACTTATATACATATTTCACGCTGATAATTTTTTTTTTTTTCTGTTTCTTTAATAGTAGTTGTTATTGCATAGAAAATATGTGTGATGATTAGTTTAGTTTTAGGGATGTATTTCTATTCAAATTTTTGAAATTTCAGCATTATAATTACGACAGAACAGCTGATTTCATACTTTGTCTATATAATTAAATAATATAATCATAACGATGACATCAATCAATGACATTTTTTTTTTTAATTTGACGTGTAGATAAGATTGTTTAATGAAATAATTTTTGTGAGTAACAATAAAATTACACCTATTGATACTTAAAGCGGAATTTCTGTAAAATTATATCATCCTTTCTAGTTTTAAAAGTTAATTAACATTTATTTAATGCGGATAAACCATTCTAACTCGACTATATCATGTCTCTCGTGATGTAACATATTAATGAACTGTGGCATACTTTGTATGAATATATGGGGCATTCTCACAATCTTTTAACTTTCATGTCCCTGAATAATAATTTTTTATTTAATACACTTTTTGTGTTTTTTTTATTTCCTATACTTGGGAACATCTGATTGCATGATTGCACAACAATATTAACGAGATAAATAAGTTTTGGACGATGTTGGGGTTACAAACACATGGAAAACTCATCTATCGTCCCGTGTCCCTGATGCTGATTTTGAAGTTTGGAGCTGTCTGTATAAAATTGTTTCAATAAAAGTAATTCGATGTAATTTTTTTTCGAAAATGGGACAATTGTTTTATATAAATTTGTAGCAAAAAATTAACCTGCACACATTTTTACGGTTGATATTATTTTTTGAACTCTGTCCCTGGGTTTTTCATCCTGACCGTCCCTCTTGCTAAACCTATAGAGAAAATCACTTCAGATGCAGCCACAGAACTTTTTTCAAGTTTTTTCTCATGCAGAAGTATGCTAGAGAAAGAATGTCTAAAATTCTTTGACAGGAAATTTACTGCAGAATTTAAATCAGCATTTAAATATAAATTTCAAGATCGTGCCTTTATGGGTAGTCTTACCGTCTCCAAGGTTTATTCCTGCACTTTTCGAGGTAAATTTAAAAAAAAAAAAAATCCATTGTTAACAACTGTTTCTAAAAGTCAATGAACATTGTGGCTATCACTTAGTCTTAACATGATTTTCCTAAAAATAGGTGGTAATTTTCCTTACCGTCCCTTTTTTTGCCATTTCGTCCTTTTTTTCCTATACCATCCCCTTTTTTTACTCTACTGTCCCTTCTTTAACAACCCTTTAAGACAATGTTATGCAAAGATTCTGTATTAAAAGTACTACATTTTCATTATTTCTTATTTGAATGTCCTGTGGGTACTATGCAAATTCATTATAAGTAAAAATTATAAGAAAATAAAGAGTTATAGATGTAAGAAGGTAAGAAAAATTAAACTCGCAAGTTTCACTTAAACCTCAGTTGAATAAAAAAATTTTCGCTGCTGACCCTTTTTTCCTTTATTTTGAATCATCAAGGCATTCATCTATCAGATTAAAATGTTATTTTAGCAAGTTTAATTTCGCCAGATTCCCCCCCCCCCCCAAAAGTCAAAAGATTGTGAGAATGCCCCATATATAAAAACTTTATTATAAATAAAGTACTACCTTTAATCGAAAATCCAGTATGCAATTAACAACAAGTTTCTGTGTCATAGAAAATGTTTCATCTCTTGAAAATGTAACAACGAAATTAGTACCAAGATTTTACAAATAAATAAATGATTTTTAAAATGTGAAATGTTTCATTAGTTTGAAGCCCCACCAGTGGGCGAGAGGTTCTGCTCCCGAAGCTGGTAGACGGGAGGTGCTGGGCTCGATCACTATCGCGCCCGTCGGCCTAATCGTTCGGAGTTTTCGCGGTTTTCTTCGAACCTTGGTTCTCCAAGCGTAATTACGGATTAGGTTCCCTTAGAAAGACACCCACGGAGGGCACTCCCCTCCCCCTTTGGGCCTGTATCCCTCGTGCTGATAATTGGTCGTCATAAACACAACCAACCAACCATTAGTTTGAGGAATTTTGAGCGTCAATTCAATAATTTAATATTGCTCAAGTGAAATAATAAATCTTTGACCTCTAATCCAATTTTTACAGAAATTTCATGGAGATGAGAAAAAAAAAAATAAATATTAAGTAAATTTGATACAGAAATAGCGTCAGGGATTCGCGGTTTTAAAAATTTGATATAGTTTTCAGTCATTGATTAAAGTCTTAAATTTATCTTAATTTCTAAAATGTTGTGAAATTAAAAATAATAGTTAAAAAAAATAATTTGTAAAGATATTTTATCAACAGAATAAATAAAAGAGCCTTTGAAAAATCCTGTACAAGCTCTTGAAGGAACAATTAGTTATTATTGAAGATATATCGCATATAGAGTAATTAAAAACTTGTTCTGTTTTTCGGCAAATAGCAATGTCTGCAAATTTCAAGCATTTCCGCTTTAAATCACTTCAATGATTGTCAAAATATTTGCATTGTTCAGAGGATTTGTTTCTTTTCTTTTTCTGGGAAAGGGACGGAGGACTCTTAATATGTATTTACTTTTAAAAAAATATTTTTTATCGAGAAAAATTAATCGTTCAAAGGGGATCATGACCCGCATAAACTCCTTTTTGGATCCGCTTTTGAAAATAAATAAATTAGCATTGATGTGTGGCAAATTGGGCCATCGAAAGCAGCTAAAATTTTACGAAAAACGAATCTCCATTACTTAAAAGCATTTTAATCCACCCGCTAATATAAAATAAGCAATAAAAATATGTTATCATGAAATTTTATACTGTAAATAGGGAATTTTAATAATTAATGCTGTAACTATAGTAATGTAGCAACAGGAACTAAAAATAAGATTTATTTTCCGTCTTGATCATAAAAGATGTATATTTAATACAAACTAAACTCTGTGGCTATACAATCCAAGTAGGATCTGGGCCGACAGTGCCCATCTCTGTTTTCTTGACCCTGGGGCCCGAGATGCTATGCAGCATACGTCCCGGCCAGGTGGTCAACCTAACGCGAGACCCTCGGTGTTTAGTTCCCAAGCAAGCTTGGTACTCATTTTATCGACCCCCAAAGGGATGAAAGGCTGAGTGAACCTTGCCCAGTCGGGAGTCGAACTCTCGACCTGCGGTGCGGCTGACAGGCGTGCTGACCACTACACCACTTTGCTATATATTTGATACAGTTAAAGTTAATTAATATGAAGCGCCTGATATTGATAAAAATTTTTATATTACATAAAATCCATGAAAAGAATAAAAATCATAAAAACGCGCATATAATTTAGCACAAAAATTATTACAATTGTTGCTCTAATTATTCGAGAACTAAAATTAACTTTATACCATCTCTTAAAAAAAAAATGTAAATATTCGGCAGCATTTGTTTTTACGATAACAGTAAATTATCAAGATGCAAATTCTTCTCAAACTTTGAATTTGCCTTACTAGTTAAAATAACAATAATAACAGTAATTCTCCCCCAGGCCCCTTCTCCTACACCTACACACTCTAATCTCCGGATTAAAATAATACTCCTCAATACTTAAAAAAAAAAAAAAAAAAAAAAAAAAAAAAAAAAAAAATCTAGCTATAAAAGTGTTTACACTTATATGCTTCTGCGCGAAACTTTATTCATTTATTGAACTTAAATTTAATCATATGAGTTTAATAAACATAATCGGCAAACACGTCGATTGATAAAACTCATAAACCGGTTTCCTGGAAGATACGGATGGTAAGGAACATAGATTAAGGACCAAGATAGGACATTTATGGCAAAATCTGTAATGGCAACAGTGCTAGCGTCACTATCGGCAAGGGGGAAGAACTAACAAATCTCCGAAATTTACCTATGTTGAAGAAATATGTTTATCCTCTATGGTTTGATTATCTATTCGTTCCTAAAACGAAGCAGGTGTCAGACGATATTCTATTCATGCTTGCTTTATTTATTTAGCTGCTTTTTTTTTTTTTTACCGTATTTGTATTGTTCATTTTTAACTTACAAAATGATAATTAGACTAATAATATAAAAGAAAGCCGCCAGAAAATTCTGTTAAGAATGCAAATATGTAAGTTTATAAGATTAAAGTGTAAAAAATCAAATTCAGGTATTGTGTCAATTTATTCATATCGAATAAAATTTTATTGAGTGTAATGTCAGTACCTCTATTTATTTTTAACTTTTAGATTTATACAATTCTAAAAATTTGTCGAAAGGATTTTTTCCCTATCTGTAATATTATTTCAAATGAAAATCAAATTTCAAAGTACAAAGTAATTGCTTAAAAGGCGCAAAGGCCAACATAGTGAAAAAGATTCCAAGCCGGGACTCGAACCCGGGACATCAGTATAGCGCACTGACGTTCTACCGACTAAACCACTTGGAACGATACCCAGTACGGAAAATTTCTCACTATTATTTCACTATTATTTGATTTTCATTTGAAATATTGTATGCAAGGCGAATGTTTCTCTCTGGAATAATTTCTATGTATTAATGTAATAATATTATTATTATTTCTTATATATTAATATTATAAACATTATTGAATTGATTGTACGTTATTTACATTAAAAACATTATTTTTATTTTATCTGTAAGGAAGTGAAAATGCATAAATTTTAAACGATTATTGTAACGATTGTTTAATACGTTAAACTTCATAAATTTATAAAACACGGGCTATAAAAATTTTCCTGCCAAAGGGGAATAATTATGAAATTTTCTGGGACTCGTAGAGTTCAACATTTCGTATATTTTTATATTACACCATTGCTTTTGATATATAGCATTCAAGACGAAATTTTTACCTAGTATTCGTTGCACTTAAAACCGCTCACTAATCAAAAAAAAAAAAAAAAAAAAACATATTACTAAATGTACATTGTGTAAATATACTAAAAAAAAAAAAAAAAAAAAAAAAAAAACATATATCCGTGCATGAACATAGAATAGATATATTAGATATATAAAATAGAATGTCTATTCTATGTTCATGTATCTGTGTAAGATTCTATCGAAAACGTAAACATGCAACATTAAAAAAAGAAAGATCACAATAAAGTAGATACTCAATAATAAGCATACTACAAGGATGGGGAGTTTCTTCCCCATTGTCAATAAGGGCGCTGCGATCGTCTCCGCTAGCGAAGAATCTGCGCGCGCATATTTTCCCCGACACAATTTTGATTATCAATCCAGTCTCGACTCATTTCAAGGGGAAAATGCTAAAGCTCGAGTTGCCGTAATCGGATACGGTTCGTTGCACGTGGGAATGCTGGTAAGTCTTGTATATTATGCTCGTTATTATTTTTTTTTTTATTAAATCCTATTTAATCGTACTTAAGTTCGTTATTACCCGACTGAAAGAAGGGTTATGTGTTTCACGCGTATCTGTGTACGTGGATTTCTTTATACCCTCGAAACATCCCAACGACTGGATGGATTTTTATGAATGAGGTCTCTATCGATTCGTCTTAATCTTCCGATGGTTATAGGATAGGTTTTGTTTTTATAAATTCAAAATGGTGGCTGTAAAATTAAAAATGGCGGTAGAGACGAAAAAAATATTACGCACCATATTGAGTGGCATATCATTGGATAGGTCTTTCAAAATGAAGACTATGTTTCCTTGACCATTTTGTAGTCAAAAGCCCCGTTTAAATATTACACAACCTGGAAGTTGTGTACTTTGGATCGCTACCTTTACTGTAACTGTAACCTTCATAATAGATATCTATAGGCCTCATCAAAAGATTGTTTGTAGATAGGAACTAATAATTAAACACAACTTAAAAGTCATCAATACAAGTAAATAATAAATAAATAAACCCGACTGCGTAAAAAACGAACTAAAAAGAGGGAAACAAAATGACGTAGGAAAATAGTACAGTGTGTAATGGAAATCCTTTTTATTACCCGACTGCCAAGAAGGGTTATGTGTTTGAGGCGTATCTGGCTATGTGGATTTCTTTATACAGTTGAAACATCCCAACGGCTCGATGGACTTCAATGAATGAGATTTCTATCGATTCGTCCTAACCGTCCGATGGTTATACGCTACGTTTTGTTTTTATAAATTCAAAATGGCTGCCGTAAAATACAAAATGGCGGTGGAGACGAAAAAAAGTTTTTTACGCACCCTATTGAGTGGCATATCATTGGAGATATCTTTCAAAATGAAAACCATGTTTCATTGACTATTTTACAGTCAGAAGTTCCGTTTAAATATAACACAACCTGAAAGTTGCGTATGTAGGATCTCTAGCTTTACTGCAACTCTAACCTTCAAGGACATCTATAGGCCTCATCAAAACAGTTTTTATAGATAGGAACCAGTAGTTAAACACAACTTAAAAGTCATCCATACAAGTAAATAAAAAAATAGGTGAGCAATATAAAAAATAGTTTCACATTGATGAGAAATAATTAATTAGTTGGCTTTTATTCAGTCGGGTTTTTTGATTTTTTAAATTTAATTACTTGTTTTTGCATATATTTGTATTTCCAAAAGATTCATTCTCATTTAAAGTTTAAATATCCGTAGATATTTTTATCATAGAGATTTAAAGTTGAGTGAAATTTGAAAAATACCTTTCAACAGTTTTCATTTATCTTTTTTATTATGCACGCTTGCATAATATGTAGCACATTTTTAGTTCGTATTAATTAGTGCTACTTCTTTAAACGTATTTTTGTTTAACAAACGCAGAAAGACATTCGTTTATCGTTTGTTTAACTTATTTATTTGATGCTCCACAATTAAAAAATATACCCATATTTATGTATTTAAAAAATCTTTAATAACTTCGATTGAATTGAATTTATTCTGTGTATAGTATTTGAAATGTAATTTATTCAAAGTTGTTAAATCATTTATTTTTTAATTATTTTAAGCGCTTTTCTTATTTTCACTTATCCTATTAATCTGTTGCTGTATAAAATTTCAAATAATACCGTTCAACAACAGATGGTTTTAAATGGGCAATCTTAATTCATTAAATTTTTGTTATACAAGTTGTTTGAATTGGAAAATTTTATTAAACGTATTTAATGCTTTTCATTTCTGTGAAATTTAAAGTAAATTAATTTTGATTAAATCAATTTAAATATTTGACATTTTCAATGTATATAATAATAGATATGAGAGATTTTGAAAATGTGTATTTGAAAAAGAAAAATTTAAGAGAAAAATTAAATAATGTTACTTGATTTAAATAAAAATTAAATTATGGAGCATCAAGTTCAAGTTTGATATAATGTAAGATACAAATGATTCTGAAAAGAAAAGAAAAAAAAAAATAATCTGTTTAAATGAAAATATTTCAAAATAAAGTTACAAATATGTATTTTTCTGATTTCCCTCAGAATTTATATAAACTCAATATTTCTTTTTATGTAGTTCTTAAACAGAGAATAATCTTTACGAAATTAAATTTTGCAAAATTATTTAGCTTGAGATTTTAATGGATTTAAAAATTAACTGAGCATAACTTACAGACTTATCAGCAAAATAAAGGACATTAAAAAAAAGATAAGAAAGAATAACACATCACAAACAATATTTCGTGGGTTCATGAACAGGGTACAGAATACATTTTAACTTATTTAAACTGCATATGTATTTTCGGTATAAAATAATAGTTGAAACTTTTTAATTTATTAATAATTAAACATTAAATAACAAAAAAATTTCATTTATTCAATTTTTTTTTTTTCAAAGTTATATGTATTACTGAAAAAAAAGTCATTTTTCTTCAGAGCAAAATTCCTTTTTTTTTTTCTTTTTTTGAAATCCTGATAATAGTTGTGTGCAAAAATTCATAAAAGCAATTTTTTAAGAAAAAACACCTTCTAAGTTAGTATTTACTTAAAATATAATGTACATCTGATTTTTTTTTCTAAATGATTCCTGCTTATATTAAAACCAGTTGTGAACAAATACTTCATACACCTGCAGTAAGGAATTTTAATGAAAACTAACCGTTGAACTTCTCGTTTATTTCGCGACAATTTAACAGTAACGAAACGACAATCAGAAGTTTTCAATTCTGTCAGTAAACAAACTCGTAGAGTGTTGAAATATTTTAATTATTGATAAAAGTAATCGGATTATGTATTTCTTTTATATTTTCTGTTTACTTTTTATAATTTATAAGGCGTGAAAAATATAAATGTTTTTGCAAGAAAATATTTGTTGTAAATATTAATCCCATATAGTAACTATCCCATTGAAACAAATTGTCGAATGGATTAAATAATAAATATCTATCCATTATTTCAGAAATGGATCTCTCTTAAAACATTCGTATTCTTCACGCCATTATAAATTACAAGAAGTAAACAGAAAATATTAAAAACTGAAAGAAATACATAATGAGATTAGTTATCAAAAATTTAAATATTTCGTTAATCTGAGTTTAATCATAGCAGTTAAATTTCTAATTGTCGTTACCGTTGTGCTGCCGCGCAATAAATGAATCGGTCCGTGGAAGCAAAACCAAATCCTTCGTGGAGTGCTCCGCCCACTACCGAACAATTTAGTTTACAGTACGGTAGAGTTGGCCGAAGAGTCGAAGACTCGACTCAAAATCCCGACTCCTTCCAAGTGAGTCGAACTGTCGACTCCTCGATAGTGAATTGCCTCGACTCAAAAGAGTCGAACTTTAATTTCCACTAAGCTTGGGATTCGGAGTCGAAGAATCGGAAGCGACTCAAGAGTGAAAGGTTCCATTCTCTCATTGGTTGATCAGAAACCGGTCTTGGCTTGCTTCTCATGTATGATTTGGCGATGAAATGCAAGCACTTTGAGAAATATCGTACCTAGTTAATTCATGCTATTTCGGTGAGAGATTTCTATGGACGAACTTGTCTAGTGGTTAACGCGCTTGTCTAGCAAGCTCAAGTACGTGGGTTCTATCCTCCCGGTTACTTTTATATTTTTTATTTGTGTTTTGTTTCGATTTTTATTAAGTTGGTTAATAAAGATTTATCGACTTTTATTATCCGTTCATTTCCAACAATTTTTTTAATTGTCAATTAAATAAAATTTTGATTAAATTAAGTTTTAATTGTTATTAAATAAAATAAAATTTAATTTTAAATAAAACTGAAATTTAATTTTTATAAAATAAAATTTAGTTTTAAATAAATTTCAAAATTCATATAAGCTATTTTTTTATGAATTAAAGTGAACATTTATTGTAATTAAATAATAATATCTCCTAAACTTACATACATTATTTTTTTCCCTTATAACTTTAGTATCAGATAAATATTAAATTAGCAAAATTAATTTTTCAAAGTTTTCTTTTAAAATTAATTAGTATTTTTCATACAAAAAAACTTTATCCATTTATTATCAAATGCTTTGTAATTTTTTATTACGTATAAAATAATGTTAATGAAATTAATTTTTAAACTCATATTACTTATAAGCTATTTATTTCAATTTCTTAAAATGAATATTTTTGAAAATATAATGTTATTTTTTACACTTATATAAATATTTTTATTTTTATCTTATATTATTTAACAATATATCTGAATACATAACTATATTCAGTTTATTTTATTTGAAAGTAAAATTTTATTAATTTATGAATTCATATTAATAATATTATTAACTTAGCAAATAATTAATTATTTAAACCAATTTGTAATTGTTAATTGTTAAATACTTTTTATAAAAATTTCCTAAAAAAATTTTAATTGTTATTATTAAAAAATTCTAATAAACTACTTTTCAAAACAATATATATATTATATATATATTATTTGAAAACTCAGTCAAAAACATAAATTATTTTTATTAAAAAATTATTATAAATTTCCCCTTCACTATTACCACCCTAAATATTTGAAAACTAAATTAAAGCTATAAGTCCAAGTAATCATTAACTAGAAATATTTAATGCGACAAAATACATTATAAAAACTTCTTATAGTTTTTGGTAGTTATTGCTCAGATATTATTGTTTTGGGTTCCAACTTTTTTTTCTTCTTTTGGGTGTGTGAAAAAAAAAAAAATCTGTCATTATTATTTAATTTATTTTTTCATTATATTTCACTACAAGTGTAAGCTATGATTTATTTTAGCTTGACCTTTTTCATTCACTATCTATGAAACACTTTATTTTTAGATTTTTCTTTTTTTTTTTGCCCTATTTGTTATTTTGCAGCAATAATAAATAGATATTAATATTGCAAATTACTATAAGGGCAAAGTAGAATTTAGATGATCTAAATCCCTTTCTGACAATTTTGATTATTTGAATACTAGTTTGGCCATTTAATTATTTATATTTACGCATACAAACTGCCATGAAAAAAAAAAAAAAATGCATACAATTTGACTGAGTATTTTTATTAATTGTTTTTTATATATTTATTATTTTTTTAAAACACATCAGCTATAAAGGAAGGGGAGGGGGAGTGCTTGAGTTTACTGTTCTTTGCACAGATAACTACAGTCAAAACACATAGGTAATTAAATGCAGTTGCGTAGCCAGGATATTATTTCGGGTGGGGGGGGGAGGGGCGTCTAATCCCCTAATCTTCCCTCCTCCTGATGCAAAGCTATAAATTAAAAACTATTAATTTTACTTTTCGCATAAATATCAATTTTATACTTTTAAAATATGGGATATGTTTTTTAAGTCTAATTTACATACACCTGTATATACAAAAGGAATAATGTGTAACGTGTAATTTAAAAATAATAAGTCTAAAATATTTAAATTGATTACTTTCTTAAAAGAAAGTCAGTTCTATCAATTTTTTGCAGGGAAAAAAAGATATTTTTAAAAATACCATATCATTGTTTTCCGTGAATCACTTTATATGAAAAATAAATTTAAATTCCTTACATGTCGCAAACAAAATTTAATATGATTGCAACATAATACTTGAAATAATCTCAAGTGACACTTGGCGATTTGTTTTGGTGGTGAAATGAGATGTGCCCTCTGATTTGTTAGGAAGAAATGTCTACCACTGCTCAATAATCAGGTCTTGTAACCTTGAGAAGTAAATCACGGGATTCTTGTTTCTTCTCAACCAATGGGAGAATGGAACCTTTCACCCTTGAGTCTCTTCCGAAGAATCGAAGTCGACTCACTCAAAGAGTGGTTGGACGAGTTTAACACAGTGTCGGACTTGGAGAGTCGAGAGTTGAAGAGTGGATTTTCGATTCTTCGACTCAGTATCGGATTTCAACTCTTCGAATCCGGGATGGGTTGTTTAGCAGAGAACGAGAGAACGGAGGTCTTGGTTTGATTATGTATTGGCGATTTTGAGAAAGAAGAAAGCAGTTAGATGACGTTTTGACGACAGTGTAGATGTATGTTTAGGAAGATGACGGTATGAATGAAAGGAGAGGGAGGGACAGAGAGAAGGGGGCGGTCAGTAGGATATTTTGTTAAAGATTAGTTGAAATTACGATATGCTTAGGGAAAGAAGACAAAAAAAAAAAAAAAAAGCAGATGTTACCTTTGTATTTTTTGGCAAAACAAGAAGTAGGACTAGTTAGGGGAATATTTTCATCTGTTTTCATATCATGCAATATTAAAAAAAAAACTTAGAAGAAAGAGAAATAACATTCTACTTTAGTAGCAGGTTGTTTAAAATATACTAAGTTACTGAATTTATTTTATAATAGATGTATTTTAGATAAAAGTTAATATCGTTTATTTGTTTGCGTATATAATGTTATTTTAATTCCGTTTTATAAATAAAAATGTTCGCAGGTAATATTAAATGCATATAATTTACATATAATTTTTTAAAGTTTAGCCAATCGATTTTTTTAACGTTCCTTATTTAAACACAGATATGGAAGGTATTTTCGTAATCCTGTCGCTTCCACGACCCTCCCCCCTTTTTTTTCATAAACAACTAGGCTGTGTGTGTCCCTCTATAGATATATCTCAATATATTATCATGGTTTTAAAAATAACATTTTAAAAGGGAGTAAATCAAAAACTATAAACATGTGAAAAAAAGAACTTTTTAAAACTTACACCGCCCCCCTCTCCCTGGGTGAACGGACGACTGATTATTGATTTTCTTTTTTGTTCAGAAAAGCGTAAAATTGACAGGTGTTCTTATTCAGGAACTAAGTAATCGAATGGTGTTTTCCTTTTTTTGCCAAAATATCCTTGAAAAACCACTGTCAAAGTTGAAGTTTTTAAGCAAAGTTCAGTACACGATAGCACGGGAAAAGAGAAAAACTTATTGTTACGTGACAAAAATCGTATTTTTCTTGATAAGCAGTTTATTTATGTAAAAAAATGGAAAGCGCTATTTGATTCCAAATCGCCACAATAGTTAGGCCTGTCAATTTTATAACTTTGTAGTTAAAAATACTGCCGCTGAGCCCCGCAAATTAAAGTTTGTGTGTAAGGAAAAATGCGGTTTTCTCCAAAACTATGTGACCGAGGATAATCGCTATAATTTTCCAGTAAAATTTGAATAAACTACTATTGCCCCTAGGTTTTTTATTCATAATTTTAGTTTTAGTAGATTCGGAAATAGGCTGGAGGGGGGCGGGTGATATATTTTTGTATCATATTTTTGACAGTATCTAAAATTAGAACAAATATATTTTTGATTTCGGTGTTATGAGGTCTTTCCAGCAATACCCAAATGATACACATACACACTCGCATAAAAGAAAAAAAAATCAAGTAACTAAATTAGTCCTTTTTTTTTCGAAAAATATTTGTGAATAGCTTTTAATCTATAAATTTGTTAACACTGTCAACTTATAATAGCTCCGTTTTCACTTTTAAAATATGGAATCCTAAAAAAAAAAAAAAAAAAAATCAATGAAGAAGAGATCTAAGAATTTAAAATGTCGTGATTGGGGAGCATTTCGGATATTTGATGGATTCTTGTCCTTGTCAGCATTAAATTTCACTTACTCCACACTCCCCGCGCCCGCGCGCACACACACACACACACGAAAAAAAAAAAAAAAAAAAAAAAAAAAAAATCCGTTTTTCCGTTCTGTTTTCAGCACAGAAAATTTAAACCTTTAAAACTTGATATATATAAAAAATAACACCTCAAAACCTTCCACTCCCAGTTAAAAAGAAGGTAAATTTTAGATATGGGGTTACGGGATTAAACAAGAATATTTCTATATTTTACAGTTTGGCTTAGAGGTGTGAACTGGCCCAACCCGTGGGCAGGGGTAGGGCCAATTTTTCGCAACGCTGGGGGTCGGACTGGGCCTTACTTTTTTTTTAAGTTTTTGGGTCGGGCCTAGGCATTGCTCTTTGCAGACCGGGGTAGGGCCTTTCTTTTTTCTAAAAGATTGCGCCGAGCTCAATTTAATTTTTCAGTACCGATCCGGGACTGGCATCATTCTTCCAAGATTTGCAAGGGCCGACATTTTAAGTACCGGTCTCGACCCACCCCGTACGAAAATTATTGTCTCGGCCTGGTCTGATCCGTGCAAAAATCAGTAAAATTTGTCCCGGCGCAAAACTTTTTACAAAAAATGCACATATTTTTAAATTGCCATTATTGTACAACTAAAATTTAAAATTTATTCCTTTTAAAGAATAGCAATTTCTAGGCAATAAAATTAAAATACAATAAAACTTGTGAAAAAGAACCCGTATATGACGGAATCCTGTCTTAAACTAAAAAATGTGTTGATACATGAAAAATGAATATAATAATATGTGAGGAAAAGTATATAATACATTTAAAACTGCTAAGAAGGAAACTTGTCTATAACGTATATTTTTTATTTCCTAAGCAATTTCGTCTTAGGTGATTTTACTGCACAGTAGTTATCAGGTTCTTAAGCCTCAAATACATAAAATACGGATTAACGATATTAATGTTAACTGAATATACATACTGAATATACATACGGAATTTACATACGGAATTTACATACGGATAGTGATTCATTAAAAAAATAAATATCGCAGCACACGCTGTTTCTTTAAAAATGAAGATTATAAAAATGATAAGAAAAAAGGATAAAATAAGTATTTTTAGTCAGAACTTCTCGTATGAAACAATTTTTAATCTAATCGATGTAAAAATCCACGTTTTCTAGTTTTTAGTACCTAGATTTTAATTTTTTTTTTTTTTTTTTTTTTTTTTCTCGGGTGGGGGGAGGTCGGGCCAAGACGGGATCGGCCCGAACATTTAAGTTTTCTATCGGACCGGACCAGTAATTTTTTTGTACGGGATGAACTTTTAGATTTTATACCGGGGCGGGTAGTTGATTATTTTTCTACGGGCCGGGCCAAACTTTTTTCTATGAGCAAGCCGATTTTTTTTTTCTGTGGACGGAGCCAGGAAATTTCGGCCCGTAGAGACATCTAGTTTGGCTCTTTCCAGTTACCATCCAACAAAGTTTAATATAAAAGACTTCATCTATATAAAATCGAAACCAGAATAATTCAAGCTTATGCTCAATTATTTTCTCCTGGCGATAAATTTGATACGAAAAGTAGAATTGCGTCATCTTTACTTCCAACCAACCAATCTTACTTCCGCAGGTGAGTCGAGAGTCGAGTCAGTATGTCGACTCATCAATCAAGTGAGTCGACTCAGCGTCGACTCCTCAAAATGAGTGGAAATGCCCATCCCTACTGCATTATTTAACATGGGAGTGTCTTCGGTTCCAGGAAGGAATTGCCAAATCAAAATTTTTTTTATTTAGAGACTGCATGTGCAGAGTCTACTTTGAAAAGCTGATGGTGTGGATAGGGAAAATGTATCGATACAAACACTGGTTTAGACTATAAACAATAAGTCTATATAAACTTTCTGGTGTGAGTTCTTTTATTAAAATTGAAGTGGGCTTTGTTGCGCAGGTTCTTTGTAAAAATGCCTTTTTTAGTAAAGTTTTCATTATTGCACGCGTAACCTAAAGTAAAATTTTTGCGTTTGCTATCCTCTACAAAGCGTAGAAAAGTTTAAAGATCTTTATCATTCTAAAATCTTTCTACTTATTGCAGTGATAAATGATAAGTCTTTTAAATGATCCCTGCAAATTTTCAATTTCCTTCCCTACCTTTAAAGACACTAGTAGTACTTTAAATTTCCAAAACTATTTAATTTATAGAAAATTTTCTGGCTTTGCTGTAAAAATAAATAATAAATTTTCTAATCGTTCCACCCCTCACAGCATACAGCATAATCTTTAAAATGATTTTTAAAAAAATATTCCGCCCTATTTTTTACTTTGAATTAACAATAAATAGACAACCGCCTAAATCCTTTTTTCCCAATAAGGTGATGCCCCCCGCCCTCTCCTCATTGCTGCAGAAGCACACAAATTTAAAATTTGAATATACAGTGAAACCTTTCTGTAAGGGTCATCTGCGATTCGATTGAAAATTGGCCCCTTATGAGAATTGGCCCTTGAATAGGGGTGACTAAATTTTTCATTTCTCTTTCTTTTTATGCCGAGATTTTTAAAATCTGCATATTCTTTCAGGAAGTTCTCTTTGTTTTTAACAATATTGCTTATTTGATTCTTGCTGCATTTAAACTGTGAAGCCAATTTTCTTGTAGATGTTCCTTGATCATGACAATTCACAACTTTTATTTTTTCATTCAAATCTAAATGTACTCTTTCGCTAGATTTAGGTACCATAATTTTAAATTTTACATAAGACAGGGCATAAAATTTCTAGTGCAAAAGTTGTGCTACAATATGCATTGACAGTTTTAGTAAATGTGAAATCCGTTTTTCTAGATAACCTTTTATCCTTTGTATTCCCACAACTGAGGGTCAAGTTTCCCTTCCAACATAAGCAGGTTGAAAGGTCAAACAAAGCGTAAGGAACCCTGTTTGTCTCACTTGTGGAAACTTTTGTGATCCTTCATTGTGTTACTAAATCCTCCCCATTCCCCCTGCCTTCTTTGTTTCAAGTGCAGTTGTTTCCTGAACTCTTATCTTTTGGTCCAGGAATTCACTACACCTGTTTAGAATTTAAGGCACATGTGAAAAAAGAAGACTTTTATGAGGGGTTGGTGCAGGTGGCACTTGAATAGCGATGGCCTTTCAAAGAAGTTTCACTGTAATTCTTTAAATCCTGGTTGTTATTTTGATATAAACATAAATAACTAATCAAATAATAACATGCTTCAAAAGCAATGTTGTATGACTATTGACTATAATTAAATTGATTAATGACCTCTTTTGTTTTACCCGACTGAAAAGAAGGGTTATGTGTTTCACGCGTATCTGTGTATGTGGATTTTTATGAATGAGGTCTCTATCGATTCGTCTTAATCTTCCGATGGTTATAGGATAGGTTTTGTTTTTATAAATTCAAAATGGTGGCTGTAAAATTAAAAATGGCGGTAGAGACGAAAAAAATATTACGCACCATATTGAGTGGCATATCATTGGATAGGTCTTTCAAAATGAAGACTATGTTTCGTTGACCATTTTGTAGTCAAAAGCCCCGTTTAAATATTACACAACCTGGAAGTTGTGTACTTTGGATCGCTACCTTTACTGTAACTGTAACTGTAACCTTCATAATAGATATCTATAGGCCTCATCAAAAGATTGTTTGTAGATAGGAACTAATAATTAAACACAACTTAAAAGTCATCAATACAAGTAAATAATAAATAAATAAACCCGACTGCGTAAAAAACGAACTAAAAAGAGGGAAACAAAATGACGTAGGAAAATAGTACAGTGTGTAATGGAAATACTTTTTATTACCCGACTGCCAAGAAGGGTTATGTGTTTGAGGCGTATCTGGCTATGTGGATTTCTTTATACAGTTGAAACATCCCAACGGCTCGATGGACTTCAATGAATGAGGTTTCTATCGATTCGTCCTAACCGTCCGATGGTTATACGCTACGTTTTGTTTTTATAAATTCAAAATGGCTGCCGTAAAATACAAAATGGCGGTGGAGACGAAAAAAAGTTTTTTACGCACCCTATTGAGTGGCATATCATTGGAGATATCTTTCAAAATGAAAACCATGTTTCATTGACTATTTTACAGTCAGAAGTTCCGTTTAAATATAACACAACCTGAAAGTTGCGTATGTAGGATCTCTAGCTTTACTGTAACTCTAACCTTCAAGGACATCTATAGGCCTCATCAAAACAGTTTTTATAGATAGGAACCAGTAGTTAAACACAACTTAAAAGTCATCCATACAAGTAAATAAAAAAATAGGTGAGCAATATAAAAAATAGTTTCACATTGATGAGAAATAATTAATTAGTTGGCTTTTATTCAGTCGGGTTTTTTGATTTTTTAAATTTAATTACTTGTTTTTGCATATATTTGTATTTCCAAAAGATTCATTCTCATTTAAAGTTTAAATATCCGTAGATATTTTTATCATAGAGATTTAAAGTTGAGTGAAATTTGAAAAATACCTTTCAACAGTTTTCATTTATCTTTTTTATTATGCACGCTTGCATAATATGTAGCACATTTTTAGTTCGTATTAATTAGTGCTACTTCTTTAAACGTATTTTTGTTTAACAAACGCAGAAAGACATTCGTTTATCGTTTGTTTAACTTATTTATTTGATGCTCCACAATTAAAAAATATACCCATATTTATGTATTTAAAAAATCTTTAATAACTTCGATTGAATTGAATTTATTCTGTGTATAGTATTTGAAATGTAATTTATTCAAAGTTGTTAAATCATTTATTTTTTAATTATTTTAAGCGCTTTTTTTATTTTCACTTATCCTATTAATCTGTTGCTGTATAAAATTTCAAATAATACCGTTCAACAACAGATGGTTTTAAATGGGCAATCTTAATTCATTAAATTTTTGTTATACAAGTTGTTTGAATTGGAAAATTTTATTAAACGTATTTAATGCTTTTCATTTCTGTGAAATTTAAAGTAAATTAATTTTGATTAAATCAATTTAAATATTTGACATTTTCAATGTATATAATAATAGATATGAGAGATTTTGAAAATGTGTATTTGAAAAAGAAAAATTTAAGAGAAAAATTAAATAATGTTACTTGATTTAAATAAAAATTAAATTATGGAGCATCAAGTTCAAGTTTGATATAATGTAAGATACAAATGATTCTGAAAAGAAAAAAAAAAAAAAAAAAAAAAAAAAATCTGTTTAAATGAAAATATTTCAAAATAAAGTTACAAATATGTATTTTTCTGATTTCCCTCAGAATTTATATAAACTCAATATTTCTTTTTACGTAGTTCTTAAACAGAGAATAATCTTTACGAAATTAAATTTTGCAAAATTATTTAGCTTGAGATTTTAATGGATTTAAAAATTAACTGAGCATAACTTACAGACTTATCAGCAAAATAAAGGACATTAAAAAAAGATAAGAAAGAATAACACATCACAAACAATATTTCGTGGGTTCATGAACAGGGTACAGAATACATTTTAACTTATTTAAACTGCATATGTATTTTCGGTATAAAATAATAGTTGAAACTTTTTAATTTATTAATAATTAAACATTAAATAACAAAAAAATTTCATTTATTCAATTTTTTTTTTTCAAAGTTATATGTATTACTGAAAAAAAAGTCATTTTTCTTCAGAGCAAAATTCCTTTTTTTTTTTTCTTTTTTTGAAATCCTGATAATAGTTGTGTGCAAAAATTCATAAAAGCAATTTTTTAAGAAAAAACACCTTCTAAGTTAGTATTTACTTAAAATATAATGTACATCTGATTTTTTTTTCTAAATGATTCCTGCTTATATTAAAACCAGTTGTGAACAAATACTTCATACACCTGCAGTAAGGAATTTTAATGAAAACTAACCGTTGAACTTCTCGTTTATTTCGCGACAATTTAACAGTAACGAAACGACAATCAGAAGTTTTCAATTCTGTCAGTAAACAAACTCGTAGAGTGATGAAATATTTTAATTATTGATAAAAGTAATCGGATTATGTATTTCTTTTATATTTTCTGTTTACTTTTTATAATTTATAAGGCGTGAAAAATATAAATGTTTTTGCAAGAAAATATTTGTTGTAAATATTAATCCCATATAGTAACTATCCCATTGAACCAAATTGTCGAATGCTTTAAATAATAAATATCTATCCATTATTTCAGAAATGGATCTCTCTTAAAACATTCGTATTCTTCACGCCATTATAAATTACAAGAAGTAAACAGAAAATATTAAAAACTGAAAGAAATACATAATGAGATTAGTTATCAAAAATTTAAATATTTCGTTAATCTGAGTTTAATCATAGCAGTTAAATTTCTAATTGTCGTTACCGTTGTGCTGCCGCGCAATAAATGAATCGGTCCGTGGAAGCAAAACCAAATCCTTCGTGGAGTGCTCCGCCCACTACCGAACAATTTAGTTTACAGTACGGGCACTAGTGGCGTTGTTAAGCTACTTCGCTGCATTGTGCATTATTTAACATGGGAGTGTCTTCGGTTCCAGGAAGGAATTGCCAAATCAAAATTTTTTTTATTTAGAGACTGCATGTGCAGAGTCTACTTTGAAAAGCTGATGGTGTGGATAGGGAAAATGTATCGATACAAACACTGGTTTAGACTATAAACAATAAGTCTATATAAACTTTCTGGTGTGAGTTCTTTTATTAAAATTGAAGTGGGCTTTGTTGCGCAGGTTCTTTGTAAAAATGCCTTTTTTAGTAAAGTTTTCATTATTGCACGCGTAACCTAAAGTAAAATTTTTGCGTTTGCTATCCTCTACAAAGCGTAGAAAAGTTTAAAGATCTTTATCATTCTAAAATCTTTCTACTTATTGCAGTGATAAATGATAAGTCTTTTAAATGATCCCTGCAAATTTTCAATTTCCTTCCCTACCTTTAAAGACACTAGTAGTACTTTAAATTTCCAAAACTATTTAATTTATAGAAAATTTTCTGGCTTTGCTGTAAAAATAAATAATAAATTTTCTGATCGTTCCACCCCTCACAGCATACAGCATAATCTTTAAAATGATTTTTAAAAAAATATTCCGCCCTATTTTTTACTTTGAATTAACAATAAATAGACAACCGCCTAAATCCTTTTTTCCCAATAAGGTGATGCCCCCCGCCCTCTCCTCATTGCTGCAGAAGCACACAAATTTAAAATTTGAATATACAGTGAAACCTTTCTGTAAGGGTCATCTGCGATTCGATTGAAAATTGGCCCCTTATGAGAATTGGCCCTTGAATAGGGGTGACTAAATTTTTCATTTCTCTTTCTTTTTATGCCGAGATTTTTAAAATCTGCATATTCTTTCAGGAAGTTCTCTTTGTTTTTAACAATATTGCTTATTTGATTCTTGCTGCATTTAAACTGTGAAGCCAATTTTCTTGTAGATGTTCCTTGATCATGACAATTCACAACTTTTATTTTTTCATTCAAATCTAAATGTACTCTTTCGCTAGATTTAGGTACCATAATTTTAAATTTTACATAAGACAGGGCATAAAATTTCTAGTGCAAAAGTTGTGCTACAATATGCATTGACAGTTTTAGTAAATGTGAAATCCGTTTTTCTAGATAACCTTTTATCCTTTGTATTCCCACAACTGAGGGTCAAGTTTCCCTTCCAACATAAGCAGGTTGAAAGGTCAAACAAAGCGTAAGGAACCCTGTTTGTCTCACTTGTGGAAACTTTTGTGATCCTTCATTGTGTTACTAAATCCTCCCCATTCCCCCTGCCTTCTTTGTTTCAAGTGCAGTTGTTTCCTGAACTCTTATCTTTTGGTCCAGGAATTCACTACACCTGTTTAGAATTTAAGGCACATGTGAAAAAAGAAGACTTTTATGAGGGGTTGGTGCAGGTGGCACTTGAATAGCGATGGCCTTTCAAAGAAGTTTCACTGTAATTCTTTAAATCCTGGTTGTTATTTTGATATAAACATAAATAACTAATCAAATAATAACATGTTTCAAAAGCAATGTTGTATGACTATTGACTATAATTAAATTGATTAATGACCTCTTTTGTTTTACCCGACTGAAAAGAAGGGTTATGTGTTTCACGCGTATCTGTGTATGTGGATTTTTATGAATGAGGTCTCTATCGATTCGTCTTAATCTTCCGATGGTTATAGGATAGGTTTTGTTTTTATAAATTCAAAATGGTGGCTGTAAAATTAAAAATGGCGGTAGAGACGAAAAAAATATTACGCACCATATTGAGTGGCATATCATTGGATAGGTCTTTCAAAATGAAGACTATGTTTCGTTGACCATTTTGTAGTCAAAAGCCCCGTTTAAATATTACACAACCTGGAAGTTGTGTACTTTGGATCGCTACCTTTACTGTAACTGTAACTGTAACCTTCATAATAGATATCTATAGGCCTCATCAAAAGATTGTTTGTAGATAGGAACTAATAATTAAACACAACTTAAAAGTCATCAATACAAGTAAATAATAAATAAATAAACCCGACTGCGTAAAAAACGAACTAAAAAGAGGGAAACAAAATGACGTAGGAAAATAGTACAGTGTGTAATGGAAATCCTTTTTATTACCCGACTGCCAAGAAGGGTTATGTGTTTGAGGCGTATCTGGCTATGTGGATTTCTTTATACAGTTGAAACATCCCAACGGCTCGATGGACTTCAATGAATGAGGTTTCTATCGATTCGTCCTAACCGTCCGATGGTTATACGCTACGTTTTGTTTTTATAAATTCAAAATGGCTGCCGTAAAATACAAAATGGCGGTGGAGACGAAAAAAAGTTTTTTACGCACCCTATTGAGTGGCATATCATTGGAGATATCTTTCAAAATGAAAACCATGTTTCATTGACTATTTTACAGTCAGAAGTTCCGTTTAAATATAACACAACCTGAAAGTTGCGTATGTAGGATCTCTAGCTTTACTGCAACTCTAACCTTCAAGGACATCTATAGGCCTCATCAAAACAGTTTTTATAGATAGGAACCAGTAGTTAAACACAACTTAAAAGTCATCCATACAAGTAAATAAAAAAATAGGTGAGCAATATAAAAAATAGTTTCACATTGATGAGAAATAATTAATTAGTTGGCTTTTATTCAGTCGGGTTTTTTGATTTTTTAAATTTAATTACTTGTTTTTGCATATATTTGTATTTCCAAAAGATTCATTCTCATTTAAAGTTTAAATATCCGTAGATATTTTTATCATAGAGATTTAAAGTTGAGTGAAATTTGAAAAATACCTTTCAACAGTTTTCATTTATCTTTTTTATTATGCACGCTTGCATAATATGTAGCACATTTTTAGTTCGTATTAATTAGTGCTACTTCTTTAAACGTATTTTTGTTTAACAAACGCAGAAAGACATTCGTTTATCGTTTGTTTAACTTATTTATTTGATGCTCCACAATTAAAAAATATACCCATATTTATGTATTTAAAAAATCTTTAATAACTTCGATTGAATTGAATTTATTCTGTGTATAGTATTTGAAATGTAATTTATTCAAAGTTGTTAAATCATTTATTTTTTAATTATTTTAAGCGCTTTTTTTTATTTTCACTTATCCTATTAATCTGTTGCTGTATAAAATTTCAAATAATACCGTTCAACAACAGATGGTTTTAAATGGGCAATCTTAATTCATTAAATTTTTGTTATACAAGTTGTTTGAATTGGAAAATTTTATTAAACGTATTTAATGCTTTTCATTTCTGTGAAATTTAAAGTAAATTAATTTTGATTAAATCAATTTAAATATTTGACATTTTCAATGTATATAATAATAGATATGAGAGATTTTGAAAATGTGTATTTGAAAAAGAAAAATTTAAGAGAAAAATTAAATAATGTTACTTGATTTAAATAAAAATTAAATTATGGAGCATCAAGTTCAAGTTTGATATAATGTAAGATACAAATGATTCTGAAAAGAAAAAAAAAAAAAAAAAAAAAAAAAAAAATCTGTTTAAATGAAAATATTTCAAAATAAAGTTACAAATATGTATTTTTCTGATTTCCCTCAGAATTTATATAAACTCAATATTTCTTTTTATGTAGTTCTTAAACAGAGAATAATCTTTACGAAATTAAATTTTGCAAAATTATTTAGCTTGAGATTTTAATGGATTTAAAAATTAACTGAGCATAACTTACAGACTTATCAGCAAAATAAAGGACATTAAAAAAAAGATAAGAAAGAATAACACATCACAAACAATATTTCGTGGGTTCATGAACAGGGTACAGAATACATTTTAACTTATTTAAACTGCATATGTATTTTCGGTATAAAATAATAGTTGAAACTTTTTAATTTATTAATAATTAAACATTAAATAACAAAAAAATTTCATTTATTCAATTTTTTTTTTTCAAAGTTATATGTATTACTGAAAAAAAGTCATTTTTCTTCAGAGCAAAATTCCTTTTTTTTTTTCTTTTTTTGAAATCCTGATAATAGTTGTGTGCAAAAATTCATAAAAGCAATTTTTTAAGAAAAAACACCTTCTAAGTTAGTATTTACTTAAAATATAATGTACATCTGATTTTTTTTTCTAAATGATTCCTGCTTATATTAAAACCAGTTGTGAACAAATACTTCATACACCTGCAGTAAGGAATTTTAATGAAAACTAACCGTTGAACTTCTCGTTTATTTCGCGACAATTTAACAGTAACGAAACGACAATCAGAAGTTTTCAATTCTGTCAGTAAACAAACTCGTAGAGTGATGAAATATTTTAATTATTGATAAAAGTAATCGGATTATGTATTTCTTTTATATTTTCTGTTTACTTTTTATAATTTATAAGGCGTGAAAAATATAAATGTTTTTGCAAGAAAATATTTGTTGTAAATATTAATCCCATATAGTAACTATCCCATTGAAACAAATTGTCGAATGCATTAAATAATAAATATCTATCCATTATTTCAGAAATGGATCTCTCTTAAAACATTCGTATTCTTCACGCCATTATAAATTACAAGAAGTAAACAGAAAATATTAAAAACTGAAAGAAATACATAATGAGATTAGTTATCAAAAATTTAAATATTTCGTTAATCTGAGTTTAATCATAGCAGTTAAATTTCTAATTGTCGTTACCGTTGTGCTGCCGCGCAATAAATGAATCGGTCCGTGGAAGCAAAACCAAATCCTTCGTGGAGTGCTCCGCCCACTACCGAACAATTTAGTTTACAGTACGGGCACTAGTGGCGTTGTTAAGCTACTTCGCTGCATTGTGCATTATTTAACATGGGAGTGTCTTCGGTTCTAGGAAGGAATTGCCAAATCAAAATTTTTTTTATTTAGAGACTGCATGTGCAGAGTCTACTTTGAAAAGCTGATGGTGTGGATAGGGAAAATGTATCGATACAAACACTGGTTTAGACTATAAACAATAAGTCTATATAAACTTTCTGGTGTGAGTTCTTTTATTAAAATTGAAGTGGGCTTTGTTGCGCAGGTTCTTTGTAAAAATGCCTTTTTTAGTAAAGTTTTCATTATTGCACGCGTAACCTAAAGTAAAATTTTTGCGTTTGCTATCCTCTACAAAGCGTAGAAAAGTTTAAAGATCTTTATCATTCTAAAATCTTTCTACTTATTGCAGTGATAAATGATAAGTCTTTTAAATGATCCCTGCAAATTTTCAATTTCCTTCCCTACCTTTAAAGACACTAGTAGTACTTTAAATTTCCAAAACTATTTAATTTATAGAAAATTTTCTGGCTTTGCTGTAAAAATAAATAATAAATTTTCTAATCGTTCCACCCCTCACAGCATACAGCATAATCTTTAAAATGATTTTTAAAAAAATATTCCGCCCTATTTTTTACTTTGAATTAACAATAAATAGACAACCGCCTAAATCCTTTTTTCCCAATAAGGTGATGCCCCCCGCCCTCTCCTCATTGCTGCAGAAGCACACAAATTTAAAATTTGAATATACAGTGAAACCTTTCTGTAAGGGTCATCTGCGATTCGATTGAAAATTGGCCCCTTATGAGAATTGGCCCTTGAATAGGGGTGACTAAATTTTTCATTTCTCTTTCTTTTTATGCCGAGATTTTTAAAATCTGCATATTCTTTCAGGAAGTTCTCTTTGTTTTTAACAATATTGCTTATTTGATTCTTGCTGCATTTAAACTGTGAAGCCAATTTTCTTGTAGATGTTCCTTGATCATGACAATTCACAACTTTTATTTTTTCATTCAAATCTAAATGTACTCTTTCGCTAGATTTAGGTACCATAATTTTAAATTTTACATAAGACAGGGCATAAAATTTCTAGTGCAAAAGTTGTGCTACAATATGCATTGACAGTTTTAGTAAATGTGAAATCCGTTTTTCTAGATAACCTTTTATCCTTTGTATTCCCACAACTGAGGGTCAAGTTTCCCTTCCAACATAAGCAGGTTGAAAGGTCAAACAAAGCGTAAGGAACCCTGTTTGTCTCACTTGTGGAAACTTTTGTGATCCTTCATTGTGTTACTAAATCCTCCCCATTCCCCCTGCCTTCTTTGTTTCAAGTGCAGTTGTTTCCTGAACTCTTATCTTTTGGTCCAGGAATTCACTACACCTGTTTAGAATTTAAGGCACATGTGAAAAAAGAAGACTTTTATGAGGGGTTGGTGCAGGTGGCACTTGAATAGCGATGGCCTTTCAAAGAAGTTTCACTGTAATTCTTTAAATCCTGGTTGTTATTTTGATATAAACATAAATAACTAATCAAATAATAACATGCTTCAAAAGCAATGTTGTATGACTATTGACTATAATTAAATTGATTAATGACCTCTTTTGTTTTACCCGACTGAAAAGAAGGGTTATGTGTTTCACGCGTATCTGTGTATGTGGATTTTTATGAATGAGGTCTCTATCGATTCGTCTTAATCTTCCGATGGTTATAGGATAGGTTTTGTTTTTATAAATTCAAAATGGTGGCTGTAAAATTAAAAATGGCGGTAGAGACGAAAAAAATATTACGCACCATATTGAGTGGCATATCATTGGATAGGTCTTTCAAAATGAAGACTATGTTTCGTTGACCATTTTGTAGTCAAAAGCCCCGTTTAAATATTACACAACCTGGAAGTTGTGTACTTTGGATCGCTACCTTTACTGTAACTGTAACTGTAACCTTCATAATAGATATCTATAGGCCTCATCAAAAGATTGTTTGTAGATAGGAACTAATAATTAAACACAACTTAAAAGTCATCAATACAAGTAAATAATAAATAAATAAACCCGACTGCGTAAAAAACGAACTAAAAAGAGGGAAACAAAATGACGTAGGAAAATAGTACAGTGTGTAATGGAAATCCTTTTTATTACCCGACTGCCAAGAAGGGTTATGTGTTTGAGGCGTATCTGGCTATGTGGATTTCTTTATACAGTTGAAACATCCCAACGGCTCGATGGACTTCAATGAATGAGGTTTCTATCGATTCGTCCTAACCGTCCGATGGTTATACGCTACGTTTTGTTTTTATAAATTCAAAATGGCTGCCGTAAAATACAAAATGGCGGTGGAGACGAAAAAAAGTTTTTTACGCACCCTATTGAGTGGCATATCATTGGAGATATCTTTCAAAATGAAAACCATGTTTCATTGACTATTTTACAGTCAGAAGTTCCGTTTAAATATAACACAACCTGAAAGTTGCGTATGTAGGATCTCTAGCTTTACTGCAACTCTAACCTTCAAGGACATCTATAGGCCTCATCAAAACAGTTTTTATAGATAGGAACCAGTAGTTAAACACAACTTAAAAGTCATCCATACAAGTAAATAAAAAAATAGGTGAGCAATATAAAAAATAGTTTCACATTGATGAGAAATAATTAATTAGTTGGCTTTTATTCAGTCGGGTTTTTTGATTTTTTAAATTTAATTACTTGTTTTTGCATATATTTGTATTTCCAAAAGATTCATTCTCATTTAAAGTTTAAATATCCGTAGATATTTTTATCATAGAGATTTAAAGTTGAGTGAAATTTGAAAAATACCTTTCAACAGTTTTCATTTATCTTTTTTATTATGCACGCTTGCATAATATGTAGCACATTTTTAGTTCGTATTAATTAGTGCTACTTCTTTAAACGTATTTTTGTTTAACAAACGCAGAAAGACATTCGTTTATCGTTTGTTTAACTTATTTATTTGATGCTCCACAATTAAAAAATATACCCATATTTATGTATTTAAAAAATCTTTAATAACTTCGATTGAATTGAATTTATTCTGTGTATAGTATTTGAAATGTAATTTATTCAAAGTTGTTAAATCATTTATTTTTTAATTATTTTAAGCGCTTTTTTTATTTTCACTTATCCTATTAATCTGTTGCTGTATAAAATTTCAAATAATACCGTTCAACAACAGATGGTTTTAAATGGGCAATCTTAATTCATTAAATTTTTGTTATACAAGTTGTTTGAATTGGAAAATTTTATTAAACGTATTTAATGCTTTTCATTTCTGTGAAATTTAAAGTAAATTAATTTTGATTAAATCAATTTAAATATTTGACATTTTCAATGTATATAATAATAGATATGAGAGATTTTGAAAATGTGTATTTGAAAAAGAAAAATTTAAGAGAAAAATTAAATAATGTTACTTGATTTAAATAAAAATTAAATTATGGAGCATCAAGTTCAAGTTTGATATAATGTAAGATACAAATGATTCTGAAAAGAAAAAAAAAAAAAAAAAAATCTGTTTAAATGAAAATATTTCAAAATAAAGTTACAAATATGTATTTTTCTGATTTCCCTCAGAATTTATATAAACTCAATATTTCTTTTTATGTAGTTCTTAAACAGAGAATAATCTTTACGAAATTAAATTTTGCAAAATTATTTAGCTTGAGATTTTAATGGATTTAAAAATTAACTGAGCATAACTTACAGACTTATCAGCAAAATAAAGGACATTAAAAAAAAGATAAGAAAGAATAACACATCACAAACAATATTTCGTGGGTTCATGAACAGGGTACAGAATACATTTTAACTTATTTAAACTGCATATGTATTTTCGGTATAAAATAATAGTTGAAACTTTTTAATTTATTAATAATTAAACATTAAATAACAAAAAAATTTCATTTATTCAATTTTTTTTTTTCAAAGTTATATGTATTACTGAAAAAAATGTCATTTTTCTTCAGAGCAAAATTCCTTTTTTTTTTTTCTTTTTTTGAAATCCTGATAATAGTTGTGTGCAAAAATTCATAAAAGCAATTTTTTAAGAAAAAACACCTTCTAAGTTAGTATTTACTTAAAATATAATGTACATCTGATTTTTTTTTCTAAATGATTCCTGCTTATATTAAAACCAGTTGTGAACAAATACTTCATACACCTGCAGTAAGGAATTTTAATGAAAACTAACCGTTGAACTTCTCGTTTATTTCGCGACAATTTAACAGTAACGAAACGACAATCAGAAGTTTTCAATTCTGTCAGTAAACAAACTCGTAGAGTGATGAAATATTTTAATTATTGATAAAAGTAATCGGATTATGTATTTCTTTTATATTTTCTGTTTACTTTTTATAATTTATAAGGCGTGAAAAATATAAATGTTTTTGCAAGAAAATATTTGTTGTAAATATTAATCCCATATAGTAACTATCCCATTGAAACAAATTGTCGAATGCATTAAATAATAAATATCTATCCATTATTTCAGAAATGGATCTCTCTTAAAACATTCGTATTCTTCACGCCATTATAAATTACAAGAAGTAAACAGAAAATATTAAAAACTGAAAGAAATACATAATGAGATTAGTTATCAAAAATTTAAATTTTTCGTTAATCTGAGTTTAATCATAGCAGTTAAATTTCTAATTGTCGTTACCGTTGTGCTGCCGCGCAATAAATGAATCGGTCCGTGGAAGCAAAACCAAATCCTTCGTGGAGTGCTCCGCCCACTACCGAACAATTTAGTTTACAGTACGGGCACTAGTGGCGTTGTTAAGCTACTTCGCTGCATTGTGCATTATTTAACATGGGAGTGTCTTCGGTTCCAGGAAGGAATTGCCAAATCAAAATTTTTTTTATTTAGAGACTGCATGTGCAGAGTCTACTTTGAAAAGCTGATGGTGTGGATAGGGAAAATGTATCGATACAAACACTGGTTTAGACTATAAACAATAAGTCTATATAAACTTTCTGGTGTGAGTTCTTTTATTAAAATTGAAGTGGGCTTTGTTGCGCAGGTTCTTTGTAAAAATGCCTTTTTTAGTAAAGTTTTCATTATTGCACGCGTAACCTAAAGTAAAATTTTTGCGTTTGCTATCCTCTACAAAGCGTAGAAAAGTTTAAAGATCTTTATCATTCTAAAATCTTTCTACTTATTGCAGTGATAAATGATAAGTCTTTTAAATGATCCCTGCAAATTTTCAATTTCCTTCCCTACCTTTAAAGACACTAGTAGTACTTTAAATTTCCAAAACTATTTAATTTATAGAAAATTTTCTGGCTTTGCTGTAAAAATAAATAATAAATTTTCTGATCGTTCCACCCCTCACAGCATACAGCATAATCTTTAAAATGATTTTTAAAAAAATATTCCGCCCTATTTTTTACTTTGAATTAACAATAAATAGACAACCGCCTAAATCCTTTTTTCCCAATAAGGTGATGCCCCCCGCCCTCTCCTCATTGCTGCAGAAGCACACAAATTTAAAATTTGAATATACAGTGAAACCTTTCTGTAAGGGTCATCTGCGATTCGATTGAAAATTGGCCCCTTATGAGAATTGGCCCTTGAATAGGGGTGACTAAATTTTTCATTTCTCTTTCTTTTTATGCCGAGATTTTTAAAATCTGCATATTCTTTCAGGAAGTTCTCTTTGTTTTTAACAATATTGCTTATTTGATTCTTGCTGCATTTAAACTGTGAAGCCAATTTTCTTGTAGATGTTCCTTGATCATGACAATTCACAACTTTTATTTTTTCATTCAAATCTAAATGTACTCTTTCGCTAGATTTAGGTACCATAATTTTAAATTTTACATAAGACAGGGCATAAAATTTCTAGTGCAAAAGTTGTGCTACAATATGCATTGACAGTTTTAGTAAATGTGAAATCCGTTTTTCTAGATAACCTTTTATCCTTTGTATTCCCACAACTGAGGGTCAAGTTTCCCTTCCAACATAAGCAGGTTGAAAGGTCAAACAAAGCGTAAGGAACCCTGTTTGTCTCACTTGTGGAAACTTTTGTGATCCTTCATTGTGTTACTAAATCCTCCCCATTCCCCCTGCCTTCTTTGTTTCAAGTGCAGTTGTTTCCTGAACTCTTATCTTTTGGTCCAGGAATTCACTACACCTGTTTAGAATTTAAGGCACATGTGAAAAAAGAAGACTTTTATGAGGGGTTGGTGCAGGTGGCACTTGAATAGCGATGGCCTTTCAAAGAAGTTTCACTGTAATTCTTTAAATCCTGGTTGTTATTTTGATATAAACATAAATAACTAATCAAATAATAACATGCTTCAAAAGCAATGTTGTATGACTATTGACTATAATTAAATTGATTAATGACCTCTTTTGTTTTACCCGACTGAAAAGAAGGGTTATGTGTTTCACGCGTATCTGTGTATGTGGATTTTTATGAATGAGGTCTCTATCGATTCGTCTTAATCTTCCGATGGTTATAGGATAGGTTTTGTTTTTATAAATTCAAAATGGTGGCTGTAAAATTAAAAATGGCGGTAGAGACGAAAAAAATATTACGCACCATATTGAGTGGCATATCATTGGATAGGTCTTTCAAAATGAAGACTATGTTTCGTTGACCATTTTGTAGTCAAAAGCCCCGTTTAAATATTACACAACCTGGAAGTTGTGTACTTTGGATCGCTACCTTTACTGTAACTGTAACTGTAACCTTCATAATAGATATCTATAGGCCTCATCAAAAGATTGTTTGTAGATAGGAACTAATAATTAAACACAACTTAAAAGTCATCAATACAAGTAAATAATAAATAAATAAACCCGACTGCGTAAAAAACGAACTAAAAAGAGGGAAACAAAATGACGTAGGAAAATAGTACAGTGTGTAATGGAAATCCTTTTTATTACCCGACTGCCAAGAAGGATTATGTGTTTGAGGCGTATCTGGCTATGTGGATTTCTTTATACAGTTGAAACATCCCAACGGCTCGATGGACTTCAATGAATGAGGTTTCTATCGATTCGTCCTAACCGTCCGATGGTTATACGCTACGTTTTGTTTTTATAAATTCAAAATGGCTGCCGTAAAATACAAAATGGCGGTGGAGACGAAAAAAAGTTTTTTACGCACCCTATTGAGTGGCATATCATTGGAGATATCTTTCAAAATGAAAACCATGTTTCATTGACTATTTTACAGTCAGAAGTTCCGTTTAAATATAACACAACCTGAAAGTTGCGTATGTAGGATCTCTAGCTTTACTGCAACTCTAACCTTCAAGGACATCTATAGGCCTCATCAAAACAGTTTTTATAGATAGGAACCAGTAGTTAAACACAACTTAAAAGTCATCCATACAAGTAAATAAAAAAATAGGTGAGCAATATAAAAAATAGTTTCACATTGATGAGAAATAATTAATTAGTTGGCTTTTATTCAGTCGGGTTTTTTGATTTTTTAAATTTAATTACTTGTTTTTGCATATATTTGTATTTCCAAAAGATTCATTCTCATTTAAAGTTTAAATATCCGTAGATATTTTTATCATAGAGATTTAAAGTTGAGTGAAATTTGAAAAATACCTTTCAACAGTTTTCATTTATCTTTTTTATTATGCACGCTTGCATAATATGTAGCACATTTTTAGTTCGTATTAATTAGTGCTACTTCTTTAAACGTATTTTTGTTTAACAAACGCAGAAAGACATTCGTTTATCGTTTGTTTAACTTATTTATTTGATGCTCCACAATTAAAAAATATACCCATATTTATGTATTTAAAAAATCTTTAATAACTTCGATTGAATTGAATTTATTCTGTGTATAGTATTTGAAATGTAATTTATTCAAAGTTGTTAAATCATTTATTTTTTAATTATTTTAAGCGCTTTTTTTTATTTTCACTTATCCTATTAATCTGTTGCTGTATAAAATTTCAAATAATACCGTTCAACAACAGATGGTTTTAAATGGGCAATCTTAATTCATTAAATTTTTGTTATACAAGTTGTTTGAATTGGAAAATTTTATTAAACGTATTTAATGCTTTTCATTTCTGTGAAATTTAAAGTAAATTAATTTTGATTAAATCAATTTAAATATTTGACATTTTCAATGTATATAATAATAGATATGAGAGATTTTGAAAATGTGTATTTGAAAAAGAAAAATTTAAGAGAAAAATTAAATAATGTTACTTGATTTAAATAAAAATTAAATTATGGAGCATCAAGTTCAAGTTTGATATAATGTAAGATACAAATGATTCTGAAAAGAAAAAAAAAAAAAAAAAAAAAAAAAATCTGTTTAAATGAAAATATTTCAAAATAAAGTTACAAATATGTATTTTTCTGATTTCCCTCAGAATTTATATAAACTCAATATTTCTTTTTATGTAGTTCTTAAACAGAGAATAAACTTTACGAAATTAAATTTTGCAAAATTATTTAACTTGAGATTTTAATGGATTTAAAAATTAACTGAGCATAACTTACAGACTTATCAGCAAAATAAAGGACATTAAAAAAAAGATAAGAAAGAATAACACATCACAAATAATATTTCGTGGGTTCATGAACAGGGTACAGAATACATTTTAACTTATTTAAACTGCATATGTATTTTCGGTATAAAATAATAGTTGAAACTTTTTAATTTATTAATAATTAAACATTAAATAACAAAAAAATTTCATTTATTCAATTTTTTTTTTTTCAAAGTTATATGTATTACTGAAAAAAAAGTCATTTTTCTTCAGAGCAAAATTCCTTTTTTTTTTTTCTTTTTTTGAAATCCTGATAATAGTTGTGTGCAAAAATTCATAAAAGCAATTTTTTAAGAAAAAACACCTTCTAAGTTAGTATTTACTTAAAATATAATGTACATCTGATTTTTTTTTCTAAATGATTCCTGCTTATATTAAAACCAGTTGTGAACAAATACTTCATACACCTGCAGTAAGGAATTTTAATGAAAACTAACCGTTGAACTTCTCGTTTATTTCGCGACAATTTAACAGTAACGAAACGACAATCAGAAGTTTTCAATTCTGTCAGTAAACAAACTCGTAGAGTGATGAAATATTTTAATTATTGATAAAAGTAATCGGATTATGTATTTCTTTTATATTTTCTGTTTACTTTTTATAATTTATAAGGCGTGAAAAATATAAATGTTTTTGCAAGAAAATATTTGTTGTAAATATTAATCCCATATAGTAACTATCCCATTGAAACAAATTGTCGAATGCATTAAATAATAAATATCTATCCATTATTTCAGAAATGGATCTCTCTTAAAACATTCGTATTCTTCACGCCATTATAAATTACAAGAAGTAAACAGAAAATATTAAAAACTGAAAGAAATACATAATGAGATTAGTTATCAAAAATTTAAATATTTCGTTAATCTGAGTTTAATCATAGCAGTTAAATTTCTAATTGTCGTTACCGTTGTGCTACCGCGCAATAAATGAATCGGTCCGTGGAAGCAAAACCAAATCCTTCGTGGAGTGCTCCGCCCACTACCGAACAATTTAGTTTACAGTACGGGCACTAGTGGCGTTGTTAAGCTACTTCGCTGCATTGTGCATTATTTAACATGGGAGTGTCTTCGGTTCTAGGAAGGAATTGCCAAATCAAAATTTTTTTTATTTAGAGACTGCATGTGCAGAGTCTACTTTGAAAAGCTGATGGTGTGGATAGGGAAAATGTATCGATGCAAACACTGGTTTAGACTATAAACAATAAGTCTATATAAACTTTCTGGTGTGAGTTCTTTTATTAAAATTGAAGTGGGCTTTGTTGCGCAGGTTCTTTGTAAAAATGCCTTTTTTAGTAAAGTTTTCATTATTGCACGCGTAACCTAAAGTAAAATTTTTGCGTTTGCTATCCTCTACAAAGCGTAGAAAAGTTTAAAGATCTTTATCATTCTAAAATCTTTCTACTTATTGCAGTGATAAATGATAAGTCTTTTAAATGATCCCTGCAAATTTTCAATTTCCTTCCCTACCTTTAAAGACACTAGTAGTACTTTAAATTTCCAAAACTATTTAATTTATAGAAAATTTTCTGGCTTTGCTGTAAAAATAAATAATAAATTTTCTAATCGTTCCACCCCTCACAGCATACAGCATAATCTTTAAAATGATTTTTAAAAAAATATTCCGCCCTATTTTTTACTTTGAATTAACAATAAATAGACAACCGCCTAAATCCTTTTTTCCCAATAAGGTGATGCCCCCCGCCCTCTCCTCATTGCTGCAGAAGCACACAAATTTAAAATTTGAATATACAGTGAAACCTTTCTGTAAGGGTCATCTGCGATTCGATTGAAAATTGGCCCCTTATGAGAATTGGCCCTTGAATAGGGGTGACTAAATTTTTCATTTCTCTTTCTTTTTATGCCGAGATTTTTAAAATCTGCATATTCTTTCAGGAAGTTCTCTTTGTTTTTAACAATATTGCTTATTTGATTCTTGCTGCATTTAAACTGTGAAGCCAATTTTCTTGTAGATGTTCCTTGATCATGACAATTCACAACTTTTATTTTTTCATTCAAATCTAAATGTACTCTTTCGCTAGATTTAGGTACCATAATTTTAAATTTTACATAAGACAGGGCATAAAATTTCTAGTGCAAAAGTTGTGCTACAATATGCATTGACAGTTTTAGTAAATGTGAAATCCGTTTTTCTAGATAACCTTTTATCCTTTGTATTCCCACAACTGAGGGTCAAGTTTCCCTTCCAACATAAGCAGGTTGAAAGGTCAAACAAAGCGTAAGGAACCCTGTTTGTCTCACTTGTGGAAACTTTTGTGATCCTTCATTGTGTTACTAAATCCTCCCCATTCCCCCTGCCTTCTTTGTTTCAAGTGCAGTTGTTTCCTGAACTCTTATCTTTTGGTCCAGGAATTCACTACACCTGTTTAGAATTTAAGGCACATGTGAAAAAAGAAGACTTTTATGAGGGGTTGGTGCAGGTGGCACTTGAATAGCGATGGCCTTTCAAAGAAGTTTCACTGTAATTCTTTAAATCCTGGTTGTTATTTTGATATAAACATAAATAACTAATCAAATAATAACATGCTTCAAAAGCAATGTTGTATGACTATTGACTATAATTAAATTGATTAATGACCTCTTTTGTTTTACCCGACTGAAAAGAAGGGTTATGTGTTTCACGCGTATCTGTGTATGTGGATTTTTATGAATGAGGTCTCTATCGATTCGTCTTAATCTTCCGATGGTTATAGGATAGGTTTTGTTTTTATAAATTCAAAATGGTGGCTGTAAAATTAAAAATGGCGGTAGAGACGAAAAAAATATTACGCACCATATTGAGTGGCATATCATTGGATAGGTCTTTCAAAATGAAGACTATGTTTCGTTGACCATTTTGTAGTCAAAAGCCCCGTTTAAATATTACACAACCTGGAAGTTGTGTACTTTGGATCGCTACCTTTACTGTAACTGTAACTGTAACCTTCATAATAGATATCTATAGGCCTCATCAAAAGATTGTTTGTAGATAGGAACTAATAATTAAACACAACTTAAAAGTCATCAATACAAGTAAATAATAAATAAATAAACCCGACTGCGTAAAAAACGAACTAAAAAGAGGGAAACAAAATGACGTAGGAAAATAGTACAGTGTGTAATGGAAATCCTTTTTATTACCCGACTGCCAAGAAGGGTTATGTGTTTGAGGCGTATCTGGCTATGTGGATTTCTTTATACAGTTGAAACATCCCAACGGCTCGATGGACTTCAATGAATGAGGTTTCTATCGATTCGTCCTAACCGTCCGATGGTTATACGCTACGTTTTGTTTTTATAAATTCAAAATGGCTGCCGTAAAATACAAAATGGCGGTGGAGACGAAAAAAAGTTTTTTACGCACCCTATTGAGTGGCATATCATTGGAGATATCTTTCAAAATGAAAACCATGTTTCATTGACTATTTTACAGTCAGAAGTTCCGTTTAAATATAACACAACCTGAAAGTTGCGTATGTAGGATCTCTAGCTTTACTGCAACTCTAACCTTCAAGGACATCTATAGGCCTCATCAAAACAGTTTTTATAGATAGGAACCAGTAGTTAAACACAACTTAAAAGTCATCCATACAAGTAAATAAAAAAATAGGTGAGCAATATAAAAAATAGTTTCACATTGATGAGAAATAATTAATTAGTTGGCTTTTATTCAGTCGGGTTTTTTGATTTTTTAAATTTAATTACTTGTTTTTGCATATATTTGTATTTCCAAAAGATTCATTCTCATTTAAAGTTTAAATATCCGTAGATATTTTTATCATAGAGATTTAAAGTTGAGTGAAATTTGAAAAATACCTTTCAACAGTTTTCATTTATCTTTTTTATTATGCACGCTTGCATAATATGTAGCACATTTTTAGTTCGTATTAATTAGTGCTACTTCTTTAAACGTATTTTTGTTTAACAAACGCAGAAAGACATTCGTTTATCGTTTGTTTAACTTATTTATTTGATGCTCCACAATTAAAAAATATACCCATATTTATGTATTTAAAAAATCTTTAATAACTTCGATTGAATTGAATTTATTCTGTGTATAGTATTTGAAATGTAATTTATTCAAAGTTGTTAAATCATTTATTTTTTAATTATTTTAAGCGCTTTTTTTATTTTCACTTATCCTATTAATCTGTTGCTGTATAAAATTTCAAATAATACCGTTCAACAACAGATGGTTTTAAATGGGCAATCTTAATTCATTAAATTTTTGTTATACAAGTTGTTTGAATTGGAAAATTTTATTAAACGTATTTAATGCTTTTCATTTCTGTGAAATTTAAAGTAAATTAATTTTGATTAAATCAATTTAAATATTTGACATTTTCAATGTATATAATAATAGATATGAGAGATTTTGAAAATGTGTATTTGAAAAAGAAAAATTTAAGAGAAAAATTAAATAATGTTACTTGATTTAAATAAAAATTAAATTATGGAGCATCAAGTTCAAGTTTGATATAATGTAAGATACAAATGATTCTGAAAAGAAAAAAAAAAAAAAAAAAAAAAAAAAAATCTGTTTAAATGAAAATATTTCAAAATAAAGTTACAAATATGTATTTTTCTGATTTCCCTCAGAATTTATATAAACTCAATATTTCTTTTTACGTAGTTCTTAAACAGAGAATAATCTTTACGAAATTAAATTTTGCAAAATTATTTAGCTTGAGATTTTAATGGATTTAAAAATTAACTGAGCATAACTTACAGACTTATCAGCAAAATAAAGGACATTAAAAAAAAGATAAGAAAGAATAACACATCACAAACAATATTTCGTGGGTTCATGAACAGGGTACAGAATACATTTTAACTTATTTAAACTGCATATGTATTTTCGGTATAAAATAATAGTTGAAACTTTTTAATTTATTAATAATTAAACATTAAATAACAAAAAAATTTCATTTATTCAATTTTTTTTTTTTCAAAGTTATATGTATTACTGAAAAAAAAGTCATTTTTCTTCAGAGCAAAATTCCTTTTTTTTTTTTCTTTTTTTGAAATCCTGATAATAGTTGTGTGCAAAAATTCATAAAAGCAATTTTTTAAGAAAAAACACCTTCTAAGTTAGTATTTACTTAAAATATAATGTACATCTGATTTTTTTTTCTAAATGATTCCTGCTTATATTAAAACCAGTTGTGAACAAATACTTCATACACCTGCAGTAAGGAATTTTAATGAAAACTAACCGTTGAACTTCTCGTTTATTTCGCGACAATTTAACAGTAACGAAACGACAATCAGAAGTTTTCAATTCTGTCAGTAAACAAACTCGTAGAGTGATGAAATATTTTAATTATTGATAAAAGTAATCGGATTATGTATTTCTTTTATATTTTCTGTTTACTTTTTATAATTTATAAGGCGTGAAAAATATAAATGTTTTTGCAAGAAAATATTTGTTGTAAATATTAATCCCATATAGTAACTATCCCATTGAAACAAATTGTCGAATGCATTAAATAATAAATATCTATCCATTATTTCAGAAATGGATCTCTCTTAAAACATTCGTATTCTTCACGCCATTATAAATTACAAGAAGTAAACAGAAAATATTAAAAACTGAAAGAAATACATAATGAGATTAGTTATCAAAAATTTAAATATTTCGTTAATCTGAGTTTAATCATAGCAGTTAAATTTCTAATTGTCGTTACCGTTGTGCTACCGCGCAATAAATGAATCGGTCCGTGGAAGCAAAACCAAATCCTTCGTGGAGTGCTCCGCCCACTACCGAACAATTTAGTTTACAGTACGGGCACTAGTGGCGTTGTTAAGCTACTTCGCTGCATTGTGCATTATTTAACATGGGAGTGTCTTCGGTTCTAGGAAGGAATTGCCAAATCAAAATTTTTTTTATTTAGAGACTGCATGTGCAGAGTCTACTTTGAAAAGCTGATGGTGTGGATAGGGAAAATGTATCGATGCAAACACTGGTTTAGACTATAAACAATAAGTCTATATAAACTTTCTGGTGTGAGTTCTTTTATTAAAATTGAAGTGGGCTTTGTTGCGCAGGTTCTTTGTAAAAATGCCTTTTTTAGTAAAGTTTTCATTATTGCACGCGTAACCTAAAGTAAAATTTTTGCGTTTGCTATCCTCTACAAAGCGTAGAAAAGTTTAAAGATCTTTATCATTCTAAAATCTTTCTACTTATTGCAGTGATAAATGATAAGTCTTTTAAATGATCCCTGCAAATTTTCAATTTCCTTCCCTACCTTTAAAGACACTAGTAGTACTTTAAATTTCCAAAACTATTTAATTTATAGAAAATTTTCTGGCTTTGCTGTAAAAATAAATAATAAATTTTCTAATCGTTCCACCCCTCACAGCATACAGCATAATCTTTAAAATGATTTTTAAAAAAATATTCCGCCCTATTTTTTACTTTGAATTAACAATAAATAGACAACCGCCTAAATCCTTTTTTCCCAATAAGGTGATGCCCCCCGCCCTCTCCTCATTGCTGCAGAAGCACACAAATTTAAAATTTGAATATACAGTGAAACCTTTCTGTAAGGGTCATCTGCGATTCGATTGAAAATTGGCCCCTTATGAGAATTGGCCCTTGAATAGGGGTGACTAAATTTTTCATTTCTCTTTCTTTTTATGCCGAGATTTTTAAAATCTGCATATTCTTTCAGGAAGTTCTCTTTGTTTTTAACAATATTGCTTATTTGATTCTTGCTGCATTTAAACTGTGAAGCCAATTTTCTTGTAGATGTTCCTTGATCATGACAATTCACAACTTTTATTTTTTCATTCAAATCTAAATGTACTCTTTCGCTAGATTTAGGTACCATAATTTTAAATTTTACATAAGACAGGGCATAAAATTTCTAGTGCAAAAGTTGTGCTACAATATGCATTGACAGTTTTAGTAAATGTGAAATCCGTTTTTCTAGATAACCTTTTATCCTTTGTATTCCCACAACTGAGGGTCAAGTTTCCCTTCCAACATAAGCAGGTTGAAAGGTCAAACAAAGCGTAAGGAACCCTGTTTGTCTCACTTGTGGAAACTTTTGTGATCCTTCATTGTGTTACTAAATCCTCCCCATTCCCCCTGCCTTCTTTGTTTCAAGTGCAGTTGTTTCCTGAACTCTTATCTTTTGGTCCAGGAATTCACTACACCTGTTTAGAATTTAAGGCACATGTGAAAAAAGAAGACTTTTATGAGGGGTTGGTGCAGGTGGCACTTGAATAGCGATGGCCTTTCAAAGAAGTTTCACTGTAATTCTTTAAATCCTGGTTGTTATTTTGATATAAACATAAATAACTAATCAAATAATAACATGCTTCAAAAGCAATGTTGTATGACTATTGACTATAATTAAATTGATTAATGACCTCTTTTGTTTTACCCGACTGAAAAGAAGGGTTATGTGTTTCACGCGTATCTGTGTATGTGGATTTTTATGAATGAGGTCTCTATCGATTCGTCTTAATCTTCCGATGGTTATAGGATAGGTTTTGTTTTTATAAATTCAAAATGGTGGCTGTAAAATTAAAAATGGCGGTAGAGACGAAAAAAATATTACGCACCATATTGAGTGGCATATCATTGGATAGGTCTTTCAAAATGAAGACTATGTTTCGTTGACCATTTTGTAGTCAAAAGCCCCGTTTAAATATTACACAACCTGGAAGTTGTGTACTTTGGATCGCTACCTTTACTGTAACTGTAACTGTAACCTTCATAATAGATATCTATAGGCCTCATCAAAAGATTGTTTGTAGATAGGAACTAATAATTAAACACAACTTAAAAGTCATCAATACAAGTAAATAATAAATAAATAAACCCGACTGCGTAAAAAACGAACTAAAAAGAGGGAAACAAAATGACGTAGGAAAATAGTACAGTGTGTAATGGAAATCCTTTTTATTACCCGACTGCCAAGAAGGGTTATGTGTTTGAGGCGTATCTGGCTATGTGGATTTCTTTATACAGTTGAAACATCCCAACGGCTCGATGGACTTCAATGAATGAGGTTTCTATCGATTCGTCCTAACCGTCCGATGGTTATACGCTACGTTTTGTTTTTATAAATTCAAAATGGCTGCCGTAAAATACAAAATGGCGGTGGAGACGAAAAAAAGTTTTTTACGCACCCTATTGAGTGGCATATCATTGGAGATATCTTTCAAAATGAAAACCATGTTTCATTGACTATTTTACAGTCAGAAGTTCCGTTTAAATATAACACAACCTGAAAGTTGCGTATGTAGGATCTCTAGCTTTACTGCAACTCTAACCTTCAAGGACATCTATAGGCCTCATCAAAACAGTTTTTATAGATAGGAACCAGTAGTTAAACACAACTTAAAAGTCATCCATACAAGTAAATAAAAAAATAGGTGAGCAATATAAAAAATAGTTTCACATTGATGAGAAATAATTAATTAGTTGGCTTTTATTCAGTCGGGTTTTTTGATTTTTTAAATTTAATTACTTGTTTTTGCATATATTTGTATTTCCAAAAGATTCATTCTCATTTAAAGTTTAAATATCCGTAGATATTTTTATCATAGAGATTTAAAGTTGAGTGAAATTTGAAAAATACCTTTCAACAGTTTTCATTTATCTTTTTTATTATGCACGCTTGCATAATATGTAGCACATTTTTAGTTCGTATTAATTAGTGCTACTTCTTTAAACGTATTTTTGTTTAACAAACGCAGAAAGACATTCGTTTATCGTTTGTTTAACTTATTTATTTGATGCTCCACAATTAAAAAATATACCCATATTTATGTATTTAAAAAATCTTTAATAACTTCGATTGAATTGAATTTATTCTGTGTATAGTATTTGAAATGTAATTTATTCAAAGTTGTTAAATCATTTATTTTTTAATTATTTTAAGCGCTTTTTTTATTTTCACTTATCCTATTAATCTGTTGCTGTATAAAATTTCAAATAATACCGTTCAACAACAGATGGTTTTAAATGGGCAATCTTAATTCATTAAATTTTTGTTATACAAGTTGTTTGAATTGGAAAATTTTATTAAACGTATTTAATGCTTTTCATTTCTGTGAAATTTAAAGTAAATTAATTTTGATTAAATCAATTTAAATATTTGACATTTTCAATGTATATAATAATAGATATGAGAGATTTTGAAAATGTGTATTTGAAAAAGAAAAATTTAAGAGAAAAATTAAATAATGTTACTTGATTTAAATAAAAATTAAATTATGGAGCATCAAGTTCAAGTTTGATATAATGTAAGATACAAATGATTCTGAAAAGAAAAAAAAAAAAAAAAAAAAAAAAAAAAATCTGTTTAAATGAAAATATTTCAAAATAAAGTTACAAATATGTATTTTTCTGATTTCCCTCAGAATTTATATAAACTCAATATTTCTTTTTACGTAGTTCTTAAACAGAGAATAATCTTTACGAAATTAAATTTTGCAAAATTATTTAGCTTGAGATTTTAATGGATTTAAAAATTAACTGAGCATAACTTACAGACTTATCAGCAAAATAAAGGACATTAAAAAAAAGATAAGAAAGAATAACACATCACAAACAATATTTCGTGGGTTCATGAACAGGGTACAGAATACATTTTAACTTATTTAAACTGCATATGTATTTTCGGTATAAAATAATAGTTGAAACTTTTTAATTTATTAATAATTAAACATTAAATAACAAAAAAATTTCATTTATTCAATTTTTTTTTTTCAAAGTTATATGTATTACTGAAAAAAAAGTCATTTTTCTTCAGAGCAAAATTCCTTTTTTTTTTTTCTTTTTTTGAAATCCTGATAATAGTTGTGTGCAAAAATTCATAAAAGCAATTTTTTAAGAAAAAACACCTTCTAAGTTAGTATTTACTTAAAATATAATGTACATCTGATTTTTTTTTCTAAATGATTCCTGCTTATATTAAAACCAGTTGTGAACAAATACTTCATACACCTGCAGTAAGGAATTTTAATGAAAACTAACCGTTGAACTTCTCGTTTATTTCGCGACAATTTAACAGTAACGAAACGACAATCAGAAGTTTTCAATTCTGTCAGTAAACAAACTCGTAGAGTGATGAAATATTTTAATTATTGATAAAAGTAATCGGATTATGTATTTCTTTTATATTTTCTGTTTACTTTTTATAATTTATAAGGCGTGAAAAATATAAATGTTTTTGCAAGAAAATATTTGTTGTAAATATTAATCCCATATAGTAACTATCCCATTGAAACAAATTGTCGAATGCATTAAATAATAAATATCTATCCATTATTTCAGAAATGGATCTCTCTTAAAGCATTCGTATTCTTCACGCCATTATAAATTACAAGAAGTAAACAGAAAATATTAAAAACTGAAAGAAATACATAATGAGATTAGTTATCAAAAATTTAAATATTTCGTTAATCTGAGTTTAATCATAGCAGTTAAATTTCTAATTGTCGTTACCGTTGTGCTGCCGCGCAATAAATGAATCGGTCCGTGGAAGCAAAACCAAATCCTTCGTGGAGTGCTCCGCCCACTACCGAACAATTTAGTTTACAGTACGGGCACTAGTGGCGTTGTTAAGCTACTTCGCTGCATTGTGCATTATTTAACATGGGAGTGTCTTCGGTTCCAGGAAGGAATTGCCAAATCAAAATTTTTTTTATTTAGAGACTGCATGTGCAGAGTCTACTTTGAAAAGCTGATGGTGTGGATAGGGAAAATGTATCGATACAAACACTGGTTTAGACTATAAACAATAAGTCTATATAAACTTTCTGGTGTGAGTTCTTTTATTAAAATTGAAGTGGGCTTTGTTGCGCAGGTTCTTTGTAAAAATGCCTTTTTTAGTAAAGTTTTCATTATTGCACGCGTAACCTAAAGTAAAATTTTTGCGTTTGCTATCCTCTACAAAGCGTAGAAAAGTTTAAAGATCTTTATCATTCTAAAATCTTTCTACTTATTGCAGTGATAAATGATAAGTCTTTTAAATGATCCCTGCAAATTTTCAATTTCCTTCCCTACCTTTAAAGACACTAGTAGTACTTTAAATTTCCAAAACTATTTAATTTATAGAAAATTTTCTGGCTTTGCTGTAAAAATAAATAATAAATTTTCTAATCGTTCCACCCCTCACAGCATACAGCATAATCTTTAAAATGATTTTTAAAAAAATATTCCGCCCTATTTTTTACTTTGAATTAACAATAAATAGACAACCGCCTAAATCCTTTTTTCCCAATAAGGTGATGCCCCCCGCCCTCTCCTCATTGCTGCAGAAGCACACAAATTTAAAATTTGAATATACAGTGAAACCTTTCTGTAAGGGTCATCTGCGATTCGATTGAAAATTGGCCCCTTATGAGAATTGGCCCTTGAATAGGGGTGACTAAATTTTTCATTTCTCTTTCTTTTTATGCCGAGATTTTTAAAATCTGCATATTCTTTCAGGAAGTTCTCTTTGTTTTTAACAATATTGCTTATTTGATTCTTGCTGCATTTAAACTGTGAAGCCAATTTTCTTGTAGATGTTCCTTGATCATGACAATTCACAACTTTTATTTTTTCATTCAAATCTAAATGTACTCTTTCGCTAGATTTAGGTACCATAATTTTAAATTTTACATAAGACAGGGCATAAAATTTCTAGTGCAAAAGTTGTGCTACAATATGCATTGACAGTTTTAGTAAATGTGAAATCCGTTTTTCTAGATAACCTTTTATCCTTTGTATTCCCACAACTGAGGGTCAAGTTTCCCTTCCAACATAAGCAGGTTGAAAGGTCAAACAAAGCGTAAGGAACCCTGTTTGTCTCACTTGTGGAAACTTTTGTGATCCTTCATTGTGTTACTAAATCCTCCCCATTCCCCCTGCCTTCTTTGTTTCAAGTGCAGTTGTTTCCTGAACTCTTATCTTTTGGTCCAGGAATTCACTACACCTGTTTAGAATTTAAGGCACATGTGAAAAAAGAAGACTTTTATGAGGGGTTGGTGCAGGTGGCACTTGAATAGCGATGGCCTTTCAAAGAAGTTTCACTGTAATTCTTTAAATCCTGGTTGTTATTTTGATATAAACATAAATAACTAATCAAATAATAACATGCTTCAAAAGCAATGTTGTATGACTATTGACTATAATTAAATTGATTAATGACCTCTTTTGTTTTACCCGACTGAAAAGAAGGGTTATGTGTTTCACGCGTATCTGTGTATGTGGATTTTTATGAATGAGGTCTCTATCGATTCGTCTTAATCTTCCGATGGTTATAGGATAGGTTTTGTTTTTATAAATTCAAAATGGTGGCTGTAAAATTAAAAATGGCGGTAGAGACGAAAAAAATATTACGCACCATATTGAGTGGCATATCATTGGATAGGTCTTTCAAAATGAAGACTATGTTTCGTTGACCATTTTGTAGTCAAAAGCCCCGTTTAAATATTACACAACCTGGAAGTTGTGTACTTTGGATCGCTACCTTTACTGTAACTGTAACTGTAACCTTCATAATAGATATCTATAGGCCTCATCAAAAGATTGTTTGTAGATAGGAACTAATAATTAAACACAACTTAAAAGTCATCAATACAAGTAAATAATAAATAAATAAACCCGACTGCGTAAAAAACGAACTAAAAAGAGGGAAACAAAATGACGTAGGAAAATAGTACAGTGTGTAATGGAAATCCTTTTTATTACCCGACTGCCAAGAAGGGTTATGTGTTTGAGGCGTATCTGGCTATGTGGATTTCTTTATACAGTTGAAACATCCCAACGGCTCGATGGACTTCAATGAATGAGGTTTCTATCGATTCGTCCTAACCGTCCGATGGTTATACGCTACGTTTTGTTTTTATAAATTCAAAATGGCTGCCGTAAAATACAAAATGGCGGTGGAGACGAAAAAAAGTTTTTTACGCACCCTATTGAGTGGCATATCATTGGAGATATCTTTCAAAATGAAAACCATGTTTCATTGACTATTTTACAGTCAGAAGTTCCGTTTAAATATAACACAACCTGAAAGTTGCGTATGTAGGATCTCTAGCTTTACTGCAACTCTAACCTTCAAGGACATCTATAGGCCTCATCAAAACAGTTTTTATAGATAGGAACCAGTAGTTAAACACAACTTAAAAGTCATCCATACAAGTAAATAAAAAAATAGGTGAGCAATATAAAAAATAGTTTCACATTGATGAGAAATAATTAATTAGTTGGCTTTTATTCAGTCGGGTTTTTTGATTTTTTAAATTTAATTACTTGTTTTTGCATATATTTGTATTTCCAAAAGATTCATTCTCATTTAAAGTTTAAATATCCGTAGATATTTTTATCATAGAGATTTAAAGTTGAGTGAAATTTGAAAAATACCTTTCAACAGTTTTCATTTATCTTTTTTATTATGCACGCTTGCATAATATGTAGCACATTTTTAGTTCGTATTAATTAGTGCTACTTCTTTAAACGTATTTTTGTTTAACAAACGCAGAAAGACATTCGTTTATCGTTTGTTTAACTTATTTATTTGATGCTCCACAATTAAAAAATATACCCATATTTATGTATTTAAAAAATCTTTAATAACTTCGATTGAATTGAATTTATTCTGTGTATAGTATTTGAAATGTAATTTATTCAAAGTTGTTAAATCATTTATTTTTTAATTATTTTAAGCGCTTTTTTTATTTTCACTTATCCTATTAATCTGTTGCTGTATAAAATTTCAAATAATACCGTTCAACAACAGATGGTTTTAAATGGGCAATCTTAATTCATTAAATTTTTGTTATACAAGTTGTTTGAATTGGAAAATTTTATTAAACGTATTTAATGCTTTTCATTTCTGTGAAATTTAAAGTAAATTAATTTTGATTAAATCAATTTAAATATTTGACATTTTCAATGTATATAATAATAGATATGAGAGATTTTGAAAATGTGTATTTGAAAAAGAAAAATTTAAGAGAAAAATTAAATAATGTTACTTGATTTAAATAAAAATTAAATTATGGAGCATCAAGTTCAAGTTTGATATAATGTAAGATACAAATGATTCTGAAAAGAAAAAAAAAAAAAAAAAAAAAAAAAAAAATCTGTTTAAATGAAAATATTTCAAAATAAAGTTACAAATATGTATTTTTCTGATTTCCCTCAGAATTTATATAAACTCAATATTTCTTTTTACGTAGTTCTTAAACAGAGAATAATCTTTACGAAATTAAATTTTGCAAAATTATTTAGCTTGAGATTTTAATGGATTTAAAAATTAACTGAGCATAACTTACAGACTTATCAGCAAAATAAAGGACATTAAAAAAAGATAAGAAAGAATAACACATCACAAACAATATTTCGTGGGTTCATGAACAGGGTACAGAATACATTTTAACTTATTTAAACTGCATATGTATTTTCGGTATAAAATAATAGTTGAAACTTTTTAATTTATTAATAATTAAACATTAAATAACAAAAAAATTTCATTTATTCAATTTTTTTTTTTCAAAGTTATATGTATTACTGAAAAAAAAGTCATTTTTCTTCAGAGCAAAATTCCTTTTTTTTTTTTCTTTTTTTGAAATCCTGATAATAGTTGTGTGCAAAAATTCATAAAAGCAATTTTTTAAGAAAAAACACCTTCTAAGTTAGTATTTACTTAAAATATAATGTACATCTGATTTTTTTTTCTAAATGATTCCTGCTTATATTAAAACCAGTTGTGAACAAATACTTCATACACCTGCAGTAAGGAATTTTAATGAAAACTAACCGTTGAACTTCTCGTTTATTTCGCGACAATTTAACAGTAACGAAACGACAATCAGAAGTTTTCAATTCTGTCAGTAAACAAACTCGTAGAGTGATGAAATATTTTAATTATTGATAAAAGTAATCGGATTATGTATTTCTTTTATATTTTCTGTTTACTTTTTATAATTTATAAGGCGTGAAAAATATAAATGTTTTTGCAAGAAAATATTTGTTGTAAATATTAATCCCATATAGTAACTATCCCATTGAAACAAATTGTCGAATGCATTAAATAATAAATATCTATCCATTATTTCAGAAATGGATCTCTCTTAAAGCATTCGTATTCTTCACGCCATTATAAATTACAAGAAGTAAACAGAAAATATTAAAAACTGAAAGAAATACATAATGAGATTAGTTATCAAAAATTTAAATATTTCGTTAATCTGAGTTTAATCATAGCAGTTAAATTTCTAATTGTCGTTACCGTTGTGCTGCCGCGCAATAAATGAATCGGTCCGTGGAAGCAAAACCAAATCCTTCGTGGAGTGCTCCGCCCACTACCGAACAATTTAGTTTACAGTACGGGCACTAGTGGCGTTGTTAAGCTACTTCGCTGCATTGTGCATTATTTAACATGGGAGTGTCTTCGGTTCCAGGAAGGAATTGCCAAATCAAAATTTTTTTTATTTAGAGACTGCATGTGCAGAGTCTACTTTGAAAAGCTGATGGTGTGGATAGGGAAAATGTATCGATACAAACACTGGTTTAGACTATAAACAATAAGTCTATATAAACTTTCTGGTGTGAGTTCTTTTATTAAAATTGAAGTGGGCTTTGTTGCGCAGGTTCTTTGTAAAAATGCCTTTTTTAGTAAAGTTTTCATTATTGCACGCGTAACCTAAAGTAAAATTTTTGCGTTTGTTATCCTCTACAAAGCGTAGAAAAGTTTAAAGATCTTTATCATTCTAAAATCTTTCTACTTATTGCAGTGATAAATGATAAGTCTTTTAAATGATCCCTGCAAATTTTCAATTTCCTTCCCTACCTTTAAAGACACTAGTAGTACTTTAAATTTCCAAAACTATTTAATTTATAGAAAATTTTCTGGCTTTGCTGTAAAAATAAATAATAAATTTTCTAATCGTTCCACCCCTCACAGCATACAGCATAATCTTTAAAATGATTTTTAAAAAAATATTCCGCCCTATTTTTTACTTTGAATTAACAATAAATAGACAACCGCCTAAATCCTTTTTTCCCAATAAGGTGATGCCCCCCGCCCTCTCCTCATTGCTGCAGAAGCACACAAATTTAAAATTTGAATATACAGTGAAACCTTTCTGTAAGGGTCATCTGCGATTCGATTGAAAATTGGCCCCTTATGAGAATTGGCCCTTGAATAGGGGTGACTAAATTTTTCATTTCTCTTTCTTTTTATGCCGAGATTTTTAAAATCTGCATATTCTTTCAGGAAGTTCTCTTTGTTTTTAACAATATTGCTTATTTGATTCTTGCTGCATTTAAACTGTGAAGCCAATTTTCTTGTAGATGTTCCTTGATCATGACAATTCACAACTTTTATTTTTTCATTCAAATCTAAATGTACTCTTTCGCTAGATTTAGGTACCATAATTTTAAATTTTACATAAGACAGGGCATAAAATTTCTAGTGCAAAAGTTGTGCTACAATATGCATTGACAGTTTTAGTAAATGTGAAATCCGTTTTTCTAGATAACCTTTTATCCTTTGTATTCCCACAACTGAGGGTCAAGTTTCCCTTCCAACATAAGCAGGTTGAAAGGTCAAACAAAGCGTAAGGAACCCTGTTTGTCTCACTTGTGGAAACTTTTGTGATCCTTCATTGTGTTACTAAATCCTCCCCATTCCCCCTGCCTTCTTTGTTTCAAGTGCAGTTGTTTCCTGAACTCTTATCTTTTGGTCCAGGAATTCACTACACCTGTTTAGAATTTAAGGCACATGTGAAAAAAGAAGACTTTTATGAGGGGTTGGTGCAGGTGGCACTTGAATAGCGATGGCCTTTCAAAGAAGTTTCACTGTAATTCTTTAAATCCTGGTTGTTATTTTGATATAAACATAAATAACTAATCAAATAATAACATCCTTCAAAAGCAATGTTGTATGACTATTGACTATAATTAAATTGATTAATGACCTCTTTTGTTTTACCCGACTGAAAAGAAGGGTTATGTGTTTCACGCGTATCTGTGTATGTGGATTTTTATGAATGAGGTCTCTATCGATTCGTCTTAATCTTCCGATGGTTATAGGATAGGTTTTGTTTTTATAAATTCAAAATGGTGGCTGTAAAATTAAAAATGGCGGTAGAGACGAAAAAAATATTACGCACCATATTGAGTGGCATATCATTGGATAGGTCTTTCAAAATGAAGACTATGTTTCGTTGACCATTTTGTAGTCAAAAGCCCCGTTTAAATATTACACAACCTGGAAGTTGTGTACTTTGGATCGCTACCTTTACTGTAACTGTAACTGTAACCTTCATAATAGATATCTATAGGCCTCATCAAAAGATTGTTTGTAGATAGGAACTAATAATTAAACACAACTTAAAAGTCATCAATACAAGTAAATAATAAATAAATAAACCCGACTGCGTAAAAAACGAACTAAAAAGAGGGAAACAAAATGACGTAGGAAAATAGTACAGTGTGTAATGGAAATCCTTTTTATTACCCGACTGCCAAGAAGGGTTATGTGTTTGAGGCGTATCTGGCTATGTGGATTTCTTTATACAGTTGAAACATCCCAACGGCTCGATGGACTTCAATGAATGAGGTTTCTATCGATTCGTCCTAACCGTCCGATGGTTATACGCTACGTTTTGTTTTTATAAATTCAAAATGGCTGCCGTAAAATACAAAATGGCGGTGGAGACGAAAAAAAGTTTTTTACGCACCCTATTGAGTGGCATATCATTGGAGATATCTTTCAAAATGAAAACCATGTTTCATTGACTATTTTACAGTCAGAAGTTCCGTTTAAATATAACACAACCTGAAAGTTGCGTATGTAGGATCTCTAGCTTTACTGCAACTCTAACCTTCAAGGACATCTATAGGCCTCATCAAAACAGTTTTTATAGATAGGAACCAGTAGTTAAACACAACTTAAAAGTCATCCATACAAGTAAATAAAAAAATAGGTGAGCAATATAAAAAATAGTTTCACATTGATGAGAAATAATTAATTAGTTGGCTTTTATTCAGTCGGGTTTTTTGATTTTTTAAATTTAATTACTTGTTTTTGCATATATTTGTATTTCCAAAAGATTCATTCTCATTTAAAGTTTAAATATCCGTAGATATTTTTATCATAGAGATTTAAAGTTGAGTGAAATTTGAAAAATACCTTTCAACAGTTTTCATTTATCTTTTTTATTATGCACGCTTGCATAATATGTAGCACATTTTTAGTTCGTATTAATTAGTGCTACTTCTTTAAACGTATTTTTGTTTAACAAACGCAGAAAGACATTCGTTTATCGTTTGTTTAACTTATTTATTTGATGCTCCACAATTAAAAAATATACCCATATTTATGTATTTAAAAAATCTTTAATAACTTCGATTGAATTGAATTTATTCTGTGTATAGTATTTGAAATGTAATTTATTCAAAGTTGTTAAATCATTTATTTTTTAATTATTTTAAGCGCTTTTTTTATTTTCACTTATCCTATTAATCTGTTGCTGTATAAAATTTCAAATAATACCGTTCAACAACAGATGGTTTTAAATGGGCAATCTTAATTCATTAAATTTTTGTTATACAAGTTGTTTGAATTGGAAAATTTTATTAAACGTATTTAATGCTTTTCATTTCTGTGAAATTTAAAGTAAATTAATTTTGATTAAATCAATTTAAATATTTGACATTTTCAATGTATATAATAATAGATATGAGAGATTTTGAAAATGTGTATTTGAAAAAGAAAAATTTAAGAGAAAAATTAAATAATGTTACTTGATTTAAATAAAAATTAAATTATGGAGCATCAAGTTCAAGTTTGATATAATGTAAGATACAAATGATTCTGAAAAGAAAAAAAAAAAAAAAAAAAAAAAAAATCTGTTTAAATGAAAATATTTCAAAATAAAGTTACAAATATGTATTTTTCTGATTTCCCTCAGAATTTATATAAACTCAATATTTCTTTTTATGTAGTTCTTAAACAGAGAATAATCTTTACGAAATTAAATTTTGCAAAATTATTTAGCTTGAGATTTTAATGGATTTAAAAATTAACTGAGCATAACTTACAGACTTATCAGCAAAATAAAGGACATTAAAAAAAAGATAAGAAAGAATAACACATCACAAACAATATTTCGTGGGTTCATGAACAGGGTACAGAATACATTTTAACTTATTTAAACTGCATATGTATTTTCGGTATAAAATAATAGTTGAAACTTTTTAATTTATTAATAATTAAACATTAAATAACAAAAAAATTTCATTTATTCAATTTTTTTTTTCAAAGTTATATGTATTACTGAAAAAAAAGTCATTTTTCTTCAGAGCAAAATTCCTTTTTTTTTTTTTTCTTTTTTTGAAATCCTGATAATAGTTGTGTGCAAAAATTCATAAAAGCAATTTTTTAAGAAAAAACACCTTCTAAGTTAGTATTTACTTAAAATATAATGTACATCTGATTTTTTTTTCTAAATGATTCCTGCTTATATTAAAACCAGTTGTGAACAAATACTTCATACACCTGCAGTAAGGAATTTTAATGAAAACTAACCGTTGAACTTCTCGTTTATTTCGCGACAATTTAACAGTAACGAAACGACAATCAGAAGTTTTCAATTCTGTCAGTAAACAAACTCGTAGAGTGATGAAATATTTTAATTATTGATAAAAGTAATCGGATTATGTATTTCTTTTATATTTTCTGTTTACTTTTTATAATTTATAAGGCGTGAAAAATATAAATGTTTTTGCAAGAAAATATTTGTTGTAAATATTAATCCCATATAGTAACTATCCCATTGAAACAAATTGTCGAATGCATTAAATAATAAATATCTATCCATTATTTCAGAAATGGATCTCTCTTAAAACATTCGTATTCTTCACGCCATTATAAATTACAAGAAGTAAACAGAAAATATTAAAAACTGAAAGAAATACATAATGAGATTAGTTATCAAAAATTTAAATATTTCGTTAATCTGAGTTTAATCATAGCAGTTAAATTTCTAATTGTCGTTACCGTTGTGCTGCCGCGCAATAAATGAATCGGTCCGTGGAAGCAAAACCAAATCCTTCGTGGAGTGCTCCGCCCACTACCGAACAATTTAGTTTACAGTACGGGCACTAGTGGCGTTGTTAAGCTACTTCGCTGCATTGTGCATTATTTAACATGGGAGTGTCTTCGGTTCCAGGAAGGAATTGCCAAATCAAAATTTTTTTTATTTAGAGACTGCATGTGCAGAGTCTACTTTGAAAAGCTGATGGTGTGGATAGGGAAAATGTATCGATACAAACACTGGTTTAGACTATAAACAATAAGTCTATATAAACTTTCTGGTGTGAGTTCTTTTATTAAAATTGAAGTGGGCTTTGTTGCGCAGGTTCTTTGTAAAAATGCCTTTTTTAGTAAAGTTTTCATTATTGCACGCGTAACCTAAAGTAAAATTTTTGCGTTTGCTATCCTCTACAAAGCGTAGAAAAGTTTAAAGATCTTTATCATTCTAAAATCTTTCTACTTATTGCAGTGATAAATGATAAGTCTTTTAAATGATCCCTGCAAATTTTCAATTTCCTTCCCTACCTTTAAAGACACTAGTAGTACTTTAAATTTCCAAAACTATTTAATTTATAGAAAATTTTCTGGCTTTGCTGTAAAAATAAATAATAAATTTTCTAATCGTTCCACCCCTCACAGCATACAGCATAATCTTTAAAATGATTTTTAAAAAAATATTCCGCCCTATTTTTTACTTTGAATTAACAATAAATAGACAACCGCCTAAATCCTTTTTTCCCAATAAGGTGATGCCCCCCGCCCTCTCCTCATTGCTGCAGAAGCACACAAATTTAAAATTTGAATATACAGTGAAACCTTTCTGTAAGGGTCATCTGCGATTCGATTGAAAATTGGCCCCTTATGAGAATTGGCCCTTGAATAGGGGTGACTAAATTTTTCATTTCTCTTTCTTTTTATGCCGAGATTTTTAAAATCTGCATATTCTTTCAGGAAGTTCTCTTTGTTTTTAACAATATTGCTTATTTGATTCTTGCTGCATTTAAACTGTGAAGCCAATTTTCTTGTAGATGTTCCTTGATCATGACAATTCACAATTTTTATTTTTTCATTCAAATCTAAATGTACTCTTTCGCTAGATTTAGGTACCATAATTTTAAATTTTACATAAGACAGGGCATAAAATTTCTAGTGCAAAAGTTGTGCTACAATATGCATTGACAGTTTTAGTAAATGTGAAATCCGTTTTTCTAGATAACCTTTTATCCTTTGTATTCCCACAACTGAGGGTCAAGTTTCCCTTCCAACATAAGCAGGTTGAAAGGTCAAACAAAGCGTAAGGAACCCTGTTTGTCTCACTTGTGGAAACTTTTGTGATCCTTCATTGTGTTACTAAATCCTCCCCATTCCCCCTGCCTTCTTTGTTTCAAGTGCAGTTGTTTCCTGAACTCTTATCTTTTGGTCCAGGAATTCACTACACCTGTTTAGAATTTAAGGCACATGTGAAAAAAGAAGACTTTTATGAGGGGTTGGTGCAGGTGGCACTTGAATAGCGATGGCCTTTCAAAGAAGTTTCACTGTAATTCTTTAAATCCTGGTTGTTATTTTGATATAAACATAAATAACTAATCAAATAATAACATGCTTCAAAAGCAATGTTGTATGACTATTGACTATAATTAAATTGATTAATGACCTCTTTTGTTTTACCCGACTGAAAAGAAGGGTTATGTGTTTCACGCGTATCTGTGTATGTGGATTTTTATGAATGAGGTCTCTATCGATTCGTCTTAATCTTCCGATGGTTATAGGATAGGTTTTGTTTTTATAAATTCAAAATTGTGGCTGTAAAATTAAAAATGGCGGTAGAGACGAAAAAAATATTACGCACCATATTGAGTGGCATATCATTGGATAGGTCTTTCAAAATGAAGACTATGTTTCGTTGACCATTTTGTAGTCAAAAGCCCCGTTTAAATATTACACAACCTGGAAGTTGTGTACTTTGGATCGCTACCTTTACTGTAACTGTAACTGTAACCTTCATAATAGATATCTATAGGCCTCATCAAAAGATTGTTTGTAGATAGGAACTAATAATTAAACACAACTTAAAAGTCATCAATACAAGTAAATAATAAATAAATAAACCCGACTGCGTAAAAAACGAACTAAAAAGAGGGAAACAAAATGACGTAGGAAAATAGTACAGTGTGTAATGGAAATCCTTTTTATTACCCGACTGCCAAGAAGGGTTATGTGTTTGAGGCGTATCTGGCTATGTGGATTTCTTTATACAGTTGAAACATCCCAACGGCTCGATGGACTTCAATGAATGAGGTTTCTATCGATTCGTCCTAACCGTCCGATGGTTATACGCTACGTTTTGTTTTTATAAATTCAAAATGGCTGCCGTAAAATACAAAATGGCGGTGGAGACGAAAAAAAGTTTTTTACGCACCCTATTGAGTGGCATATCATTGGAGATATCTTTCAAAATGAAAACCATGTTTCATTGACTATTTTACAGTCAGAAGTTCCGTTTAAATATAACACAACCTGAAAGTTGCGTATGTAGGATCTCTAGCTTTACTGCAACTCTAACCTTCAAGGACATCTATAGGCCTCATCAAAACAGTTTTTATAGATAGGAACCAGTAGTTAAACACAACTTAAAAGTCATCCATACAAGTAAATAAAAAAATAGGTGAGCAATATAAAAAATAGTTTCACATTGATGAGAAATAATTAATTAGTTGGCTTTTATTCAGTCGGGTTTTTTGATTTTTTAAATTTAATTACTTGTTTTTGCATATATTTGTATTTCCAAAAGATTCATTCTCATTTAAAGTTTAAATATCCGTAGATATTTTTATCATAGAGATTTAAAGTTGAGTGAAATTTGAAAAATACCTTTCAACAGTTTTCATTTATCTTTTTTATTATGCACGCTTGCATAATATGTAGCACATTTTTAGTTCGTATTAATTAGTGCTACTTCTTTAAACGTATTTTTGTTTAACAAACGCAGAAAGACATTCGTTTATCGTTTGTTTAACTTATTTATTTGATGCTCCACAATTAAAAAATATACCCATATTTATGTATTTAAAAAATCTTTAATAACTTCGATTGAATTGAATTTATTCTGTGTATAGTATTTGAAATGTAATTTATTCAAAGTTGTTAAATCATTTATTTTTTAATTATTTTAAGCGCTTTTTTTATTTTCACTTATCCTATTAATCTGTTGCTGTATAAAATTTCAAATAATACCGTTCAACAACAGATGGTTTTAAATGGGCAATCTTAATTCATTAAATTTTTGTTATACAAGTTGTTTGAATTGGAAAATTTTATTAAACGTATTTAATGCTTTTCATTTCTGTGAAATTTAAAGTAAATTAATTTTGATTAAATCAATTTAAATATTTGACATTTTCAATGTATATAATAATAGATATGAGAGATTTTGAAAATGTGTATTTGAAAAAGAAAAATTTAAGAGAAAAATTAAATAATGTTACTTGATTTAAATAAAAATTAAATTATGGAGCATCAAGTTCAAGTTTGATATAATGTAAGATACAAATGATTCTGAAAAGAAAAAAAAAAAAAAAAAAAAAATCTGTTTAAATGAAAATATTTCAAAATAAAGTTACAAATATGTATTTTTCTGATTTCCCTCAGAATTTATATAAACTCAATATTTCTTTTTATGTAGTTCTTAAACAGAGAATAATCTTTACGAAATTAAATTTTGCAAAATTATTTAGCTTGAGATTTTAATGGATTTAAAAATTAACTGAGCATAACTTACAGACTTATCAGCAAAATAAAGGACATTAAAAAAAAGATAAGAAAGAATAACACATCACAAACAATATTTCGTGGGTTCATGAACAGGGTACAGAATACATTTTAACTTATTTAAACTGCATATGTATTTTCGGTATAAAATAATAGTTGAAACTTTTTAATTTATTAATAATTAAACATTAAATAACAAAAAAATTTCATTTATTCAATTTTTTTTTTCAAAGTTATATGTATTACTGAAAAAAAAGTCATTTTTCTTCAGAGCAAAATTCCTTTTTTTTTTTTTCTTTTTTTGAAATCCTGATAATAGTTGTGTGCAAAAATTCATAAAAGCAATTTTTTAAGAAAAAACACCTTCTAAGTTAGTATTTACTTAAAATATAATGTACATCTGATTTTTTTTTCTAAATGATTCCTGCTTATATTAAAACCAGTTGTGAACAAATACTTCATACACCTGCAGTAAGGAATTTTAATGAAAACTAACCGTTGAACTTCTCGTTTATTTCGCGACAATTTAACAGTAACGAAACGACAATCAGAAGTTTTCAATTCTGTCAGTAAACAAACTCGTAGAGTGATGAAATATTTTAATTATTGATAAAAGTAATCGGATTATGTATTTCTTTTATATTTTCTGTTTACTTTTTATAATTTATAAGGCGTGAAAAATATAAATGTTTTTGCAAGAAAATATTTGTTGTAAATATTAATCCCATATAGTAACTATCCCATTGAAACAAATTGTCGAATGCATTAAATAATAAATATCTATCCATTATTTCAGAAATGGATCTCTCTTAAAACATTCGTATTCTTCACGCCATTATAAATTACAAGAAGTAAACAGAAAATATTAAAAACTGAAAGAAATACATAATGAGATTAGTTATCAAAAATTTAAATATTTCGTTAATCTGAGTTTAATCATAGCAGTTAAATTTCTAATTGTCGTTACCGTTGTGCTGCCGCGCAATAAATGAATCGGTCCGTGGAAGCAAAACCAAATCCTTCGTGGAGTGCTCCGCCCACTACCGAACAATTTAGTTTACAGTACGGGCACTAGTGGCGTTGTTAAGCTACTTCGCTGCATTGTGCATTATTTAACATGGGAGTGTCTTCGGTTCCAGGAAGGAATTGCCAAATCAAAATTTTTTTTATTTAGAGACTGCATGTGCGGAGTCTACTTTGAAAAGCTGATGGTGTGGATAGGGAAAATGTATCGATACAAACACTGGTTTAGACTATAAACAATAAGTCTATATAAACTTTCTGGTGTGAGTTCTTTTATTAAAATTGAAGTGGGCTTTGTTGCACAGGTTCTTTGTAAAAATGCCTTTTTTAGTAAAGTTTTCATTATTGCACGCGTAACCTAAAGTAAAATTTTTGCGTTTGCTATCCTCTACAAAGCGTAGAAAAGTTTAAAGATCTTTATCATTCTAAAATCTTTCTACTTATTGCAGTGATAAATGATAAGTCTTTTAAATGATCCCTGCAAATTTTCAATTTCCTTCCCTACCTTTAAAGACACTAGTAGTACTTTAAATTTCCAAAACTATTTAATTTATAGAAAATTTTCTGGCTTTGCTGTAAAAATAAATAATAAATTTTCTAATCGTTCCACCCCTCACAGCATACAGCATAATCTTTAAAATGATTTTTAAAAAAATATTCCGCCCTATTTTTTACTTTGAATTAACAATAAATAGACAACCGCCTAAATCCTTTTTTCCCAATAAGGTGATGCCCCCCGCCCTCTCCTCATTGCTGCAGAAGCACACAAATTTAAAATTTGAATATACAGTGAAACCTTTCTGTAAGGGTCATCTGCGATTCGATTGAAAATTGGCCCCTTATGAGAATTGGCCCTTGAATAGGGGTGACTAAATTTTTCATTTCTCTTTCTTTTTATGCCGAGATTTTTAAAATCTGCATATTCTTTCAGGAAGTTCTCTTTGTTTTTAACAATATTGCTTATTTGATTCTTGCTGCATTTAAACTGTGAAGCCAATTTTCTTGTAGATGTTCCTTGATCATGACAATTCACAACTTTTATTTTTTCATTCAAATCTAAATGTACTCTTTCGCTAGATTTAGGTACCATAATTTTAAATTTTACATAAGACAGGGCATAAAATTTCTAGTGCAAAAGTTGTGCTACAATATGCATTGACAGTTTTAGTAAATGTGAAATCCGTTTTTCTAGATAACCTTTTATCCTTTGTATTCCCACAACTGAGGGTCAAGTTTCCCTTCCAACATAAGCAGGTTGAAAGGTCAAACAAAGCGTAAGGAACCCTGTTTGTCTCACTTGTGGAAACTTTTGTGATCCTTCATTGTGTTACTAAATCCTCCCCATTCCCCCTGCCTTCTTTGTTTCAAGTGCAGTTGTTTCCTGAACTCTTATCTTTTGGTCCAGGAATTCACTACACCTGTTTAGAATTTAAGGCACATGTGAAAAAAGAAGACTTTTATGAGGGGTTGGTGCAGGTGGCACTTGAATAGCGATGGCCTTTCAAAGAAGTTTCACTGTAATTCTTTAAATCCTGGTTGTTATTTTGATATAAACATAAATAACTAATCAAATAATAACATGCTTCAAAAGCAATGTTGTATGACTATTGACTATAATTAAATTGATTAATGACCTCTTTTGTTTTACCCGACTGAAAAGAAGGGTTATGTGTTTCACGCGTATCTGTGTATGTGGATTTTTATGAATGAGGTCTCTATCGATTCGTCTTAATCTTCCGATGGTTATAGGATAGGTTTTGTTTTTATAAATTCAAAATGGTGGCTGTAAAATTAAAAATGGCGGTAGAGACGAAAAAAATATTACGCACCATATTGAGTGGCATATCATTGGATAGGTCTTTCAAAATGAAGACGATGTTTCGTTGACCATTTTGTAGTCAAAAGCCCCGTTTAAATATTACACAACCTGGAAGTTGTGTACTTTGGATCGCTACCTTTACTGTAACTGTAACTGTAACCTTCATAATAGATATCTATAGGCCTCATCAAAAGATTGTTTGTAGATAGGAACTAATAATTAAACACAACTTAAAAGTCATCAATACAAGTAAATAATAAATAAATAAACCCGACTGCGTAAAAAACGAACTAAAAAGAGGGAAACAAAATGACGTAGGAAAATAGTACAGTGTGTAATGGAAATCCTTTTTATTACCCGACTGCCAAGAAGGGTTATGTGTTTGAGGCGTATCTGGCTATGTGGATTTCTTTATACAGTTGAAACATCCCAACGGCTCGATGGACTTCAATGAATGAGGTTTCTATCGATTCGTCCTAACCGTCCGATGGTTATACGCTACGTTTTGTTTTTATAAATTCAAAATGGCTGCCGTAAAATACAAAATGGCGGTGGAGACGAAAAAAAGTTTTTTACGCACCCTATTGAGTGGCATATCATTGGAGATATCTTTCAAAATGAAAACCATGTTTCATTGACTATTTTACAGTCAGAAGTTCCGTTTAAATATAACACAACCTGAAAGTTGCGTATGTAGGATCTCTAGCTTTACTGCAACTCTAACCTTCAAGGACATCTATAGGCCTCATCAAAACAGTTTTTATAGATAGGAACCAGTAGTTAAACACAACTTAAAAGTCATCCATACAAGTAAATAAAAAAATAGGTGAGCAATATAAAAAATAGTTTCACATTGATGAGAAATAATTAATTAGTTGGCTTTTATTCAGTCGGGTTTTTTGATTTTTTAAATTTAATTACTTGTTTTTGCATATATTTGTATTTCCAAAAGATTCATTCTCATTTAAAGTTTAAATATCCGTAGATATTTTTATCATAGAGATTTAAAGTTGAGTGAAATTTGAAAAATACCTTTCAACAGTTTTCATTTATCTTTTTTATTATGCACGCTTGCATAATATGTAGCACATTTTTAGTTCGTATTAATTAGTGCTACTTCTTTAAACGTATTTTTGTTTAACAAACGCAGAAAGACATTCGTTTATCGTTTGTTTAACTTATTTATTTGATGCTCCACAATTAAAAAATATACCCATATTTATGTATTTAAAAAATCTTTAATAACTTCGATTGAATTGAATTTATTCTGTGTATAGTATTTGAAATGTAATTTATTCAAAGTTGTTAAATCATTTATTTTTTAATTATTTTAAGCGCTTTTTTTATTTTCACTTATCCTATTAATCTGTTGCTGTATAAAATTTCAAATAATACCGTTCAACAACAGATGGTTTTAAATGGGCAATCTTAATTCATTAAATTTTTGTTATACAAGTTGTTTGAATTGGAAAATTTTATTAAACGTATTTAATGCTTTTCATTTCTGTGAAATTTAAAGTAAATTAATTTTGATTAAATCAATTTAAATATTTGACATTTTCAATGTATATAATAATAGATATGAGAGATTTTGAAAATGTGTATTTGAAAAAGAAAAATTTAAGAGAAAAATTAAATAATGTTACTTGATTTAAATAAAAATTAAATTATGGAGCATCAAGTTCAAGTTTGATATAATGTAAGATACAAATGATTCTGAAAAGAAAAAAAAAAAAAAAAATCTGTTTAAATGAAAATATTTCAAAATAAAGTTACAAATATGTATTTTTCTGATTTCCCTCAGAATTTATATAAACTCAATATTTCTTTTTACGTAGTTCTTAAACAGAGAATAATCTTTACGAAATTAAATTTTGCAAAATTATTTAGCTTGAGATTTTAATGGATTTAAAAATTAACTGAGCATAACTTACAGACTTATCAGCAAAATAAAGGACATTAAAAAAAAGATAAGAAAGAATAACACATCACAAACAATATTTCGTGGGTTCATGAACAGGGTACAGAATACATTTTAACTTATTTAAACTGCATATGTATTTTCGGTATAAAATAATAGTTGAAACTTTTTAATTTATTAATAATTAATCATTAAATAACAAAAAAATTTCATTTATTCAATTTTTTTTTTCAAAGTTATATGTATTACTGAAAAAAAAGTCATTTTTCTTCAGAGCAAAATTCCTTTTTTTTTTTTTCTTTTTTTGAAATCCTGATAATAGTTGTGTGCAAAAATTCATAAAAGCAATTTTTTAAGAAAAAACACCTTCTAAGTTAGTATTTACTTAAAATATAATGTACATCTGATTTTTTTTTCTAAATGATTCCTGCTTATATTAAAACCAGTTGTGAACAAATACTTCATACACCTGCAGTAAGGAATTTTAATGAAAACTAACCGTTGAACTTCTCGTTTATTTCGCGACAATTTAACAGTAACGAAACGACAATCAGAAGTTTTCAATTCTGTCAGTAAACAAACTCGTAGAGTGATGAAATATTTTAATTATTGATAAAAGTAATCGGATTATGTATTTCTTTTATATTTTCTGTTTACTTTTTATAATTTATAAGGCGTGAAAAATATAAATGTTTTTGCAAGAAAATATTTGTTGTAAATATTAATCCCATATAGTAACTATCCCATTGAAACAAATTGTCGAATGCATTAAATAATAAATATCTATCCATTATTTCAGAAATGGATCTCTCTTAAAACATTCGTATTCTTCACGCCATTATAAATTACAAGAAGTAAACAGAAAATATTAAAAACTGAAAGAAATACATAATGAGATTAGTTATCAAAAATTTAAATATTTCGTTAATCTGAGTTTAATCATAGCAGTTAAATTTCTAATTGTCGTTACCGTTGTGCTGCCGCGCAATAAATGAATCGGTCCGTGGAAGCAAAACCAAATCCTTCGTGGAGTGCTCCGCCCACTACCGAACAATTTAGTTTACAGTACGGGCACTAGTGGCGTTGTTAAGCTACTTCGCTGCATTGTGCATTATTTAACATGGGAGTGTCTTCGGTTCCAGGAAGGAATTGCCAAATCAAAATTTTTTTTATTTAGAGACTGCATGTGCAGAGTCTACTTTGAAAAGCTGATCGTGTGGATAGGGAAAATGTATCGATACAAACACTGGTTTAGACTATAAACAATAAGTCTATATAAACTTTCTGGTGTGAGTTCTTTTATTAAAATTGAAGTGGGCTTTGTTGCGCAGGTTCTTTGTAAAAATGCCTTTTTTAGTAAAGTTTTCATTATTGCACGCGTAACCTAAAGTAAAATTTTTGCGTTTGCTATCCTCTACAAAGCGTAGAAAAGTTTAAAGATCTTTATCATTCTAAAATCTTTCTACTTATTGCAGTGATAAATGATAAGTCTTTTAAATGATCCCTGCAAATTTTCAATTTCCTTCCCTACCTTTAAAGACACTAGTAGTACTTTAAATTTCCAAAACTATTTAATTTATAGAAAATTTTCTGGCTTTGCTGTAAAAATAAATAATAAATTTTCTAATCGTTCCACCCCTCACAGCATACAGCATAATCTTTAAAATGATTTTTAAAAAAATATTCCGCCCTATTTTTTACTTTGAATTAACAATAAATAGACAACCGCCTAAATCCTTTTTTCCCAATAAGGTGATGCCCCCCGCCCTCTCCTCATTGCTGCAGAAGCACACAAATTTAAAATTTGAATATACAGTGAAACCTTTCTGTAAGGGTCATCTGCGATTCGATTGAAAATTGGCCCCTTATGAGAATTGGCCCTTGAATAGGGGTGACTAAATTTTTCATTTCTCTTTCTTTTTATGCCGAGATTTTTAAAATCTGCATATTCTTTCAGGAAGTTCTCTTTGTTTTTAACAATATTGCTTATTTGATTCTTGCTGCATTTAAACTGTGAAGCCAATTTTCTTGTAGATGTTCCTTGATCATGACAATTCACAACTTTTATTTTTTCATTCAAATCTAAATGTACTCTTTCGCTAGATTTAGGTACCATAATTTTAAATTTTACATAAGACAGGGCATAAAATTTCTAGTGCAAAAGTTGTGCTACAATATGCATTGACAGTTTTAGTAAATGTGAAATCCGTTTTTCTAGATAACCTTTTATCCTTTGTATTCCCACAACTGAGGGTCAAGTTTCCCTTCCAACATAAGCAGGTTGAAAGGTCAAACAAAGCGTAAGGAACCCTGTTTGTCTCACTTGTGGAAACTTTTGTGATCCTTCATTGTGTTACTAAATCCTCCCCATTCCCCCTGCCTTCTTTGTTTCAAGTGCAGTTGTTTCCTGAACTCTTATCTTTTGGTCCAGGAATTCACTACACCTGTTTAGAATTTAAGGCACATGTGAAAAAAGAAGACTTTTATGAGGGGTTGGTGCAGGTGGCACTTGAATAGCGATGGCCTTTCAAAGAAGTTTCACTGTAATTCTTTAAATCCTGGTTGTTATTTTGATATAAACATAAATAACTAATCAAATAATAACATGCTTCAAAAGCAATGTTGTATGACTATTGACTATAATTAAATTGATTAATGACCTCTTTTGTTTTACCCGACTGAAAAGAAGGGTTATGTGTTTCACGCGTATCTGTGTATGTGGATTTTTATGAATGAGGTCTCTATCGATTCGTCTTAATCTTCCGATGGTTATAGGATAGGTTTTGTTTTTATAAATTCAAAATGGAGGCTGTAAAATTAAAAATGGCGGTAGAGACGAAAAAAATATTACGCACCATATTGAGTGGCATATCATTGGATAGGTCTTTCAAAATGAAGACTATGTTTCGTTGACCATTTTGTAGTCAAAAGCCCCGTTTAAATATTACACAACCTGGAAGTTGTGTACTTTGGATCGCTACCTTTACTGTAACTGTAACTGTAACCTTCATAATAGATATCTATAGGCCTCATCAAAAGATTGTTTGTAGATAGGAACTAATAATTAAACACAACTTAAAAGTCATCAATACAAGTAAATAATAAATAAATAAACCCGACTGCGTAAAAAACGAACTAAAAAGAGGGAAACAAAATGACGTAGGAAAATAGTACAGTGTGTAATGGAAATCCTTTTTATTACCCGACTGCCAAGAAGGGTTACGTGTTTGAGGCGTATCTGGCTATGTGGATTTCTTTATACAGTTGAAACATCCCAACGGCTCGATGGACTTCAATGAATGAGGTTTCTATCGATTCGTCCTAACCGTCCGATGGTTATACGCTACGTTTTGTTTTTATAAATTCAAAATGGCTGCCGTAAAATACAAAATGGCGGTGGAGACGAAAAAAAGTTTTTTACGAACCCTATTGAGTGGCATATCATTGGAGATATCTTTCAAAATGAAAACCATGTTTCATTGACTATTTTACAGTCAGAAGTTCCGTTTAAATATAACACAACCTGAAAGTTGCGTATGTAGGATCTCTAGCTTTACTGCAACTCTAACCTTCAAGGACATCTATAGGCCTCATCAAAACAGTTTTTATAGATAGGAACCAGTAGTTAAACACAACTTAAAAGTCATCCATACAAGTAAATAAAAAAATAGGTGAGCAATATAAAAAATAGTTTCACATTGATGAGAAATAATTAATTAGTTGGCTTTTATTCAGTCGGGTTTTTTGATTTTTTAAATTTAATTACTTGTTTTTGCATATATTTGTATTTCCAAAAGATTCATTCTCATTTAAAGTTTAAATATCCGTAGATATTTTTATCATAGAGATTTAAAGTTGAGTGAAATTTGAAAAATACCTTTCAACAGTTTTCATTTATCTTTTTTATTATGCACGCTTGCATAATATGTAGCACATTTTTAGTTCGTATTAATTAGTGCTACTTCTTTAAACGTATTTTTGTTTAACAAACGCAGAAAGACATTCGTTTATCGTTTGTTTAACTTATTTATTTGATGCTCCACAATTAAAAAATATACCCATATTTATGTATTTAAAAAATCTTTAATAACTTCGATTGAATTGAATTTATTCTGTGTATAGTATTTGAAATGTAATTTATTCAAAGTTGTTAAATCATTTATTTTTTAATTATTTTAAGCGCTTTTTTTATTTTCACTTATCCTATTAATCTGTTGCTGTATAAAATTTCAAATAATACCGTTCAACAACAGATGGTTTTAAATGGGCAATCTTAATTCATTAAATTTTTGTTATACAAGTTGTTTGAATTGGAAAATTTTATTAAACGTATTTAATGCTTTTCATTTCTGTGAAATTTAAAGTAAATTAATTTTGATTAAATCAATTTAAATATTTGACATTTTCAATGTATATAATAATAGATATGAGAGATTTTGAAAATGTGTATTTGAAAAAGAAAAATTTAAGAGAAAAATTAAATAATGTTACTTGATTTAAATAAAAATTAAATTATGGAGCATCAAGTTCAAGTTTGATATAATGTAAGATACAAATGATTCTGAAAAGAAAAAAAAAAAAAAAAAAAAAAAAAAAAATCTGTTTAAATGAAAATATTTCAAAATAAAGTTACAAATATGTATTTTTCTGATTTCCCTCAGAATTTATATAAACTCAATATTTCTTTTTACGTAGTTCTTAAACAGAGAATAATCTTTACGAAATTAAATTTTGCAAAATTATTTAGCTTGAGATTTTAATGGATTTAAAAATTAACTGAGCATAACTTACAGACTTATCAGCAAAATAAAGGACATTAAAAAAAAGATAAGAAAGAATAACACATCACAAACAATATTTCGTGGGTTCATGAACAGGGTACAGAATACATTTTAACTTATTTAAACTGCATATGTATTTTCGGTATAAAATAATAGTTGAAACTTTTTAATTTATTAATAATTAAACATTAAATAACAAAAAAATTTCATTTATTCAAATTTTTTTTTTCAAAGTTATGTGTATTACTGAAAAAAAAGTCATTTTTCTTCAGAGCAAAATTCCTTTTTTTTTTTTTCTTTTTTTGAAATCCTGATAATAGTTGTGTGCAAAAATTCATAAAAGCAATTTTTTAAGAAAAAACACCTTCTAAGTTAGTATTTACTTAAAATATAATGTACATCTGATTTTTTTTTCTAAATGATTCCTGCTTATATTAAAACCAGTTGTGAACAAATACTTCATACACCTGCAGTAAGGAATTTTAATGAAAACTAACCGTTGAACTTCTCGTTTATTTCGCGACAATTTAACAGTAACGAAACGACAATCAGAAGTTTTCAATTCTGTCAGTAAACAAACTCGTAGAGTGATAAAATATTTTAATTATTGATAAAAGTAATCGGATTATGTATTTCTTTTATATTTTCTGTTTACTTTTTATAATTTATAAGGCGTGAAAAATATAAATGTTTTTGCAAGAAAATATTTGTTGTAAATATTAATCCCATATAGTAACTATCCCATTGAAACAAATTGTCGAATGCATTAAATAATAAATATCTATCCATTATTTCAGAAATGGATCTCTCTTAAAACATTCGTATTCTTCACGCCATTATAAATTACAAGAAGTAAACAGAAAATATTAAAAACTGAAAGAAATACATAATGAGATTAGTTATCAAAAATTTAAATATTTCGTTAATCTGAGTTTAATCATAGCAGTTAAATTTCTAATTGTCGTTACCGTTGTGCTGCCGCGCAATAAATGAATCGGTCCGTGGAAGCAAAACCAAATCTTTCGTGGAGTGCTCCGCCCACTACCGAACAATTTAGTTTACAGTACGGGCACTAGTGGCGTTGTTAAGCTACTTCGCTGCATTGTGCATTATTTAACATGGGAGTGTCTTCGGTTCCAGGAAGGAATTGCCAAATCAAAATTTTTTTTATTTAGAGACTGCATGTGCAGAGTCTACTTTGAAAAGCTGATCGTGTGGATAGGGAAAATGTATCGATACAAACACTGGTTTAGACTATAAACAATAAGTCTATATAAACTTTCTGGTGTGAGTTCTTTTATTAAAATTGAAGTGGGCTTTGTTGCGCAGGTTCTTTGTAAAAATGCCTTTTTTAGTAAAGTTTTCATTATTGCACGCGTAACCTAAAGTAAAATTTTTGCGTTTGCTATCCTCTACAAAGCGTAGAAAAGTTTAAAGATCTTTATCATTCTAAAATCTTTCTACTTATTGCAGTGATAAATGATAAGTCTTTTAAATGATCCCTGCAAATTTTCAATTTCCTTCCCTACCTTTAAAGACACTAGTAGTACTTTAAATTTCCAAAACTATTTAATTTATAGAAAATTTTCTGGCTTTGCTGTAAAAATAAATAATAAATTTTCTAATCGTTCCACCCCTCACAGCATACAGCATAATCTTTAAAATGATTTTTAAAAAAATATTCCGCCCTATTTTTTACTTTGAATTAACAATAAATAGACAACCGCCTAAATCCTTTTTTCCCAATAAGGTGATGCCCCCCGCCCTCTCCTCATTGCTGCAGAAGCACACAAATTTAAAATTTGAATATACAGTGAAACCTTTCTGTAAGGGTCATCTGCGATTCGATTGAAAATTGGCCCCTTATGAGAATTGGCCCTTGAATAGGGGTGACTAAATTTTTCATTTCTCTTTCTTTTTATGCCGAGATTTTTAAAATCTGCATATTCTTTCAGGAAGTTCTCTTTGTTTTTAACAATATTGCTTATTTGATTCTTGCTGCATTTAAACTGTGAAGCCAATTTTCTTGTAGATGTTCCTTGATCATGACAATTCACAACTTTTATTTTTTCATTCAAATCTAAATGTACTCTTTCGCTAGATTTAGGTACCATAATTTTAAATTTTACATAAGACAGGGCATAAAATTTCTAGTGCAAAAGTTGTGCTACAATATGCATTGACAGTTTTAGTAAATGTGAAATCCGTTTTTCTAGATAACCTTTTATCCTTTGTATTCCCACAACTGAGGGTCAAGTTTCCCTTCCAACATAAGCAGGTTGAAAGGTCAAACAAAGCGTAAGGAACCCTGTTTGTCTCACTTGTGGAAACTTTTGTGATCCTTCATTGTGTTACTAAATCCTCCCCATTCCCCCTGCCTTCTTTGTTTCAAGTGCAGTTGTTTCCTGAACTCTTATCTTTTGGTCCAGGAATTCACTACACCTGTTTAGAATTTAAGGCACATGTGAAAAAAAGAAGACTTTTATGAGGGGTTGGTGCAGGTGGCACTTGAATAGCGATGGCCTTTCAAAGAAGTTTCACTGTAATTCTTTAAATCCTTGTTGTTATTTTGATATAAACATAAATAACTAATCAAATAATAACATGCTTCAAAAGCAATGTTGTATGACTATTGACTATAATTAAATTGATTAATGACCTCTTTTGTTTTACCGACTGAAAAGAAGGGTTATGTGTTTCACGCGTATCTGTGTATGTGGATTTTTATGAATGAGGTGTCTATCGATTCGTCCTAGCGGCCCGATGGTTATACGCTAGGTTTTGTTTTTATAAATTCAAAATGGTGGCCGTAAAATACAAAATGGCGGTAGAAACGAAAAAAAATTTACGCACCCTATTGAGTGGCATATCATTGGATAGGTCTTTCAAAATGAAGACGATGTTTCATTGACTATTTTACAGTCAGAAGCTCCGTTAAAATATTATACAACCTGTAAGTTGTGTATGTGGGATATCTAGCTTTACTGCAACTCTAACCATCATAGACCTTATCAAAACAGTGTTTATAGATAGGAACTAACAATTAAACAGAACTTAAAACTCATCAATACGAGTAAAAAAAAAAAAAAATAGGTAAGTAATATGAACCAGTAATATAAAAAATATTTTAAGTCAATTCCTAATTAGGTCAATAAGAGAATTTTTTTTCTCCCACTCTTCTGTCCTCTTGAGTGGCGCTTAGAATGCCCTGATCAAGAAGAGGGCTCTCATGGTCTTAAAATACCTTGATCAAGAAGAGGGCTCTCTTTATTATTGAAAATTAATTTAATTTAATTTAATTAATGAATTAATATTTGAAAAAAAACTGTATTAACATCAAGTGTCATCCACTACAAGTTTTAAAAAAATTTATTTTAGCTTGATTGGATGAATAATAAGTATTTTATTAACGATTGAAAATTTGAACAAGATATATATAACGAGAGTATGTGCTAATAGTAGGAACTGAAAAAAAAATAGTTTCACATTGATGAGAAATAATTAATTAGTTCGCTTTTTACGAAGTCGGGTTTTTTTTATTTATTTTTTATTTAATTGTTTATTATTAGATATGTTTTAGTATCAGAAACACCTAATAATCATTGCTTGCGAGTGCTACTGTGGAAATATTTAGCACAAATGTGTGAACTGCTGGTTTTTTTAGAAGGTTTGATTTTTGCATTCACTAAGCAATTAGCCCGCTTCCGCTTGGGAGTACACAACTCACTCATTGAGTTCCACAAACTCAACTGAGATAAAGGATGACAATTAGCACTTTGAGGTCTAAGCCCGAATGTCACTCGGCTTGCCATTTTCGGTGAAGCGACCGAAGTCCAAGAGTCTCTCGGGGTCAGCTTATAACTCTATGAGCTGTAAAAGTACCTACTATATAAGCTTGCTGTCTTTTCAGGTATTATATATGAACCATTTAATTAAAAACAAGTAATATAAAAATTTTGTTTTTAAAGTCAATTCCTACTTAGGTCATCAAAGGAAAAATTAATGTAATCCCTTAAGCTAATATTAGTTTTTGTTGCATTAAAATATCTCAATTTGTTGATTTTCCATAAGCAAGTAGGTTTACAATGGAAGTCTATAGGAATTTGGCGAAATATCAGAGATATCGCCAAGTTGGCGTCACTTTTGGCGACTCATTATGGTTGCCAAACTTGGTGACAGAACAGGGTCCCCCCTATGGTAACCCCTTATTGAAAATACTTTAATTAATCTTCAATAACAAATTGCCGCCATTTTATTTCCCATGCAAAACTAAAATCAATTAATTAACATTTAATTAATCAATTAATATTTGAAAAAACTGTATTAACATGAAGTGTCATCCAGTACAAGTTTAAAAAAAATTATTTCAACTTGATAGGATCAATAATGAGTATTTTATTAACGATTGAAAATTTGAACAAGATATATAAATATATATATAAATAAATATAGGGAGAGTGGAAACTAATAGTAGGAATTGGAAAAAAATAGGTGGCAGCACTAAACAGAAGTAAGCATATGAAAATATCTAGAATCAGAGCTTAATTCGAACTTAATGTGAACCTTGAAGTGTTGCTCTTCTTTTTTGAACGGACATTACCCATGTGACGTCAGACGCGGTTATAGAGATGAAAAACACCATTAGGCGTGAAGAACATTTTAACACTGCTTCCCCTTCGCCCAATAAACAACCTTATTCGGAGAGTAGGGTGGTCCTTATTTTCGAAGTTGTAAAATTTATTGCTCTTACCCTCTAAATATGTTCCATTATATCTAAAAATAATTCTTTTAGAATTTAATCGCTAAAAAATAATATTTAGAGGTAGCTCAAAGAAGTATAAGTTTCATAAATCGGCGTCATTTTGCTGTTTTTTTTCTCCCTTTACTTGAAAAAAAAAATTATTAACGCATTAAAATGCAATTACCTATACTATAAAATCCATAAAAGCATTTGTAAATGCAATTTTTAAAGAATTATCTACAGATAATTTCATTGAGGAAGAGAAATGTCTCTCTCCTCTCAAAGATGGCAGTACTAGCAACAGAGATTCAACTAAGAATTATTTATCTGCTTATTATTTTCTAATTCTTTTGCCTTATTAGATAAGCAAATACGTATTAAATAAATTTTCAATTGGTGTATTTTATTGTGAGTTTTAAACTTTTATTGAGTAAAATTAGTTACAGCTATATTATTATTTTAGACTTAACTGCAATTGCTGTCATCTTAATTTTGGTTTTGGTTTGTGCTTTGTTTGTTTATAGATGAATATTTTTTAAATTTAATTAATCCGTCTAAACCTTTTGCCTTATAAGCTTTAATTTAAGAAATTTTGATTTTTAAATTGTTCTATTTTACTGTGAGTTTTAAACTTTGGCAGTAGAAATGGCAATAGCAGAACTTGAGTCTTTTACAGATAGCTCAAATGGAGAGGATGGAAATGAAACTGAAGAACGCGATCACAAAATTGAACTGCTTGAGGATGCAGCATCAGATCCTGAGACATCTAAAGCTAAGAGTATAATAAGAGTATGGATATCATATTTCCCGAATTAGCAACAACTCTAGACAGGACAAAATTATCAGACAGAAAAGCAATATTTGTAATTGCAGAAACAACAGAGAGTTTAGGATGTGATATTAAAGAAGTCAGTCTAAACAGAAGTGCAATTCGTAGAAAAAGAATTGTTAGTAGAATTAAACAATCACAGAAATTAAAGAACAGCTACAAAGAAATGTTCCCCTCCTTGTCCATTGGGATGGAAAACTTTTACCAGAGTTAACCGGTAAAGAGAAAATAGACTATGGAAAAGGAGATTCTCAGATACTCTCAGTTGCTAAACTTCCTTCTGCAATAGGCGAAGTACAAGCCCATGCAATTTATGAAGCTTTGAATGAATGGGATATTGCAGATAAAGTGATTGGAATGAGCTTTGACACCACATCAGCAAATGCTGGAAAAGAGAAAGGTGCTTGTGTCCTTTTAGAAGAAAAGCTTTGAACGAAACTTTTTTATTTTGCATGCCGTCATCATATTATGGAACTTATCATTGGAGAAGTATTTCATATTTCTTCTGAAACTTCGTAAACAAGTCCAGAAGTACCTTTATTGAAACGTTTCCAAGAGTACTGGAGTTTTTTAGATAGAGAGAAATTTGAAACAGGTTTGAAAGATGGTAATATTCGAGCTCTTGTACAAGATGTAAAAAATGAAATTTTGGAGTTTGCCACTACACAAGAATCATCAACATGTGGACTAAGGGATGACTACCAAGTATTTGTCGAACTTATTATTTTTCTTGGGGAAATAGCTGTCAGGGGAATTCATTTAAGTTTACCAGGGGCAATGCATCATGCTCGTGGGATGTCTAAGGTAATATATTCTTTGAAAGTATTCATTTTTAAGTTCCAATTCAAGCTTACCTAGACCTGCCAACCTGTGAAAATGAGAAATCGTAGCACACAAAATTAAAATTAATCTGGAGGTTGGTTGGTTTTTCGTGTTTCGCAGCCATCTTTTGGCATTTGTAAAAGGAATAAGGTTTCAGCCTTTCAACTCAATATAGTAAACTTTTTCCTCAAAATTTTTATACGATTTTTAGAGTTTCTTCTCGTTTCAAAGCTTTTTTTTTTTTTTTACATTTGTAAAAGGAGCCTGGTTCCAATTTTTTAGCCCAATGCAGTAAATTGACAAAATTCGCGATATTTTTCACGCGATAATTTCCGATATTCACAATTTTTTTCCCAAAATCTTATTTCACATTTTTCTATCACGTTTCTTTGTTGAAATCCGCACTTTTTACCACGAACTTTTGACGAAATTCGCATTTCTTACCACGATCCTTTGACGAATTTTGCGTTTTCTACCACGATCCTTTGACGAAATTAGTGTTTTCTTTCCTCGATCTTTGGGTGAAATTTGAGTTTTCTTACTGATCTTCCGATGAAATTTTCATTTTCTTTCAGCGATATTTTGACAAAATTTACGTTTCTACCACGATTCTTTGACGAAATTTATTTTCTTTTGCGACCAATGGACGAAATTGATTTTTTTATACGGCCATTTGTCGAAATTCGCGATAGCTTATCGCAACCGATCGGCAAAATTTTCGATATCTTTTCGCGACCAATTAGCAAAATTCACTACTCGTTTCCGCGACTTTTATTCTAAATTTGGAATATTTTTCCCTTGATAGTTTATTGAAATTCGTGATTTTTTGCGCAATCTTTTGACGTAATTCACAATTTCTTTCTGAACTCTGAACGGAATTAGCGATTTGATTCAACGACCAATTGAAGATAATCACTATTTTTTTAATGAGATCTTTGACGAAATACACGATATTTTTATACGATCATTTGAATAAATTCTCAATTTTTTCTGCGATCGATTCACGAATTAATTTGGGGCAATTCCATAACAGAAAAAAATTCGCAGACTCCCAAGGAATTTCAAAATATACTTGCAAAAGAATCATATGTCTGTGGAAGAATTTGCAGGATGAAATACTGCACAGCTTTTCTCATTATGCAGGACTTTTCGTTTCCGTGTGCAAATCGTGCGATTCTGCACATTATGTCAAACCTTGCCCGTCAAAGAACCACCTCCCCCCCCCTCCCCCCAGAAATTCTTAAAATAGCATCCCTGTTTCTAAGGAAGGGAATTCCTGTATAACTATTTACAGAAACACGATTCACTCGTGATTAATATACATAAAGAGGGTTTTATGTTAAGAAGTTTGTTTTGCAGCCGAGATTTTTTTTTTTTCCCATGAGCATTTTTTAATGTCCGAATTTTCGGACTAATGACCAAATTTTAAAACTTTTGGAAATGAATACTTTGAAATTTAGGAAATTTCAGAACAGAATCATTCCTGAAAAATATGCTGAGCGGAATAAAATTTGCAACTAGAAACAAAAAATACGTTTATGTTTTTTGCAAAAAATCGTAGTTTAAGACCGATTTTCATAGCATCGTAGTTTATAGATCCAAATTGTAGCAACTACGATTTTTTCGTAGCAGTTGGCATGTCTGAGCTTACCAAAAAGGAAGAAAGAGGTCTTCGTGATGTTTGTGTTTTTATAGTCAGGATGTATCAAAGCTTGGATTAGTGCTTCAATAACATAAACCTCACCCTATAATCACTTTCAATAGATGAATATTTTATTAGAGTACTCAAGAATGCATGCAGAAATTGCGAAGTCTGCATCAGAGAAATTTTCAAAGCATCTGTGGTATATGACAGAAGATCTTTCTGAATTGTCCTTTTTCGATAGCCACGTATCTGTTTGAACAAAAAGAAAGATAGTTGAAGTCCTTCAATATAAAAAAGGTACAAAGAATCCTGATAAGAGGATAACTGTTTCCCTTAAAAATTTTCATGAAAAGAAGTTTGAAGATTTTTGTTACCAAAGAATCTTTGAAGTTCAAAGAAATTAATTTACCACAAGGATTCTTTCAAATAGACCCAAAACATTGGAGCACCAACTCTGACTATATATGATTGCATTAGAGATTGCGCAGTCTATTAAAGTGGTAAATGGTCATGCTATGAGAGGTATTGCTTTGATCAAAGAGTACACTGGAATACTTACAAGAAATGAACCCCAGTTTAAGCTATTGACAAAAGTTGTGGAGGAGCACCGAAAAGCGTATTCTCACTGCAGAAAAATGGACTTAACAAATTAAATTATGGATAGTTTCAACTTTTTATATTGTGTTTTTGTGTTATACAAAAGGAAAATTGATTTACTATCATAATAAAAACTATCATTTTGGCTTAGTTTCTTTTTGTCGATATCATCATGTTTTTTAGTATAATCGCCAAACTTCAGCAAGCTTGAGCTACCTCTAAATATATTTCTTTTTCATTCAAACTTTTTCTCGTATGTTTTTTACTGTATTGGAACAAATTTTGATGGTAAGACAATAAAATTTAAAAAAAATTCAAATCGACCATATAAGGACCGCCCTACCGCAGAAGCCTGGCTGTTGTTAATCGTGTGTAAAGGTTGGCACTTCAAGGGTTCCCCTTTTCCTGTTTGCATCGGTGTAGTTCAGAGGATGAATGCTACAGATATAGAGTATACGCTTATTTGAGAAATAGAGGGCATGCCGAGTTGCTTTTAAGAAATCCAGAAGCTATATGGCATATACAATGTGCTACATCCCAGCCTGTTTGTTACTCTTGGCATTTAAGGGGGCTGGTTACTCAGCTTCGGAATCCTCCTCCGTAATGTTAAGTCTACGGACTTTTTATGCATTCGTATATTTAAAATATCTTCTCGGGAAATTCATACTTGTAACATCTTTTTTCTGTGTACTCTTCTTAAAGGATGTCTCTTTTTTTCGTAGTTTTCAAGATATTTCTAAAATCTATGCTGAATTTGATATTTTATGCGTTAAAAGCGGGCGAACTGCGAGTAAGATTTTAACACTTCCTATAAAATTAAGTTTATACTTTAGAAATATTTTGAGGGCTAAGAAAAAAAAAGAGACCTCTTTTAAGAAGTATACAAGGAGAAAAAAAAAAAAAAAAAAAAAAAAAAAAAGTAGAAATTAAAAATATGAATTTCTCGAGATGGTATTTTAAATAAACGACGAATTCGTCCAATGTCCATAGACTTTGCATTAGTGAGAGGAAATCGGAAGCTGAGTGATTAGCCCCCTCAAGACATTTTTTTTTGTAGAAAAAAAAAAGATATTCGATTTTTTGTAGAGTTGCAAAGGGTAAAAAAAAACCGGTTTTATTCCCGGAAATAAACCGGGTTTTTTGAGAAGGAAATTTTGAAAATTTCCGTGAGCTTTCAGAACATTTTGAGCTTGAAAATTTTTTAATTTATTATTTTCAATTATTTTTTATTATTTCAATTTTTGCCAATGTAAACAAAACTAATTACATATAACAAAAAAAAAAAAAAAAAAAATTGCACGGTTTACATGAAAACTAACGAAATACAGGCTTACGCTGCAGAAATATTAAGTAACAGAAATTAAAATATCATAAGTAATTTGGTTTTTTAATCGTCTATAAGTAAAAAGTGAAAGATGCAGATGAGAAATTCATCTTCCCTGGCATGAATAGAAACTTCACCTCTCTTCTTCGAATCAACGAATGTAAACAAAAAAGAAAATTAACACGATTAAATGAAATCAATGCAAAAATAGAAAGTAACTCGTTAGAAAATTAATGTAAAGTATGCCTGAATAAGATATATGCGAACAAACAGAAACTTAAAAAAAGTATTTTTTTAAAGAAACATTCATATCCTCACCTATTTACAGCCACCATTATTGTAAAATAATAAATTATAAAGACTTAGACTGTAAAATCATAAGTTTTGTGAATTCAGAATGTAAAATCTAATTTTTTGGAACATTATTCCTTGAAATTTCTTTCAAAGGGAAAAATAACTGGTTTTGTTTATCTTCAAAACTCCTTCAAAATTTCCAATATTTCTCAAAATTCCGGGTTTGTTCCTCAAAATTCCGGGTTTGTTCCCCAAAATTCCGGGTTTATTCCCCAAAATTCCCGTGTTTATTCCCCAAAAATTCCCGGGTTTATTCCCGTGCCTCAAAATCTGAGGGTTTTTTGCAACTCTAATTTTTTGGCACTTTCAGCGTGAGCGTATTCCATTTTTAGTCTCCTCATTTAATCTACTATAACTTGTTTGGTGGGATGGAAGCGGGGTTAAAAAAAAATTATCCACATTTATTTAGAGTTCTGCGCGTGCGGATTCTGATTTCCTGAGTAAACGCCAGCGAAGCACACACAAAACATTAAAATGTGAATTATATAAAACTCAAAGACTATGCATAGGTAGTTCAGTTTCATAATTTAAAATGTGTAATTCGGCATGATGCTCGAATACTTACGTGAGTAAAGATAATTCAATTACATAGCGAATAAACCGTTATAATACACATTTCTACATTCTAGTAAGTCTTACTAATAAACGTGGTATGAAACTATTAAAATATAAGCAATATATTTTATTTATTCTTTTCTTCAAGTTAAAACAATTTTAATAGCTTCATATAAACAATTAAAGGTTGAAATGTGTAGCCGCGTGTAAAATGCATACAATCAGACAACAATGTTAACTGAAAGAGATACCTGTTTTAGAGAATTTTTAAAAAAATATTATTAAATACTTTTTAAAATTATACTGCCCTAATATAAATATTTTATGGCTAACGAATAAAAATATACTTAAATAAGTGAGCTTTATGTAAACGATAATAAAACAAGTAAGGTAAATGTGTAACAGAGTGTAAAATGCATACAATAATGCATCGATATTAGTAACGTATCTTTTAGAGACAAATTTTTAAATCTTTTTATTAAATACTTATTTTTAAATATACTGCTTTAATATTAATATTACACATATACATATACTTAGCAAAGCAGGAATATATTTTATAATTGACGTATTTTATGAAAATTTATATTTTTATCGATTTTGTTGTTGAACATTTTATAAAGAGAATGAACATTAAAAAATTAAAGAGGCTCTTTTTTTTTCTCTTTTTAACAATCGATAACGTGGGTCTAATTATACACTGGGCACAGCAGATATGTGCCCAGGGCCAGAGGCGAATTAACTACCGCGCGGGCCCCTAGTTTTGACTTTTTTTTGTGTGTGTGTGGGCGCACTTCCCCCTCCATCAAAGAGGTATATAAAGGGTGTTTCAAAATACAGGTCTACTCAATATAAATCATTGATGACAGAGACATACAAAAAGTATCGAAATTAAGTACAGCTTTTATGTATGGCATTTGTTTTGTAAGGGATCGTATACATATTAAAATACTAAATTTAATTTTTGTGCGGTTTCGGTGCCATATAAATTATATTTAAAACAAAAAAAAAGTTTCCTTCGTCTAAGGAAAAGTGGTGGTAGAGAAATAATAAGACCTTTAAAAAGAATTTGTAAGAATACTCTGAACTGATTTTTTCTAGAACTCTAAATGCTTTATTATTTATTATTTGCGTTTAGTTATTATTTTCATTATATGTATGTTTTTTCAATTTTGAGCTAGTATTTTCTTTGATCATAAGTTATCGCAGATTTAATTTGGTTTTTACCTAAATTAAAGATGAGAGTATGTTATGAATTGGTAAATTAATATGTATATATTTTATACGCACGACTTTGACAAAACGCTGCTGTGATATTTCTTTTTATTTGTTCAACGCGGCTTTTTACTATAGCAACGTAGTTGTTTCTCTTTTCCCCTTTTTCTTACATTTTTATCTCACGAGAAGAGGTTAAAATTTAGAAAATAAAAGTTGGCATCTGCTTTTATTGAGTTGTTAAAAAGAATTTTTTTCGAATGTTTATGTTTTTTATCGTCTTTAGCTAACAATGTTATTTAGAAGAATTCCGCCTATTTTCCTGAAAAAGCATGACGAGAATTTAACAGAGAGCCATTTTAGGATTTATTTTATTTTATTTTATTTTATTTATTTATTTATTTTTGTGTGTGTGTGTGTGTAAAATACGATGATCCGAATTCAAGGTAAAATTAATCTGTAATTTTGTAAATATGTAAATAATTGTTAGTTCAACATCTCTTCCAATGTCCCATTTCTACTATTTTCTAAGTATGTAAATAAATAAATTTTGTGAGCAAGTGAATCAAGTTTAATCAATTAAATATTTCGAACGCATCATTATGACTTATGTTTAATAACATGCAAAAACTAGGGTTAGAACTTCAAGCGTTGTCCTGTTTCTTAAGCTTGGCACTTAAGATATTTTTTCGTAAAAAAGAAAAATATTTTCGGTTTTTTGGTATATCAGCGTTTTCCACCCATCGTCCACAATTATTTGTTGTGTTTTATTCTACCGTTTACAATTTTATTTTTACAATTGTAAACATGTTTACCCAACAAAAAATTTTCCAACATTTAAAATAAATTCGTTTCTAGTGTGGCAGGAGCGTAATTGAAACATCGCTTTGTTTATCTCAATAGCGTTGTGCGATTTTGCGTTGACCTTAGATTTAACCCTTTATCTACTGACGGTACTTATAAGTACCATTAAAATAACTTGTTATAAAATTCATTTAATACATCGATTAGTTGTAATGCGGTTTAAAATGAGTTATAGATAGATTACTTGTTCCAAAAGATTATTGGTTACACAAAACAAAAATATTTTTAAAAGATGATTTCTTTTGCCTCTGCATCTTTCTTGGCGTTGGGTGGGGGGAAGGGGGGGGGGAGAAATTTTTCAATTGGGAAATATTTCTATAGTAAGAACTTTATATTTGTACATTTCCTAATTCTACAAAATACTAATAAAAATATTTAAAATAAAAGATTTGATTGGAGTTATAAATATTGCACAAAATCCCTATAAGTTCAAATTTAATGAATCCTTCTAAAATGTATTAAATGATTATGTAAATTTTCTAATGTAGTCTAACCAATTCACGAACAATGCTTTAGAAGGTGAAATTTTCATGGATTCATAATCCAGTACATAAAGGGTTAAGCAGCACAAAGCGATTAATGGAATATAATATCCTATATAATCGCTTTGAAGTAGCATACAATTAGGGGTAGATGGAGACACAGGAATTGGAAGGAATTGAATTGACAAATAAAAATTTATTCATTTAGAGACTGCATGTGCAGACTCCACTTTAAAAAATAAAAGAAGAATTGATGAAAGTGTGACGGCTGTAACACTAGTTTATATGATAAATAAAAGTACTCTATACACTTTCTGGGGTCCGTTGTTTAAATAAAATTACAGTGAGCTTCGAAATGCAGATTCTTCTTAAGATTGCCTCTTCAGTTAATAATGCCTTTTTTTGTAAAGTTTCTTTATTGCACGTTTAACCTAAAGTAAACATTTCGCGTTTGCTATTCCTCTACAAAGGGTATAAAGTTTAAAGCTCTTTATCATTCTGGAAATCTTTCTGCTTATCTCAGTGATAAATGATCAGTCTTTTAAATGATCCCTGCAAATTTTCAATTTCCTTCCCTACCTTTAAAGTCACTAGTAATACTTTAAATTTCCAAAACTATTTAATTTATAGAAAACTTTCTGGCTTTGCTGTAAAAATAAATAATAAATTTTCTAATCGCTCCACCCTCTCACAGCATACAGCTTAATCTTAAAAAAAAAAAAAAAATATTCTGCCCTATTTTTTACTTTGAATTAACAATAAATAGACAACCGTCTAAATCCTTTTTTCCCAATAAGGTGATGTCCCCCGCCCTCTCCTCATTGCTGAAGAAGCACACAAATTTAAAATTTTAATATACAGTGAAACCTTTCTGTAAGGGTCACCTGCGATTCCATTGAAAATTGGCCCCTTATGAGGATTGGCCCTTGAATAGGGGTGACCAAATTTTTCATTTCTCTTTCTTTTTAGCCCGAGGTTTTTAAAATCTGCATAGTCTTTCAGTAAGTTCTCTTTGTTCTTAACAATATTATTTATTTGATTCTTGCTGCATTTAAACTGTGAAGCCAATTTTCTTGCAGATGTTCCTTGATCATGACAATTCACAACTTTGATTTTTTTCATTCAAATCTAAATGTACTCTTTCGCTAGATTTGGGTACCATAATTTTAAATTTTACATAAGACAGGGCATAAAATTTCTAGTGAAAAAGTTGTGCTACAATATGCATTCACAGTTTTAGTTAATGTGAAATCCGTTTTTCTAGATAACCTTTTATCCTTTGTATTCCCACAACTGAGGGTCAAGTTTCCCTTCCAAACTAAGCAGGTTGAAATGTCAAACAAAGCGTGAGGAACCCTGTTTGTCTCACTTGTGGAAACTTTTGTGATCCTTCATTGTGTTACTAAATCCCCCCCATCCCCCCTGCCTTCTTTGTTGCAAGTGCAGTTGTTTCCTGAACTCTTATCTTTTGGTCCAGGAATTCAATACACCTGTTTAGAATTTAAGGCACATGTGAAAAAAAAAGACTTTTATGATGGGTTGGTGCAGGTGGCCCTTGAATAGGGATGTCCTTTCAAAAAAGTTTCACCGTAATTCTTTAAAGCCTGGTTTTTATTTTGATGTAAACATAAATAAATAATCAAATCATAACGCGCTTCAAAAAAATGTTGTATGACTATTGACTATAATTAAATTGATTAAAGGCCTCTTTTTTTTTACCCGGCCGAAAAGAAGGGTTATATGTTTCACGCGTATCTGTGTACGTGGATTTCTTTATACCCTCGAAAAATCCCAACGGTTGGATGAATTTTTATGTATGAGGTCTCTATCGATTTGTCTTAACGGCCCGAAGGTTATAGGCTAGGTTTTGTTTTTATAAATTCAAAATGTCAGCCGTAGAATACAAAATGGTGGTAGAGACGAAAAAAATTTACGCACCCTATTGAGTGGCATATCATTGGATAGGTCTTTCAAAATGAAGACGATGTTTCATTGACTATTTTACAGTCAGAAGCTCCGTTAAAATATTATACAACCTGTAATTTGTGTATGTAGGATATCTAGCTTTACTGCAACTCTAACCAACATGGACCTCATCAAAACAGTGTTTATAGATAGGAACTAACAATTAAACAGAACTTAAAACTCATCAATACAAGTAAATAAAAAAAAATAGGTAAGTAATATAAACAAGTAATATAACAAAAATATTTTAAGTCAATTCCTACTTAGGTCAATAAGGGATTTTTTTTCTCCCACTCTTCTTCCTCTTGAGTGGCGCTTAGAATGCCTTGATCAAGAAGAGGGCTCTCTCGGTCTTAAAATACATTGATCAAGAAGAGGGCTCTCTCGATTATTGAAAATTAATTAATTTAATTTAATTAATGAATTAATATTTGAAAAAAAAAACTGGATTAACATCAAGTGTCATCCACTACAAGTTAAAAAAAATTATTTGAGCTTGATTGGATGAATAATAAGTATTTTATTAACGATTGAAAATTTGAACAACATAGAGTATGAGCTAATAGTAGGAATTGAAAAAAAAATAGTTTCACATTGATGAGAAGTAATTAATTAATTCGCTTTTTACGCAGTCGGGTTTTTTTGATTTTTTTTTAAATTTAATTGTTTCTTAAGAGATATGTTTTAGTATCAGAAACAGTTAATAATCATTGCTTGCGAGTGTTACTGTGGAAATATTTAGCACAAATGTGTGGACTGTTGGTTTTTTCACAAGGTTTGATTTTTGCATTCACTAAGCAATTTGTCCGCTTCCGCTTGGGTGTACACAACTCACTCATTGAGTTCCACAAACTCAAATGAGATAAAGGATGACAATTAGCACTTTTAGGTCTAAGCCCGAATGTCACTCGGCTTGCCATTTTCGGTGAAGCGACCGAAATCCAAGAGTCTCTCGGGTTCAGCTTATAACTCTATGAGCTATACAAGTACCTACTATATAAGTTTGCGGTCTTTTCAGGTATTATCTACGAACCTTTTAATTAAAAAGAAAAAATATGTGGCAGCACTAAACAGAAGTAAGTATATGAAAATATCTAGAATCAGAGCTTAATTCGAACTTATTGTGAACCTTGAAGTGTTGCTCTTTGTGCTTTGAAACGTACCATACTAAAGCAACTTTTAATAAATAATGTTCATATACAAATAAAACCAATTTTCATATAATTGTACAACATTTGGGGTCTATACTTTATAAATATTTTGAGGACTAAGAAAAAAAAAAAGAGATCTCTTTTAGGAAGTGTAGAAGGAAAAAAAAAAAAAATGAAATTAAAAATAATAATTTCTCGAGATGGTATTTTAAATAAACGACGAATTCGTCCAATGTCCATAGACTTTGCATTAGTGAGGGGAAATCGGAAGCTGAGTGACTAACCCACTTAAGACATTTTTTTTGGTAGAAAAAAAAAAGACACTCGATTCTTTGTAGAGTTGCAAAGGGTGAAAAAAACCGGTTTTATTCCCGGAAATAAACCGGGTTTTTTGAGAAGGAAATTTTGAAAATTTCCGCGAACTTTCAGAAAATTTTGAGCTTGAAAATTCTTTAATTTATTATTTTCAATTATTTTTGATGATTTCAATTTTTGCCAATGTTAACAAAACTAATTACATATAACAAACAACAACAAAAAAATTGCACGTTTACATGAAAACTAACGAAATACAGGCTTGCTGCAGAAATATTAAGGAACAGAAATTAAAATATCATAAGTAATTTGGTTTTTTAATCGTCTATAAGTAAAAAGTGAAAGATGCAGATGAGAAATTCATTTTCCCTGGCATGAATAGAAACTTCACCTCTCTTCTTCGAATCAACGAATGTAAACAAAAAAGAAAATTAACACGATTAAATGAAATCAATGCAAAAATAGAAAGTAACTCGTTTGAAAATTAATGTAAAGTATGCCTGAATAAGATATATGCGAACCAACAGAAACTTAAAAAAAGTATTTTTTTAAAGAAACATTCCTATCCTCACCTATTTACAGCCACCATTATTGTAAAACTAATAAATTATAATAATTTATAAAGACTTAGACTGCAAAATCATAAGTTTTGTGAATTCTTAATTGTAAAATCTATCTTTTTGGAACATTCTTCCCTGAAATTTCTTTAAAATAAAAATTTCAAATTGAAAAATAACTGGTTTTGTTTATCTTCAAAACTCCTTCAAAATTTCCAATATATCTCAAAATTCCGGGTTTGTTCCTCAAAATTCCGGGTTTGTTCCCCAAAATTCCGGGTTTATTCCCCAAAATTTCCGTGTTTATTCCCCAAAATTTCCGGGTTTATTCCCGTGCCTCAAAATCTGAGGGTTTTTTGCAACTCTAATTTTTTGGCACTTTCAGCGTGAGCGTATTCCATTTTTAGTCTCCTCATTTAATCTACTATAACTTGTTTGGTGGGATGGAAGCGGGGTTAAAAATTATCCACATTTATTTAGAGTTCTGCTCGTGTGGATTCTGATTTCTTGAGGAAACGCCACCGAAGCACACACAAAACATTAAAATGTGAATTATATAAAGCTGCAAGAGACGAGCGTCTGGGGAGAGAACGACTTCTAATAGTAGCACTTAGAAAAAATTCGGCTCCCGTTTCAACCGGGAAGAAAGGGAGAAAACAGTCTGCGTTCTTCTTTTAACCTTGTGTAACTTTCCCTTTTCGTTTGCATTTATTTTTGGGTTATCGGAACATTAAAATTATAAATAAAAAATGTCGAATGTTAAATTTTATAATTTGATTTTTAGAAAAAAATGATTTTTTTCAAAAATAAATAACATAATTTTAAAAGGAAATAAATAAAAAAGAAGAATGTCTGTTATTTATATAAAAACCTTTTATATATAAATCTGTAAAAATTATTTTTATAATTAAAGCTTCATATTTTAATATTATAATATTTTATTATATATATATATATATTAACATATTTTAAAAAGATAAGTAGATTTGTCAATTCTGCAATATATTTATATATAATATAGTTATTTGGCAATTAATATTATATGATCCATAACAGAAAAAGACCTAAGTTAGGTATGATTTTAAATGCTCTGCATATCTTTTAAATTTAATCTTCAAACCCTTAAAATTCTCTTTTAATTAATAGTTTTTCTGTAAATTTTTAAAGTTCCCTTAATGCTCCGCTCAACAAACTAAAAAGATTCCAATAGCAACTTCTCCCAGCCAGTTAAATTCCTTCCTTCTTAACTAAGCTCCTCCTCTTTTCCCCTGCACCATTAAATAGACCCGCTTTCCGAGCGGATCGCCATTATTCCCCCAGACTCAGCTGTGGACGGTGCTCCCAATCCGTGGTGAATCGATGTCTCAAAGGGCCTTTTTCAAAGCCAAATGTCTGCGAACATCTGTGCAGCCATGGTAGCCTGGACCCGCGATGAAGCGTGGGCTAGGCGCGGGACTTACTATCCATTCAGTATTTTAATTATCTTATGTTTTTTAAATTTTTAACTGTTAGTAAATTTTTTAATTTATTTCCTTTTACTTTTCATTTTGAGCTCAGGAATTACTTGTTTGTCCCCCCCCCCCCATTTTTAAGCATTTTTTCCCAGTACTGCCATGATTCAGTTCCTGTTAGGCTTCCATTGTGTTACTGTCGGGGATGTGGGGCAGTGGCCCCAGGCTCCCCGAGAAACCGTCAGAAGTAGTAGTAATATTATATGTAACTATATTCAAAAATCTGTGTCCACAAAATACTGATTTTTTTTCTTTTTCACCTCCGAAAATTCATTTTTTATTAAGTTTTATATATTAATGATTCACCTTTCTGTGTGTTTACCTATTTTTTTTTTCAATAAGACCAATTGTCGCAAATGTTTAATATTTTGTTAAGATTAGCACACACCTCATCGTATCCTTTTTTTTTTTTTTTTTTGCAAGCTTATGTCAAAATTTCCAGTTTGGGGAATTCGATTTGAATATTTTACAATGACTTTTTTAATTTATTATTAAATGATTTTATAAAGGAGGTATGAGATAATATATTTTTTAACCATTAGGTTTAGCAGATTAAGTAGGAATGAGGAGGCGGAGGGGATTGGTTTAAATTTTTTAACTTACATAAGCACGAAAATATCAATTTTCCCACTTAATTTACTGCATCTATTTGACATTAAATGAAATTTCCCTTCCAGAGTTGCAATCTTTATAAGTTCTTTTTTCTTTTCTTATATATATATATTTCAGTGTGATTAAAAACTTCGACATGCTTTTCAATTAACTCGATTTTTAAATGGACAAATGGTTCATAAAATTAAAGACAGGATTTTCCTTGATATAAATTGACTGTTGATGAGTATTTGCTTAGTATATTTTTTAAATAAAAATATTAAGCAAAGAGTCATTTGTACATTATTTTTACAAACATGTCATGACATTTCATTTATTTTTTTAACCCTTTATGTCCCAAATTATGAACTGATGAAAATTTCATCTTCTAAAACATTTTTTGTGAATTTTTGAAACTACATTAGAAGATTTACACAATCATTTAATAAATTTTAGAAGGATTTTGCCATTTAAAATCAATTAATTAAATTTGTATTTATAGGAATTTTGTGCAATATTTATAATTTCATTCACATCTTTTATTTTAAATATTTTTTTTAGTATTTTATAGAATTAGGAAATGTACAAGTATAATGCTCTTATAAGAGAAATATGGGAATAATTCCGAACTGAAACTTTCCCCCCACAATCTTTCAACGTCAAAAAAGCTGAAGAGATGCAAATGAAAAAAAAAATCATCCTTTTAAAAATAGTTTTGTTTTGTTCTACCAATAATGCTTTTGGAATAAGATAACGTAAAGTACTTATAACTCATTCTAAAATGTACTACTACTAATTGATGTATATTTTATATCAAGTTATTTTAATGGCACGTTAAAGTAGCGTCGGGGCATAAAGGGTTAAATAATTAATTAATCGGATATCTGGTCCTTACAGCTATAGAGCACACACAGAATTAAAAATATGAAAGAGAATGTTGTAAGAAATTAAAAAAAAGTGTTGTTTTAAAATCTTCTTAATAATTTTTAAATTAACTTTTCAAATCTTATTACAATAATTAAACTTTTCCTTTATTAAGTCATTTTTCTCCATAAAACCATTTAATAATGTGTCAGTAAAATATTATAAAATATCTTTTAAAAAAAGTACAAAAGTTATAAAAATCCTTTAACTATAAAATTTTACATAAGCTTACCACCCCCCCCCCCCCCTCACACACAAAAGAAAAATAATATCATAGGATATGATGAGTATTTTCGAATGAATATATTATCTATAAAAATACTGCAGAATTCACAAAACAACTTATTTTTTAAGTCTGTTACAAAAATATATTAAAATATAATAATAATAAAATATGAAGCTATAAAAATATTTTTTTCAGATTCATCTAACAAAAGATTTTCAGATAAATAACAGCATTACTATAATTCTATTATTATTATTTCCTTTTGAAAACATTTCATATTTGCAAATTCGATGCTAGGTTTTTTTTTTTTTTTTTTTTCTATTCAAATTATAAGATTCAGCATTCTTCGCTGTTTATAATTTTAACAATTTCCATAATCGAGTAACAAATGCAAGCGAAAAGGGAAAGCTGAACGCAGACTTTTTTCTCCCCACAGATTATAATCTTATTCAGATGAGAAACTCCCATTGGCTGCAATGGAAATTTCTTCTAACATGGGATTCGCATAGAAACTAGCGCCGTCTAGAGGGGGGCGGTAGAACATCTTGCATGGTTGCCATATGACTGCAGTATTTGGCAGTTTATCGCTTTTTTGGCGACTTTTGAAGAAGGGAATGGGGGAAAAAAAAGGGAAGGGGTGGTGAGGGAATGTTTGTAAACATTAGTATTTACCGCAGCTGACGACTTTATCGGCAGTCGGCAACAGCGTTTTTGACTGTTCGAATCAATGTTTTAAAAAACAAAAATCTCTCAGCGATGATTTTTCTTGAAATTTTTAATGATTAAATAATTTTTAAATAAAAAATAGATACTTTTTCCCCTTCATAAAACTATTCACTTAATATGAAATATCGGTAAATTGTTAAATTACGTAAAATATTTTCTTTTACCCTTGAGAGAGGGTGAGGAAAAATATCCTTGTGTAATTTATTTCATTAATATATATATTCTATTCTTTAAAATGTTCATTTCTAACTATTATTAAAATTCTACAGTTTCATAGGATTTTTTTTCTTTTTCTTTTTTTAATTCTCAATAAATATTTATGGAGAGTTGTCTCACTCTTTTAAAAGTTAATTGTTAATTAAGAAAAATTTCTTAAATTTAAAAAACAAAAGGTACAAATTTTGTAAGAGGAAAAATCAAGATTTTTTTAATTTTAAATTAACATTGCAGATCAATTCTAGTTTTAATTAATGTTGTATTTTTTATTGTCCCTATTACCTTATTTTGAAATTTCTCATCTTGATTTTCATTCTGAAAAACAAAATAAACTTTTTTATCCTTTAGTGTGGAATAAGAATTATGGCTGTCAGTTTATTTTTAACGCATAAATCTCCAAATAGTAATCTTTACCCTATTTCATCACAGAAATTCTACAATTAAATAACGCAATTATTATTTTACCGTTATGAAATGTCTCTCATTCTTTTTATATACCTTTTTTGACCACAAAATTTTAATTTCATAAAAAAATGTTTATTTAATGTGAATTATCAGTAAATTTATATGCTATTAGAAAGAAAATATTAAAATTATATAATTTTTTCAATTAAAATCTTCAATTTGAAATGGAAGATTTTTTTTTTCGTCTTTTACTCTTGGGGAAGGGGGGGGGGGGAGGGTCATCCATTGTATAACTTCATTATATATTTTCAATTCTTTAATATCTTTAATTTTAAAACCATTATTAAATTCATAAATCTTTGTGCAGACTTCCAAATATTCATTTTTTTTTTGCTCGTGTTCTTAAAATTTGGCAAAAAAAAAAAGTTGTATGATTTCGTTCATGTATGATACCATTTCAATTTTTGAAAAAATTCGCTTCTATAACCATTATTAAAATTATAAAGCTACATATATATATATATATTATAAATCTTTATGATAACCATTATTAAAATTATAATATATATATGTATTTATAAATCTTTATGAAGACTTTAGAATATTTATATTTTTTTACTTATATTTCTCAAAATTTGATGATAGTTTACTATCCACAGAAATTTGTTTAAAAGTTTGTCTCACTTTTTAAACAACTAATTTAAAAAACAGGTTTTCTTAAATAACAAAAAGATATTTTATGAAGAAAACAAGTTAATAATGTATTATAAATTATTGCTGCAGATAAATCCCTTTATCTCATTTAGGAATATCACATCTTTATTTTATGTCTGAAAAACAAAACCCTATTTTTTATCCCTCAAGGAAAAGAATCCGTCAACTTTATGCTAACACAATCTATTTATATAAAATCCAAGTCTCTGCGTGTCCCTCACAATTCCGGTAGGACCGCCTCATTGAAATGAGTAATTGTTGAAAAATACTAATGCAGGGTTACCACAGTAGCGCTAAATGTTAGCCAACTTGGTGATAACTGGCTAATTTGGCAAAATTCCCATTTAAAACCATTAATCTTACATAAAGGAGGTCACCGAAATTTAATTTAAACTCCGCTCTTTTAAAATATTTTTTAAAAATCTATGAGTGAGAATTTAAAGTACATCTTTACATCTTCCTCCCGATGCTACTAATAAAATAACCGCCAATAGATGACGCTGTATTCTGTGAGCTCCTAACTGCGTGATTTTAATATGCTTTAGGTACTTTTCCAGTATAAGTGCCATGGCGAAAAATGAAATTTGGCAACATATTTTCCGGGAACCTATCCACTGTTTCATTTTATATACACATGCATTTTTTTTTCGATATTTATACGATTTATTTAACATAAAAAAGCCGTTTCTCTAATTTTATACAGAAACAGATATAATTTGTACATAAAAACATCAATAATATACATATAAAATAAACATATAAAACAAACAAAAACGCTCATGAAGTTTGTTTTCATAGCTGTTTATATGATTTGACAACAAATCTCGATATTTTTCCGTTATACGGACACCATGCCAAAATGTATGCTAATGCGCCAATTATTCCAAAACGCTAAAAGATATTTGTAATTTTATGCCAGCAGTTTAATATGAGTTTTATTTTATTGCTTTATTTTATAACAGTTATTTGTTCACTTATTTTAAGTATATATTTGTGATTTAATGAAATAGTTCGTAAAAGTCTGGAATTTTCAAATGTTATATTTTTTAAATGCTCACTTTAGTATCGACAATGTTTTTTCTTTTATTTTTCAAATGCTTCAATTCACGTGGTTTTCATTTTGCGCCACCTATTACGACAATGGTATCCGTATAACGGAAAAGTACCCAAATCTCATTTTCTGATTCCCAAATTACACCAAGTTTTTTTTAAAAAAACGCCAAAACCCCTACAGTGGAAAGTACCAAACTGTCTATTATTTTGCGCTATCTGTGTTATAGTTTGTACTATATGCAAGGGGGGTGGAGCGAGTTTAAACATTAAATATTAAAGTTTCGGCACAGATGTCATATAGCCCCATATTGGAGCGATTTTTTCTGATGCCAATGTATACACAACGAGTACTTAACTAGCACCAAAGTGTCGTTATTTTGCTTTATATGGTAACCCGGATGTTGTTGTTTATGCTGTTGATGTTTCCGCCAAATTGGCGTCAGAAAAAAATTGCGCCAATATGGGGCGGGGCGTATATGAAAACTGTGCCAAAGTTTCTATAAAGCAGTATAAGACTAAAAAATTAAGAATAAAATAAATGCAAAATAAGACTAAAGACGAAAGAAAAATCATGCGTTAAGCATAGAATATGAAACACTTTCCAACACATCCTGAATGCTTTAACAAAACTTCCTTATTTGGGGAAATATGGTAAATAAGATAACTAAGTAAACATTTCATAAGACGCATAAAAAATTTTAAAAGTTGGTTTCAGCAGTTACCGTCTATAGCCAATAGTATCGTTATTACATGCCACTATTTAGCTAAAATTTAATTTAAACTACTCTTAAAACTACTGAAATCACATTTCGATATTATCATCCATAGACGGTTATGTATCCAATTCTTTGCGTGACCCTGCATATCATTTTATCTATATTCTACAAACATTTCTTAGTAAACTAAATGCAGTTCATCGTAAAAATGCATTAAAAACTCCTTTAAATTCCTTAACCTCCAAACTCCTTTAAAACCAACTTTAAGCAATTTACTCTCATATTCAGTAACCCTTAAGAATTCTTTTGCGTAGCCCTGCATATGAACTGTAGCATTTATACACACAGTATAGTATGCATAAATGTAGTGAAACATAAAAGCGCATATCATAATTAAAAATGCATTTCTAGCAATCATTGCTTATGTACAATACTTCGGAGAAAAGTTTCTTGGCGAGAAAGAAGTTTTCCAACGTATTTTCTGACAACCTATTTACTGCTTCATACTCACAAGCAATTTTTTCCATATGTATGCAATTTATTTAATATAAAAAAAGCTATTTACCAATTTTTATAAAGAAACAGAACTAATTTTTGCACAGATTCATATACGCATCGGGGTTGGCGTGATTTTTCTCTGACGCCAATTTGGTAGAAATCTCGCTTTCGAATACCAGTTACTTATATATTTTTAAATTATTTGCTATCATTTTGAAAAGGAAATAACTATAAATAAATAAAAGTTTGAGCACAGATGTCATATTCGCCCCATATTGGCGCGATTTTTTTCTGACGCCAATATCATATAGGCAACCGATACTTAACTTGTGCCAAAGTGTCGTTATTTTGCTTGATGTGGTAACCCGGATTATGTTGTTTATGCTGTTGATGTTTTCGCCAAATTGGCAACCGAAAAAAATCGTGCCAATATGGGGCGAATATGACATCTGTGCCAAAGTTTGAAAATAACTATAGAGCAAAACAGGGCACAGATGTCATATACGCCCCATATTGGCACGATTTGTTTCTGACGCCAATGTCTTATATGCAACGGGTACTTAACTGGCGCCAAAATGTCATTATTTTGCTTGATATGGCAACCCGGATGATGTTGTTTATTCTGTTGATGTTTTCGGCAAATTGGCATCGGAAAAAAATCGCGCCAATATGGGGCGTATATGACATCTGTGGCCAAAACTGTTTATATAATTAAAAACATAAAAATAAAAGTAAATAAACAATTTATTTATAAATAAAAAACAATAACCGGGTTACCATAGCAGGCAAAATAACACCATTTTGGCGCCAGTTAGGTATCCCGGTTCATATCTGAAATCTGTGCCGTTATGTGTATATAAAAAAATATTATATATATTTAGAAACGATTTTTTTATGTATATAAGTGCATATATAAACAAAAATAAAAGTTCATTAGATTTGTTTTGATAGCTGTTTATATATTTTTGCAACATATCTCACTTTCTGATGTCCGAATTGCGCCAAGCTTTTTTTAAAAATGCGCTATAATGGAAAAGTAGCTAAATAAATAATTAACAGAAATGACCAATTATACAAACTAAAACTTTTTATTTCAAGATCAAAGCATTGTTTTTAATTTCGATTAAAAATACATATATCCTTGGATAACTTCAATTGAAATTAGGTTCACAACTATCGCATTCCATAAACCTAAACAAACACAAGTGATTCATTCATCGTGAACCGTAAAAAATATTAAATCATTGAGGTAATCATTCACAAAGTAAGTTCTCCAACAATCAATGGACAATATTCTAATGACGTCATAGTAGGTAAAATGGTGGTGGTATCATTTGTTTATGGTTCGAAATCACAAAGATTTAATTTTGCAATGTCTCTTAGTTACATTATTTTATTGTCATATTTATGAGCTCAGAACAAAAGCATATTTTTTTCATTATTTAGTTATTAAAGACTGAAAAAAATTATAAATGCATGATTTGAAAAATTTAAATAATTTTCTTTCTTAATAGTAAAAAATTAGATCGGGAAGTAACAGCGAGTTTAAGTTAAATAAGTTTAACTGTTTAATTCTGTTGTAATATTCAAAATAACTGTATTTATTAGATTTCACTAAACAACATCAGGGCCCGATTAGACTTTGAAGTTAGAGGAATTACAATGTCATTTCAGGACCTTTCTTTTGGAGAAGCTTTTCTAAATTCCACATTTACATGGAAACTCTTCAGTGTTAGAAATATTATTCGTAGGACTGACATAACATGAGAACGGCCTGCAATTTTACACAAGTTTTTGAAAACTACTTTACATCAGAAATTTTACTAAAAACTGGTTACTTTTTTGCTATAGCGGCCCACACTATTAGGATTATGACAAGTTGCAGCCAATTTCGCCAACGTCGTAACCAAGATCGTGAAGTACACACATATAATACCATTTCACAAAATCGTATACGATAATTTAATAGTTTTTACCTTACTACAAGTGTGTAATTTATTTATTTTTAAGGCTTAACAATCTAAATTGTCCAATATATGAATTTAAAAAAAAATGTAAACAAAGACTGAATAGACATGACCGCAAAAAGCCTCAAATCTGCATAACACTTGGAACCAAACTGTGCAGATTAGTGCTCTTCTACTGTACACAGTTTTTCATACATGTGTTTCGTTCTTAAAATGTGTTATTTTCATCTATCACTGCGGAACAAGCGAGAAAACTCATTCTTGCACATGAGTTGTATATATCTTTATATCTAAATTTCCGTCATTTTTGACGGGCTACCTGTCTAGTATCTGAATAATAATCAACTTCATCACAAAAATTCTGAAATTAAATGGCAATCATTATTCTGCCTTTAAAAATATTTCTCATTCTTCTTATCTACTCTATTACACCACAAAATTTTCTTTTCACAAAAGATGTTTCTTGTGAATTATCAACATTTGTATGAAATTAAAAAAAAATCTAATAAACAAAAAAGATAAGTAATTTTCAAAATCACAAAATTGCAAATAGAAGGCTTTTTTTTTTTTTTATATACTCTTGGGAGAGAAAAAAAAAAGCATGCATTATACAATTTCGTTATATATTTTCAATTTCTTTTAAATATTCACTTCTCTAACCATTATTAATAGTTCCCCCCCCCCCCCCGTTGATGTTGCCTTTTATTAATATATCTTTCTGGAGACTTGCCAATATTCATATTTGTGTTTCTTAAAATTTCCTAAAAATCATGTATATATATTTTCAGATCTTTCAAATTTTTACTCTTAAGTATAACCACTATTAAAAATGCAAAGTTACATAAGTTTACTTTATTATTATGTTATTAAATATTTATGCAGACTTTCAAATTACTCATATTTCTTAAAATTTATAGGTACTTACCTATCTAAAGTAATTCATTTAAAAGTTTGTCTCACTTTTTATACAGCTTATTAAAAAAAAAAAAAAAAAATCATAAATGACAAAAAGGCAACTAATCATTTTATGAAAAAAAAATTACAAATTATTGTTGCAAATATCAATCCTGTTACCTTATTTAGAAATTTTTCATCCTGATTTTCTTTCTGAAAAACAAAATCATATTTTTTATCTCTCAGTAGTGAATAAGTATTATGGATGCCTAGTTTTCTGTTAAAACCATTTACAAATAAAATAGTAATCTTGGCTTTATTTAATCGAAAAGATTATTATTTGTAAATAATGGTAACAAAAAGAACTTAAAAATTGGCAGCTATGCTTAACTACAGAGAAATAAAAAACAATCATACAAACAATTACAGAGATATACAAGCAAATAAACACTATTTTACGTTTTGCTGCTCAATTTATTGTATAAAAGCATATCTAATTTACATTACAAAAAATTAAATCTTTTCCAAAAATAAAATCCTCAACAAAGAAGCTTAAATTATAAGATTGGTGGAAATCTTTAAATTCAGCTCCCATCTGTGTTAACAACATCCTGAAACTCTGAACATCTAGATCTTTTTGATATTTCATAAAACCTGTAACATAAAAAATAATATTTAGAATGCATGTGATAAATAAATAAGAAATTTTGCGATTTATTTGCACTTTTGACTGAAAAAAAAAAGAAAAAAAAAAGACATGCAACACCCCTCCCCCCCCCCCCTCCCCACACACACAGTCAACCAAAGTGACTGTCTCCCTCTTTGCCTCTTTTTGTCTTTAAAGATCCAAAAATTATTGAAATTTTCAATAATTTTTTAAATCTGTTTTTTAGTTTCAGTATAGGGAAGACGGGGTACAATGAAACAAAATTTACTAATTTTTTTTTTCCTATCCAAAATTTTGCATGCACAAAAATATAATTAATGCATATTTTTAATCTTGTATTTTCCCCATGTAAATAAATTTTTATTAGGTTCTAAACAATATCTTTATGCTTGAAAAATAACAAAAAGTAAATGTCTTACAGTGTTTCATTGTACCCCGTATGCCGGGGTACAATGAAACACTCCAAATGATGGAAGCAATTTTCACCCAGTATAGTTTATTTTATTAAAAATGAGATAAATACAAAAACAAAACTTGATTAATAAGGAAATTGATAAAAATATTATAGTCTAAGTTGAAAAATAAGAAAATTCTATTAGTTTAAGAAATACCTTTCATTTTATATTAAATTGGCTCAAGTCTGTTTCAAAAATTAGCATTTCTGCTTATATTTCAGTTGCTCCTGAAGGAATATTGGATGGTAGTTTCAACACAATGAGGTTTTTTTTTTTTTTTTTTTTTTTTTTTTTTTTTTTAATGTAAGTTTCTAAATATATATATATATATATTAAGACTGGGTTGGAGTCTTTTTATATCAAGTACTTCACATTTGACTTCATTTAAATGTATGTTTTCTCCAACAGTATATATTTCCATTTATATGGATACTGCTTGTGCTATACAAGTTGTGTGTGGATATCTCATTCTTAGTACCTCGATGACCAGCTGGGCCTGGAAAAAAAATCTGGATCATCATCAGAGTCTGTAGCAGGCAGAGTTTGTTTTCAAAACAATCCCTTCTTAGCTTTTTTTTCTCTTTCTATTTTTTTATTGCTTAACAAGAGCATTTTTTACTGACCTGGTTAGAACAAAACTTTTTTTTTCTGTTTTCCTACTCTTACTTCTAATATATTATATTTACTACTTTTATTACTATAATAAAACATGTTTCATTGTACCCCGTCTGCAAGTGTTTCATTGTACCCCGCACTGAGGTTACTAAGTAAAAATTTACTTTCAAACTTCTAATATTTATTTTTTTTAGTTTGGTTTTGGAGGTATGAAGACAACAACCCAAAGATAACAATGCATAAAAAAAAATTATTACATATAACAACAAGGAAAAACAAACAAAATTACTTTTAGTAAAGAAAGTTACTTTCAATGGTGTAAAAGCAATAATCTTCTATTGCTACTGTTGTAGAAGTGTGAATGTATCCAAATCACATCAGTAATTGGAACATATAGTTGTATACCAGTATATAAACTGCAACTCTCTATGAGCTGTATGAATTCACTTGGTATATAGTTTGTTTTTTTCTGCTGTTTTTTCTTCTTCTGAGCCTTTGTACCATACCGTTTCTCGAACATCCTGAGCTTAAAATAGTTTGGTACAAACCTTCATTAAAATTAAGCGGGATAAAATATATATCGCCCTCCAAGGGGTTAAGAGGCTACTTCAGTCAAGCGAAAAGACCCATTCGCTAATGCTAATCCTATGGAAGAAATTTATAAAGATATCTCGGTTGCTTTTCAATATTTTTAAATTATTTCTTTTGCATTGGATAGCTGAGATCGGCCTGTACAAAGAGGTTGTTTTTTACTTTTTCGATTTTGTTTACAGATATTTTTTATGGGGACATTTTCATTTTCAGAACCGGTTTCGAAAGTGAAAACATCCTCATGAAAAAAATCTGTAATGAAAATCGAAAAAGTGAAAAACAGCCTGCATACAGATCGATCTCAGCTATCCAATGCAAAAGAAATCATTTAAAAATATTGAAATACAACCGAGATATCTTTATAAATTACTTCCATAGGATTAACATTAGCGAACGGGTCTTTTCGCCTGACTGAAGTAGCCTCTTAAGCAATAGTGGTGTACCAAGTAATTGTGTGTAAAAAAAGAATCTCTGATTCACATATGAAGCCAGCTTAGAATAACACAGCATGTGTGTTATCTGTGTTTGTGCGACTGTGTTTGTACACACACATAAACTTGCATCTTGAGTCATATTTTTAAACAATAATCGAAAATAAATAATTGTTAAATAATATATTCTTCTTATATATATCTTAATATAACTTCAGTTTGAAATTTAATTTGCAGGTGTCGATCCAGGGAAATTTGGGGCTTATTTAAGACCCTTTCACAAAAATCTATTTAATAAAATAGGCCTCTTCACAAAAATAAATTTAATAAAATGGGCTCCTTCACAAAAATGAACTTAATAAAACAGGCTCCTTCACAAAAATGGGATTTAAAGAATGGTTTTTGTTCATAAATTCTTGGTTCGAATTTGAGTAACTGGATTTCAACTTTCGTTACAAAATGTTATTTTTCACAAAAATATAATAAAGTTCACAAAATGGACCCGAAGAGTAAAAACCTGCATCGACCCCTGATTTGTCATCTTTTGAAGACCATCTTTGTAAATTCAAAGATTTAGTAACGTTATTTAAACATTATATAGTTAAAAAAAAAAAAAAAAAAAAAAAAAAAAACCAAAAAAGTACAATGAAAATTTGCACTCTTTTTTTTTCATCATCTAATTTAATTATTTAATTCATTAATAATCTAATTTCATTCAAAAAGTTTGGTACAAACTACAAAGCTTCATTAAAATTAAGCAGGATAAAATATATCACACCGCCCTCTATAGGTGTAAATTAGCGGTCGCCACTCGCCACGTGGCGATTAAAAAATTGGCCATCGATCGCCACTAGCCAAGTGACGATTACCGTGGCTGTTATCGATCGCCAACTGAAATACAACTTTTTTCATGAAAATATGTATCTCTACTCTGATTACATCTAATTAGCAAACTGGTTAATTTTTTTTCCTACCGGATGCAAGCAGATTTCAATAATTTAGCTGTATTTTCAATATTTCATTTTTTCGCCAAGTGCTCGCTCTTCAGTTGGATTTTTTTTTTTTTACAGTTTTATTCTGCAAAATATATTCATCAGCTTTGATTCCACATGCGTTTCAAATAATTTATTCCCTTTCTTTCACCGCCTTTTCCTTTTCTTTCACTTTTAAAATGCAAGTGCATTTTAACCCTTTCGGGTTTAGAGTACTATTAATAGTACATGTCTTTCCATCGAGTATTTTTTGTCTTAACAATTACTTTTGCTACTATCTACATATAGTAATGATAGTATATGGCTATGCCTTTTTTATTATGATTTCATTTATGTTTGGACATTTAGTAATAACAATAAAAGTTTGTTTAATTCTCTTTGCACCATTGACGATTTCTTTATTTTATAAATATATATCACTCTTTAAATTTAAAATAGTATAGGTTACTTTTCTGAACAAATCATGTGTGATAAAACAAAAAACATTAGAAAGTTGTAATATCTGTTAATCTCTGTTATAATGAATATTTTCCAAACGTCTTCAAAAACTCTTCCTTTCTATTATCATATAAATATGAATTGAATAGTACATAAAATAAGTACATTCGTTAGAATTCGGACAATGAGATAATCTTTAAACTTCAGTAAATCTATTCGGATAACTACGATTAGCATTATTAAAATAAAAGTAATTTTATTCTCAAAACTGAAAAAAAAAAAAAAAAATCCAACATGAAAAGGTTAAGGACATTGCAATATCTTCAATATGTTAGATCAGTTAGATTATTTTTCTTCAAGAAGTATTGTTTAATCCTGCGAAATACAGTCACCAGCTTAGACTTCAACTGTATGTAATGTGTGTAGCATGTTAATAACACATTTATTAAATAAAATCAAAATAATGTTTTATTTGATTTTCTTTTTTTAATTGAATATACCTAGCTGTTGGAATTAGTTATTTTTTATCTAAAGAAAGTAAAATGAATTTGATTGATAATGGTGTTTATGAACATATACAAATTATCCAAAAATTAATTCTAAAAAAATTAATATAACAGATTTTGTGGTTTTAAAGTAATTTTCTTGAATTTCGACTGCTTCCCTATTCTTATTGTGAATAGTTGGCTGGTATAAAACTCTGATTTATAGAAAAATATGTATATATACAACGATTATAGTTTATCTAGATGTCAAGAAAGTTTGAAACATTATAGTGGCCACTAACTTTAAAAAGTGGCCACTAATGAAACTGAGTCTACCGGCCACTGGCTACTAACTCAATTTCCCAGTTTTCACCTATACCGCCCTCCAAGGGATTTAAGCAATAGTGGTGTACCAAGCAGTATTTTGGCAAAGTACCTATACCTAAGGAAGACCTAAGTTGTCAATGGTGATTATACTAGAGAGGAGTGCAAGTCCGCGACAATAAATAGTTCTGTACTGAATATGAAAGAAATGGCATATTAAATCTCTTTTTTTTCTTCATTTTCACAGGAAAAATGATTGACTCATTAAACGAAATCGATTGAGCTTAGCATATATTCATTTTTATGATAAATATCTAATAATAATCAAGGAAATGTATTTATTCGCAAGGAAGTTTTTTGGCGAGTACTTGGCGCGGTGCTCGCAAATAACTAGCAACCTTAGACCCCCAACAGAGCTGTGCGGGGTGATGGTCAATAGATATTGCCTCTTTTTATTATCAGAGATTGTAGATTTTTGATGTCCAATCAAAAGTTTCTTTTTTTAAGCTATTACATATAGAGAAAAATTTTCGGTGGATTCGAATTTTTCGGAAAATTTCACCCCAAGTACATACCCAACATATGGATGAAACATTTAAAATAACAAAGAAAATTTTCTTTTGCAAATTAAAACGAATAAAAGAAACTCTTTATTCGTTTTTTTATCTATCTCTTTATTTATCTAAGGCTGTTCTCAAAAATATTATCTTTCCCTGCTCAAGAACCGGAAACTTTATATTTTAAGGCTCTTTTTTAAATGTAAAAACAGGATGAAGGATTTGAAGGGATTTGAAATCGAACGGTTTTTCTTAGTTTCTGGTAAATTAATTACAAGCAATTGTTGTCTAAGAATGGATTTTTATTTATTTATCTAATTTACTGGACAATCGCGTTGGATAGAAAATTTTGGTGGATTAGACAATTTCACCTCAAATAAATATGAAGCATATGGAAAGAATATGTAAAATAACAAGAATTTTCCTTTTGTGTGAATTAAAACAAACCTTTTTTTTTTTTTTAATGCGGCTTTTCTTAAGTACATTCACGATATAATTTCCATCCCTCCGCATACAGAAGTTTAAACTATTCTTATTTTACTTAGAAAGAATTGATCAGACGTTAAATTAATTTGTTTTTTAAACAATGATATAAATTCAATATTTTAACAGTATTTTAGACACAAAAACAAGAAAAAATTCACCAGTTATTCATAATGCATACTATATTTTTATACATAAATGTAAGTTAATTTGATTCGATAAGTTAAATTATAATTTAATTTGACATAAATCAATTAACTGGAAACGAAATTGCAAAATATCTAAATATATTGGATTAGTTTAAAACAACTTCTTCAATGCTACTAAAAATGTGCATTTGTTTGTAAACATTGTGAGAAAAAAAATTGTGAGTAAAGTGTTGTACGAACATTGTGAGAGGGTGTGTATGTGTGTTTCCTTCTATTTTAATAGATAAATTTGAAAAAAGGGATATTATAATAGTTTTTAGGATGAAATTTATATTGAATATGAAATTGGAATAAAATTTGTAAGGATATAATTAGATTATTTTCAAAATTTTCTTTTGTTTTAAACATAAAAATTGAATGCTAAATAATAAGAATTTTATCTTTATTTAAAATGTTAACATATATATCAATAACATTTTTATTCGGCTTCATAATAAAACACTGCACAGCTTTTGAATTTTAGCATTCATTACTATGAGTTTATTACACCGGTAGATTTATTTATTGTTATTATTGTAATGAAAGCTTTCAAATATAGGACTAAATAATAATTAATTTAGAAAAGAAAAGCTAAAAATATTAATTCCTGTTTTCTTTTATGATTTTCGGAAGATTTCTATTACAAACAAATCGGCGAAGACCATTTATTTTTATTATAAAAATAAGGGGGAAAACAATTTTTATTTTATACACGTTTCATGTGATTTACAATAAATTCTATATTGAATGTATTAAAAAAAACTGTTTAATTTAATATGATATAGCTTCTTGCTAGCTAATTTTATATGATATGATTTTTGTTCGCGCACTTTTAAAATAAAATTTCATGTCTTTTTTTTTTCTGGTTGGGTGGGAGGGTGTCTGAACTAAAACACAATTTTTCTCTTATAAATTAGTTCTTTCTGAATATTTTTGTACATTAAATCATCGTTAATTTTATATCTTCGCGAAATAATGCTGAAAATAGCATTATAAATGACTAAAACTTCAAAAATTGCAGGATAAAAAAAATTTCTATATTGGAAAAAAATAGGATTCCAGGGATCGATGCAGGTTTTTATTCTTGGGGCCCATTTTGTGAAAAGTAAAAGTTATTTTTGTGAATTTTATAATATTTTTGTGAAAAATACCATTTTGTAATGAAAGTTGAAATCCAGTTACTCAAATTCGAACCAAGAATTTATTAACAAAAACGTCTTTAAATCCCCTTGCTACAGTTTTTGCTTTTCATAACCTGGTTTTATTTACAAATTACATATTTTAAAACAGTTTTTATGAAAAAGATTGTTACGAAAGGGGCCTGGCCAATTTCATTAAAAGGAATTTTGTGAAGGGGCCTGTTTTATTAAATTCATTTTTGTGAAGAGGCCTGTTTTATTAAGTTCATTTTTGTGAAGAGGCCCAGTTTATTAAATTTATTTTTGTGAAGGGGCCCATATTATTAAATTTATTTGTGTGAAGGGGCCCATTTTATTGAATAGATTTTTGGGAAAGGGCCCTAAATTGGCCCCAAATTTTGCCTGGATCGACCCCTAGATTCAATTTGCGAATGTTGAGAAATCGTCGCGCAAACCCCCAAAAAAACCCCACAAAAATTGCTGTACGCGAATTCCAAATAAACTTCATTGAAAAAAGGATAAAATTTATTGTATTGGACTAAAAGTTAATAATTGGATGTATTTTTAATAATGTAGAAAATCGCCGCGAAAAACAAAAACAAAAAAGAAACATTAAATCGCATAAGAATCGCCAAAAATTCAGAAATCACAGATGACAAAATTTAGTACATTAGGCTAAAACAATGGAACCGAAATTCTTTTAGGAATACGGAACAATCTGCGTGGAACATGAAAAAACAAAAGAATTGGTAACATGAACTCGCTCAAATTTATTCCCCCAAACAACGATAAACAGCCAAATCCGGCGATCCTACAATGCCAAAGTTAGTAAAAAGGCTGGCGTAGCATAGTACCCATTGACTAGTTAAACGTGCCCCAACTATAGTAATTGTGTTTTAAAAAAAGAATCGCTGATTCGTATATGAAGCCAACTTAGAGTAACACAGCCCTATGAGTGTGTGTTTGTACACGCACATAAACTTGCATATTGAGTCATATTTTAAAATAATAATCACAAATAAATAATTGTTAAACATTATATATATTTTTTAAACTAACTTCAGTTCGAAATTTAATTTGCAGGGGTCGATCCAGGGAAAATTTGGGGCCTATTTAGGACACTTTCACAAAAATCTATTTAATAAAATAGACCTCCTCATAAAAATAAATTTAATAAAATGGGCCTCTTCACAAAAAGGAACTTAATAAAACAGGCCCCCTACGTAACATTCTTTTTCATAAAAACTGTTTTAAAATGTGTAATTTGTAAATAAAACCAGGTCACGAAAAACAAAAACTTTAGCAAAGAGATTTAAAGAATGTTTTTGTTCATAAATTCTTAGTTCGAATTTGAGTAACCTGATTTCAACTTTCATTACAAAATGTTATTTTTCACAAAAATATAATAAAATTCTCAAAAATAACTTCTACTCTTCACAAAATGGACCCGAAAAATAAAAACCTGCATCGAAAAAAGTATTGCAACTCCCATTTCATTTACAAATGATTAAAGGATATCTAAATATACTTTTTTTTCCCTTTAATAAATAAAGCTTGTATTAAAGAGCAATGTTTGGCACATTTAGCGCATCGCAACAAAATTTGTTGTAAAAGAAGTATTAGTGAAGTTTTCAGATTCACCCAGGTTATATGTGAAATTTTATTTTGGATATTATTTCGATACACTGTTTCCATTTTTAAGTACAGGTTTTTTAAATTAATCAAATTATTAGCAAATGACAAAAGTTGACTAGCAGAAGAAAGAAAATTTTATTTAATGTAACACTCATTTCATTTAGGAATGATTAAGGATCTCTAAATATGGTTTTTTTTCTTTAATAACATCAATATAAACAAAGTCTAATACAGAGCAATGTTCGGCACATTTAGCGCATAGCAACAAAATTTATTGTAAAAGAAGTATAAGTGAAGTTTTATTTTGAATATTATGTCTTTTAAGTACAGGTTTTTTAAATATTTAAATTAATCAAATGATTAGCATACAACAAAAATTGACTAGTACAAAACAGAAAATTTTATTTAATATAACTCATTTCTTTTACGAATGTTTAAGGATATCTAAATATGCTTTTTTTTTTCTTTAATAATTTCAATATAAACAAAGTTTGTAATATAGAGCAATGTTTGGCACATTTAGTGTATAGCAACAAAATCTGTTGTAAAAGAAGTTAAGTTTTATTTAAGAAGTATAAGTGAAGTTTCAAGATTCATCCAGGTTATAGGTAAAATCTTATTTTGAATATTATGTCTGTACAGTGTTTCCATTTTTTTAAGTACAGGTTTTTTAAATTAATCAAATTATTAGCAAACGACAAAAGTTGACTTGTAGAAAAATGAAATATTTAAGGCTGTTCTCAAATCCAAAAGAACAACTTTATGACATAAGTTTTAATTCATTTTTGTTTGGAAATGCATGATATGCACACATACATTAAAAAATGGAAACAGTGTATAGACATAATATTCAAAATCAAATTTCACTTATAACCTGGATACACTTATACTTCTTTTACAACAAATTTTGTTGCTATGCACTAAATGTGCCAAACGCTGCTCTATATTACAAACTTTGCTTTAAAAAAAACATATTTGGAAATCCTTAATCATTCGTAAATGAAATGAGAGTTACATTAAATAGAAATTTCATTTTTCTGCTAGTCAATTTTTGTCGTTAGCTAATAATTTGATTTATTTAAAAAACCTGTACTTAAAACATGGAAACAGCGTACAGACATAACATTCAAAATAAAATTTTACATATAACCTGGATAAATGTTAAAACTTCACTTATACTCCTTTTACAACAAATTTTGTTGCTATGCACTAAATGTGCCAAACGTTGCTCTATATTACAAACTTTGCTTTAAAAAAAAGCATATTTGGAGATCCTTAATCATTCGTAAATGAGTTACATTTTAAATAAAAATTTCATTTATCTGTTAGTCATTTTTGTCGTTTGCTAATAATTTGATTGATTTAAAAAACCCATATTTTTAAAAAATGGAAACAGTGTATAGACATAACATTCAAAATCAGATTTCACTTATAACCTGGATGAATGTCAATACACTTCACTTTAATGAGAAATTTTGTTGTTATGTACTAAAAGTACCTAAAATTGCTTTACACTGCAAACTTTGTTTAGTATATTGAAGTTATTAAGGACAAAAAAAAAAAAAAAAAAAGCATACTTAGAGATCTTAAATCATTCATAAATAAAATAAGAGTGTTACATTAAATAAAAAATTCAATTTTTTGCAAGTCAACTTTGTCGTTTGCTAATAATTTGTATCAGTATTGAATTTAGGGGGTTGGCCGGGGTGGACATACTCCCCCCTCCAGAGCAGTGAGATGTCCCCCCCCCCCGAAAGATTTGAGATTGTGTTTTCAATGGTCAAAAAGTGCAATTTCACCCCCGGAACTCTATAATGTCTCCCCCCGGAGCTACAAAAATCCCTCCCGGAGAAAAGAGTCTGAATTTAACACTGATTTATATAATTTAAAAACATGAACGGAACAAAAATACAACAATTACTAGCACAAAAAAATCTATAAACACTCAAATTAAAAGCGAAATAACACAATAAATAATTGAAAAACTTACATTTGAAGGGAACAAAAGATAAACTTTTGACACGTAACTTGACTTTAAAAACATGAGCTTCTTTTCAAAATACGAACTGAAAAAAAAATACAACAATTGCTAGTACAAAAAAAATCTATAAACATTCTAATTAAAAGTGAAATAATACAATAAATAATTGAAAAAACTTACATTTGTAGGGATTTGATGGCATGAAAACACGTGCATGTCTTCCGTTGCGAATAGCCAGATTTCCTGCCTTGATGACGCCTCGCACTCGCCAAATCGTCCCAGGGCGGAGTGTGTTTTACCGACCCCCAATAGACGGCGCTGCAATCTACAGCTCCGAGTTATTCGTCTGGGACCTATTAATTGTCTGTGTTTCTCCCTTTCTTGCCTGTTGAAACGAGAGCCGAATTTTTTCCAAGTTCTACTGTTAGCAGTCGTTCTCTCCCCAGACGCTCGTTACAAGGAAGGGAGGAGCCGCGGGCGGAGTTTGACGTTTAAATTATTTCTCATCTTTATAATAAAAATAAAATTAATTATTTAAAGTGGTGTGGGTAGAATAAAATTAAAAAAAAAGAAGCAGCATTCAGATCATAGGGTATTCAGTATAACTAAATTAAAATAAAATATTTGAAAATAAATTAGTATTAATATTACTAATATTATCTTCATCAAAATGTATCGCTACAATTTCGATGTTTTACAAATAACGAAAAACTAAATTCTTAAGGCAGTGAGCATATATCGTATTTTTTATGTTTTTTAACCCCTTCAGGAGCAAAGTGTTTGTCTTGCTAAAGAATTTAAATTATTGAGTGGCACTAGAATTTTAAATATTTTTTTTACAAACATAAATATTTTTTTTTTGTGTGTGTGTGTGTGTGTACATTATAAAAGCAAAATTTTATTCACAAAATATGGTACGATTGTAGCAATTGGGGATTAAATTTAAGTGATATAAATAATTCACCATTGTCCTTCAAAGAGTTAAAATTCACATTTTTATTAATTTTGTTTTTGTTCTTCTTCCAATTTTGCAAGAGGATCATATTACATATAATCAAAAACTAACTATCATTATTTTACCAGAGAGGATGGGAAAAAAAGGAACATGTTTGTATTGGTTGAAAGGCATGCGCCTCTTTTGGATACATCTAAATCCCACCACGAGAAGAATTCTGCAGTTTATGTGTTATATTATTTCGCAAGGCAATGTATAAAAAATTAATATTTATACAATTAGTGTACTATATTAAAGTCATCAAAATGCTACCCCAACGCGCTTTCTCAAAAATGACAGATGTCGTCGGTGGATATTTTTTTAGATTTTGCACGTTCCCTTGAGTTTGAGCACCTTTATTTTCATATAAAATTTTTTATTTTACTTTTCTGTGATCAAATACGGTGAGGAATAATACTATTCGAAAATAATGGTACTGAGATTCAACGAACCATACAAATGCTGCAAAATAGCCAGTTTTGACAACAGTCTTTGAGTTAGAGCATTGGCTTATTATTCCTGAAGATGTGACTATGCATATTAAATAGTCATGCTTATAAATACTTCGGAAAGAAACAGTACCATTATTGTATACATTCATTTCCAATATAAACGCGGACACAGAACATCATTTGATAAGTATAACATAACATGAAAGAGTTACTGCCCATCAGTGGGGCTTACTGTTAAAACTAGTCGGAAGTGGCAATCTCAAAACTTTCTTCTATCTCATACATGTTAATATTTCCTGAAAAATAAAGCATATCAATGCCACCGGTTAGGTGATTTACACCAAAATCTGATCAGCAACAACTTATGTCAAGTTGTAGCTGAATCTGAAGTTTGATGAAAATCCGTGCATTAGTTTTTGAGGTAGAACTATTACGGAAATCGTAAAAAAATCTACATAGCAGCGTCACCTCTTAGTCGATTTACTCCAAAAACTAATCAGGACCAATTTATATGAGGGACAAACTAAATCTGAAGTTTGAGGAAAATTCATGCATTATTCCTTGAGATACAGTTATTGCGAAAATCGTGATAAATGTAGCCTAGTAACGCTACCTGTTGGGCGATTAACACTAAAAACTAAACAGCACGAATTTATATCAGGGACTAACCTAATCTGAGGTGTGGTGAAAATTCGGGCATTAGTTCTTGAGACAAAGCTATTGCGATAATCATGATAATGCCACATAGCAGCGCCACCTGTTGGGAGATTTACCTAAAAAGTAATCAGCGCCAAATTATATCAAGGACCAACGGAATCTGAAGTTTTATCAAAATCTGTGCATTAGTTCTTGAGGTAGAGCTATTGCGGAAATCGTGAAAAATGCAGCATAGCAGCGCCGCCTGTTGAAGGATTTACACCAAAAGTAATCAGCACCAGTTCATATCAGGGACTAACTGAATGTAAAGTTTTATTAAATTCCGTTCATTAGTTCTTGAGATAGAGCGCGCACAAAATGTGTGTCATACACACAGAGACAGACAAACAGACAGATTCACAGACAGACATTTTGTAAAAACATGTTTTTATGGTTCTCTGACCTGTAAAATGTGTAAATCCGCCGAAAACCTCAATTTGAAAATTTTGATTAATCCAGTACTTTCTCCTTGTAAAGAAAGAAAAAAAGTAAAAATTAATTAATTAAATTAAAAATAAAACGAAAATTTGTTTTATGGAATATGTTAGGAATAATTGTGTTCTGAATATGTGAATGCTCCGATAATCCAAAAGTCTAGTAAATCACAAAATCCAAGTTAGGTTGGGAGAGCAGTTAGAGATTAAACAGTGCATTAAATAAAATATAATATAATCACCACACTGGATTATTAGCAATTAATAGCCAAAGTATTACATTTATACTCTCTGTTGGTACAGAACCAAAATTATGTTTCTCTGATACAGAGCCACGAATCCATGATACTACAAATATATACTCTGTAGTTACAAAGCCAAAATTGCCTCTTTTCTGTCTGGTTACAGAGTCAGGACTGACAACTTTCAAGAAAATGCATATTATCTCTCTATTCTAAAAAAAAGTAACTACCGCTGTCACCGCCGCCGCCGGTTTTGAATTTTTTGTGACCGGAAGTCTTTCTTCGTTAATATTAAGAAAAACATTGCATACAAAAATATGAAAATCGATGGAATTATAGAGAAATGTTTGATAAACACGCTGATGCAGACAGTTTTCAAATCGAAGAAATATTTTAAGAGATATTTAATGCTAAAGTTGGACAAAATCGTTCCATTAAAAAAGTTTTATAGGAGCAAAAACTGTACATTGGAATTTAATCATTTTTAGATCATTTTATGCATCAAAATTTCCCGGTGTGCAGACTGCACTCAGTTTATTAATTTGACTAATTTTTTTGAGGTTTTATTTCTATTTTAAATTCAAATTTTCAGCATTTCGAGAGATATTTTTTATTTATTTTAGAAAATGGTACTAATTTAACCTGTTGCCAACTGTATAAAAAGCGTAAACAATAATGTTTGCTTCAAATTAAAAATTTATTTTACACGTGACTATTATAAACAAGAAAATATAAAAAGCAGGAACTCATTGAAAATTATCATAAAAACCATATTACACATGAATTTTAAAAGTGAAAGAATGTTGTAAAATAATAAATTCATTTACATGCATTAGAAGTCTTAAACAGGAGAAATTACGTCACATTTACGTCACATTACACATTACGTAAAATGAACAAAAAATAATATTGCAAAACTGTTTAAATTTAAAAATTGCGCGAGACATTTATGTAATATTTTAAGATGATATTTTCAACTATTTTTATTAGGATAGCGCAAATAATATTTCATTTCTAACAAAATTATTTTCACGTGAATAGTAAAAGCAGAAGGAAAAGTTTAGTGAAAATTACGTGACATTAAAAACGGTACATTTAAAGTGTCATTAAAAAAAAAACTTTCTTTTCACTTTGCTAAAAAATACCGGAAGGCAAAGACTCTGTTTATTTAATTCATTTTATATTAGCTTATTTTGAAATGTCAACTGATTTTATTTAATCAAAGACGGAAACAGCCATTGTATCATTTAACAGCCACTGATTTGGCTTTAAAATTCCCCAATCAAAGAGAAATGAATAGAAACCCGTTTATAGGGAGATCGCCACTGTTTTTAAACTTATAATTCAATCTTCCGAAATATTTTTTAAGCCGATCAAATTAGCAAGCTTTTAGAGTCTGCGGTGTCTAAACGGGGGTTGACGAGCGTAGCTCGTAGGGGGCAGCGCCCCTTGTACAAAAAAAACACATCAAAATAAAAATTACACTAAGCTGGTTGTAAATCATCTGCAATTACTTTAATTTCCAATATCATAAACCACATTAAATTAGCTATAAATTATTTTAAATAGCTATAACATTAATTTAAATGACATCAAGTAATTATAAAACTAATAAATCTATTTAAATGATACCAAAATAAATATAACTCATAAATTTATATCAAGAAATCCCAAAATCATTAAATTACTAATAAATCATCAAGAATTCAAAATTATTATAAAGGCTAATATATCTATATTAAATGACCTTGAAAGCATTATGTTACTCATAAATCTCATTACGAGCCAAGAATTGTAAATAAAGTACATCTTCATAATATAAACAATAAATTGTTATTAGAATTAGGTTATATGCAATAAATTTGCTTTCTTCTTCAAGGGCATTACGCCGAAACATCCTCGGCCTCCATGAACGGAGTTCATCGAACATTAAGCTAATATAAATTACATACTCTTAATAGTTTTCCTCTAACAAATATTAAATACAAAAAAATTAAATATAAAATATTTTACCATAAATATGAAGTATTAAATTAAAATGAAATGCAAATAAATCAATATACTACTTGATAGAACAATGACTTCATTTCTGGAATACAACTAAATATAAAAAAAAGATATTAATATACATGATAGTTTAGAAAATTACAAAAATTAGACATGCAAAAAAATAACAGGAATAGGTTAGAAATTGGTAAATTAATAATTTTTTTTTTATACGCACGGCTTTGGCAAAACGCTGCATCTGCTTTTATTGAGGAGTTAAAAAGAATTTTTTTGGAATGTTTATGTTTTCTATCGTCTATAGTCTGTAGCTATGAATGTTATTTAGAAGAATTCCGTCTATTTTCCTGAAAAAGCATGATGAGAGTTTAATAGAAGGCTATTTTAGGATAATCTTTTTTAGTGTAAAGTATGATGATCCGAATTCAAGGTAAAATTAATCTGTAATTTTGTAAATGTGTAAATAATTGTCAGTTCAACATCTCTTCGAATGTCCTATTTCTACTATTTTCTAAGTATCTAAATAAATTTTGTTATCAAACAAAGCAAGTAAAATCAATTAAATATTTCGAACCCATCATTATGTTTGATAACATGCAAATACTAGGGTCAGCATTTCAAGCGTTCTCCTGTTTGTTAAGCTTGGCACAAGGTATTTTTTCGTAAAAAAAAATAAATAAAAAAAAAATAAATAAAAAATAAAAAATTAATTTTTTGGTACTTTTAGCATTTTCTATTCTTAGTCCACAATTACTTGTTGTGTTTTATAATACTGTTTACAATTTTGTTTTTACCATTGTAAACATGTTTACCCAATAAACCCTTTTCCAACATAATAAATTCGTTTCTAGTGTGGCAGGAGCGTAATTGAAACGTCGCTTTGTTTATCCCAAAAGCATTGTGCGATTTTGCGTTGACCTTAGATTTAACCCTTTATGTACTGGCGGTACTTATAAGTACCATTAAAAACACTTGTTATAAAATTCACTTAATACATCGGCTAATTGCAATACAGTTTAGAATGAGTTATAGATACAATACTTTATCTCTTTCCAAATGCATTATTGGTCACACAACACAAAAATATTTTTTAAAAAAGATGATTTCTTTTGCCTTTGCATCTTTTCAGCTTTCTTGGCGTTTGGGGGGGGGGGGGGTTGGAGGAAAAGAAATTTTTCAATTGGGAAATATTTCTATAGTAAGAACATTATATTTGTACATTTCCTAATTCTACAAAATACTAAGAAAAATATTTAATATAAAAGATTTGAGTGGGGGTTATAAATATTGCACAAAATTCCTAAAAGTTCAAATTTAATTAATCCTTCTAAAATTTATTAAATGATTATATAAATCATGTGTAGTTCAACCAATTCGCGAAAAATGCTTTAGAACATAAAATTTTCATGGATTCATAATCCAGTACATAAAGCGTTAAGCAGCATACAATTAGTGGGATATGAAGGCACCAGGGATAGGAAGGAATTGGATATAAATCTTTATTTATTTAGAGACTGCACGTGCAGGCTCCTATTTGAGAGACAAAAGACTGAAATGATGTAAGTGAGTTAGTAGATGAACACTGGTTTATAATATAAATAACCAGTCTCTATAAACTTTGTGGTGTGAGTTGCTGTATTAAAATTACAGTCAGCTTCGATATGCAGATTCTTTGTAAGAATGCCTTTTTTAATAAAGTTTTCATTATTGCACGATTAGCCTAAAGTAAAATTTTCGCGTTTGCTATTCCTCTACAAAGCGTATACATAGCTGCCAAATTGTACGGATTTTTCTTACCACTAAAACTTAATAGAAAATTTTCACTTTTTTAAACGTTAAAATTCATTGAATTTCGGTGATTCAATTAGCTAAAATTTTGTATTAAATTTTAGTGGTATGAAAAATCCGTACAAGTTGGCAGCTATGCATATACAGTTTAAAGCTCTTTATCATTCTGAAAATCTTTCTGCTTATCGCAGTGATAAATGATCGGACTTTTAAATAATCGCTGCAAATTTTCAATTTCCTTCCCTACCCTCATAGCCACTAGTAATACTTTAAATCTCCAAAACTATTTAATTTATCGAAAATTTCCTGGCTTTGGTGTAAAAATAAATAATAAATTTTCTAATCGCCCCACCCTCTCACAGCATACAGCTTAATCTTTAAAATTATTTAAATATATATATTTGTCAATCATTCACAATATTGCAGTTTTTGATGATGGTCGGTAATGTTTAATTAATGGTTATATATATATTCCGCACTATTTTTACTTTCTTCTATCTTTACAAGAAGAAAGTATTGGATTCGTAAAAATTTTCGACTACCGGTTTTCGACGGATTTACACGTTTTAGAGGTCAGGGATTCGAAAAAACATGTTTTTACAAAATATCTGTCTGTGAGTCTGTCTGTCTGTATGTGACACAAATTTCGTAGGCGCTCTATCTCAAGAACTAATGCACGGAGTTTAATAAAAATTTATATTCAAGTAGTCCCTAATATAGATTGGTGCTGATTAGTTTTTGGTGTAAATCGCCCAGCAGGTGGCGCTGCTATGCTACATTTTCGCGATTTCTGTACTAGCTCTATCTCAAGAACTAATGCGCGGATTTTCATCAAACTTCAGTTTCAGTTAATCCTTGATATGAGTTGATGCTGGTAACGTTTTGGTGCAAATCGCCCTACAGAGGGCGCTGCTATGCTGCATTTTGCAGCATTTACACGATTTTCGTAACAGCTCTATCTCAAGAAATAATGCACGGGTTTTCATCAAACTTCAGATTCAGTTAGTGCTTGACATGAATTGAGATTTTGCATCTTGTGGTGTAAATTGCTCAACAGGTGGCGCTGCTATGCTGCATTTTTTGTGATTTTCACAGAAGCTCTAACTCCAGAACTAATGCAAGGATTTTCATCAAACTTCAGATTCCGGTATACCTTAATATGAATTAGTGCTGTTCGTGTTTTAGTGCAAATCGCTCAACAGGGGGCGCTGCTATGCTGCATTTTTCAGAATTTCCCCTACAGCTGTATCTCAATAACTAATGCACGAATTTTCATCAAACTTCAAATTCAGGTATACTTTGATGTGAATTGGTTCTAAATTGATGTAATTTCTTTTACTATTTAAAGGATTTAATTGACGTGATTTATATAGAAGAAAGTTTTGTGATGGCCACAATATACTCGTTTACTTTGAATTAACAATAAATAGAATATCATCTAAATCCTTTTTTCCCAATAAGGCGATGCCCCCCGCCCACTCCTTATTGCTGCAGAAGTACGCACATTTAAAATTTTAATATACAGTGAAACCTTTCTGTAAGGGCCACCTGCGATTCCATTGAACATTGGCCCCTATGAGGATTGGCCCTTGAATAGGGGTGACCAAATTTTACATTTCTCTTTCTTTTTATCCCGAGGTTTTTAAAATCGGCATATTCTTTCAGTAAGTTCTTTTTGCTTTTAACAATATTATTTATTTGATTTTTGCTGCACTTAAACTGTGAAGCCAATTTTCTTGCAGATGTTCCTTGATTATGACAATTCAGAACTTTGATTTTGTCATTCAAATCCAAAAGTACTCTTTCGCTTCATTTAGATGCCATAGTTTTAAATTTTACATAAGACTGAGCATAAAATTTGTGGCGTAAAAGTTGTGCTACAATATGCATTCACAGTTTTAGTAAATGTGGAATCAGTTTTTTTAGATAACATGTTATCATTTGTGTTCCCACAACAAAGGGTCAAGTTTCCCCTCCAAACCAACACCTACAGGTTGTAAGGTCAAACAAAGCGTTAGGAACACCCGTTTGCCTCACTTGTGGAAAAGTTTGTGATCCTTCATTGTGTTAATAAATCCTTCCCATCTCCCCCTGCCTTCTTTGTTGCAAGTGCAGTTGTTTGCTGAACTCTTATCTTTTTGTCCAGGAAATCAATATGCCTGTTTAGAATTTAAGGCACATGTGAAAATAAAGACCTTCATGAGGGGTTGCTGCAGCCCCTAATAGGAGTAAATTTAACATTATGTCTATGGGGAAAATTTTTGTTCCTAAAAATATTGGCTCTTAATAGAGGTAGCCCTTGAATAGGAGTGGCCTTTAAAAGAAGTTTCACTGTAATTCTTTAAAGGCTTGTTTTTATTTTGATATAGACATAAGTAAATAATCAAATAATAACGTGCTTCAAAAGCAAAGTTGTATGACTATCGATTATAATTAAACTGATTAAAGACCTCTTTTTTAATAGATATGTTTTAGTATCAGAAACACCTAAAAATCATTGCTTGCGAGTGTTACTGTGGAAATATTTAGCACAAATATGTGGACTGTTGATTTTTTCACAAGGTTTAATTTTTGCATTCACTAAGCAATTATTCGGGTACGGGAGTACACAACTCACTCAATGAGTTCCACAAGCTCAACTGAGATAAAAGATGACAATTAACACTTTGAGGTCTAAACCCGAATGTCACTCGGCTTGCCATTTTCGGTAAAGCGACCTAAGCCCGAGAGTCTCTCGGGGCCAGCTTTTAACTCTCTGAGTTATAAAAGTACCGACTATGTAAATTTGCTGTCTTTTCAGGTATTGTCTACGAACCTTTTATTTTGAAAAAAAAAAAAAAATAGGTGGCAGAACTAAACAGAAGTAAGTATATAAAAATATCTAGAATCGGAGCTTAATTCGAACTTATTGTGAACCTTGAAGTGTTGCTCTTTGTGCTTTGAAATGCACCACACTAAAGCAAATTTACTAAATAATGTTCATATACAAATAAAACCTATTTTCATATATTTGTACAACATTTGGGTAAGTTTTTATTCAAGATTCTTTTTTTAAAAGTCAGAAAAAGTACCAAAGTCCAGAGTTGATATGTGGTCGATGGTGTTGGTGTTATTTTTGACGGCTGATTATCCGCACGAGAGATATAGGCCCGAGGGGGAGTGCCCTCCGTGGGGGTCTTTCTAAGGGAGCCTAACCCGTATTAACGCATGGAAATCCAAGGTTATTTTATCACTGGCACTTTCAGCTCTCTCCACTTTACTTCTTGTTGCAAGTTCATCATTCCCCACTTCGTGTGGCACATTCAACCAGCGACATTTAACTATTCTTTTTTGAACGGGCATTACCCATGTGACGTCAGACGCGGGTAGAGAGAAGAAAAACACCATAAGGCGTGAAGGAGTTTTACCTACGAATGGCAACAGCCACGCCTCTGCGGGAAAATACCCTCCGAAAAAGACTGTTTATTGGACGAAGGTCAAACAGTGTTAAAATGTTCTTCACGCTTATTGGTATTTTTCTTTTGGTTACCCGCGGCTGACGCCAGATGGGTAAAGTCCAGAACATTTTAACACTGCTTCCCCTTCGTCCAATAAACAACCTTATTCGGAGGACATATACCCGCAGAGGCGCGGCGGTTGTTAATCGTGGGTAAAGGTTGGCACTTCAATGCGTTCCCCTGGTCCTGTTTGCATCGGTGTAGTTCAGAGGATGAATGCTACAGATATAGAGTATACGCTTATTTGAGAAATAGGGGGCATACGGATTTGCTTTTAAAAAATCCAGAAGCTATATGGCGTATACCCTGTGCTACATCCCAGACTGTTTGTTACGCTTGGCATTTGAGAGGGCTGGTCACTCAGATTCGGAATCCTCCTCCGTAATGTTAAGCCTACGGACTTTTTATGCATTCGTATATTTAAAATATCTTCTCGGAAAATTCATACTTGTAACATCTTTTTTCTGTGTACTGTTCTTAAAGGATGTCTCTTTTTTTCTTAGTTTTCAAGATATTTCTAAAATCTATGCTGAATTTGATATTTTATGCGTTAAAAGCGGGCGAACTGCGAGTAAGATTTTAACACTTCCTATAAAATTATGTTTATACTTTAGAAATATTTTGAGGACTAAGAAAAAAAAAGAGACCTCTTTTAAGAAGTGTAGAAGGAAAGAAAAAAGAAAAAAAAGTAGAAATTAAAAATATGAATTTCCCGAAGAGATATTTTAAATGTACGACGAATTCGTCCAATGTCCATAGACTTTGCATTAGTGAGGGGAAATCGGAAGCTGAGTGACTAGCCCCCTTAAGACTTTTTTTTCGTAGAAAAAAAAAGATATTCGATTTTTTGTAGAGTTGCAAAGGGTGAAAAAAACCGGTTTTATTCCCGGAAATAAACCGGGTTTTTTGAGAAGGAAATTTTGAAAATTTCCGTGAGCTTTCAGAAAATTTTGAGCTTGAAAATTTTTTAATTTATTATTTTCAATTATTTTTGATTATTTCAATTTTTGCCAATCTAAACAAAACTAATTACATATAACAACAAAAAAAAAAAATGCACGGTTTACATGAAAACTAACGAAATACAGGCTTACGCTGCAGAAATATTAAGTAACAGAAATTAAAATATCATAAGTAATTTGGTTTTTTAATCGTCTATAAGTAAAAAGTGAAAGATGCAGATGAGAAATTCATCTTCCCTGGCATGAATAGAAACTTCACCTCTCTTCTTCGAATCAACGAATGTAAACAAAAAAGAAAATTAACACGATTAAATGAAATCAATGCAAAAATAGAAAGTAACTCGTTAGAAAATTAATGTAAAGTATGCCTGAATAAGATATATGCGAACCAACAGAAACTTAAAAAAGTATTTTTTTAAAGAAACATTCCTATCCTCACCTATTTACAGCCACAATTATTGTAAAACTAATAAATTATAAAGACTTAGACTGTAAAATCATAAGTTTTGTGAATTCAGAATGTAAAATCTATCTTTTTGGAACATTATTCCCTGAAATTTCTTTCAAATAAAAATTTCAAATGGAAAAATAACTGGTTTTGTTTATCTTCAAAACTCCTTCAAAATTTCAATATTTCTCAAAATTCCGGGTTTGTTCCTCAAAATTCCGGGTTTGTTCCCCAAAATTCCGGGTTTATTCCCCAAAATTCCTGGCCCTCAAAATCTGAGGGTTTTTTGCAACTCTAATTTTTTGGCACTTTCAGCGTGAGCGTATTCCATTTTTAGTCTCCTCATTTAATCTACTATAGCTTGTTTGGTGGGATGGATGCGGGGTTAAAAATTATCCACATTCATTTAGAGTTCTGCGCGTGCGGATTCTGATTTCTTGAGGATACCAGTGCACTCGATTACGCCAGCGTTGCACATACAAAACATTAAAATGTGAATTATATAAAACTCAAAGATTATGCATAGGTAGTTCTGTTTCATAATTTAAAATGTGTATTCGGCATGATGCTCGAATACTTACGTGAGTAGAGAATATTGAATTGCATAGCGAATAACACGTTATAATACACATTTCTACCTCTTAGTAAGTCTTACTAATAAACGTGGTATGAAACTATTAAAATATAAGCAATATATTTTATTTATTCTTTTCTTCAAGTAAAAACAATTTTAATAGCTTCATATAAACAACTAAAGGTTAAAATGTGTAGCCGCGTGTAAAATGCATACAATCAGACAACAATGTTAACTGAAAGAGATACCTGTTTTAGAGAATTTTTAAAAAAATATTATTAAATACTTTTTTAAATTATACTGCCCTAATATAAATATTTTATGGCTAACGAATAAAAATATACTTAAATAAGTGAGCTTTATGTAAACGATAATAAAACAAGTAAGGTAAATCTGTAACAGAGTGTAAAATGCATACAATAATGCATAAATATTAGTAACATGTACCTTTTAGAGACAAATTTTTAAAATTTTTTATTAAATACTTATTTTTAAATATACTGCTTTAATATTAATATTACACATATACATATACTTAGCAAAACAGGAATATATTTTACATTGACGTATTTTATGAAAATTTATATTGTTATCGATTTTATTGTTGGACATTTTATAAAGAGAATGAACATTAAAAAATTCAAGAGGCTTTTTTTTTCTCTTTTTAACAATCGATAACGTGGGTCTAATTATACACTGGGCACAGCAGATATGTGCCCAGGGCCAGAGGTGAATTAACTACCGCGCGGGTACCTAGTTTTGACTTTTTGTGTGTGTGTGTGTGTGTGGGCGCACTTCCCCCTCCTTCAAAGAGGTATATAAAGGGTGTTTCAAAATACAGGTCTGCTCAACATAAATCATTGATGACAGACACATACAAAAAGTATCGAAATTAAGTACAGCTTTTATGTATGGCATTTGTTTTATAAGGGATCGTATACATATTAAAATACGAAATTTAATTTTTGTGCGGTTTTGGTGCCATATAAATTATATTAAAAAAAAAAAAGTTTCCTTCGTCTAAGGATAAGTGGTGGTAGAGAAATAATAAGACCTTTAAAAAGAATTTGTAAGAATACTCTGTACTGATTTTTTCTAGAACTCTAAATGCTTTATTATTTATTATTTACGTTTAGTTATTATTTTTATTATATGTATGTTTTTTTCAATTTTGAGCTAGTATTTTCTTTGATCATAAGTTATCGCAGATTTAATTTGGTTTTTACCTAAATTAAAGATGAGAGTATGTTATGAATTGGTAAATTAATATATATATATATTATACGCACGACTTTGACAAAACGCTGCTGTGATATTTTATTTTATTTGTTCAACGCGGCTTTTTGCTATAGCAACGTAGTTGTTTCTCTTTTCCCCTTTTTCTTACATTTTTATCTCACGAGAAGAGGTTAAAATTTAAAAAATAAAAGTTGGCATCTGCTTTTATTGAGTTGTTAAAGAGAATTTTTTCCGAATGTTTATATTTTTTATCGTCTTTAGCTAAGAATGTTATTTAGAAGAATTCCGCCTATTTTCCTGAAAAAGCATGACGAGAATTTAAGAGAGGGCTATTTTGGGATTCTTTTTTTTTTTGTGTGTGTGTGTGTGTGTGTAAAATACGATGATCTGTATTCAAGGTAAAATTAATCTGTAATTTTGTAAATATGTAAATAATTGTCAGTTCAACATCTCTTCCAATGTCCCATTTCTACTATTTTCTAAGTATATAAATAAATTTTGTGACCAAGTAAATCAAGTTTAATCAATTAAATATTTCGAACTCATCATTATGAATTATGTTTGATAACATGCAAAAACTAGGGTTAGAACTTCAAGAGTTGTCCTGTTTGTTAAGCTTGGCACTTAAGATATTTTTTCGTAAAAAAGAAAAATATTTTCGATTTTTTGGTATATGAGCTTTTTCCACTCATCGTCCACAATTATTTGTTGTGTTTTATACTACTGTATACAATTTTATTTTTACAATTGTAAACATGTTTACCCAACAAAAACTTTTCCAACATTTAAAATAAATTCGTTTCTAGTGTGGCAGGAGCGTAATTGAAACATCGCTTTGTTTATCTCAATAGCGTTGTGCGATTTTGCGTTGACCTTAGATTTAACCCTTTATCTACTGATGGTACTTATAAGTACCATTAAAATAACTTGTTATAAAATTCATTTAATGCATCGATTAGTTGTAATGCAGTTTAAAATGAGTTATAGATAGATTACTTGTTCCAAAAGATTATTGGTTACACAAAACAAAAATATTTTTAAAAAGATGATTTCTTTTGCCTTTGCATCTTTCTTGGCATTGGGTGGGGGAGAAATTTTTCAATTGGGAAATATTTCTATAGTAAGAACTTTATATTTGTACATTACCTAATTCTACAAAATACTAAGAAAAATATTTAAAATAAAAGATTTGATTGGAGTTATAAATATTGCACAAAATCCCTATAAATTCAAATTTAATGAATCCTTCTAAAATGTATTAAATGATTATGTAAATTTTCTAATGTAGTCTAACCAATTCACGAACAATGCTTTAGAAGATAAAATTTTCATGGATTCATAATCCAGTACATAAAGGGTTAAGCAGCACAAAGCGATTAAAGGAATATAATATCCTATATAATCGCTTTGAAGTAGCATACAATTAGTGGGAGATGGAGACACAGGAATTGGAATGAATTGAATTGACAAATCAAAATTTATTCATTTAGAGACTGCATGTGCAGACTCCACTTTAAAAATTAAAAGAAGAATTAATGAAAGTGTGACGGCTCTAACACTGGTTTATATGATAAATAAAAGTACTCTACACACTTTCTGGCGTGCGTTGTTTAAATAAAATTACAGTGAGCTTCGAAATGCAGATTCTTCTTAAGATTGCCTTTTCAGTTAATAACCCCTTGGGGACGAGCGACACGTATACGTGCCGCATGAAGCGCTCAGAATCCTTGTTCTCCCTCACCAGTAAAATTTTACTGTAAAATTTGCCTTATTTAATCAGCGCATATTCTAGATTCAAGAAGACACAAATTTCTGTTTTTTAAAAGCGGTGACAAAAGATTAAAAATTTCATAAAAGGCTCCCGTCCCGAAGGGGATAATGCCTTTTTTAGTAAAGTTTCTTTATTGCACGTTTAATCTAAAGTAAAAATTTCGCGTTTGCTATTCCTCTACAAAGGGTATAAAGTTTAAAGCTCTTTATCAATCTGGAAATCTTTCTGCTTATCTCAGTGATAAATGATCAGTCTTTTAAATGATCCCTGCAAATTTTCAATTTCCTTCCCTACCTTTAAAGCCACTAGTAATAGTTTAAATTTCCAAAACTGTTTAACTTATAGAAAACTTTCTGGCTTTGCTGTAAAAATAAATAATATATTTTCTAATCGCTCCACCCTCTCACAGCATACAGCTTAATCTTTTAAAAAAATATATTCTGCCCTATTTTTTACTTTGAATTAACAATAAATAGACAACCGTCTAAATCCTTTTTTCCCAATAAGGCGATGCCCCTCGCTCTCTCCTCATTGCTGCAGAAGAACACAAATTTAAAATTTTAATATACAGTGAAACCTTTCTGTAAGGGTCACCTGCCATTCCATTGAAAATTGGCCCCTTATGAGGATTGGCCCTTGAATAGGGGTGACCAAATTTTTCATTTCTCTTTCTTTTTAGCCCGAGGTTTTTAAAATCTGCATATTCTTTCAGTAAGTTCTCTTGGTTTTTAACAATATTGTTTGATTCTTGCTGCATTTAAACTGTGAAGCCAATTTTCTTGCAGATGTTCCTTGATCATGACAATTCACAACTTTGATTTTTTTCATTCAAATCTAAATGTACTCTTTCGCTAGATTTAGGTACCATAATTTTAAATTTTACATAAGACAGGGCATAAAATTTCTTGTGCAAAAGTTGTGCTACAATATGCATTCACAGTTTTAGTAAATGTGAAATTCATTTTTCTAGATAACTTGTTATCCTTTGAGGATATTTATCCTTGTTATCCCCTTGTTATCCCACAACTGAGGGTCAAGTTTCCCTTCCGAACTAAGCAGGTTGAAAGGTCAAACAAAGCGTAAGGAACCCTGTTTGTCTCACTTGTGGAAACTTTTGTGATCCTTCATTGTGTTACTAAATCCTCCCCATTCCCCCTGCCTTCTATGTTTCAAGTGCAGTTGTTTCCTGAACTCTTATCTTTTGGTCCAGCAATTCAATACACCTGTTTAGAATTTAAGGCACATGTGAAAAAAAAGACTTTTATGAGGGGTTGGTGTAGGTGTCGCTCGAATAGGGATGGCCCTTCAAAGAAGTTTCACTGTAATTCTTTAAAGCCTGGTTGTTATTTTGATATAAACATAAATAAATAATCAAATCATAACGTGCTTCAAAAGCAATGTTGTATGAGTATTGACTATAATTAAATTGATTAAAAACATCTTTTTTTTTTTTACCCGACTGAAAGTAAGGCTTATGTGTTTCACGCGTATCTGGGTATGTGGATTTCTTTATAACCTCGAAACATCCCATCGGCTGGAGGGATTTTTATGAATGAGGTCTCTATCGATTCGTCTTAACGGCCCGATGGTTATAGGCTAGGTTTTGTTTTTATAAATTCAAAATGGCGGCCGTAAAATACAAAATGGCGGTAGAGACGAAAAAATTACGCACCCTATTGAGTGGCATATCATTGGATAGGTCTTTCAAAATGAAGACGATGTTTTATTGACTATTTTACAGCAGAAGCTCCGTTAAAATATTATACAACCTGTAAGTTGTGTATGTAGGATATCTAGCTTTACTGCAACTCTAACCATCATAGACCTCATCAAAACAGTGTTTATAGATAGGAACTAACAATTAAACAGACCTTAAAAGTCATCAATACAAGAAAAATAAAAAAAATAGGTAAGTAATATAAACAAGTAATATAAAAAAAATATTTTAAGTCAATTCCTACTTAGGTCAATAAGAGAAATTTTTGTCTCCCACTCTTCTTTCCTCATGAGTGGCGCATAGAATCCCTTGATCAAGAAGAGGGCTCTCTCGATTATTGTTGAAAATTAATTAATTTAATTAATGAATTAATATTTGAAAAAAAAAACTGGATTTACATCAAGTGTCATCCACTAGAAGTTTAAAAAAATTTATTCGAGCTTGATTGGATGAATAATAAGTATTTTATTAACGATTGAAAATTTGAACAAGATATATATAGCGAGAGACTAATAGTAGGAATTGAAAAAAAATAGTTTTACATTGATGAGAAATAATTAATTAGTTCGCTTTTTACGCAGTCGAGTTTTTTTGATTTTTTAAAATTTAATTGTTTATTAACAGATATGTTTTAGTGTCAGAAACAGCTAATAATCATTGCTTGCGAGTGTTTAGTGGAAATATTTAACACAAATGTGTGGACTGTTGGTTTTTTCAGAAGGTTTGATTTTTGCATTCACTAAGCAATTAGTCCGCTTCCGCTTGGGAGTACACAACTCACTCATTGAGTTCCACAAACTCAAATGAGATAAAGGATGACAATTAGCACTTTTAGGTCTAAGCCCGAATGTCACTCGGCTTGCCATTTTCGATGAAGTGACCGAAGTCCGAGAGTCTCTCGGGGTCAGCTTATAACTCTATGAGCTATACAAGTACCTACTATATAAGTTTGCGGTCTTTTCAGGTATTATCTACGAACTTTTTAATTAAAAAGAAAAAATATATGGCAGCACTAAACAGAAGTAAGTATATGAGAATAACTATAATCAGAGCTTAATTCGAGCTTATTGTGAACCTTGAAGTGTTGCTCTTAGTGCTTTGAAATGTACCACACTAAAGCAACTTTTACTAAATAATGTTCATATACAAATAAAACCAATTTTCATATATTTGTACAACATTTGGGGAAGTTTTTATTCAAGATTGCTTTTTTAAAAATCAGAAAAAGTACCAAATACCCTCAGTTTAGAGGGTGATATGAGGTCGATGGTGTTGGTGTTATTTATGACGGCTGGTTATCTGCACGAGAGATATAGGCCCGAGGGGGGTGGGGGGGTGCCCTCCGTGGGGGTCTTTCTAAGGGAACGTGACCCGTATTAACGTATGGAAATCCAAGGTTATTTTATCACTGGCACTTTCAGCATTGTCCACTTTACTTCTTGCACGTTCATCGTTCCCCACTTCGTGGGGCACATTCTACCAGCGACATTTTACTACTCTTTTTTAAACGGACATTACCCATGTGACGTCAGAAGCGGGTATAGAGAAGAAAAACACCATCAGGCGTGAAGAACATTTTAACCCTCCGTCCAATAAACAACCTTATTTGGAAGACATATACCCGCAGAGGCGTGGCTGTTGTTAATCTTGGATAAAGGTTGGCACTTCAAGGGTTCCCCTGGTCCTGTTTGCATCTGTGTAGTTCAGGGGATGAACGCTATAGATATAGAGTATACGCTTATTTGAGAAATAGAGGGCATACGGAGTTGCTTTTAAGAAATCCAGAAGCTATATGGCGTATACCCTTTGCTACATCCCAGCCTGTTTGTTACGCTTGGCATTTAAGGAGGCTGGTCTCTCAGCTTCGAAATCCTCCTTCGTAATGTTAAGCCTACGGACTTTTTATGCATTCGTATATTTAAAATATCTTCTCGGGAAATTCATACTTGTAACATCTTTTTTCTGTGTACTGTTCTTAAAGGATGTCTCTTTTTTTCTTAGTTTTCAAGATATTTCTAAAATCTATGCTGAATTTGATAGTTTATGCGTTAAAAGCGGGCGAACTGTGAGTAAGATTTTAACACTTCCTATAAAATTAAGTTTATACTTTAGAAATATTTTGAGGACTAAGAAAAAAAAAAAGAGACCTCTTTTAAGAAGTGTAGAAGGGAAAAAAAAAAAAAAAGTAGAAATTAAAAATATGAATTTCTCGAGATGGTATTTTAAATAAACGACGAATTCGTCCAATGTCCATAGACTTTGCATTAGTGAGAGGAAATCGGAAGCTGAGTGACTAGCCCCCTTAAGACATTTTTTTTTTAGAAAAAAAAAAAAAGATATTCGATTTTTTGTAGAGTTGCAAAGGGTAAAAAAAAACCGGTTTTATTCCCGGAAATAAACCGGGTTTTTTGAGAAGGAAATTTTGAAAATGTCCGTGAGCTTTCAGAAAATTTTGAGCTTGAAAATTTTTTAATTTATTATTTTCAATTATTTTTGATTATTTCAATTTTTGCCAGTGTAAACAAAACTAATTACATATAACAAAAAAAAAAAAAAAAAAAAATTGCACGGTTTACATGAAAACTAACGAAATACAGGCTTACGCTGCAGAAATATTAAGTAACAGAAATTAAAATATCATAAGTAATTTGGTTTTTTAATCGTCTATAAGTAAAAAGTGAAAGATGCAGATGAGAAATTCATCTTCCCTGGCATGAATAGAAACTTCACCTCTCTTCTTCGAATCAACGAATGTAAACAAAAAAGAAAATTAACACGATTAAATGAAATCAATGCAAAAATAGAAAGTAACTCGTTAGAAAATTAATGTAAAGTATGCCTGAATAAGATATATGCCAACCAACAGAAACTTAAAAAAGTACTTTTTAAAGAAACATTCCTATCCTCACCTATTTACAGCCACCATTATTGTAAAACTAATAAATTATAAAGACTTAGACTGCAAAATCATAAGTTTTGTGAATTCAGAATGTAAAATCTATCTTTTTGGAACATTATTCCCTGAAATTTCTTTCAAATAAAAATTTCAAATGGAAAAATAACTGGTTTTGTTTATCTTCAAAACTCCTTCAAAATTTCCAATATTTCTCAAAATTCCGGGTTTGTTCTTCAAAATTCCGGGTTTGTTCCCCAAAATTCCGGGTTTATTCCCCAAAATTCCCGTGTTTATTCCCCAAAATTCCCGGGTTTATTCCCGTGCCTCAAAATCTGAGGGTTTTTTGCAACTCTAATTTTTTGGCACTTTCAGCGTGAGCGTATTCCATTTTTAGTCTCCTCATTTAATCTACTATAACTTGTTTGGTGGGATGGAATCGGGGTTAAAAATTATCCACATTTATTTAGAGTTCTGCGCGTGAGGATTCTGATTTCTTGAGTAAACGTCAGCGAAGCACACACAAAACATTAAAATGTGAATTATATAAAACTCAAAGAGAAAGCATAGGTAGTAGGGATGGGTAGAGAAACGTGGAACAGGTTCCTAGGAACAGTTCCAAGAGAAAAAACGAAGGAACTGTTTCTCTTCGCCAAAAAGAACCGTTCCTTTCAAACTAAAATTCCATCTGTCGCCAAAGCAAATGTTGTCACATTTTTCTCTCACTTGCGATTGGTTGATGATGTCAAAAGGTTTCCAAACAATGAGAAACGTCATTAAAGTATCAAATGCTAGATGCCATAGGCACCTAAAAATCAATACTAGTATTAATAATAGTAATAATAAACGTTTTTGTTTACATCTGAATGAAGGTTTCCAGTCCGCCCCCAACTCTAAATTTGTTACTATAACTAAAGATTATTTTTTTAACTATTTTATAAACAGGATTTTTGCGCAGCTGAATAATAAGGATATGTTAAAATAGCAAAAGGAATGAGGTTAAATTAATGTTAATACAATAATAATAGTAAAACAGCACTAGTAAGGTTATTTGTAAGGTAAAAGTTGAATGCTATTTCTAGAAAATGAACAAAACTCTAACAAACGAATCAATGAAAACTTTTAATTTATGAAGAAATCCACAAAGAATGTTTAAAAGTTTAAAAAATGTAATTTTAATTAAATAAGCAGCTCAATAAATGTTATTTTTTAAATTCAGTTTTTAAATTTGTATTACAAAACATTACAGCAAAAAAATTCATTTTAAATCTTGAAATGAAAAGATTTAAGGAATATTGCTGTAGATTCTTAAAAAGGGTGTTTAAAAAAACTGTAATCGAACGGTTTTCAATTTTCGATAAATGGACTACATCTTGAGCTATTAGCTATTGTTGTATCATGATGATAGCTTTCCCTCTTCTCCACACTGTCGCGTCCGGAAATTCGGTTAAAGATATCAAATTCGCAGAATTTTCTGAAACACCTACCTTTTTATTGAAAATGGGGGAAAACCCATTCGATTAGCTAATTTTTGAGCAAAAGTACCTAGTAATTTTATGCGTTTGCGAATAAAGATGAAATGAAGAATGTGTCAGAAAAAACCCTCAGTTTAGATTTGAGACCAGACTTAAGAAAATCAAGAAAGTATACATGAGGTCAGATATTTTTTAAATTCATATAGCTTAAAAAAAAAAAAAAAAAAAAAAAAAAAAAGCTAGTTCAATTAAACAAATTGTTCGGGAAAAATTCATTATACATTATGCGTATTTTCCGATTTTCATAGACATCAGGTAGAAAAATATAGCTTATTATTAGTATTGTATTTATAGAATTTTAATTATGATGACCAGTGAAATCAAAAGAAAATATTCCTTAAATGCGTTTTTTATTTTGGCTTTTCTTGAAAAATAAAGATATTTTATCATGAGTTGTTTTATGGATTCAAGTCAATTGGATAAACAATTCTTTAGAAGATTTCGCAAAAATAAATAAATAAAATAAAATAAAATAAATAAAAAGAATGCAAGGAAGAAACTGCATCCAGTTTGAAGTTACAAATCTTTCTTCATGTATTCACTAGAAATATTTCCGGTGTCAGCTTAATAATGTATGCTAAAAAACTTTGAAGTAGTGCCAGATATGTTCTTAATTAATCGCTATCGGAATTAAGGTTTACAGAAGCAGCTACTAAACACCGAGAATATCTGCATTTAAAGAGTTCCTTAGATTCTATTAGAAACAAGATTGAGAAGTTTTTAAACGATTTTTTTTACGCAATTTTGAAATACACAACCAAGGACCAACACAAAAAAAAAAAAAAAAAAAAAAATCTCGGTGGCACTAGATTTTTATGTTATTGGTGTTGGTGTTATTTATGACGGCCGATTATCTGCACGAGGGATATGGGCCCGAGGGGGAGTGCCCTCCGTGGGGTCTTTCTAAGGGAACCTAACCCGTATTTACGTATGGAAACCCAAGTTTAGAAGAAAAACCCGAAAAACTCCGAACGATTAGGCCGACTGGCGCGATTGGGTTCGGGCCGCCTATCACCATCGAGAGCAGAGCCTCTCGGCCACTGGTGGGGCCGCACTAGATTTTGGAACGAATATGTCTGTCATCAATTGCCTAGTCTGTTTTTTCTTTAAATCGGGTATATACACATGAAATAGAAATTTGAAGAATTAAATCATTTTATTATCTTTTTTTGTCGAGGATCCCCCCCCCCCCCATCTGCCGTTTAAGATAATTTTAAAGTCATGAACTTAAGAGAAACAGAATTAAATATTGTCTTCAACGACAGATTTAGTGAGAGAAAGCTTACCCCTTCACCAAAAAATCCTTAATTTACTTTTCTCTTACTGTATAATTATTTTAAGTTACTTGAAAAATAAATAAATAATATTCATCTTTTAAATCATCTGATAAAAAGAAAATTTAGTTAATTGAACTTGGAACCCCCACTCCCCCCGCCTTCATAGAGCCATATCTCAATTCTTGGCATTATTTTCAATTTTTAGCTTGCTAATTTTAATAAGAAGTCTCAAAAATTTTAGTTTATCTAATCCTATTAGTTTAAGTTTAGAACTAATATGTTTGAAAAAAGGTATATCACGGAATTTATTTATTGGATTATCTTAAAGCCAGTTTCGAGTCAAATGCTAACATAGTATTTATCGCAGTTGTTTTAAATATTATCCATGGTATCCATTTTTACATTACTGAAAATATTATTAAATGTTTTTTTTTTTTATTATTATTTAATTTCTTTTTCAAGCAACATCCTCTTCATTTTTTATATAATCAAAATTTCCACTTGAAAACTCAAAAGTAAAAAAAAAAAGAGAAAAGAAAAAGAAAAAATAACATGATGTATCCAGATTTTTCTTGTATCAGAAACCCTCATTGCTTTAAACTCCCTTCCTCAGTGTTATGTATTCAGTAAAGAAAAGAGGGCTTTTTTTAATCCCTGAAACAAAACAATCAATCAATGCTCTGTCTGTTACTGGAACGGTCTCAGGAACAGGTCTTGGTGTCTTCGTTCCTCTTCTCGTTCGTTACAAGATCACGTGACCTGTTCCTTTGGAACGGGTAAAAGGAACACGAGCGTCTGGGGAGAGAACGACTTCTAATAGTAGCACTTAGAAAAAATTCGGCTCCCGCTTCAACAGGGAAGAAAGGGAGAAAACAGTCTGCGTTCTTCCCTCAGCCTTGTGTAGCTTTCCCGTTTCGCTTGTATTTATTATTCGGTTATGAGAACATTAAAATAAATAACGTAGAATGTTGAATTTTATAATTTGATTTTCATAAAAAAAGGATTTTTTTCAAAAATAAATAACATAATTTTAAAAGGAAATAAATAAAAAAGAATAATATCTGTTATTTATATAAAAACCTTTTATATATAAATCTGCAAAAATTATTTTTATAATTATAGCTTCATATTTTAATATATAATATTTTATTACACACACACACACACACACACACATATATATATATTAACATATTTTTAAAAAATAAGTACATTTGTCAATTCTGCGTTAAATTTATATATAACGTAGTTATTTGGCAATTAATATTATATATAACTATATTCAAAAATGTATGTCACGAAATACTGTTTTTTTTTTTTTTTTTTACCTTGGAAAATTCATTTTTATTAAGTTTTATATATTAATGATTTACCTTTCTGTGCGTTTACCTATTCTTTTTTTTAAATAAGGCCAATTGACGTAAATGTTTAATATTTTGTTAAGATTAGCACAAACCTCATCGTATCCTACTTTTTTTTTTTTTTTTTTTTTTTTTTTTTTTATGCAAGCTTATGTCAAAATTTCTAGTTTGGGGAATTCGATTTGAATATTTTACAATGACTTTTTAATTTATTTTTAAATGATTTTATGAAGGAGGTATGAGATAATATATTTTTTAACGATTACGTTTAGCAGATTATGTAGGAAGGAGGGGGGGGGGGGGGGTAAAATTTTTTACTTACATAAGGACGAAAATATCAATTTCCCCGTTTCATGTTATGAACATATTCCCAATATGTTTTTCAATTAACTCGATTTTTAAACGGACAATCCTCGTGGTTCATAAAATTAAAGACAGGATTTTCCTTAATATAAATTGACTGTTGAAGAGTATTTGCTTAGTATTTTTTAAAAATAAAAATATTAAGCAAATAGTCATTTGTTCATTATTTTTACAGCATGTCATGACATTCCATTTTTTTTTTTTAACCCTTTATGTCCCAAATTATGAATTCATGAAAATTTCATCTTCTAAACTATTTTTTGTGAATTTTTGAAACTACATTAGAAGATTTACAGAATCATTTAATAAATTTTAGAAGGATTTTGCCATTTAAAGTCAATTAATTAAATTTATATTTATAGGAATTTTGTGCAATATTTATAACTTCATTCAAATCTTTTATTTTAAATATTTATTTTTAGTATTTTATAGAATTAGGAAATGTACAAGTATAATGCTCTTACAAGAGAAATATAGGAATAATTCCGAACTGAAACTTTCACCCTCGAACTTTCAACGTCATGAAAGCTGAAGAGGTGCAAATGAAAAAAAAAATCATCCTTTTAAAAATATTTTTGTTTTGCTCAACCAATAATGCTTTTGGAATAAGATAACGTAAATTACCTATAACTCATTCTAAAATGTACTACTACTAATCGATGCATATTTTATATCAAGTTATTTTAATGGTACGTTAAAGTAGCGTCGGGGCATAAAGGGTTAAATAATTAATTATTCGGATATCTGGTCCTTACACCTATAGAGCACACATAAAATTAAAAACATGAAAGAGAATGTTGTAAGAAATTAAAAAGAAGTGTTGTTTAAAATCTTCTTAATAATTTTTAAATTAACTTTTCAAATATTATTACAATAATTAAACTTTTTCTTTATTAAGTCATTTTCCTTCATAAAACCATTTAATAATGTGTCAATAAGATATTATAAAATATCTTTTAAAAAAAGTACAAAAGTTACAAAAATCCTTTAACCGTAAAATTTTACTTAAGCTTAACCCCCCCCCTCCCCCCACCCACACACACACATACTCACACACAAAAGAAAAATAATAGGATATGAAAGTCTGTTACAAAAATATATTAAAATATAATAATAATAAAATATGAAACTATAAAAATATTTTTTCAGATTTATCTAACGAAAGATTTTCAGATAAATAACAGCCATTCTATTTTTATTATTATTATTATTTCCTTTTAAAAACATTTCATTTTTTGCAAATTTGGTGGTTTTTTGTTCAGATTATAAGATTCAGCATTCTTCGTTGTTTATAATTTTAACAATTTCCATAATCGAATAACAAATGCAAGCGAAAAGGAAAAGCTACATAAGGCTGAGGGAAGAACGCAGTACTTTTTCCCTTTTCTCCACAGCTGAAAGGGAAGGAGAATTTTTTTCTAAGTTCTACTGTTAGCAGTCGTTCTCTCCCCAGACGCTCGTAAAAGGAACAGTTCCAGGTTCTGAAGGAACGGTTCGTTTTCGTTTTTCAAAAGGAGCAGGAACGCCCATCCCTAATAGGTAGTTCAGTTTCATAATTTAAAATGTGTATTCGGCATAATGCTCGAATACTTACGTGAGTAAAGGAAGTTCAATTACATAGTAAATGATCCGTTATAATACACATTTCTACATTTTATTAAGTCTTACTAATAAACGTGGTATGAAACTATTAAAATATAAGCAATATATTTTATTTATTCTTTTCTTCAAGTTAAAACAGTTTTAATAGCTTCTTATAAACAATTAAAGGTTAAAATGTGTAGCCGCGTGTAAAATGCATACAATCAGACAACAATGTTAACTGAAAGAGATACCTGTTTTAGAGAATTTTTAAAAAAATATTATTAAATACTTTTTAAAATTATACTGCCCTAATATAAATATTTTATGGCTAACGAATAAAAATATACTTAAATAAGTGAGCTTTATGTAAACGATAATAAAACAAGTAAGGTAAATGTGTATCAGAGTGTAAAATGCATACAATAATGCATACGTAACATGTATCTTTTAGAGACAAATTTTTAAATTTTTTTATTAAATACTTATTTTTAAATATACTGCTTTAATATTAATAATACACCTATACATATACTTAGCAAAGCAGGAATATATTTTATCATTGACGTATATTATGAAAATTTATATTTTTATCGATTTTGTTGTTGAACATTTTATAAAGAGAATGAACGTTAAAAAATTAAAGAGGCTCTTTTTTTTTTCTCTTTTTAACAATCGATAACGTGGGTCTAATTATACACTGGGGACAGCAGATATGTGCCCAGGGCCAGAGGCGAATTAACTACCGCGCGGGACACTAGTTTTGCCTTTTTTTTTTCTTTTTTGTGTGTGGGCGCACTTCCCCCTCCATCAAAGAGGTATATACCGGGTGTTTCAAAATACAGGTCTGCTCAACATAAATCATTGATGACAGAGACATACAAAAAGTATCGAAATTAAGTACAGCTTTTATGTATGGCATTTGTTTTATAAGGGATCGTATACATATTAAAATAGGAAATTTAATTTTTGCGCGGTTTTGGTGCCATAAAAATTATATTTAAAAAAAAAAAGTTTCCTTCGTCTAAGGATAAGTGGTGGTAGAGAAATAATAAGACCTTTAAAAAGAATTTGTAAGAATACTCTGAACTGATTTTTTCTAGAACTCTAAATGTTTTATTATTTATGATTTGCGTTTAGTTATTATTTTTATTATGCGTATGTTTTTTCAATTTTGAGCTAGTATTTTCTTTGATCATAAGTTATCTCAGATTTAATTTGGTTTTTACCTAAATTAAAGATAGGAGTATGTTATGAATCGGTAAATTAATATATATATTTTTTATACGCACGACTTTGACAAAACGCTGCTGTGATATTTTATTTTATTTGTTCAACGCGGCTTTTTGCTATAGCAACGTAGTTGTTTCTCTTTTCCCCTTTTTCTTACATTTTTATCTCACGAGAAGAGGTTAAAATTTAGAAAATAAAAGTTGGCATCTGTTTTTATTGAGTAGTTAAAAAGAGTTTTTTTCGTATGCCTATGTTTTTTATCGTCTTTAGCTAAGAATGTTATTTAGAAGAATTCCGCCTATTTTCCTGAAAAGCATGACGAGAATTTAATAGAGGGCTATTTTGGGATTCTTTTTTTTTTTTTTTTTTTTTTTTTTTTTTTTTTTTTTTTGTGTGTGTGTGTGTGTGTGTGTGTATGTAAAATACGATGATCCGAATTCAAGGTAAAATTAATCTGTAATTTTGCAAATATGTAAATAACTGTCAGTTCAACATCTCTTCCAATGTCCCATTTCTACTATTTTCTAAGTATGTAAATAAATTTTGTGATCAAGCAAATCAAGTTTAATCAATTAAATATTTCGAACCCATCATTATGATTTATGTTTGATAACATGCAAAAACTAGGGTTAGAACTTCAAGCGTTGTCCTGTTTGTTAAGCTTGGCACTTAAGATATTTTTTTCGTAAAAAAGAAAAATATTTTCGATTTTTTGGTATATCAGCGTTTTCCACTTTTCGTCCACAATTATTTGTTGTGTTTTATACTACTGTTTACAATTTTATTTTTGCAGTTGTAAACATGTTTACCCAAAAAAACTTTACCAACATTTAAAATAAATTCGTTTCTAGTGTGGCAGGAGTGTAATTGAAGCATCGCTTTGTTTATCTTACTAGCGTTGTGTGATTTTGCGTTGACCTTAGATCTAACCCTTTATCTACTGATAGTACTTATAAGTACCATTAAAATAACTTGTTATAAAATTCATTTAATGCATCGATTAGTTGTAATGCAGTTTAAAATGAGTTATAGATAGATTACTTGTTCCAAAAGATTATTGGTTACACAAAACAAAAATATTTTTTAAATGATGATTTCTTTTGCCTTTGCATCTTTCTTGGCGTTGAGGGGTGGGGGGGGGGGTGGAATTTTTCAATTGGGAAATATTTCTATAGTAAAAACTTTATATTTGTACATTTCCTGATTCTACAAAATACTAAGAAAAATATTTAAAATAAAAGATTTGAGTGGGGTTATAAATATTGCACAAACTCTCTATAAATTCAAATTTAATGAATCCTTCTAAAAGGTATTAAATGATTATGTAAATCTTCTATTGTAGTCCAACCAATTCACGAACAATGCTTTAGAAGATAAAATTTTCATGGATTCATAATCCAGTACATAAAGGGTTAAGGAGCACAAAGCGATTACAGGAATGTAATATCCTATATAACAACTTTGAAGTAGCATACAATTAGTGGGAGATGGAGAGGAGACACAAAGAAGGAAGGAATTGAACTGACAAATCAAAAGTTATTCATTTAGAGACTGCATTAAAAGTGTATTCGGCATGATGCTCGAATACTTCCGTGAGTAAAGGATACCCAATTGCGTGGCAATTGGCGCATAAGAGTTTATGATACACATTTCTACATTTTAGTAAGTCTTATTAATAAGCTTGGTATGAAACTATTAAAATACAAGCAATATATTTTATTTATTTTTTCTTCAAGTTAAAACAATTTTAATAGCTTCATATAAACAATTAAAGGGTAAAATGTGTAGCCGCGTGTAAAATGCATACAATCAGACAACAATGTTAACTGAAATAGATACTTGTTTTAGAGAATTTTTAAAAAAATACTATTAAATACTTTTTAAAATTATACTGCCCTAATATAAATATTTTATGGCTAACGAATACAAATATACTTAAAAAAGTGACCTTTATGTAAGCGATAAAAAAGCAAGCAAGTAAGGTAAATGTGTAACAGAGTGTAAAATGCATACAATAATGCATCAATATTAGTAACATGTATCTTTTAGAGACAAATTTTTATAATTTTTTATTAAATACTTATTTTTAAATATACTGCTTTAATATTAATATTACACATATACATATACTTAGCAAAACAGGAATATATTTCATCATTGCCGTAGTTTATGAAAATTTATATTGTTATAGATTTTGTTGTTGAACATTTTATAAAGAGAATGAACATTAAGAAATTCCAGAGGCTTTTTTCCCCCCTCTTTTTAACAATCGATAACGTGGGGCTAATTATACACTGGGCACAGCACAGGAATGTAGTGGAGGGTATACGGGGGTATACGCCGTATACCTTCTGGATTTTTTTAAGGAACAACGTATACCCTCTGTTTCTCAAGAAAGCTACAGTATATACACTCTAGGGTATACTCTCTGCCTTGAGCGTGTATCCTCTGCTTAGAGCGTTTACCCTCTGTTTTTTTTTTACGACTACACCACTGGCACAGCAGATATGTGCCCAGGGCCAGAGGCGAATTAACTACCGCGCGGGCCCTAGTCTTGACTTTTTTTTTTTTTTTTTTTTTTTTTTTTGTGGGCGAACTTCCCCCCTCCTTCAAGGAAGTATATACCGGGTGTTTCAAAATACAGGTCTGCTCAACATAAATCATTGATGACAGAGACATACAAAAAGTATCGAAATTAAGTACAGCTTTTATATATAGCATTTGTTTTATAAGGGATCGTATACATATTAAAATACGAAATTTAATTTTTGTGCGGTTTTGGTGCCATGTAAATTATATATATATATATATATAACGTTCCCTTCGTCTAAGGATAAGTGATAGTAGAGAAATAATAAGACCTTTAAAAAGAATTTGTAAGAATACTCTGAACTGATTTTTTCTAGAACTCTAAATGTTTTATTATTTATTTGCGTTTAGTTATTATTTTTATTATATGTATGTTTTTTTCAATTTTGAGCTAGTATTTTCTTTGATCATAAGTTATCGCAGATTTAATTTGGTTTTTACCTAAATTAAAGGTGGGAGTATGTTATGAATTGGTAAATTAATATATATATTTTTTTTATACGCACGACTTTGACAAAACGCTGCTGTGATATTTTATTTTATTTGTTCAACGCGGCTTTTTGCTATAGCAACGTAGTTGTTTCTCTTTTCCCCTTTTTCTTACATTTTTTATCTCACGAGAAGAGGTTAAAATTTAGAAAATAAAAGTTGGCATCTGCTTTTATTGAGTTGTTAAAAATAATTTTTTTCGAATGTTTATGTTTTTTATCGTCTTTAGCTATGAATGTTATTTAGAAGAATTCCGCCTATTTTCCTGAAAAAGCATGACGAGAATTTGATAGAGGGCTATTTTAGGATTTTTTTTTTTTTTTTTTTTTTTTTTTTGGTAAAAAATATGATGATCCGAATTCAAGGTAAAATTAATCTGTAAATATCTAAATAAATGTCAGTTCCACATCTCTTCGAATGTCTTATTTCTACCATTTTCTAAGTATGTAAAAAAAATTTGTGATCAAGCAAAACAAGTTTAATCAATTAAATATTTCGAACCCATCATTATGTTTGATAACATGCAAACACTAGTGTTAGAACTTCAAGCGTTGTCTGTCCTGTTTGTTAAGCTTGGCACTTACTGTATTTTTTTCGTAAAAAAAAAAAAAAAAAAAAAAAAAAAAAAAAAAAAAAAAAAAAAAATGTTTTCAATTTTTTGGTACTTTTAGCGTTTTCCATTCTTAGTCCACAATTACGAGCGTAATTGAAAGGTCATTTTTTTTTTCATCCCAAAAGCATTGTGCGACTTTGCGTTGACCTTAGATTTAACCCTTTATCTATTGACGGTACCGATAAGTACCATTAAAATAACTTGTTATAAAATTCATTTAATACACCGATTAGTTGTAATACAGTTTAGAAGAGTTATAGATACTTTACTTTATCTTGTTTCAAAAGCATGATGGGTTACACAAAACAAAAATATTTTTAAAAAGATTATTTCTTTTGCCTTTGCATCTTTTCAGCTTTCTTGGCGTTGTAGGGGGGTGGTGGGGGGGGGGGGTGGAGGAATTTTTTAATTGGGAAATATTTCTTTAGTAAGAACTTTACATTTGTACATTTCCTTATTCTACAAAATACTAAGAAAAATTTAATAGAAGGCTATTTTAGGATTTTTTTTTCTTTTTTTTTTTCTTTTTTTTTTTGTGTGTGAGTGTGTAAAATACGATGATCCGAATTCAAGGTAAAATTTATCTGTAATTTTGTAAATATGTAAATAATTGTCAGTTCAACATCTCTTCCAATGTCCCATTTCTACTATTTTCTAGGTATGTAAATAAATTTTGTGATCAAGCAAATCAAGTTTAATCAATCAAATATTTCGAACCCATCATTATGTTTGATAACATGCAAACGCTAGGGTTAGAACTTCAAGCGTTGTTCTGTTTGTTAAGCTTGGCACTTAAGGCTCCTGTCCCTAACGGCCAAAGCACTCACGAGCAAATGCTAATCCTATGGGGAGGGATTTTTCTAATATCTCGTTTGCATTTCGACATTTTAAAATAATTTTTTTGCGTTGAATAGCCGAGATCCGTCTCTACTTCGCACCTTTTTTACTTTTTTGATTTTGGTTTCAGATATTTTTAGAATGACACTTTCATTTTCAGAACCGGTTTTGAAAGTGAAAGTAACTTTATAAAAAATATCTACGACTAAAATCGAAAAAGTAAAAAAGGTGCGATATAGAGACGGACCTCGGCTATCCAATGTAAAAAAAATCATTTAAAAATGTCGAAATGCAAACGAGATATCAGATAAATCCCTCCCCATAGGATTAGCATTAGCTCTAGAGTGTCCTCGCCGGCAAGGACAGGAGCCTTAAGATATTTTTTCGTAAAAAAGAAAAATATTTTCGATTTTTTGGTATATCAGCGTTTCCCACTCATCGTCCACAATTATTTGTTGTGTTTTATACTACTGTTTACAATTTTATTTTTACAATTGTAAACATGTTTACCCAACAAAAACTTTTCCAACATTTAAAATAAACTCGTTTACGGTGTGGCAGGAGCGTAATTGAAACATCGCTTTGTTTATCCCAATAGCGTTGTGCGATTTGGCGTTGACCTTAGATTTAACCCTTTATCTACTGACGGTACTTATTAGTACCATTAAAATAACTACGCTTTTTTAAAAACTATCTTTTAATAGAACTATTTTTCAGTATATTTATAACTTAAAAATTTCTCATACAATATTGAAATAATTTTTAGAATGCTAGTTTTGAAATGTTGTTTATTTTAAAAGTTGAAAATATTTTAAATGCATCTACGAAAATCGCCAGTTGGAAAAAACAAAGGAAACGCGCCAGAAAAGGGAAATTTTCATTTCGTATTTCCCTGCAAGGAGAAAAGCAAAGCAATGAAGTGTGTTGATTGAGTGTGTGTGTGTGGGGGGGGGCGGGGGGGGTGAATTGAGGCTGTACATTTGCTATATATTTTTATTTTAATCTAAATTTTGTTTATCTTTGAGGGTTTTGAAACATGTAAAATAACTTATTTTTTGCGACTGACAAAAAGTAGTCAAAGTCACTTTGAGAGCAAAATAACAATAATAATAATAGTAGGTGTTGATTATTCTCTGATCATACAGAAAAATTTAAAACAAGCATGCATATTTACACATAGACAACCTTAATAGCAATGTTTACTTTTTTCTTGCCCTCGCAACCCCGCCCTCCCCCTTAAAATCCATAAGGATTTCATGGAACATTTATGAAACACTAACAATAAATTTAACAAAGTTTTGTTTTTGTTTTATGCTCTTTTTATTAGGAATTTAAGGTGTGCTGTATATATTTTTTAAGCATTTTGATTCAAAAAAACATTTTATTTTATTTATTTATTTATTTTGTCACATTTTAGTTTATAATTTTTCTAAATTTTGTTTTGAGTATTGTACTTTAGACTAAAAATGTCTCATATGATACTGAATAGAATTTATATTGAGGCTGTACATTTGCTATATATTTTTATTTTAATCTAAATTTTGTTTATCTTTGAGGGTTTTGAAACATGTAAAATAACTTATTTTTTGCGACTGACAAAAAGTAGTCAAAGTCACTTTGAGAGCAAAATAACAATAATAATAATAGTAGGTGTTGATTATTCTCTGATCATACAGAAAAATTTAAAACAAGCATGCATATTTACACATAGACAACCTTAATAGCAATGTTTACTTTTTTCTTGCCCTCGCAACCCCGCCCTCCCCCTTAAAATCCATAAGGATTTCATGGAACATTTATGAAACACTAACAATAAATTTAACAAAGTTTTGTTTTTGTTTTATGCTCTTTTTATTAGGAATTTAAGGTGTGCTGTATATATTTTTTAAGCATTTTGATTCAAAAAAACATTTTATTTTATTTATTTATTTATTTTGTCACATTTTAGTTTATAATTTTTCTAAATTTTGTTTTGAGTATTGTACTTTAGACTAAAAATGTCTCATATGATACTGAATAGAATTTATATTGAGGCTGTACATTTGCTATATATTTTTATTTTAATCTAAATTTTGTTTATCTTTGAGGGTTTTGAAACATGTAAAAGAACTTACTTTTTGCAACAGACAAAAAGTAGTCTAAGTCACTTTGAGAGCAAAATAATAATAATAGTAGGCGTTCATTATTCTCTGATCATACAGAAAAATTTAAAACAAGCATGCATATTTACACATATACAACCTTAATAGCAATGTTTACTTTTTTCTTGGCCTTGCAACCCCCCCCCCCCCCCCCCGTTAAAATCCATAAGGATTTCATGGAACATTTATGAAACACTTTAACAAAAAAATTAACAAAGTTTTTGTTTTGTGCTCTTTTTATTGGGAATTTAAGGTGTGCTGTACATATATTTTAAGCATTTTCATTCAAAAAACATTGTATTTTATTTGTTTATTTATTTATTCACATTTTAGTTTATAATTTTTCTAAATTTTGTTTTCAGTATTGTACTTTAGACTAAAAATGTCTCATATTATACTGAATAGAATTTTAGCAGCCCAAGGTTTATTTACATTTAAAAATTTATTTTGGCAAAACAAAAATTGTTTCAGATGTATATTCTATTAATTAGTTGTCTGTTTGTTTTGGCTATAAGATCAATAGAAATTGAAAAATAATACATTCATTGTTTTTAGTGTGGCCATAAAAAATGTAGCACATTTTGAGGACTTTTTTATATATAAAAATATTTTAAAACTAAATAAAAATGTGTAATTTGTTTTACTGCTTTAAATATAAATCTCTCAACGTATTTATATATTTACTAAAAGCCAGATTTAAAATAATTAAGTTTACTTTTAAAAAAAATGAAGAAAAAATACATTTTCTCTCTTTAATTAAATATTAGGGTTAAGTGATATTAGTCCTCTACTTTCTAGACAATGACGGGCCATTACATTTTTGCCAGAAACTGCCCCTTAAGAGTTGCCGGGCAAAGTAAATGCAACCGTTCTCTCAACGCCGAAACATTAGCGGTTCGGCAATAGCTGCCGGAACTAGCGGCGGGTCATTTACGGTACAACACTGTTTGGTTACAAATGGACTTAACTCCTTTTGGCCGCGATATATACGTCATTCGGCCCTACACTCTATTCCAACTCAACTTGGCAGCACTGTGAAAGGTAGAAACAGTAACATTCCGCCTTGAAAAGTAGTTCTCCGTTATTTTTTAATCTTAAATGGTGAAAATGCATACAAATTTATATGATTATGTTTATAAATTACAAATTTCGGTATTTTGAAGTATATATTTAATGTAATTTCTCTGTTAAAAGTATTTAATTTAAAAGTATTTTGTATTTAAAGCGAACGTATAAAGTAAAAATCTTGGCGTAAAAAACTCTCCTTTGGCGAGGAACAAATCTTCAAGGTTAAAATATCTGGCGCGCTTTAGTGCTCTGCTACTCTGCGCATTCTTATTGTTCTTATGAATAGTTTTAATAATACTCGCTGTTTGCTTTCGCTTTTACTTTTCTTTTTATCGTGTTCATAGTTTTTTATTTTTACTGTTAATTATTGTTATTATTTATTCGTTTATTAACTGAGTATTTCTAAAATTTGTTACATAGTTAAACATTTATTTGAATCATACTTATTTGAATTATAACATAGACATTTGTTACATAGTTAAATATTTATTTGAATCATACTTATTTGAATTATAACATAGACATTTGTTACATAGTTAAATATTTATTTGAATTATAATATGTCTGATAAAGCATTATCTCCATCCACGCTTTACACACCTTCAAGGTGAGGAAAGTCAATCGAAAGTGCAGCTCGCAAAAAAATATTAAATGTTTATTCCAGACTTCGTCAAGAAAATCCCCAAAATTCAATTAATGAAATCTTAGAGGAAGTTTCCCAACTTACAGGTGTTTCGAAAAGAACAATTTTTCGTTTGAAAAAAGAGAAAAGGCATCTAGCCCTTTAAGTACACCCGGAAAGAAACGACCTGGTGCAGTGGGTAAACGCAGAAGGCTGGGAAAATATGACGAATTCACGTTATCTTGCATTCGACGAAAAATCCATAGTTTTTTTTCGCAGAAATGACATACCAACTTTGGATAAAGTTTTACAAGTTGTAAACGATGATAAAGAAACTTTTTCGAAAAATATTAGCCGGACTAAATTGTACAGAATATTAAAAGATTTGGGATTCTCTTTTCAAAAACGAAAAAGAGAGGCAGCTCTTCTTGAGAGGCAAGATATTATTTTGTGGCGCAGAAACTATTTTCGAAAAATTACAGAGTATAAGAAAAAAAAAATGCTTCTATTTATTATCTTGATGAAACATGGATAAATGAAGGGCATACTCAGAGACACCCCCCCCCCCCCACCCAAAAAAAAAAAGAAAAAAAAATCTTGCAAACAAAATCGAAAAGGCAAAAAAGGTTATTTGTAGAGATCGACCTCAGTTATCCAACGCAAAAGAAAAAAAATAATTTAAAAATACTGAAATGCAAACGACATATTATTTTTTTTTTCTCCATAGGATTAGAATTAGCAAGCGGGTGTTTTTGCGTGAGTGAAATAGTCCCTTAATTTTTGGCCGTGTTAACAATTTAATAATAAATGCAGTTTTTAATTATTTAAAAATCAACTTATTTTGATTTAAAGAAAATCATGACTTTTTTACACCCTAATATCTATAATTAAAAATGTACATTAAAAATGAGACGGGCTCAGTGTGAGATCTAGCCTTTTCCGAATTTCTGCCAGAGGTTTTGGTATAAATAACAAATTTTCTGTTTTAAATAGATTACCGGATAATTTGGTTTTAATCTTTTAACCCAATATAGATAATACTGTTTTGTTTTCAGTAAATTTCATTCGGAATTCGTACAGCGATTTTTTAAATTTTCTAGATTTTTTTAATCTGATTTTTAATTTTTTTTTTTTTCTTTTTTCTTTTTTCTTTTTGCGGCAATTTTTTGACATTTGTAAGAGGAATTCTGTTTTAAACTTGAAGCTTAAATATAGAAAATTTTTCCCTTCGCGATTTTAAATTTCTTAGACAATTTTCGATGCGATTTTTTTCTTTCCGATGTGATTTTTTCAACATCAGTTACATGGAATTCGACTTCAAATTTTTAGTTTAAAACAGTAAATTTTGACATTTCTTCAATAAAGTTTTTCTACAATTCGTGCACCCTTTTTTAAAGTTTTCGCTATTTAAAAAAATTTTTCGCATTTTGCGGGCCGGGCGACGTCGGGCGGATTAGCTAATATAGTATAAGATAGTGCTAAAATCAGTCTAAAAATTTTAAAAATAAGAAAAAAAATTTAATAGATTATATAATTAATTTCTTAGGAGCTTCAAAACGTACAGATTTTTGTACACGCATTATAATTTTCCGCCAAAATGGCCCTTTTCCTTGGTTACTAGTGATCCTTTGCTCTTCAAGCAAACCCTGGTTGCTACGGCAACGGCTGCGATTCGGCATTCGTAACATAACCAACGCTGCCAACTTGAGGTGGAATCAAGTATAAGTCGAGTGTTTGTTGGGTTGTTACAAACTTCATTTAATGCATCGATTAGTTGTAATGCAGTTTAAAATGAGTTATAGATAGATTACTTCTTCCAAAAGATTATTGGTTACACAAAACAAAAAATATTTTTAAAAAGATGATTTTTTTTGCCTTTGCCTCTTTTGGCGTTGGAGGTGGGGGGGGGGGAGAAATTTTTCAAATTGGGAAATATTTCTATAGTAAGAACTTTATATTTGTACATTTCCTAATTCTACAAAATACTAAGAAAAATATTTAAAATAAAACATTTGAGTGGGGTTATAAATATTGCACAAAATCCCTATAAATTCAAATTTAATGAATCCTTCTAAAATGTATTAAATGATAATGTAAATCTTCTTCGCATGGCTTAAAAATATACATTTTGCTTTGTAAGTGATAGTCGTTATATTTCAGAAGAGGAAGCGGCCTCCTCTGATGATAAAACATTATTTTTAAATGGAAACTAGCATTTTCATTCATAAAAATTAAATTTACAATAATTGCATGAAAATGATGTCATTTACTATTTGTTTTTACTCGTTACTTATTTATTAACATAAATCATAGAAAATATTACCACTGCAGTATTAAAACACCTAACTGTACGATACAGCTGTAGTATACAAACAAAATAAATACAACAACAATTTATTTAGAGTCAGTTTGACGTCATACTGAAAGTGTCTTATTGAAAAAGATGTCATGTTTAGTAATTTTTTTTTTTTTTTTTTTTTTTTTTTTTACCTTGAAATTGAAATGTCAATTGTTTTAGATTTTTTAACTCTAAATACATTTAAATGAAAGCACTACGTAATTTTAACATACTTACAGTAAAGCACATTTAACATCAATTTATCATGTAAAAATACAGCAAGTCTGACTTTTTATTGCCTAATAAAATTATTGTTCATACACAGTTTCTTTTTGCAGAATCAGGAAAGAACAGATTTCATTAGAAAATTTAATTTTTTAAAGTTGACAGTTTTACTTTTTTTTTCTAAATGTTATATCAAGTTTCATGCACATGGGTCAATTGTAAATTTGTACAAGCACTGGTGCAGCGAAGGGATGGAGGCAGTGTTGATTTCAGGGGATGGCCCGGGGGGACCCCCCCCCGGAGCAATGACATGTCCCCCCCCCCTGAAAGATTTGAGATTTTGTTTTCAATGATCAAAAAGTGCAATTTCCCCCCTGGAACTCTATAATGTCCCCCCGAAGCGACAGGAATCCCTCCCGGAGAAAAGTGTCTGAATTCAACACTGGATGGAGGGATTTCAGTGGTAATCCGTCAGTACATGTTCCCCTTTCCATTACGTCACTACACACACAGCATAAATCTCGTCCCATTTTGTCTCTCATTATATTTTTGATACTTATTTTTAAATATACTGCTTTAATATTAATATTATGCATATACACGTTGCATTCTAGCAACATTGGATTGGCTTTATCGTTGAAAATGCAGTACTGGCTGTCACGATAGTAGCTGTGGATCACATCCAGCGATAATGGCGTAAAAGAAGTGGTCAGAACAGATCATTCGAGTCTGTTATATTAGTAGAACAAATTGTTCAAATGTAGTTGTCGAGTGAAAACAATGGAATACATCGTTCCGTGAAGTTTCTCCAGAAGAAATTGAAACAACTCATAATATCAGCTAAGCACTTTATTAGAACATCTTGCAAAAGGCGCAGTTTCCACCAAGATAATTAGCCATCTCTCCGTAGTAGTTATTAAGTTTAAACAAAGTTCCAGATAATCGAATAACAGGACGATGACCAGGGGACGGATGAAAACTGGAAATACGACTCAAATCTGCTGAAACACAGCAAGTATCAACTTTGTTCCTCACGTGTAAGGATACAAATATGACGTAGGTCACGCTCTCAACCAATGAATAATTAAGAATGTCACGTCATATAAAGAGTGCGGACAGAGCACGCGGATGAATTTGTAAAAAAAGGAAAAAGGGAAACGAGGGAAAAAGGGAAAAAGGGTAACATCAGAAATGCGCGGAAAAGTAAAAATGGAAGCTAAAAGAATATTCTCGAAAGAAAAAAGCTCGGAAATGGAACATTTAATCTAAGAATACTAAAAACGTAATATTTAAGCGATTTAGACAAGTGAGACATTAAATTAAAGGGAATTTAACAGAGTTAACGATAGAGATTATTTAAGGATAACGATTTAGTGAATATAAAGTAGTAATTTAGAATAAGATAAGGAAATCGCGGAATTAGATCTAATAATGTAACATACATATACTTAATAAAACAAGAATATATTTTATCAATGACGTATTTTATAAAAATTTATATTATTATCTATTTTGTTGTAGAACATTTTATAAAGAGAATGAACACTAAGTAATTCAAGAGGCTTTTTTTTTCTCTTTTTAACAATCGATAATGTGGTTCTAATTATACACTGGGCACACCAGATATGTGCCCAGGGCCAGAGGCGAATTAACTACCGCTCGAGCCCCTAGGCTTGACTTTTTTTTTGTGGGCGCCCTTCCCCCTCCTTCAAAGAGATATATACCGGGTGTTTCAAAATACAGGTCTGCTCAACATAAATCATTGATGACAGAGATATACAAAAAGTTTCGAAATTAAGTACAGCTTTTATGTATGGCATTTGTTTTATAAGGGATCGTATACATATTAAAATACGAAATTTAATTTTTGTGCGGTTTTGGTGCCATATAAATTATATTAAAAAACAAAAAAAAACAAACAAACAAAAAAAACGTTCCTTTCGTCTAAGGAGAAGTGGTGGTAGAGAAGTAATAAGACCTGTAAAAAGAATTTGTAAGAATACCCTGAACTGACTTTTTCTAGAACTCTAAATGTTTTATCATTTATTTACGTTTAGTTTTTATTTTTATTATATTTATGTTTTTTTCAATTTTGAGCTAGTATTTTCTTTGAATCGCATAATCATAAGTAATCGCAGGTTTAATTTGGCTTTCACCTAAATTAAAGGTGGGAGTATGTTATGAATTGGTAAATTAATATACATATTTTTTTATACGCAAGGCTTTGACAAAACGCTGCTGTGATATTTTATTTTATTTGTTCAACGCGGCTTTTTGCTATGGCAACGTAGTTGTTTTTCTTTTCCTTTTTTTTAAATTTTTTTATCTAACGAGAAGAGGTTAAAATTTAGAAAATAAAAGTTGGCATCTGCTTTTATTGAGTAGTTAAAAAGATTTTTTTTAAATGTTTGTTTTTTATCGTCCTTAGCTATGAATATTATTTAGAAGAATTCCGCCTATTTTCTTGAAAAAGCATGACGAAAATTTAATAAAAGCTTATTTTAGGATTTTTTTTTTTTTTTTTTGTGTGTGTGTGTGTAAAATATGATGATCCGAATTCAAGGTAAAATTAATCTGTAAATCTATACTAATATTATAAAGAAGTAAAGTTTGTTTGTTTGTTAGAGGTATTCTCTGGAGCTACCGAACCGATTTCAAAAGTAATGGTATCAAAATGATGGCGTTAGTCCAACTTAGAACATAAACTATATTTTATGTCATTGCCACTACCTTAAAGCGGGTGCAGGAGCAAAAAAGTTCTAAAAATGCGATTTTTGCGTTACTGAAGGGCCTAGAAATATGAAATTTGGAATCTTAGTTACTTCTAAGATATAAATTATGTCTAAGAACAGTTCTTAAACAATTCGAAATTTAAAAGGGGTGAAAATGCACAAAAAGCGTTCTAAAAAACGTTCTAAATGGTAGTTTCTACATAATCTCAGGAAATACGAAACCGATTTAAAAAATATTGGTTTCAAAATGATGGTGACAACGCTTGCTTCAAGATAAGCTATATTTTATGTCTGTGCTACTACCCCAAAGGGGGCGCAGGAGCAAAAAATGTTCTAAAAATGCGATTTATGTGTTACTAAAGGGCGTAGAAATATGATATTTGAAATATTAGACATTTATTAGATATAAAGGATTTCTAAGAACAGTTCTTAAACAATTCGAAATTTAAAAGAGGTGAAAATGCGCGAAAAGCGTTCTAAAAAACGTTCTAAATGGTGATTTCTACACAATCTCAGGAAATACCAAACCGATTTAAAAAAATAATGGTGTCAAAATGACGGTGACAACCCTTGCGTCAACATAGGCTATGTTTTATGTCGGTGCCACTACCCGAAAGGGGGTGCAAGAGCAAAAAGCGCTCTAAAAATGCGATTTTGCGTTACTGAAGAGCCTAGAAATATGAAATTTGAAATATTAGCTACTTATTAGATATAAAGGATTTCTAAGAACAGTTCTTAAACAATTCGAAATTTAAAAGGGGTGAAAATGCGCGAAAAGCGTTCTAAAAAACATTCTACATGGTGGTTTCTCAACAATATCAGGAAATACCAAACCGATTTAAAAAATAATGCGGTGAAAATGATGGTGAAAACCCTTGCTCCAACATAGGCTATGTTTTATGTCGGTGCCACCACCCCAAAGAGGGTGCAGGAGAAAAGCGTTCTAAATTGCGGTTTTTGCGTTACGGAAGATCCTAGAATCGTGAAATTTGGAATGGTAGTTAGTTATAAGATATCAATGGGAATCTAAGGACATTTCCTAAAAAAATCGAAATTTAAAACGGGGTCAAAATGCGCAAAAATCGTTGTAAAAAACGTTCTAAATTGCAATTTCTATGCAATCTCAGGAAGTACTGAACCGATTTCAAATATAAGGGTGTAAAAGTGATGGTGAAAGATTTTGCTCCAAGATAGGCTATATTTTATATCTGTTTTCCCTACCCCAGTGGAGATGCATGAGCAAAATGCTCGAAAAGCGTTCTAAAACCGTCCTAAATGCCGATTTGTCAGCAATATATCAGGAAGAATCAAACTGATTTCAAAAGTAATGGTAGGAAATTGATGCTGACAACCTCTGATCTAACATAGACGTTATTTTATATCGGTATCACTATCACCTAGACGTTGCAGGAGCATAAAAGCGTTCTGAATTTCGATTTCTGTGATCGGTAGGGGCTAGCAACTTAAAATTAGGCAAGGTACATATTTATTAGATATAAATGATCTTTAGGAACAGTTTCGAAAAAATTGGAAATTTAAAAAGGGGTGAAAATGCGCGATAAGCGTTCTAAAAACGTTCTAAATTGCGATTTCTACTCAATCTCAGGAAATACCAAAGCTATTTCAAAAGTAAATGTTGCAAATCAATGGTGACAGCCCCTGCTATAACATAGGTTATATTTTATGTTGCTCTCACTATCATCTGAGGGTTTCAAAAGCAAAACATGTTCTAATTTGCGTTTTTTGCACAACTGAGGGGTCTAACACTTTGAAGTATGGCATGGTATTTACGTATAAGATGGAACTGCTTTCTAAGAACTGTCGAAAGAAAATTCCAAATTTAAAAAGATGAAGTGAGCGAAAAGCGTTACAAATTACAATTTTTATGCAATCTTATCAAATACCAAACCGATTAAAAACAAGTTGGAAATTGCTCGTCAAACGTGGCAAATGAGGTGCGTTCGTACTATAACTAGTTTTATAATTATTTTTTGCACCCCATATTGTACTGAATGTGTATTTATTTGCAATTCATAAGTGCATAGTCTGTAACATCATTAAAATGCACTTGCAATAATTTTTTCCCATTCCCCTTAATGTAACGGAAAACTTTTGACTGTCCCTGTAATTAAGCTATACATACGATTTTCATGAAATTTGAAATGGCTCGACAAAATTTTGCAGCAATTATATATTTAAAATTTCAGCCCATTCGGAAAGATGTAACATCATTAAAATGCACTTGCAATAATTTTTCCCATTGGCTTTAATGTAAAGAAAAACTTTTGACTGTCCCTGTAATTAAACTATACATCCGATTTTCATAAAATTTGAAATGGCTTGACAAAATGTCGCAATAATTATATGTTTAAAATTTGAGACCATTCGGTAAGCTTTAACATCATTAAAATTCACGTGCAATAATTTTTCCCATTGGCCGTAATGTAAAGAAAAACTTTTGACTGTCCCTGTAATTTAACTATACATTCGATTTTCATAAAATTTGAAATGGCTCGACAAAATTTTACAACAATCATATATTTAAAATTTCAGACCATTCGGAAAGATGTAACATCATTAAAATGCACTTGCAATAATTTTTCCCATTGGCTTTAATGTAAAGAAAAACTTTTGACTGTCCCTGTAATTAAACTATACATCCGATTTTCATAAAATTTGAAATGGCTTGACAAAATGTCGCAATAATTATATGTTTAAAATTTGAGACCATTCGGTAAGCTTTAACATCATTAAAATTCACGTGCAATAATTTTTCCCATTGGCCGTAATGTAAAGAAAAACTTTTGACTGTCCCTGTAATTTAACTATACATTCGATTTTCATAAAATTTGAAATGGCTCGACAAAATTTTACAACAATCATATATTTAAAATTTCAGACCATTCGGTTGGGTAGTTTTTTCTCTATTATATGCGGACGGACGGACAGACAGACGGACTGAACGACGACTATAGGTGCTACGTATTTATATAATTACGAACGCACCTAAAAATAATGATGACAAATTTTTGGTGATAGAACCTGCTCAAACATATGCTATACTTTATGTATCTGCCACTATCACCAGAGGGTTCCAGGAGTTAAAAACTTTCTAAATTGCGATTTCTGTGATACTGAAAAGGCTAGAAACTTTAAATATGGCATGGTAGTTACTTATAAAATATAAATAACCTCGGAGGACTGTCGAAAATAAATTCGAATTAAAAAGGGGGGAAGCGAAGGGGAGGTGCGAAAAGCATTCTAAAAAAGTCCTAAATTACGATTTCTATGCAATTTCAGGGAATATAAACCGATTATAAAAGTAATAGTTGCGAACACAATGATAACAGTCTCTGGTCCTACACAGGCTATATTTTATGCCGATGATTCTACCACCTGGGGTTCACAGGAACAACAAACGTTCTAATAAAGGCCTTTAAAAGCTTTCTAAATTACGTTTCTGTGGAATATAAGGAAATAACAAACCGATTTCAAAATTAATGTTGGCAAATTAACGGTGACAATTCCTGTTTCAACATAGCCCTTTATGTTGAGAGAGGTGGTAGGACTTTGAATTTGACATGATAGTTAATTTTAAGATGTAAGAAGATGGTTTCTAAAAAATTCAAAACTTCAAATGAATACTGAAATGAGCGTATTAATTGAGCATAAAAGTTTCAAAATATTTTCTAAATTATCATTTATTTAGTTTTATTTCGTTTTAGTAATTTAAGTCTCATTTCTGCCTAATGCAGTGTAATAATGATGTTTAATCAAACTGTGTTTTAAATAGTAATTTTTGAAGTATTCCTAAAAGTAATAAGTACCTTTTAATAAAATAAAATATTACCTTTTAATAAAATAAAAATTTAGTTAGTACATTTTAATAAAAATTAGACATATAAATATCACTAGGCATATTTCAAATATTAAGCGAGCAAAGCCGCGGGGTTTGCTAGTATGTAAATTATTGTCAGTTCCAGATCTCTTCGAATGTCTTTTTTTGACATTTGAAGTCCACCGAAGCGGAATGCTTTGGGGCCTATAGCTACTATGGCTGTCGCCTAGAATGATCCTTATTATACAGAAACAACAACAATTCTCAACAATTTTATTTTCCATTACATATATTATATTACAACAATGGGACATTCACAATTATATCCATGTCTTACCCGAGGATTTGAACCCGGGCCCCCGCCGTGGCAGTAGCTGTCGCTACCGACCTCACCACTGGGCGACTTCGAATGTCTTATTTCTACTATTTTCTAAGTATATAAATAAATTTTGTGATCAAGCAAAACAAGTTTACTCAATTAAATATTTCGAACCTATCATTATGTTTGATAACATGCAACCACTAGGATGAGCATTTCAAGCATTCTCCTGTTTGTTAAGCTTGGCACTTACGGTATTTTCTTCGTAAAGAAAAAAAAAAAAAAAAAAAAAAAAAAAAAGATTATCAATTTTTTGGTATTTTCAGCGTTTTCTATTCTTAGTCCACAATTACTTGTGTTTTATGCTACTTTACATGTTTACCCAATAAACCCTTTTCAACATTTAAAATAAATTCGTTTCTAGTGTGGCAGGAGCGTAATTGAAACGTCATTTTGTTTATCCCAAAAGCGTTGTGCGACTTTGCGTTGATCTTAGATTTAACCCTTTATCTATTGACGGTACTTATAAGTACCATTAAAATAACTTGTTATAAAATTCATTTAATACACCGATTAGTTGTAATACAGTTTAGAATGAGTTATAGATACATTACTTTATCTTGTTCGAAAAACATGATGGGTTCCACAAAACAAAAATATTTTTAAAAAGATGATTTCTTTTGCCTTTGCATCTTTTCAGCTTTCTTGGCGTTGTAGGGCGGGGGAGGGAGGAATTTTTCAATTGGGAAATATTTCTATAGTAAGAACTTTACATTTGTACATTTCCTGATTCTACAAAATACTAAGAAAAATATTTAAAATAAAACATTTGAATGGGGTTATAAATATTGCACAAAATCCCTATAAATTCAAATTTAATGAATCCTTCTAAAATGTAATAAATTATTATGTAAATCTTCTAATGTCGTCTAACCAATTCACGAACAATGCTTTAGAAGATAAAATTTTCATGGATTCATAATCCAGTACATAAAGGGTTAAGCAGCATACAATTAGTGAGTGATGGAGACACAAGACTGGCTCCTATCTGCATGAAAAGCTCCCTACCGAATCGGTTATACATTACCTAATTTGACAGCCTATCGCTTACTTGGCGAGTTATATGTAGTAATTATAAGTAAAATACGTAAGCGTTCGCTCCGAAGTGACAAGGAGGATTATGATTCCAGAGGAACGGACAAAGTTAGACCATCATTACTTTAATATCGTTAACTACAATAAAATAATAAACAATTAGCTCTAGTAACATACTTATATACATATTTCACGCTGATAATTTTTTTTTCTGTTTCTTTAATAGTAGTTGTTATTGCATAGAATGTATGTGTGATGATTAGTTTAGTTTTAGGGATGTTTTTCTATTCAAATTTTTGCAAATTTCAGCATTATAATTACGACAGAACAGCTGATTTCATACTTTGTCTATATAATTAAATAATATAATCATAACGATGACATCAATTAATGACATTTTTTTTTATTTGACGTTTAGATAAGATTGTTTAATGAAATAATTTTTGTGAGTAACAATAAAATTACACCTATTGATACTTAAAGCGGAATTTCTGTAAAATTATATCATCCTTTCTAGTTTTAAAAGTTAATTAACATTTATTTAATGCGGATAAACCATTCCAACTCGACTATATCATGTCTCTCGTGATGTAACATATTAATGAACTGTGGTATACTTTGTATGAATATATGGGGCATTCTCACAATCTTTTAACTTTCATGTCCCTGAATAATAATTTTTTATTTAATACACTTTTTTGTGTTTTTTTTATTTCCTATACTTGGGAACATCTCATTGCATGATTGCACAACAATATTAACGAGATAAATAAGTTTTGGACGATGTTGGGGGTACAAATACATGGAAAACTCATCTACCGTCCCGTGTCCCCGATGCTGATTTTGAAGTTTGGAGTTGTCTGTATAAAATTGTTTCAATAAAAGTAATTCGATGTAATTTTTTTTCGAAAATGGGACAATTGTTTTATATAAATTTGTAGCAAAAAATTAACCTGCACACATTTTTACGGTTGATATTATTTTTTGAACTCTGTCGCTGGGTTTTTCATCCTGACCGTCCCTCTTGCTAAACCTATAGAGAAAATCACTTCAGATGCAGCCACAGAACTTTTTTCAAGTTTTTTCTCATGCAGAAGTATGCTAGAGAAAGAATGTCTAAAATTCTTTGACAGGAAATTTACTGCAGAATTTAAATCAGCATTTAAATATCAATTTCAAGATCGTGCCTTTATGGGTAGTCTTACCGTCTCCAAGGTTTATTCCTGCACTTTTCGAGGTAAATTAAAAAAAAAAAAATCCATTGTTAACAACTGTTTCTAAAAGTCAATGAACATTGTGGCTATCACTTAGTCTTAACATGATTTTCCTAAAAATAGGTGGTAATTTTCCTTACCGTCCCTTTTTTTGCCATTTCGTCCTTTTTTTCCTATACCATCCCCTTTTTTTACTCTACTGTCCCTTCTTTAACAACCCTTTAAGACAATGTTATGCAAAGATTCTGTATTAAAAGTGCTACATTTTCATTATTTCTTATTTGAATGTCCTGTGGGTACTATGCAAATTCATTATAAGTAAAAATTATAAGAAAATAAAGAGTTATAGATGTAAGAAGGTAAGAAAAATTAAACTCGCAAGTTTCATTTAAACCTCAGTTGAATAAAAAAATTTTCGCTGCTGACCCTTTTTTCCTTTATTTTGAATCATTAAGGCATTCATCTACACTATGACGCAAAAGTTTAGACAATGACGTCATTCAGCTTTAAAATGTAGAATTATGACGTCAGAATTACAAAAACCTGTAAATATATTCAAAAACTGATTTAAAATGCTATGTACAAAAGACAGTCGTTTTATTTGCTATAATACTAATTTTTTTCATAAAAATTCAAATGTGCTTGTCGCAAAAGTTTAGACACTATTCTAAATTTCTTTGAATATTCGCTGGCATATGCAAATTTAGAATCGATGATGTCACAAATTTGGAGTACTTAAGTTCTGAAAACGATTGCGCTTCATAGTCGACATGCCGAGAGCTAAAGAAATTCAAGTGAATGAGGTTTCAAGGATTTGGCAGTTGAAAGGTGAAGGGAAGAGCGTTTCTGAAATTTCTGCTATTATTAATAGGTCAAAAAAATCTATTTATCGAGTTTTATCGAGTGGTTCCGAATATAAAGCAAAATGTCGGTCTGGGAGGCCACGTGTGACAAATGTACGAGAGGATCGCCTGATACAAAGACTAGCGAGTACTCAACAAATGAGCGTACGTGGAGTTCAAAGCTCATCGGGACTCTCTGTATCAAAGGATACGATTCGTAGACGAATTTTGGAAAAAGGAACAATCGTTTATAGCAAAATGCAGAAGAAACCAGCTCTGAAACCACATCATAAGTTACAAAGACTTATGTGGGCTCGAAAGCATATGTCATATGGAGAGAAATGGCAGTCAGTCATATTTAGCGATGAAAAAAAGTGGAATCTGGATGGTCCAGATGGTTGTTTATCGTATTGGCATGACTTGCGGAAGGAACCTCGACGTTTTTTTAGTCGCAGACAAGGAGGGGGCTCGGTGATGGTTTGGGCAGCCTTTTGCTATAATGGACAAGTATCTCTGACCTTCACCAGTGGTCGTCAAACTTCACAGCATTATACACAGACATTAGAAGAAAACCTACTGCCATTTGCTGAGCTTCTAGGGGGTCCTCAGTGGGAATTTCAGCAAGACAATGCTTCAATTCACACTGCAAAACATTCAAAATCTTGGTTTAATTCCCATAATATAAGAGTTCTCGACTGGCCAGCATGTAGCCCAGATCTTAACCCTATAGAAAACCTTTGGAGCATCATGTGTCGCAAAGTTTATAGCAACGCTAGACAATACTCTTCTGAAAAGGAACTTAAGACATCTATTGAGAATGCATGGTACGATATCGATCCACAAACTGTGCAAGATTTAGTTTCTTCCATGCAATCTCGTGTATATGACGTAATACATAAGCATGGATGCGCAACCAGGTTTTAAAAATTGTTTATTTCGATTTTATTTAATTTGTGTCTAAACTTTTGAGACAGCAGTTTATTTTTGTTACCATTTAATTTATTGCAATATGCACAATTCCACTTTTCTTTGTTATAAATATTGTTTATATGTACAGAACATTAATTTCAAGCAGTGATTTGAAAATTGAATAAATATTTTTCAAAGTATGTAAGAATTTCTTCATTGTCTAAACTTTTGCGTCATAGTGTATCAGATTAAAATGTTACTTTAGCAAGTTTAATTTCGCCAGATTTTTTCCCCCAAAAGTCAAAAGATTGTGAGAATGCCCCATATATAAAAACTTTTTTATAAATAAAGTACTACCTTTAATCGAAAATCCAGTATGCAATTAACAAGAAGTTTCTGTGTCATAGAAAATGTTTCATCTCTTGAAAATGTAACTACGAAATTAGTACCAAGATTTTACAAATAAATAAATGATTTTTAAAATGTGAAATGTTTCATTAGTTTGAAGCCCCACCAGTGGCCGAGAGGTTCTGCTCCCGAAGCTGGTAGACCGGGGCCGTCGCGAAACAACTTTCTTCTCTTACGGGCCTGATTCGGAGTAAGGATGACGTCACGCAAGAGATCTTAGTAGCAAACTAAACTTATAGAATAATTGTATGTGTGCATTAAAAACAGGGTTATAAATTTCCATTTTATCATATTTTGTTGAGAAATTTGTGTTTATTAAAGATCTGTTTGAATTGTACATCAATAATTAAACACCCAAGGTTCAGTAAACAAGTTTTTTTTTTTTTTTTTTTTTTTTTTTTGCTTTATTACAAATCCATACTTGATCTTTCATTTCAAATACATTTGATTCATAGTTTTTGCCAAAGATTTTAATTTGAAATATAAATTTATGGCAGGAGAAATCATACATTAAAATTGCATAATTTTAGCAGCAAATAATTAAAATTCCCTTTAAAAATAAATATGCCTTAATTTAAAATTGTAAATATCAGAATTGTTATTACATAAACTAATAAATAAGAATATTATTATTTTTTTTTTCAGAGACTTTAACTTGAAATATAAATTTATGGCAGGAGAAATCATATATTAAAATTGCATAATTTTAGCAGAAAATAATTAAAATTCCGTTTAAAAATAAATATGCCTTAATTTAAAATTGTAAATATCAGAATTGTTATTACATAAACTCACAAGTAAAAATATTACTTTTCACAAACATTTAAAACAAAAATTCTACTTATCCAATTAAAATTTTAAATTTCATAATGTATGATTAACTTTTAGTAAAAAAGCATTTTTCACTAGTACTATGTACTTTCATTTAATTAACAACAAATATAGCATTTAATATTACCTCACAGAAAGCAATTTAACTTAATTAATATTAAGGAAGCTAAAATATCATGAAATTTGTCGATGACACTTACATGTTTGTTAATACGGATAATTTTCTTTTATTAGAAGTGAATTTTCTACTGTCATTTTTTACTTTCGTATAGTTATTTAACAAGATATTTGCAATTCCTGACAAACACAACTTAAATAAATATGAAAATTGGTTTCCACATTTGCATTTACTTATAAAATCCAGACCTAAAAGTTCAGTCTTTTCAATAGTGAGTTGCATAATAAGTTTTTTGGGTTCTAAAAATTTTAGAAAAGTGCTTTCATAATTATGATTGATTAGTTTTTGAAAAATTTGAAAGGCATTTACAATTAGAAATAATAAAATTTCCTGGTGCCATTTTAATTGACCCCTATCTGCTAACATCAAGTATTTATACACTTCATTCGAAGAGTCTATTTCTAAAGTTTTTTCTTTGACTAATATGTTAATACACTCACAACATTTTAATTTGTGGGAAACTTTGTATCCAATGTAACCAGCTATAAAAGTCAATACAGACATTGTTTCATTTTTTATCTCTATATCACCACTGCTGTTAAACACATCGTAAAATAAATCTGGTATGTTTAATTCTTCAGTTTCATCAACAGTTGTATTATAATTTAAATCTTTTAATTGAAATTCTCCATTTTGTTGTGAGTATAAGCTAATTAAACTCAAAATTTTTCAGTAAGATATTTTGGTGCATTAGGAAATATAGTAGGAAATGCTTCCGGTAAAAGAGTGACTTTTTTCCTTGGCACAACTAATTCAGTTCCATCTGAGAGTTTAATTCTATCTTCTCTAATTATGAAACGCTCTTCAAAGTGTTTAATACACACAACAGCAGTTGAACTGGGGATAAAATTTTCCCTGGGTATCTTATTAATACATATTTTCTTTTTTTCAGGATCTGATGGAAATTTAAGAACAGTTGTGTATTCCTTTACATTGTCATAATTTGAACAGCAATTCGGTGAACAGCATTTCCGGCCCATAGTCTACAAATTAGATAATATTTATTAGTAATTAAGAATATTTAAATAAAAAATTAATATTTATTAGTAATTAAGAATATTTAAATAAAAAATTAATATTTATTAGTAATTAAGAATATTTAAATGAAATATTAATATTTATTAGTAATTAAAAATATTTAAATAAAAAATTAAGATTAATGTTACATATAGATATTTTTTTTATTTAAAGTAGAATTATATTTTAATAACGAAATTACAAAAACAAAAAACCCTTTACAAAAAAGTTTGATATTTATTTTTTCAAGCGATATTCATTAAACTTTTTTTTCATCTATCCATATGCATAAGAACTCGGTACTATTAATGTTTTAATTCTTTCCGATTTATGTAAACTGAATTCAAAACAGAAATTCTAGACACAAAATAGAACAAAAAAGGGCTTTCTTATTACTCTTTTATCTTTTAGATGATTCTAAATTATGTTTACTACCCTACTTCAAAATAAAACCTCACAATTCCCATCACATGTAAGCCCACGTGGGAACGGTATAGATATTTATAATGCATTTTAAATAATGAGATTAAAAAAAAGTACTTACTGATTTATGTTAATCCTTTATCCACAGAAAATGCACATTTTTAAAAACATCCTTTTAACAGAACTTGTATTACACATAGTTAAAAATTATCTAAAATTTACACTCAATACTAATGGCGATTGTTCACCACGAGCACGAGCCAAAAGTTCATAGAGGGTGAAGTGGTCAGGTAGGCCAGGGGTGAAAGGAAAGTCAGATCTCGTGTATGACTCACTTCTCCTGTTTGCGATCTTAAATCAGGCCCGTAAGAGAAGAAAGTTGTTTCGCGACGGCCCCGGGTAGACGGGAAGTGCTGGGCTCGATCCCTATCGCGACCGTCGGCCTAATCGTTCGGAGTTTTCGCGGTTTTCTTCGAACCTTGGTTCTCCAAGCGTTTATACGGATTAGGTTCCCTTAGAAAGACCCCCACGGAGGGCACTCCCCTCCCCCTTTGGGCCTATATCCCTCGTGCTGATAATTGGCCGTCATAAATACAATCAACCAACCATTAGTTTGAGGAATTTTGAGCGTCAATTCAATACTTTAATATTGCTCAAGTGAAATAATAAATCTTTGACCTCTAATCCAATTTTTACAGAAATTTCATGGAGATGAGAAAAAAAAATAAATATTAAGTAAATTTGATACAGAAATAGCGTCAGGGATTTGCGGTTTTAAAAATTTGATATAGTTTTCAGTCATTGATTAAAGTCTTAAATTTATCTTAATTTCTAAAATGTTGTGAAATTAAAAATAATAGTTAAAAAAATAATTTGTAAAGATATTTTATCAACAGAATAAATAAAAAAAGAGCCTTTGAAAAATCCTGTACAAGCTCTTGAAGGAACAATTAGTTATTATTGAAGATATATCGCATATAAGGTAATTAAAAACTTGTTCTGTTTTTCGGCCAATAGCAATGTCTGCAAATTTCATGCATTTTCGTTTTAAATCACTTCAATGATTGTCAAAATATTTGCATTGTTCTGTGGATTTTGTTTCTTTTCTTTTTCTGGGAAGGGGACGGAGGACTCTTAATATGTATTTACTTTTAAAAAAATATTTTTTATCGAGAAAAATTAATCGTTCAAAGGGGATCATGACCCGCATAAACTCCTTTTTGGATCAGCTTTTGAAAATAAATAAATAAATTAGTATTGATGTGGGACAAATTGGGCCATCGGAAGCAGCTAAAATTTTACGAAAAACGAATCTCCATTACTTAGCAGCATTTTAATCCACCCGCTAATATAAAATAAGCAATAAAAATCTGTTATCATAAAATTTTATACTGTAAATAGGGAATTTTAATAATTAATTCTGTAACTATAGTAATGTAGCAACAGGAACTCAAAATAAGATTTATTTTCCGCCTTGATCATAAAAGATGTATATTTAATACAAACTAAACTCTGTGGCTATACAATCCAAGTAGGATCTGGGCCGACAGTGCCCATCTCTGTTTTCTTGACCCTGGGCCCCGAGATGCTATGCAGCATACGTGCCGGCCAGGTGGTCAACCTAACGCGAGACCCTCGGTGTTTAGTTCCCAAGCAAGCTTGGTACTCATTTTATGGACCCCAAAGGGATGAAAGGCTGAGTGAACCTTGCCCAGTCGAGAGTCGAACTCTCGGCCTGCGGTGCGGCTGACAGGCGTGCTGACCACTACACCACTTTGCTATATATTTGATACAGTTAAAGTTAATTAATATGAAGCGCCTGATATTGATAAAATTTCTTATATTACATAAAATCCATGAAAAGAATAAAAATCATAAAAACGCGCACATAATTTAGCACAAAAATTATTACAATTGTTGCTCTAATTATTCGAGAACTAAAATTAACTTTATACCATCTCTTAAAAAAAAATGTAAATATTCGGCAGCATTTGTTTTTACGATAACAGTAAATTATCAAGATGCAAATTCTTCTCAAACTTTGAATTTGCGTTACTAGTTAAAATAACAATAATAACAGTAATTCTCCCCCAGGCCCCTTCTCCTACACCTACACACTCTAATCTCCGGATTAAAATAATACTCCTCAATACTAAAAAAAAAAAAAATCGAGCTATAAAAGTGTTTACACTTATATGCTTCTGCGCGAAACTTTATTCATTTATTGAACTTAAATTTAATCATATGAGTTTAATAAACATAATCGGCAAACACGTCGATTGATAAAACTCATAAACCGGTTTCCTGGAAGATACGGTTGGTAAGGAACATAGATTAAGGACCAAGATGGGACATTTATGGCAAAATCTGTAATGGCAACAGTACTAGCGTCACTATCGGCAAGGGGGAAGAACTAACAAACCTCCGAAATTTACCTATGCTGAAGAAATATGTTTATCCTCTATGGTTTGAATATCTATTCGTTCCTAAAACGAAGCAGGTGTCAGACGATATTCTATTCATGCTTGCTTTATTTATTTAGCTGCTTTTTTTTTTTTTTTTTTTTTTTTTTTTTTTTTTTTTTTTTACTGTACTTGTATTGTTCATTTTTAACTTACAAAATGATAATTAGACTAATAATATAAAAGAAAGCCGCCAGAAAATTCTGTTAAGAATGCAAATATGTAAGTTTATAAGATTAAAGTGTAAAAAATCAAATTCAGGTATTGTGTCAATTTATTCATATCGAATAAAATTTTATTGAGTGTAATGTCAGTACCTCTATTTATTTTTAACTTTTAGATTTATACAATTCTAAAAATTTGCCGAAAGGAATTTTTCCCTATCTGTAATATTATTATTATTATTTCTTATATGTTAATATTATAAACATTATTGAATTGATTGTACGTTATTTACATTAAAAACAATATTTTTATTTTATCTGTAAGGAAGTGAAAATGCATAAATTTTAAAAGATTATTGTAACGATTGTTTAATACGTTAAACTTCATAAATTTATAAAACACGGGCTATAAAAATGTTCCTGCCAAAGGGGAATAATTATGAAATTTTCTAGGACTTGTAGAGTTCAACATTTCGTATATTTTTATATTACACCATTGCTTTTGATATATAGCATTCAAGACGAAATTTTTACCTAGTATTCGTTGCACTTAAAACCGTTCACTAATCATGTAAAAAAAAAAAAAAAAAAAAAAAAAAAAAAAAAAAAAAAAAAAAACATATATCCGTGCATGAACATAGAATAGATATATTAGATATATAAAATAGAATGTCTATTCTATGTTCATGTATCTGTGTAAGATTCTATCGAAAACGTAAACATGCAACATTAAAAAAAGAAAGATCACAATAAGGTAGATACTCAATAATAAGCATACTACAAGGATGGGGAGTTTCTTCCCCATTGTCACTAAGGGCGCTACGATCGCAATCGCATTACCATTACGCTCTATAGGAATGTCCGATCTTGGATGTTAATCTATGGTAAGGAAAGGCTCTCTCACTGTGTTATTTCAATATTTGGCGAAATCCGCTATGAAATCGCCAAGTAAAAAGGAAAAGAAGCTATCAGGTAGGGACCCGTAAGGCATGGTGACGACACAGCGACATCGCTGAAAAGTCACACTGTGACTTTGTGACCGTCGATGTGACGTCACGTGACGTCGATGTGAAATCATGGTGACTACAATGTGAAGTCGTTATGGCCGTTTTAGAGCTCGTTTGTGACGTCCCATTGTGACCACTTTGTGAAGTCACGATGTGACAAATTTGTGAAAAATGTGTCCTTTGTGACTATTTTGGCTATAACTCTGTGACGAACTTGTGACGAAAGCGACATTGCTTTGAAGTCGCATTGTGACCAATTTGTGAAATATGTGCCATTTGTGACGAAATTGTCATTAACACTGGAATTCTGTTTCGATTTAACTTCTTTTGAAGATTTTCTAACAATTTAAAAGAACAGGTTCGTTTGAAATTATTATTACTGCACGCGATCTTTCTGTTAGAATTGGTTTGGAATCCTAAAATCGTATACTCACAATTTATGAATAAATACTGTATAACATGTATAAATAGTCATATACAATATACAGACTTTCTTTTAAATTAAAGTTAAAAATTTAATTTCCCTCACTTGCCTTACAACTGTAACAGATTGTATTGTTTTCAATATTTGATGAATGTTGCCTTTGAAAAATATTTATGCATTCCCCTCACACACATGCTAAAAACACCACAGCTTTAATTGTATTTATAACATACACACAGTGACTATTTTCTGTTGCTGTGGTGGGCAAGGCGAAAAGTAAAAAAAAAAAAACGTTTTTGTTTCTCTCATTTTGTAGAAGGTTATTGCAAACTTTTTTGCCATTAAGTATTTTTGCACTCTCTTTAAAAGCTTTTACTCACGTTAACACCCAAAGGTATCAGCACATATGTAAAACTGTACAGCTTGCCAATATTTCTGAACAATAACGCTGATGTTCAAGCAAAATTATCTTTTATTGCAATTTTTCCAGTTGAGTGAAAAAGTGTCCAGGTCAGGATTCGAACTAGGGCCCAATGGCGTAAGCTGCCAATGTTCTATCAACTGTCAACTGAGCTATTCTGGATAAATCTAACGCACACAATTCACCCAGTGAATATGAATATGAACTTATTATTATTACACAACCTTATATAATAATACTTTAATTATTTTACATACTACCCGTATGAATAACACATACTTCTCATATAAGTACATAATAATAGTTCTCTGGATGAAATTTGTCCGGAATGGCTCAGTTAGCAGAGCATTGGCAGCATACGTCAAAGGTCTCTGGTTGGAATCCTGACTTGAACACTTTTTCACTCAGTTAGACATATTGAATCTTTGTTGATTAATTTACCAATTAGAATCATCCTGTTAAAGTTAATATAGAAATATCTTTTGATAAAACTACGTGTATTATTTGCGCAATATTTCCAACATACAGATTTCAGTTGAAAATCTTGAGTATAAATGAAGACGATGCAACTACTTCTGCCATTACGCTTTGGTACTTCCTTATTATAGTGGTCTGTGCATGTACGATTACGCCAAGGTTTCAGTTGCGATTTAGCCAAAGTCATTGTTTAACTTATATACGTATATATATATATATATATATTATGTGTAGGTCTTATGTATGTTTTATATGTCATATAAGGTAGATGAGTAATGGACACACTTAAGGAATTTCTTTAAAAGTATAATTAATACCTATAATTTTTATATTCCAGTTTTTCCAGTATTATATTAATAAATCAATAATATTTAAATATTCTCATAATTTCATTTCTTAATATTAATCAAAATTTTATTGTAAATAACAGAAATATATCAAAATACCCACACTTCCAATCATGGACACTCCAGAAAATATAGTACATATAATTGTTTTTATGACTGTATTTAGAATCAGAATTTATCGAAAGCATACTAACTAATGAAACAAAATAGTTATTTTCAAATAAATTTAACAATTAAGTTATCATTAATTAATAAAATATATGTGATAATTATTCACTGTTTAAATCAATTATTGTGATCATTACAAAATAAATATTTTAATTATTTTAGACAGATGGTTTAAAATAATAAATGACAGGGAATTACAGTTGTCAAATTTTAGAGACAGTGGTGGATTTAGGAAGGTAATTAAAAAACAAAAAACGTTTTGGAATATTAGTGCATAAATTCATATATTTACCACTATTTTTAACAGTGAAACACCCCGAAACTACTTGATATATTACTTGCAGTAATTAATATTACATATATGAAAGAAATAATACTGCAGGTTGAATGTTTTAAATATTAAATAAAATAATTTCAAAATAAAAGTTCAGAACTGATGTTTGAGGCCACTGATCCGCAGATTTACTAGTTCCATTTACTACTATAAGTATAAATTTAATTACTAATATGGAATTTTTATTTTATTTATTTATTTATTTATTTATTTTTTTTTTTTTTGGTCAGAGAAGAATGAAAAACGTTTAAGACAGGAAATAATAAGTATATTTTTAACAACTTCTGTAACTTTTTTTTTTTAATGGGTAGAAATTGAGCACTTCTTTCCCCTATGTCCTTAAACAATATTCTCTGATTCCTAATTTGTTTTATTTATTACCAGATTATAAAATATTTTTTAGCAAAGTTATATAAAATTTGTGTTATTACATTCTGATAAGTGCAATATAAATTATTAAATTTGATTACTTAGGTTTTCAGTTTTGTCAAAACATTTTTATCTACTATGAACATTACTTAAATTGCATTTTTAGGGATGTCCATACTGTACATTCAGTAATTAAACGTTTCAAAGTTTTCTATTACTACCAAAACAAAAACATAGAAGTTTTGTAAGAAAATAAAGAATATATAAAATTATTAAGTGAATTAAGCTTTTAACAGGTTCATTAAGATTTTTACAGAAAAACAGTAGAACTTCGAAACATTATTTTCTGCTTCCTGATTGCTTTGATTAAGAGTATATCATCAATAACCCAGTTTATAAAACATGCAAGAAGGAGTTATGAAAAAAATAATAAAAGCTAAATTTTTATTGGTTATTTTTTTAGAAACCAAAAACATTCAAGGGTGTCAATTACTGGAAGGGTATCCATTACTTTCACACCTATCCTGTATAATATTCATGTGCTTTATTATGTGATATGCTTCATATATGCCTTATACACATGTCACATATATATGTCATATGACTAAAATTTCGCCATATACATCATAAAATGTTATGCAAGTAAATTTTATGTTGATTTCAATCAAAGAACTATTTTAAGCACTATTTAAATTTGAAATTACTAGGATGTTAGAATAAATCATTTTAAGCATATAAAAAACCAAAATTAAGTATAAAAAATTATTGGCTAAAAGGTATCTTTTTTTTATATTTGCAATAAACAGAAAATTACCATACTTCTCATAATACTGTCAATTTTCTAACACAAACTTGTAAAGAATACGAATGTACCTTAAAAAAATTTTTTGTGGGCAAAACCAGCCTTTTTAATATTATAAAATTTAAGAAGTTGCTTTTAGCAATAACGATGTGAAACTGCTCAAAAGATAAATAAAGTTTTGATGTGGAAGATTCCGTATCGCTGAGCAGATATCCATTTTTATTATATAAAAACATGCAATGCAAATTATTTCAGAACATTACTTAACGCAAAATTAAAAATTTAAGTTTGCAAACACTTTTATTCTATAAAAGGTTTTTTATTCAGTAATTGAATTAGCTTTAAATGTTTATTAATTATGTGAATTATTGATTATATATATTTTTTAATTTACGAAAGTGTGATTTTAACCAGATAATTTTAAAAAGGAAAATAAATGCGATTAAACTGCAATTTAAATTAATGGTTTTAACCAACTGATTAAAATCGTTGACATACTATTTTTTCTTTCAACTATTCAAAATAAACATTAAATTTATTAAATTTTATTGAATAGATAAAAGTTAAATTAATGGCATCTATTACTTTATAACATGTTTTTTATGTGAAATTAACTCAAATCATAATAAAAGAAAGCAGAAAAAAATCATTTTTTTCTTACCCATTTCTTGTTGACATCGTCTTCTATCATTCCATTATGGTAATCCAAAAAGCGAAAGTTCTTAAAGTCGAAAGTTGAAGAATTATATCCGAATACTAGACACAATGACATTGACCAGCTGAGATTAACCGGTCACTGCACATTGTATTTTTTCGGACTGATATTTTATGTAAAATATTTCTTGACCGCGTTCCTGTATAACTTTTGTAGAATTTAAAAAACCAGTGCCAACTACACACATTCATAAAAGAGCTACTGTTTCCAGCTGCTGCCTCTATTCAAAAGAATAAATACACTGTTTCCTCTTGTTATCGTCTGCAGAAAACAAAATTCACGGGCAGATGGTTTTATTTGTTATTGTAGATTTGCAAGTTAAATGAGTAATACATTTATAAAAGTGCGGCTAATTAAAATGTTCTGTTTGATTTCTTTTATTTATTTATTTATTTTTTTGTGTGTGTGTGCATTTCATTTTAGCTTTCAATCAATTTGAAATCAATTCAAGTAAAAATGGACTGTCTCTTTTTTGTAAATTATAAAAATTGTATTAGTCATAATTAGAGTATATAAAATAAAACATTATTGAAATTTCTAGTGTATATAAAACCAATTTAATGAACAATAAAGAAAAAGTTTGTATCACATGTAATAAATACCAAATATGTTCCTAAAAAAAAAAAAAAAAAAAAAAAAGATTATCGGGCAAAGAAAGTTTTTTTTCTTTATAATCTTTTATTTTTTTCTGTATTAATTTCCTGTAGAATAAATCAGCGTGGATAATAACTATTTTTTAAACAAATTTCTGGGGAAAAAAAATTGAAATATGAATAAATATGTCATGCGTTTTGCATATATTTTGTATATTTTATTATATATTCAGAAAATGTTAAATTTGTTAAAAAAAAAGTCAGAAACAAATAGCAACATTTATTTTTAAATAGTGACTTAAACTTGTTAAACATTAACAGAAAAGAAGAATATTATAGAAAGTATAAAAGTGTAGTATACTTTATTATAATAAAGTATACTACAAAATCAATCCGATCCAAGCTCCAAAATGCATTAAGACGGCCTGTTTAAAATATTTCTCTTCTTTTTTAAAGTTTTCCTAAATTCATATTTTTGTCACACTGTGAGTTTACAATATGGAGGATTTTTCGCCACATATGTGACGTGACGTATGTTACATGCAGTGACATTATAGTGACGTCACAAAAAATTTTTAATTGCCGGTTTTACAGTAAATAACATGTTTTGAAGAGATTTGTAATTTTTTAAAGTTTCCTAAGAAGTTCACATCTCAGTCACAATGTGACATCACTGAGTGGTGGCATTTTGGTCACAGATGTGACGTGACCACAGTGACTTACAGTGACGTCACAATGACGTCACTGTGACCATGCATACTATGAGGGGAGCCTCAAAGCGATTCCAGGAAAAGCGACGATATCTCTATGGAACGACGCGCGCGCTGTTCTTGACTTTGAAAACAGGACTATTGTAGTTTACAGCACACTAACTAAGAGCGCTGCGATCGTCTCCGCTAGCGAAGAATCTGCGTGCGCATATTTTCCCCGACACTATTTTGATTATCAATCCAGTCTCGACTCATTTCAAGGGGAAAATGCTAAAGCTCGCGTTGCGGTAATCGGATACGTTCGTTGCACGTGGGAATGCTGGTAAGTCTTGTATACTATGCTGGTTATTTTTTTTATTAAATCCTATTTAATCGTACTTAAGTTCGTTATTACCCGACTGAAAAGAAGGGTTATGTGTTTCAGGCGTATCTGTGTATGAGGATTTCTTTATACCCTCGAAACATCCCAACGACTGGATGGATTTTTATGAATGAGGTCTCTATCGATTCGTCTTAATCTTACGATGGTTAAAGGATAGGTTTTGTTTTTATAAATTCAAAATGGTGGCTGTAAAATTAAAAATGGCGGTAGAGACGAAAAAAAATACGCACTATATTGAGTGGCATATCATTGGATAGGTCTTTCAAAATGAAGACTATGTTTCATTGACCATTTTGTAGTCAGAAGCCCCGTTTAAATATTACACAACCTGGAAGTTGTGTACTTTGGATCGCTACCTTTACTGTAACTCTAACCTTCATAATAGATATCTATAGGCCTCATCAAAAGATTGTTTGTAGATAGGAACTAATAATTAAACACAACTTAAAAGTCATCAATACAAGTAAATAATAAATAAATAAACCCGACTGCGTAAAAAACGAACTAAAAAGAGGGAAACAAAATGACGTAGGAAAATAGTATAGTGTGTAATGGAAATCCTTTTTATTACCCGACTGCCAAGAAGGGTTATGTGTTTGAGGCGTATCTGGCTATGTGGATTTCTTTATACAGTTGAAACATCCCAACGGCTCGATGGACTTCAATGAATCAGGTCTCTATCGATTCGCCTTAACCGTCCGATGGTTATACGCTACGTTTTGTTTTTATAAATTCAAAATGGCTGCCGTAAAATACAAAATGGCGGTGGAGACGAAAAAAAGTTTTTTACGCACCCTATTGAGCGGCATATCATTGGAGATAGCTTTCAAAATGAAGACCATGTTTCATTGACTATTTTACAGACAGAAGTTCCGTTTAAATGTTACAAAACCTGAAAGTTGTGTATGTAGGATCTCTAGCTTTACTGCAACTCTAACCTTCAAGGACATCTATCGGCCTCATCAAGACAGTTTTTATAGATAGGAACCAATAGTTAAACACAACTTAACAGTCATCAATGCAAGTAAATAAAAAAATAGATGAGCAATATAAAAAATAGTTTCACATTGATGAGAAATAATTAATTAGTTGGCTTTTATTCAGTCGGGTTTTTTGATTTTTTAAATTTAATTACTTGTTTTTGCATATATTTGTATTTCCAAAAGATTCATTCTCATTTAAAGTTTAATATCCGTAGATATTTTTATCATAGAGATTTAAAGTTGAGTGAAATTTGAAAAATACCTTTCAACAGTTTTCATTTATCTTTTTTATTATGCACGCTTGCATAATATGTAGCACATTTTTAGTTCGTATTAATTAGTGCTACTTCTTTAAACGTATTTTTGTTTAACAAACGCAGAAAGACATTCGTTTATCGTTTGTTTAACTTATTTATTTGATGCTCCACAATTAAAAAATATACCCATATTTATGTATTTAAAAAATCTTTAATAACTTCGATTGAATTGAATTTATTCTGTGTATAGTATTTGAAATGTAATTTATTCAAAGTTGTTAAATCATTTATTTTTTAATTATTTTAAGCGCTTTTTTTATTTTCACTTATCCTATTAATCTGTTGCTGTATAAAATTTCAAATAATACCGTTCAACAGCAGATGGTTTTAAATGGGCAATCTTAATTCATTAAATTTTTGTTATACAAGTTGTTTGAATTGGAAAATTTTATTAAACGTATTTAATGCTTTTCATTTCTGTGAAATTTAAAGTAAACTAATTTTGATTAAATCAATTTAAATATTTGACATTTTCAATGTATATAATAATAGATATGAGATATTTTGAAAATGTGTATTTGAAAAAGAAAAATTTAAGAGAAAAATTAAATAATGTTACTTGATTTAAATAAAAATTAAATTATGGAGCATCAAGTTCAAGTTTGATATAATGTAAGATACAAATGATTCTGAAAAAAAAAAAAATCTGTTTAAATGAAAATATTTCAAAATAAAGTTACAAAAATGTATTTTTTTGATTTCCCCCAGAATTTATATAAACTCAACATTTCTTTTTATGTAGTTCTTAATCAGAGAATAATCTTTACGAAATTAAATTTTGCAGAATTATTTAGCTTGAGATTTTAATGGATTTAAAAATTAACTGAGCATAACTTACAGACTTATCAGCAAAATAAAGGACATTAAAAAAAAAAGATAAGAAAGAATAACACATCACAAACAATATTTCGTGGGTTCATGAACAGGGTACAGAATACATTTTAAATTATTTGAACTGCATATGTATATTCGGTATAAAATAATAGTTGAAACTTTTTAATTTATTAATAATTAAACATTAAGTAACAAAAAAATTTCATTTATTCAAAAAATTTTTTTTCAAAGTTATATGTATTACTGAAAAAAAGTTATTTTTCTTCAGAGCAAAATTCCCCCCCCCCCCTTTTTTTTTTTTTTTTTTTCTTTTTTTGAAATCCTGATAATAGTTGTGTGCATAAATTCAAAAAAGCAATTTTTTAAGAAAAAACACCTTCTAAGTTAGTATTTACTTAAAATATAATGTACATCTGATTTTTTTTTTTTTCTAAATGATTCCTGCTTATATTAAAACCAGTTGTGTACCCTTATAAAACAAATACTTCATACACTTGCAGTAAGGAATTTTTAATGAAAACTAACCGTTGAACTTCTCGTTTATTTCGCGACAATATAACAGTAACGAAACGACAATCAGAAGTTTTCGATTCTGTCAGTCAAATACTCGTAGAGTGATGAAATATTTTAATTATTGATAAAAGTAATCGGATTATGTATTTCTTTTATATTTAATCTTATTTATTTTCTGTTTACTTTTTATAATTTATAAGGCGTGAAAAATATAAATGTTTTTGCAAGAAAATATTTGTTGTAAATATTAATCCCATATAGTAACTATCCCATTGAAACAAATTGTCGAATGCATTAAATAATATATATATCCATTATTTCAGAAATGGATCTCTCTTAAAACATTCGTATTCTTCACGCCATTATAAATTACAAGAAGTAAACAGAAAATATTAAAAACTGAAAGAAATACATAATGAGATTAGTTATCAAAAATTTAAATATTTCGTTAATCTGAGTTTAATCATAGCAGTTAAATTTCTAATTGTCGTTACCGTTGTACTGCCCCGCAATAAATGAATCGGTCCGTGAAAGCAAAACCAAATCCTTCGTGGAGTGCTCCGCCCACTACCGAACAATTTGGTTTACAGTACGGGCGCTAGTGGCGTTGTTACGCTACTTCGCTGCATTATTTAACATGGGAGTGTCTTCGGTCTTCGGTTCGAAGAAGGACTTGCCAAATCAAAATTTTTTTATTTAGAGACTGCATGTGCAGAATCTACTTTGAAATGTTGATGATGTGGATAGCGAAAATGTATTGAGACAAACACTGGTTTATACTATAAATAATCATTCTGTAAAAACCTTCTGGTGTGAGTTCTTTTTTTAAAATTGCAGTGAGCTTTGAAATGTAGATTCTTTGTAAGAATACCTTTTTTAGTAAAGTTTTCGTTATTGCACGCTTAACCTAAAGTAAAATTTTTGCGTTTGCTATCCTCTACAAAGCGTAGAAAAGTTTAAAGATCTTTATCACTCTAAAATCTTTCTACTTATTGCAGTGATAAATGATAAGTCTTTTAAATGATCCCTGCAAATTTTCAATTTCCTTCCCTACCTTTAAAGCCACTAGTAATACTTTAAATTTCCAAAGCTATTTAGTTTATAGAAAACTTTCTGGCTTTGCTGTAAAAATAAATAATACATTTTCTAATCGTTCCACCCCTCACAGCATACAGCATAATCTTTAAAATGATTTTTAAAAAAATATTCCGCCCTATTTTTTACTTTGAATTAACAATAAATAGACAACCGCCTAAATCCTTTTTTCCCAATAAGGCGATGCCCCCCCCCCCGCCCTCTCCTCATTGCTGCAGAAGCACACAAATTTAAAATTTGAATATACAGTGAAACCTTTCTGTAAGGGTCATCTGCGATTCGATTGAAAATTGGCCCCTTATGAGAATTGGCCCTTGAATAGGGGTGACTAAATTTTTCATTTCTCTTTCTTTTTATCCCGAGGTTTTTAAAATCTGCATATTCTTTCAGGAAGTTCTCTTTGTTTTCAACAATATTGTTTGATTCTTGCTGCATTTAAACTGTGAAGCCAATTTTCTTGTAGATGTTCCTTGATCATGACAATTCACAACTTTTATTTTTTCATTCAAATCTAAATGTACTCTTTCGCTAGATTTAGGTACCATAATTTTAAATTTTACATAAGACAGGGCATAAAATTTCTAGTGCAAAAGTTGTGCTACCATATGCATTGACAGTTTTAGTAAATGTGAAATCCGTTTTTCTAGATAACCTGTTATCCTTTGCATTCCCACAACTGAGGGTCAAGTTTCCCTTCCAACCTAAGCAGGTTGAAATGTCAAACAAAGCGTGAGGAACCCTGTTTGTCTCACTTTTGGAAATTTTTGTGATCCTTCATTGTGTTACTAAATCCTCCCTATCCCCCTGCCTTCTTTGTTTCAAGTGCAGTTGTTTCCTGAACTCTTATCTTTTGGTCCAGGAATTCACTACACCTGTTTAGAATTTAAGGCACATGTGAAAAAAGAAGACTTATATGAGGGGTTGGTGCAGGTGGCACTTGAATAGCGATGGCCTTTCAAAGAAGTTTCACTGTAATTCTTTAAAGCCTGGTTGTTATTTTGATATAAACATAAATAACTAATCAAATAATAACATGCATCAAAAGCAATGTTGTATGACTATTGACTATAATTAAATTGATTAATGACCTCTTTTTTTTTACCCGAGTGAAAAGAAGGGTTATGTGTTTCACGCGTATCTGTGTATGTGGATTTTTATGAATGAGGTGTCTATCGATTCGTCTTAGCGTCCCGATGGTTATACGCTAGGTTTTGTTTTTATAAATTCAAAATGGCGGCCGTAAAATACAAAATGGCGGTAGAAACGAAAAAAATTTACGCACCCTATTGAGTGGCATATCATTGGATAGGTCTTTCAAAATGAAGACGATGTTTCATTGACTATTTTACAGTCAGAAGCTCCGTTAAAATATTATACAACCTGTAAGTTGTGTATGTAGGATATCTAGCTTTACTGCAACTCTAACCATCATAGACCTTATCAAAACAGTGTTTATAGATAGGAACTAACAATTAAACAGAACTTAAAACTCATCAATACAAGTACAAAAAAAAAAAAAAAAAAAAGGTAAGTAATATGAACAAGTAATATAAAAATTATTTTATGTCAATTCCTAATTAGGTCAATAAGAGAATTTTTTTTCTCCCACTCTTCTTTCCTCTTGAGTGGCGCTTAGAATGCCTTGATCAAGAAGAGGGCTCTCTTGGTCTTAAAATACCTTGATCAAGAAGAGGGCTCTCTTTATTATTGAAAATTAATTAATTTAATTTAATTAATGAATTAATATTTGAAAAAAAAACTGTATTAACATCAAGTGTCATCCACTACAAGTTTTAAAAAAATTTATTTTAGCTTGATTGGATGAATAATAAGTATTTTATTAACGATTGAAAATTTTAACAAGATATATATAGCGAGAGTATGTGCTAATAGTAGGAACTGAAAAAAAAAATAGTTTCACATTGATGAGAAATAATTAATTAGTTCGCTTTTTACGCAGTCGGGTTTTTTTTATTTATTTTTTATTTAATTGTTTATTAACAGATATGTTTTAGTATCAGAAACACCTAATAATCATTGCTTGCGAGTGCTACTGTGGAAATATTTAGCACAAATGTGTGAACTGCTGGTTTTTTTCAGAAGGTTTGATTTTTGCATTCACTAAGCAATTAGCCCGCTTCCGCTTGGGAGTACACAACTCACTCATTGAGTTCCACAAACTCAACTGAGATAAAGGATGACAATTAGCACTTTGAGGTCTAAGCCCGAATGTCACTCGGCTTGCCATTTTCGGTGAGCGATCGAAGTCCAAGAGTCTCTCGGGGTCAGCTTATAATTCTATGAGCTATAAAAGTACCTACTCTATAAGTTTGCTGTCTTTTCAGGTATTATCTATGAACCATTTAATTAAAAACAAGTAATATAAAAATTTTGTTTTTAAAGTCAATTCCTACTTAGGTCATCAAAGGAAAAATTAATGTAATCCCTTAAGCTAATATTAGTTTTTGTTGCATTAAAATATCTCAATTTGTTGATTTTCCATAAGCAAGTAGGTTTACAATGGAAGTCTATAGGAATTTGGCAAAATATCAGAGATATCGCCAAGTTGGCGTCACTTTTGGCGACTCATTATGGTTGCCAAACTTGGCGACAGAACAGGGTCCCCCCTATGGTAACCCCTTATTGAAAATATTTTAATTAATCTTAAATAACAAATGGTCGCCATTTTGTTTCCCAAGCAAAACTAAAATTAATTAATTAAAATTTAATTAATTAATTAATATTTGAAAAAACTGTATTAATGAAGTGTCATCCAGTACAAGTTTAAAAAATTTATTTCAACTTGATAGGATCAATAATGAGTATTTTATTAACGATTGAAAATTTGAACAAGATATATAAATATATATATAAATAAATATAGGGAGAGTGTGAACTAATAGTAGGAATTGAAAAAAAATAGGTGGCAGCACTAAACAGAAGTAAGCATATGAAAATATCTAGAATCAGATCTTAATTCGAACTTAATGTGAACCTTGAAGTGTTGCTCTTTGTGCTTTGAAATGTACCACACTAAAGCAACTTTTACTAAATAATGTCCATATACAAATAAAACCTATTTTCATATATTTGTACAACATTTGGGTAAGTTTTTATTCAAGATTGTTTTTTTTTAATCAGAAAAATTACCAAATACCCTCAGTCCAGAGGACGATATGTGGTCGATGGTGTTGGTGTTAATTATGACGGCTGATTATCTGCACGAGAAATATAGGCCCGAGGGGGAGTGCCCTCCGTGGGGGTCTTTCTAAGGGAACCTAACCCGTATTAACGCATGAAAATCCAAGGTTATTTTATCACTGGCACTTTCAGCGCTCTCCACTTCACTTCTTGTTGCACGTTCATCGTTCCCCACTTCGTGGAGCACATTCAACCAGCGACATTTTACTACTCTTTTTTGAACGGACATTACCCATGTGACGTCAGACGCGGGTATAGAGATGAAAAACACCATTAGGCGTGAAGAACATTTTAACACTGCTTCCCCTTCGCCCAATAAACAACCTTATTCGGAGGACATAAACCCGCAGAGTAGGGTGGTCCTTATTTTCGAAGTTGTAAAATTTATTGCTCTTACCCTCTAAATATGTTCCATTGTATCTAAAAATAATTGTTTTAGAATTTAATCGCTAAAAAATAATATTTAGAGGTAGCTCAAAGAAGCATAGGTTTCATAAATCGGGGTCATTTTGCTGTTTTTTTCTCCCTTTACTTGAAAAAAAAATTATTAATGCATTAAAATGTCAATTACCTATACTATAAAATCCATAAAAGCATTTGTAAATGCAATTATTAAAGAATTATCTACAGATAATTTCATTGAAGAAGAGAAATGTCTCTCTCCTCTCAAAGATGGCAGTACTAGCAACAGAGATTCAACTAAGAATTACTTATCTGGTTATTATTTTCTAATTATTTTGCCTTATTAGATAAGCAAATAGGTATTAAATAAGTTTTCAATTGGTGTATTTTATTGTGAGTTTTAAACTTTTATTGAGTTAAATTAGTTACAGCTATATTATTATTTTAGACTTAACTGCAATTGCTGTCATCTTAATTTTGGTTTTGGTTTGTGCTTTGTTTGTTTATAGATGAATATTTTTTAAATTTAATTAATCCGTCTAAGCCTTTTGCCTTATAAGCTTTAATTTAAGAAATTTTGACTTTTAAATTGTTCTATTTTACTGTGAGTTTTAAACTTTGGCAGTAGAAATGGCAATAGCAGTACTTGAGTCTTTTACAGATAGCTCAAATGGAGAAGATGGAAATGAAACTGAAGAACGCGATCACAAAATTGAACTGCTTGAGGATGCAGCATCAGATCCTGAGACATCTAAAGCTAAGAGTATAATAAGAGTATGGATATCATAACTCCAGAATTAGCAACAACTCTAGACAGGACAAAATTATCAGACAGAAAAGCAATATTTGTAATTGCAGAAACAACAGAGAGTTTAGGATGTGATATTAAAGAAGTCAGTCTAAACAGAAGTGCAATTCGTAGAAAAAGAATTGGTAGTAGAATTAAACAATCACAGAAATTAAAGAACAGCTACAAAGAAATGTTCCCCTCCTTGTCCATTGGGATGGAAAACTTTTACCAGAGTTAACCGGTAAAGAGAAAATAGACTATCAGTTATAATTTCTGGAAAAGGAGATTGTCAGATACTCTCAGTTGCTAAACTTCCTTCTGCAATAGGCGAAGTACAAGCCCATGCAATTTATGAAGCTTTGAATGAATGGGATATTGCAGATAAAGTGATTGGAATGAGCTTTGACACCACATCAGCAAATGCTGGAAAAGAGAAAGGTGCTTGTGTCCTTTTAGAAGAAAAGCTTTGAACGAAACTTTTTTATTTTGCATGCCGTCATCATATTATGGAACTTATCATTGGAGAAGTATTTCATATTTCTTCTGAAACTTCGTAAACAAGTCCAGAAGTACCTTTATTGAAACGTTTCCAAGAGTACTGGAGTTTTTTAGATAGAGAGAAATTTGAAACAGGTTTGAAAGATGGTAATATTCGAGCTCTTGTACAAGATGTAAAAAATGAAATTTTGGAGTTTGCCACTACACAAGAATCATCAACATGTGGACTAAGGGATGACTACCAAGTATTTGTCGAACTTATTATTTTTCTTGGGGAAATAGCTGTCAGGGGAATTCATTTAAGTTTACCAGGGGCAATGCATCATGCTCGTGGGATGTCTAAGGTAATATATTCTTTGAAAGTATTCATTTTTAAGTTCCAATTCTAGCTTACCTAGACCTGCCAACCTGTGAAAATGAGAAATCGTAGCACACAAAATTAAAATTAATCTGGAGGTTGGTTGGTTTTTCGTGTTTCGCAGCCATCTTTTGGCATTTGTAAAAGGAATAAGGTTTCAGCCTTTCAACTCAATATAGTAAACTTTTTCCTCAAAATTTTTATACGATTTTTAGAGTTTCTTCTCGTTTCAAAGCTTTTTTTTTTTTTTTTTTTTTTACATTTGTAAAAGGAGCCTGGTTCCAATTTTTTAGCCCAATGCAGTAAATTGACAAAATTCGCGATATTTTTCACGCGATAATTTCCGATATTCACAATTTTTTTCCCAAAATCTTATTTCACATTTTTCTATCACGTTTCTTTGTTGAAATCCGCACTTTTTACCACGATCCTTTGACGAATTTTGCGTTTTCTACCACGATCCTTTGACGAAATTAGTGTTTTCTTTCCTCGATCTTTGGGTGAAATTTGAGTTTTCTTACTGATCTTCCGATGAAATTTTCATTTTCTTTCAGCGATATTTTGACAAAATTTACGTTTCTACCACGATTCTTTGACGAAATTTATTTTCTTTTGCGACCAATGGACGAAATTGATTTTTTTATACGGCCATTTGTCGAAATTCGCGATAGCTTATCGCAACCGATCGGCAAAATTTTCGATATCTTTTCGCGACCAATTAGCAAAATTCACTACTCGTTTCCGCGACTTTTATTCTAAATTTGGAATATTTTTCCCTCGATAGTTTATTGAAATTCGTGATTTTTTGCGCAATCTTTTGACGTAATTCACAATTTCTTTCTGAACTCTGAACGGAATTAGCGATTTGATTCAACGACCAATTGAAGATAATCACTATTTTTTTAATGAGATCTTTGACGAAATACACGATATTTTTATACGATCATTTGAATAAATTCTCAATTTTTTCTGCGATCGATTCACGAATTAATTTGGGGCAATTCCATAACAGAAAAAAATTCGCAGACTCCCAAGGAATTTCAAAATATACTTGCAAAAGAATCATATGTCTGTGGAAGAATTTGCAGGATGAAATACTGCACAGCTTTTCTCATTATGCAGGACTTTTCGTTTCCGTGTGCAAATCGTGCGATTCTGCACATTATGTCAAACCTTGCCCGTCAAAGAACCACCTCCCCCCCCCTCCCCCCAGAAATTCTTAAAATAGCATCCCTGTTTCTAAGGAAGGGAATTCCTGTATAACTACTTACAGAAACACGATTCACTCGTGATTAATATACATAAAGAGGGTTTTATGTTAAGAAGTTTGTTTTGCAGCCGAGATTTTTTTTTTTTTCCCATGAGCATTTTTTAATGTCCGAATTTTCGGACTAATGACCAAATTTTAAAACTTTTGGAAATGAATACTTTGAAATTTAGGAAATTTCAGAACAGAATCATTCCTGAAAAATATGCTGAGCGGAATAAAATTTGCAACTAGAAACAAAAAATACGTTTATGTTTTTTGCAAAAAATCGTAGTTTAAGACCGATTTTCATAGCATCGTAGTTTATAGATCCAAATTGTAGCAACTACGATTTTTTCGTAGCAGTTGGCATGTCTGAGCTTACCAAAAAGGAAGAAAGAGGTCTTCGTGATGTTTGTGTTTTTATAGTCAGGATGTATCAAAGCTTGGATTAGTGCTTCAATAACATAAACCTCACCCTATAATCACTTTCAATAGATGAATATTTTATTAGAGTACTCAAGAATGCATGCAGAAATTGCGAAGTCTGCATCAGAGAAATTTTCAAAGCATCTGTGGTATATGACAGAAGATCTTTCTGAATTGTCCTTTTTCGATAGCCACGTATCTGTTTGAACAAAAAGAAAGATAGTTGAAGTCCTTCAATATAAAAAAGGTACAAAGAATCCTGATAAGAGGATAACTGTTTCCCTTAAAAATTTTCATGAAAAGAAGTTTGAAGATTTTTGTTACCAAAGAATCTTTGAAGTTCAAAGAAATTAATTTACCACAAGGATTCTTTCAAATAGACCCAAAACATTGGAGCACCAACTCTGACTATATATGATTGCATTAGAGATTGCGCAGTCTATTAAAGTGGTAAATGGTCATGCTATGAGAGGTATTGCTTTGATCAAAGAGTACACTGGAATACTTACAAGAAATGAACCTCAGTTTAAGCTATTGACAAAAGTTGTGGAGGAGCACCGAAAAGCGTATTCTCACTGCAGAAAAATGGACTTAACAAATTAAATTATGGATAGTTTCAACTTTTTATATTGTGTTTTTGTGTTATACAAAAGGAAAATTAATTTACTATCATAATAAAAACTATCATTTTGGCTTAGTTTCTTTTTGTCGATATCATCATGTTTTTTAGTATAATCGCCAAACTTCAGCAAGCTTGAGCTACCTCTAAATATATTTCTTTTTCATTCAAACTTTTTCTCGTATGTTTTTTACTGTATTGGAACAAATTTTGATGGTAAGACATAATAAAATTAAAAAAAAATTCAAATCGACCATATAAGGACCGCCCTACCGCAGAAGCCTGGCTGTTGTTAATCGTGTGTAAAGGTTGGCACTTCAAGGGTTCCCCTTTTCCTGTTTGTTCGGTGTAGTTCAGAGGATGAATGCTACAGATATAGAGTATACGCTTATTTGAGAAATAGAGGGCATGCCGAGTTGCTTTTAAGAAATCCAGAAGATATATGGCGTATACAATGTGCTACATCCCAGCCTGTTTGTTACTCTTGGCATTTAAGGGGGCTGGTTACTCAGCTTCGGAATCCTCCTCCGTAATGTTAAGTCTACGGACTTTTTATGCATTCGTATATTTAAAATATCTTCTCGGGAAATTCATACTTGTAACATCTTTTTTTTGTGTACTCTTCTTAAAGGATGTCTCTTTTTTTCGTAGTTTTCAAGATATTTCTAAAATCTATGCTGAATTTGATATTTTATGCGTTAAAAGCGGGCGAACTGCGAGTAAGATTTTAACACTTCCTATAAAATTAAGTTTATACTTTAGAAATATTTTGAGGGCTAAGAAAAAAAAAGAGACCTCTTTTAAGAAGTATACAAGGAGAAAAAAAAAAAAAAAAAAAAAAAGTAGAAATTAAAAATATGAATTTCTCGAGATGGTATTTTAAATAAACAACGAATTCGTCCAATGTCCATAGACTTTGCATTAGTGAGAGGAAATCGGAAGCTGAGTGATTAGCCCCCTCAAGACATTTTTTTTTTGTAGAAAAAAAAAAGATATTCGATTTTTTGTAGAGTTGCAAAGGGTAAAAAAAAACCGGTTTTATTCCCGGAAATAAACCGGGTTTTTTGAGAAGGAAATTTTGAAAATTTCCGTGAGCTTTCAGAAAATTTTGAGCTTGAAAATTTTTTAATTTATTATTTTCAATTATTTTTTATTATTTCAATTTTTGCCAATGTAAACAAAACTAATTACATATAACAAAAAAAAAAAAAAAAAAAAAAAAAAAATTGCACGGTTTACATGAAAACTAACGAAATACAGGCTTACGCTGCAGAAATATTAAGTAACAGAAATTAAAATATCATAAGTAATTTGGTTTTTTAATCGTCTATAAGTAAAAAGTGAAAGATGCAGATGAGAAATTCATCTTCCCTGGCATGAATAGAAACTTCACCTCTCTTCTTCGAATCAACGAATGTAAACAAAAAAGAAAATTAACACGATTAAATGAAATCAATGCAAAAATAGAAAGTAACTCGTTAGAAAATTAATGTAAAGTATGCCTGAATAAGATATATGCGAACAAACAGAAACTTAAAAAAAGTATTTTTTTTAAAGAAACATTCATATCCTCACCTATTTACAGCCACCATTATTGTAAAATAATAAATTATAAAGACTTAGACTGTAAAATCATAAGTTTTGTGAATTCAGAATGTAAAATCTATCTTTTTGGAACATTATTCCTTGAAATTTCTTTCAAATGGAAAAATAACTGGTTTTGTTTATCTTCAAAACTCCTTCAAAATTTCCAATATTTCTCAAAATTCCGGGTTTGTTCCTCAAAATTCCGGGTTTGTTCCCCAAAATTCCGGGTTTATTCCCCAAAATTCCCGTGTTTATTCCCCAAAAATTCCCGGGTTTATTCCCGTGCCTCAAAATCTGAGGGTTTTTTGCAACTCTAATTTTTTGGCACTTTCAGCGTGAGCGTATTCCATTTTTAGTCTCCTCATTTAATCTACTATAACTTGTTTGGTGGGATGGAAGCGGGGTTAAAAATTATCCACATTTATTTAGAGTTCTGCGCGTGCGGATTCTGATTTCCTGAGTAAACGCCAGCGAAGCACACACAAAACATTAAAATGTGAATTATATAAAACTCAAAGACTATGCATAGGTAGTTCAGTTTCATAATTTAAAATGTGTAATTCGGCATGATGCTCGAATACTTACGTGAGTAAAGATAATTCGATTACATAGCGAATAAACCGTTATAATACACATTTCTACATTCTAGTAAGTCTTACTAATAAACGTGGTATGAAACTATAAAAATATAAGCAATATATTTTATTTATTCTTTTCTTCAAGTTAAAACAATTTTAATAGCTTCATATAAACAATTAAAGGTTGAAATGTGTAGCCGCGTGTAAAATGCATACAATCAGACAACAATGTTAACTGAAAGAGATACCTGTTTTAGAGAATTTTTAAAAAAATATTATTAAATACTTTTTAAAATTATACTGCCCTAATATAAATATTTTATGGCTAACGAATAAAAATATACTTAAATAAGTGAGCTTTATGTAAACGATAATAAAACAAGTAAGGTAAATGTGTAACAGAGTGTAAAATGCATACAATAATGCATCGATATTACCCAGATAGCATGAACAATTGCAGCAAGATTAATTTTTTCTTGATATTTTCTTGTCACGACAAATTTGAAGTAATAATATTGCCGCAAAGACATTACTAGGTAGACGGAATATAATCAATCGCTTTCTTGCAACGCAACTTTGCTCTAAACCTGATACAACACTGTCGTAAAATAACGACGTAAGCGAAAAATTCCTTTTGTTGGAAGGAGAACAGATATAAACGCGCATGCGCGGAAATTTTACAAAGACAAAATTACAACACTTCTTTATTGAATTCCATGAAGCAGCGCCATTGGATTAGCGTTCAAGTAAAGAACCCAGATATAAAGGTATTTATTATTTTAATTATTCAAATGTGATTCGGATATTTTTGTATTTTCTCTGTACAAACTACAACTTATTTCGTACAGAAATTTTAATAAATTAAAAAGTTATGTTTATTTACTGAGGAATGCTTACATTTTTTAAATAGTTTGGTTTTGGTCCATGTTAAGGCATTATTGAAAATTTTAAATTTTAAATGAATTTTTCTCAACTTTAAGGGGAATTTCTAAGATATCGTTTTAATTAATATTTGCCTTTTTTCTTGCTCACGCCGATCGAGCAGTGTTGAATTCAGATATTTTTCTCCGGGATTAATTTCTGCGGCTCTGGAGGGGGGGGGGGACATTTTAGAGATTCGGTGTGGAAATTGCTTATTAAAAAGCATAAAATATCAAACCTTCCGGGGGTAATCCCCCTCCTCTTGAATTCAGCAGTGCGTTCGAATATATTTTTAAATTTAAATTATCTTTTCATGGCCATTAAACCCCTTTCTATATATAAATATCAAGTATTTTAAACAGTTTCTTAGTGTGCTATTCTCCATGCTTCTTATCATGGACTTCTATTGTATCGCTATTTTCTAATTTTTATTAAAGTTATTAACAGTATTTCCTTCCGGCGTCAGTTTTATTTAATTCTTTAAAAATTTCTCTTTTCTTTTGACATAACTGCTTGTTAATCGTATGTGTATAAGTCGTTTTATTTCCTATTTTTCTTAAATTTTAAATACGAATATTTCGAAATTGTTAATTTTTCGCGACAGCAAACCTGGGCTTGAAATGTGCAGAGCAAATCGGAACAATATTCCGGTTCGTAAAATTATGACATATTGATCTAGTTTGCAGTGTTGTAATCGTAAAAAAAATCAGAGGGTGTACGCTAAAGTCATGAACGTCATGTCTAGAGTATGTACGATATAAATTTATTCGAGAAACCGGGATTATACGGAGCTCTTTTTTTAAAAATCCAGAATTTTTGTAATGAATTAAAAACCTCGGATACCATAGCACCAAAATATTATTTTAATAGTTACAAAATATATATATTTTTTTTATAATTAAAACTTTGGACCTTACAACCTTAATTCCATTGTTATATTGTTAATGTCAGATTCGAAGACTATTTATTTGTGTTATTATTAAAGATGTTTCGTTTTGAATCCTTTTTCACATGTAAAATAGTGTTCAACTGCATCTTTATTTATTATTTTCTTCTATGATAACAATCTTTAATAAAAATGTAATTCTTAAAAACCGACATTAGTCACCCGAAGTAAAATTTAACATTCAAGTTAATGTTAATTCTATGGATAGTTATTTGCATATTTTGGACTCACATTTTAATATTTTTTAATATTATTTTTTGCATAGAATACACCTGGTTGATATATATAGTTGTGCAATCGTACCTTTTTGAGCTTTTATGCAATTTTTTATATGCAGATACTTTCAATTTTGAAACCTGTTCTGAAAGCGAAACTGTACTCATATAAAAGAAAACTGTAACCAAAACCGAAAAAATACAAAAGCACAACAATATATGGGAATTCTCACAATCTTTTGACTTTTATGTCCCTGAATAATAATTTTTATTTTAATACATTTTTTTGTGTTTTTTTTTTTTTCATATACTGGAGAACATTCCATTGCATGATTGCATATAACAATATTAACGAGATAAATAAGTTTTGGACGATGTTGGGGGTCCAAATACCAGGAAAACTCGTATACCGTCCTGTCCCTGATGCTGATTTTTAAATTTGGAGCTGTCTGTATAAAATTACTTCAATAAAAGTAATTCGATGTAATTTTTTTCCGAAACTGGGACAATTGTTTAATATAAATATTGTGCAAAAAATTAACCTGCACACATTTTTACGGTTGATATTATTTTTTGAACTCTGTCCCTGGGTTTTTCCTCCTTACCGTCCCTCTTGCTAAACTTATACAGAAAATCACTTCAGATGCAGCCACTTAATTTTTTTCAAGTTTTTTCTCATGGAGAAGTATGCTAGAGAAAGAATGTCTAAAATTCTTTGACAGGAAATTTACTGCAAAATTTAAATCAGCATTTAAATATCAATTTCAAGATCGTGGCTTTATTGGTATGTCTTACCGTCCCCAAGGTTTATTTCTGCACTTTTCGAGGTAAATTAAGGAAAAAAAATTATTTAATCCAATGTTAACAACTGTTTCTAGAAATCAATGAACATTGTGGCTATCACTTAACATGATTTTCCTAAAAATAGGTGATAATTTTCCTTACCGTTCCATCCTTACAGTCCCTTTTTTCCTATACCTATTTTTTTTTTTCAAAAAAAAATTATGGCCATTTTTTTCCCCATTCTGACCAAAATATCAGAGTTCTAACTTTTTACGACTGCTATTTCATCTTCACCTAACACTTCAATTATAATGGCTGTTTCATAATAATGGAAGCCATCAGTCCATCAGAAGAAAATAATCCTTTCCAAAGGTATAATCCTTCATTTGGCGCCCCTTCGTTCTAGCGCCCGGGGCACATGCCCCCTCTGCCCCCCCGCCCCCCCCCCCCTTAGTTTCGGCCCTGACAGCAGGTCCTAAGCCTAGATCCTTGTGGACCAGGTCTGTACTTTCCCACTGGCAGAATACAAAATTTAAAACTATCCCAGATGATGCTGTTACAACAGAGTGTGGTTTGTTTTTTATAATACTGCTTTACCGAGGCACGTCCTAAAAAAAGGAATCGTCTGCTCATCTATGGAAAATTTTCCCTGATCTCCTGGTAAATTCAAGCAGACACTACGGAATCTGTCGAGAATTAGCTGAACTTTCTATAATTTATTATTTATTCCTGGTGGTTTACTTGCTGTGTCGACAAAATGGAATGAATTTATCAAACTTAAAAATCAATCTCGTGGTATGCATATAACTCATATAAAACTTATATATCATATATGGCATCTATAACTCAGAGCAGAAACATACAGTTCGTTACCTGTGCATATTATATATCTAATACTATCCATTTTAAATAGAAATCATGAATAGTACAAACCTATTAATTTAAAATTGGTCAGCTTTAAAAATGTAATTAATAAAAAATAAATTGCTAAAAACATAAGTTTAAAAAGATCACTTAAATTTTTTTTATATATATATTAGGAATATAGTATCTATTTTGGAAATGGTAAATGCCGGACCCGCACAATTGTGTGGTTCATTTATTTTTCAACTTTTGTGAAGCCTAATTAAATTTATCAAAGACAAAATCAATTAAAATCATGAATAAACTATATGAAAAGAAATATTAAATCCAAGCAAACGTTATAAATCATATTTAAATGAAATTACGACAGTTCATACTTTTTGTCTATTGCTGTCAGATGATATAGTCTTTTTAAAAGCAGAAAATATAACCCTGTATTGTAGATGGTATCCCCTAGTTGTGTCTTATCAAAACATCTAAAGCCAATTAACTCATATAAATGTGCGGATTTGGTTTTAAATCGCACAAAAACAGGAGGTAGTCATTCTCTTTTACTTTAGTAATCGCCCGTACAATTGTTTGGGTCAGGGCTTAAAGGGTTAAGAGACTACTTCAGTCAAGCGGAAACACCAATTCGCCAATGTTAATCCAATAACAGAATTGTTTTAAGGTAACTCGGTTGCATTTCAATATTTTTAAATGATTTTTTTTTATATACTTTCACCTTTCGAGCCGGTATAAACAGTGAAAAGAGTGAAAGTGTCCGCACAAAAAAAAAAAAAAAAAAAAAAAAAAAAAAAAAAAAAAAAGAAAGAAAGAAAATTAAATAAAAACTTCAACGAACTTAAAATAAAGTAAAAACCGCAATTGCAGAAATTTACCACAGCTATCCAATGCAAAAGAAAAGTCTTTTTAAAATATAAAAATACAGACGAGATATTTTAAAAAATATATCTCGTTGGATTAACATTAGCGATTCGGTCATTTTGCCTGAAGAGTTATAATTTGTGATCACCTTTAGAACTAAATCTAAGCAGGATTCTTGAAAACAGTGAAAATTTAACTTGTAACTTTTAAAATGCACTCTATTGTTTCTCTCTTTTAGGATGCAAAGACACGGAAATAATATATAGAAGAATGTTAAATAATTGTATGTTAATTTGGTAAATATTATGTTAATACTTTGTATTAGAAACTATTATTTGTAGCTGTGTGAAAATAAACTTTGTAATTTAATAGACTGTATTGTTTTATTATAACTTTGTTCTTTTTATATTCTTGAAACTTTTCAAATATTTTGTTTTTGTGGAATTATATTTAATCAGATTTGTGAATAGGGGCCATCCAGAAATGTCACGCTTGGGGGGGGGGGGGGGTTCGTGAAATTGTGACAGTTTGTGACAAGGGGGTGGGAGGGGGTAAGAAGAAGTCTGACATCACACATTTTGGTTAAACATAAGAGGTCTTACTAACATTGCATAGATATTAGAGGACTTACTATTCCCGAGGATGAGTGCGATGCCAAAATGCCTGTGTACTCTATGGACGAGGATATATTTTCTCCAAGGGAGGAAGAGGAAGAGTCGTTATAGTAAATGATTCGGAGTAATTTCTATTTTATGATTTAATATATAATTTTATAAATGTTCATATTAATGTGACAAATGAAATGTTATGGCAATTCCATTTAAGTAAAACTAATATTGAGGCTTCTTCTTCAAAATCAATCTGTTTTAAAGTATTTTGTGTTCATAAAGTAAATATAGGATTTAAAAACCAAATATATTAAATTCCATTTCAAATTCTAAAATACTACTGTTTTCAATTGCTCTTTCATATTAATATTTTATTATTATTGTATATTATGTTTTTTGTTATAAACCGTAATCTTATTTCATACAAAATAAATACACGAATCAGTTTTATTGTTATGCTCACAAATGTCATTAAAACACATAGTTAAAGTTCAAAAATAAAATTTGAAATATGACCTATAACATAGTGCTTTGTTTCTGAGCTGCAAGTATATATTTACGTAATATAGCGTGACATGTGACAAGGGGAGGGGAGGGGGTATGGTGAAGAGTGACATTTTGTGACAAAGGGGAGGAGGGGGGTTAAAAATGTTGAAAAAAAGTGTGACATCATTTATGGATCGCCCCATAGGGAAATTTTATTTTAAAATGAGTTTTTTTTTCCTTCTGGAAGTTAATAAGTTTTAGCAATATATTCCACTCTGGCCAAAAAGAAATGAAAATAAATTATATTTTCTTTAATAAAATTATATATGAAATTAAAATTGAGGGTGTGTGTTTATACTCATCTAGGTTTGCTTTGCATTGGTTATGTAACCACTTATTTTTAGATAGTTTTTAATTACCTTCTAAGAATTAGAAGGGAATACGCAACTGATTGAGAATTGGCGAGTCTAATAAAACTTCTAAACAAATTACGGTATATTATTGAAAGTTATTGGGGCTTACCAGGTAGTTGAATGGTTAGCCCTGTGGCCTCCGATTCAACTATGTCGGGTTTAATTCCTGCGGTTGTGGTAGTATATTTGTGGTGATTTGGAATCTACTTCCCAGCAGCAGAATTTTTTTCTACAGTCTGCAACGCAAGCAGAAACTTTAAAAACAGTCTGCAGAACTTAAGGACAAATGCCCTCTTTCCAATCCCTGATGCACTCAACCCCCCTAATATTTGTGATTAACATAAAAGCAAAGTACTTTTTTAAATAATTTATCTTTGTCCTCAAAATTTTTAACACCACTACCTGAAAAATCTTTCATAAAATTTGGCAAAATTTCTGTGAAGTTAGAAAACAGAATAACAGTAAAAATAACATATGAACACCAATTTCTAAAATTTTTGAAAAGATTGATACAATGTGATAATATCAAAAATTATATATAGATGTGATAATATAGGGGTGAAAGTGCACTAAAGCCACTTTGAAGCAGCAAAACTAATTTTGTAGCAGTAAAATCCATTTTTGTAGCAGCAAAAATCTAATTTTTTAGCAATAAAAGTTGTTATTGGAGCAGATTGAAATTCTTAGAAAATCAAATTTGAGTAATTCATGCAAATACTATAATTCTAATGCAATGTTTTATTTAGCAATCTTAGCTAGTTGTGAAATTCAAAATTTAACATGCTTTCAATCAAAACATGGCTAACTAATATTTAACCTGCCTCTCAGCTGTAAAAAAATCTCTTGAAAACATCAATGTTGCAGCAATTTTTTTCGATATCTGTCGACGATGTTCGCGTTTTTTCGCGATTTTTAGACTTTGTTCGTGTTTTTTCGCGATCTATCGACGATGTTTGCGGTTTTTTCGCGATCTTTCGACGATGTTTGCGGTTTTTTCGCGATCTTTCGACGATGTTTGCGGTTTTTTCGCGATCTTTCGACGATGTTTGCGGTTTTTTCGCGATCTTTCGACGACGTTCGCGTTTTTTTCGCGATCTATCTACGACGTTCGCGTTTTTTCGCGATTTATCGACGATGTTCGCGTTTTTTCCGCGATCTTTAGACGATGTTTGCGTTTTTTTTCGCGATCTTTCGACGATGTTTGCTTTTATTTGCGATCTTTCGACGATGTTCGCGTATTTTTCGCGATCTTTTGACAATGTCCGCGTTTTTTCCGCCGATCCTTTGAAAAAAAATTGCGTGTTCTCCGCGATCTTTTAGCGAAATCCGCGTTTTTTTAGCGATGTTTGCGCGAAATTCTCTTTTTCCCGCGATCTTTCGACGAAATTCGCGTTTCTTCCGCGATCCTTTGACAGAATTCGCGCTTTTTCCGCGATCATTTGTCAGAATTGACGTTTTTTTCCCCGATCATTTGTCAAAATTAACGTTTTTTTCCCGATAATTCGACGAAACTCGCGTTTTCCCGCCATCCTATATGGAGAGCTGCTATTTTTCCGCAGCCCTTTGACGAAATTGGCATTTTTTTCGATCTTGTGACAAAATTTTCGCCATCTTTTGACGGAATTCGCCTATTTTCCACGATCTTTTGACGAAAATCTTATTTTTTAGCGATCCTTCGATAAAATCCGCGTTCTTTCCGCGATCCTTTGACAAAATTTGTGTTTTTTCCGCGAACCTTTGATGACAGTTGCGTTTTTCTGCAATAATTTGACGAACTTTGCTATTTTTCCGTAGCCCTTTGATAAAGTTCGTGTTTTTTCCGCGATTATTTGACGGAAGCCGCATTTTTCTGCCAGCTTTTGACGAAAGTTTCTATTTTTCCGCAGCCTTTTGACGAAATTGACGTTTCCTTCTTGATCTTATGACAAAATTTCGTTTTTTCATCGCAATCTTTTGACGAAATTCACGTTTTGTTCGCGATCCTTTGACGAAATTGGCTATTTTAACTGCAAGCGATTGACGAAATTGTTATTCGGCGAACATTTGTCGAAAATCGTGATATTTACGTTCGAATTTTCGGACTAATGACCGATTTTTTTTTATTTTTAAAGAAATCACCCCTACGTGGATTGACTCATTTAATAATGGGTGTTTCACAATCGCGTGTCTAGAGTTTTCTCCGTGAATTATTTATATTTTAAAGGGAATCGGAGCTTCGTCAATCGCATGTGGCGCGGATCGTATTATTATGGCACATGGCAAATAATTTCTAACAAAATTTTTTTTCTAAGTTTAAACAGTTGAAAAATAGTCTGCAGACCTTCTGAAGAGTCTGCGACGTGCGTCGCAGCGTTGCGCCGATTCTGCGCCCGGGATCTACTTTAAACTATAAGTCCTTGTTTACTCGGTCTATGTAGCATAAAAATGTCAAGCATTTGACAAACCTCCGATTATATGGAATCCTGCACAAAACTCGCACAACCTTCAAAAGTACGACTATTAGCGTACAGATAAAAAATATACAATCAGAACTTGAGTAGAAATGCGGCAACTAGTGACCATTCACCAAAGTTTGGGATGAATTTCATTTTGATACTAAAAATGAATGTTCGAATGTATATTCGATTATGTCCTTAAAAAATAAAGTTATTTTATCATGTTTTGGGGGCATTTTTAACTCAGGGAGCGGGGGGGGGGGGGGGAACTAAATTTTTTTTTAGGTATGTTAAGAGATAGGTATCGTTTATTATTATTATTATTATTATTATTATTTAATGGAATGATTACCATTTGCAAATTGATACGATCATTTGTTACATAGTTACGACAAGTTTTATGAATACGAAGTCGAAAACTATAATTTGGTGCAGGTACCGTAGGTTTTTACAGCAGCAATTGATAGCCATTCAAGAAAATTTATCTGGTAAGAACTTCATTTTGGCACTAGAAATGTAGATGCGATTTGTTCCCCCAAAATAAAGTTGAATCATCGTGGGGTTCTTTTTGAGGAGAGGGGGGGGGGACTTTAACACGCATGGGCGAACATATATTATTTTTAAAATGTCAAATGGGGTATCGTTTGTTGTGAATTTTTTTATTCTGAATCAAATGATATCGCAAGCAAGCCGATACGATCGTTGTTTACAAAGTTAGGCCAGATTATAAGCAGCGGATTTTGGTAAATTTAATGACTTTGAAATAAACTCAAAATTATCCTGATTTTGACAATTGCTATTTTGAAGACATTTAATAGTTTTGAGATGACTTAATACAGGGCTCCTAAATGGTCCGCCAACTGAATACCAATATTATTTTAGAAAAAATTTCTTTTTACATTTTTCTTACAAACCGCCCCGGAAACACATTTGAAAGTTAATTCTAGCGCAAACCTTCCATAAATTTTTCTGTTAAAATTTATTGGTATTCAGTTGGCGGACCATTTGGGAGCCCTGCTTAATATGATATAAAAAACTCTTTTTAAACGTAAAATAAATGTGACAAAACTATGTAAAAAATAAAATATAATTTTCCACTTTGCATTGATAAAATCTTTTATGTAACTTTCTTATAGATGTTCGTATCGACTTGCCGATAATGTAATTCAAATACATACGAAACTATATCCCACTTGACCTATTTAAAAAAAGTTGAATTTCCCCCCCTCGAGCTAAAATGCCCATCAAAAATGCCCCCCCCCCCCCAAAAAAAACACAGTAAAACAATTTTACATTTTGGAGACTCATCGGATCTTAATTTGTAGTGCCAAAACGAGGTTTGTCTCAAGCTTTCGTGAATAGCAATCACTTGTTACTGTAAAAACCTATTTTACCTGCAAAAGACTTTGTATTAATAAAACCTGCCGTAACTTTCTAAGAAATGATCGTATTGACTTGCTGATGATTTCACCTGATTCGGAATTATAAAAAACATTATAAACAATATCCCATTTCACCTACTTATTTATTTATTTTTAGTTACCCCCCTCCCTGAGCTAACAATGCCCCCTTTTGCGCAAAAAGCATGATAAAACAACTTTATTTTTTTAGTACTCATTGGATCTTCATTTTTAGTATCAAAACGAAGTTCTTCCCAAATTTGGGTGAATGGGCATCTGTTGTCTCAAAAAATCCTATTTTACCTGTGTACTACACGCAAAATTCAGAGAATTGACAACATTTCAATGAAATTACTACATATTTGCAGCTATACTTGTCATGACAAGATTCCGAGTTTGCAATTCATTTGCAGATGTTCTGACATGACAATATTGCAAATTTACAATGCGTTTGCAAATAGTCTGACATCGCAATATTACTAGTTTGCTATGAGTTTGCAGTAAGATTGATGCAACAAGATTGCAACTTGCACGACAACTTAGCTTCAAGTTCAAAGTATGGTGACTTCGGAGTTTGCATAATCTTGTTGCAGTCTTGTTATGAACTTTCAGACTTGTCATGCTGAGCTTGCTGCAACATTGCAAATCTGCAAAGTAAGATTGCTGAAAATTTTCTGCAAACTAAAATTGCTATCTGGGCATATACATATACTTAGCAAAGCAGGAATATATTTTATAATTGACGTATTTTATGAAAATTTATATTTTTATCGATTTTGTTGTTGAACATTTTATAAAGAGAATGAACATTAAAAAATTAAAGAGGCTCTTTTTTTTTCTCTTTTTAACAATCGATAACGTGGGTCTAATTATACACTGGGCACAGCAGATATGTGCCCAGGGCCAGAGGCGAATTAACTACCGCGCGGGCCCCTAGTTTTGACTTTTTTTTGTGTGTGTGTGGGCGCACTTCCCTCTCCATCAAAGAGGTATATAAAGGGTGTTTCAAAATACAGGTCTACTCAATATAAATCATTGATGACAGAGACATACAAAAAGTATCGAAATTAAGTACAGCTTTTATGTATGGCATTTGTTTTGTAAGGGATCGTATACATATTAAAATACTAAATTTAATTTTTGTGCGGTTTCGGTGCCATATAAATTATATTTAAAACAAAAAAAAGTTTCCTTCGTCTAAGGAAAAGTGGTGGTAGAGAAATAATAAGACCTTTAAAAAGAATTTGTAAGAATACTCTGAACTGATTTTTTCTAGAACTCTAAATGCTTTATTATTTATTATTTGCGTTTAGTTATTATTTTCATTATATGTATGTTTTTTCAATTTTGAGCTAGTATTTTCTTTGATCATAAGTTATCGCAGATTTAATTTGGTTTTTACCTAAATTAAAGATGAGAGTATGTTATGAATTGGTAAATTAATATGTATATATTTTATACGCACGACTTTGACAAAACGCTGCTGTGATATTTCTTTTTATTTGTTCAACGCGGCTTTTTACTATAGCAACGTAGTTGTTTCTCTTTTCCCCTTTTTCTTACATTTTTATCTCACGAGAAGAGGTTAAAATTTAGAAAATAAAAGTTGGCATCTGCTTTTATTGAGTTGTTAAAAAGAATTTTTTTCGAATGTTTATGTTTTTTATCGTCTTTAGCTAACAATGTTATTTAGAAGAATTCCGCCTATTTTCCTGAAAAAGCATGACGAGAATTTAACAGAGAGCCATTTTAGGATTTATTTTATTTTATTTTATTTTATTTTATTTATTTATTTATTTATTTATTTTTGTGTGTGTGTGTGTGTAAAATACGATGATCCGAATTCAAGGTAAAATTAATCTGTAATTTTGTAAATATGTAAATAATTGTTAGTTCAACATCTCTTCCAATGTCCCATTTCTACTATTTTCTAAGTATGTAAATAAATAAATTTTGTGAGCAAGTGAATCAAGTTTAATCAATTAAATATTTCGAACGCATCATTATGACTTATGTTTAATAACATGCAAAAACTAGGGTTAGAACTTCAAGCGTTGTCCTGTTTCTTAAGCTTGGCACTTAAGATATTTTTTCGTAAAAAAGAAAAATATTTTCGGTTTTTTGGTATATCAGCGTTTTCCACCCATCGTCCACAATTATTTGTTGTGTTTTATACTACCGTTTACAATTTTATTTTTACAATTGTAAACATGTTTACCCAACAAAAAATTTTCCAACATTTAAAATAAATTCGTTTCTAGTGTGGCAGGAGCGTAATTGAAACATCGCTTTGTTTATCTCAATAGCGTTGTGCGATTTTGCGTTGACCTTAGATTTAACCCTTTATCTACTGACGGTACTTATAAGTACCATTAAAATAACTTGTTATAAAATTCATTTAATACATCGATTAGTTGTAATGCGGTTTAAAATGAGTTATAGATAGATTACTTGTTCCAAAAGATTATTGGTTACACAAAACAAAAATATTTTTAAAAGATGATTTCTTTTGCCTCTGCATCTTTCTTGGCGTTGGGTGGGGGGAAGGGGGGGGGGAGAAATTTTTCAATTGGGAAATGTTTCTATAGTAAGAACTTTATATTTGTACATTTCCTAATTCTACAAAATACTAATAAAAATATTTAAAATAAAAGATTTGATTGGAGTTATAAATATTGCACAAAATCCCTATAAATTCAAATTTAACGAATCCTTCTAAAATGTATTAAATGATTATGTAAATTTTCTAATGTAGTCTAACCAATTCACGAACAATGCTTTAGAAGGTGAAATTTTCATGGATGCATAATCCAGTACATAAAGGGTTAAGCAGCACAAAGCGATTAATGGAATATAATATCCTATATAATCGCTTTGAAGTAGCATACAATTAGTGGGAGATGGAGACACAGGAATTGGAAGGAATTGAATTGACAAATAAAAATTTATTCATTTAGAGACTGCATGTGCAGACTCCACTTTAAAAAATAAAAGAAGAATTGATGAAAGTGTGACGGCTGTAACACTGGTTTATATGATAAATAAAAGTACTCTATACACTTTCTGGGGTCCGTTGTTTAAATAAAATTACAGTGAGCTTCGAAATGCAGATTCTTCTTAAGATTGCCTTTTCAGTTAATAATGCCTTTTTTTGTAAAGTTTCTTTATTGCACGTTTAACCTAAAGTAAACATTTCGCGTTTGCTATTCCTCTACAAAGGGTATAAAGTTTAAAGCTCTTTATCATTCTGGAAATCTTTCTGCTTATCTCAGTGATAAATGATCAGTCTTTTAAATGATCCCTGCAAATTTTCAATTTCCTTCCCTACCTTTAAAGTCACTAGTAATACTTTAAATTTCCAAAACTATTTAATTTATAGAAAACTTTCTGGCTTTGCTGTAAAAATAAATAATAAATTTTCTAATCGCTCCACCCTCTCACAGCATACAGCTTAATCTTAAAAAAAAAAAAAAATATTCTGCCCTATTTTTTACTTTGAATTAACAATAAATAGACAACCGTCTAAATCCTTTTTTCCCAATAAGGTGATGCCCCCCGCCCTCTCCTCATTGCTGCAGAAGCACACAAATTTAAAATTTTAATATACAGTGAAACCTTTCTGTAAGGGTCACCCGCGATTCGATTGAAAATTGGCCCCTTATGAGAATTGGCCCTTGAATAGGGGTGACCAAATTTTTCATTTCTCTTTCTTTTTAGCCCGAGGTTTTTAAAATCTGCATAGTCTTTCAGTAAGTTCTCTTTGTTCTTAACAATATTATTTATTTGATTCTTGCTGCATTTAAACTGTGAAGCCAATTTTCTTGCAGATGTTCCTTGATCATGACAATTCACAACTTTGATTTTTTTCATTCAAATCTAAATGTACTCTTTCGCTAGATTTGGGTACCATAATTTTAAATTTTACATAAGACAGGGCATAAAATTTCTAGTGAAAAAGTTGTGCTACAATATGCATTCACAGTTTTAGTTAATGTGAAATCCGTTTTTCTAGATAACCTTTTATCCTTTGTATTCCCACAACTGAGGGTCAAGTTTCCCTTCCAAACTAAGCAGGTTGAAATGTCAAACAAAGCGTGAGGAACCCTGTTTGTCTCACTTGTGGAAACTTTTGTGATCCTTCATTGTGTTACTAAATCCCCCCCCATCCCCCCTGCCTTCTTTGTTGCAAGTGCAGTTGTTTCCTGAACTCTTATCTTTTGGTCCAGGAATTCAATACACCTGTTTAGAATTTAAGGCACATGTGAAAAAAAAGACTTTTATGATGGGTTGGTGCAGGTGGCCCTTGAATAGGGATGTCCTTTCAAAAAAGTTTCACCGTAATTCTTTAAAGCCTGGTTTTTATTTTGATGTAAACATAAATAAATAATCAAATCATAACGCGCTTCAAAAAAATGTTGTATGACTATTGACTATAATTAAATTGATTAAAGGCCTCTTTTTTTTTACCCGGCCGAAAAGAAGGGTTATATGTTTCACGCGTATCTGTGTACGTGGATTTCTTTATACCCTCGAAAAATCCCAACGGTTGGATGAATTTTTATGTATGAGGTCTCTATCGATTTGTCTTAACGGCCCGAAGGTTATAGGCTAGGTTTTGTTTTTATAAATTCAAAATGTCAGCCGTAGAATACAAAATGGTGGTAGAGACGAAAAAAATTTACGCACCCTATTGAGTGGCATATCATTGGATAGGTCTTTCAAAATGAAGACGATGTTTCATTGACTATTTTACAGTCAGAAGCTCCGTTAAAATATTATACAACCTGTAATTTGTGTATGTAGGATATCTAGCTTTACTGCAACTCTAACCAACATGGACCTCATCAAAACAGTGTTTATAGATAGGAACTAACAATTAAACAGAACTTAAAACTCATCAATACAAGTAAATAAAAAAAAATAGGTAAGTAATATAAACAAGTAATATAACAAAAATATTTTAAGTCAATTCCTACTTAGGTCAATAAGAGATTTTTTTTTCTCCCACTCTTCTTCCTCTTGAGTGGCGCTTAGAATGCCTTGATCAAGAAGAGGGCTCTCTCGGTCTTAAAATACATTGATCAAGAAGAGGGCTCTCTCGATTATTGAAAATTAATTAATTTAATTTAATTAATGAATTAATATTTGAAAAAAAAACTGGATTAACATCAAGTGTCATCCACTACAAGTTAAAAAAAATTATTTGAGCTTGATTGGATGAATAATAAGTATTTTATTAACGATTGAAAATTTGAACAACATAGAGTATGAGCTAATAGTAGGAATTGAAAAAAAAATAGTTTCACATTGATGAGAAATAATTAATTAATTCGCTTTTTACGCAGTCGGGTTTTTTTGATTTTTTTTAAATTTAATTGTTTCTTAAGAGATATGTTTTAGTATCAGAAACAGTTAATAATCATTGCTTGCGAGTGTTACTGTGGAAATATTTAGCACAAATGTGTGGACTGTTCCCAGATAGCATGAACAATTGCAGCAAGATTAATTTTTTCTTGATATTTTCTTGTCACGACAAATTTGAAGTAATAATATTGTCGCAAGGACACTACTAGGTAGACGGAATGTAATCAATCGCTCCCTTGCAACGCAATTTTGCTCTAAACGTGATACAACATCGTCATAAAATAACGACGGAAGCGAAAAATTGCTTTTGTTGGAAGGAGAACAGATATAAAAAAGCGCATGCGCGGAAATTTGCATCCAAAGACAAAATTACGACACTTCCTTCCCATGATTAGCGAATCATTGTCCGGGATCTAGATAAGTTTTTCACTGTTAACCAAACGAGATTGACCAGTCAGAAGCCTGCATTTTTTCTAACTTTTTTGCTGTTTGTAAAAATGCAGGCTTCTGATTGGTCAATCTCGTTTCGCTAACAGTGAAAAATCTACTTAGATCGACCAGTTTAGTGTTGAAGACCCAGATATAAAGGTATTATTTTAATTATTGAAATGTGATTATTTTTTTGTAAAGGTTGGTGCAGTTTCTTATGAAAATTCTGATAAATTAAAAAGTTATGCTTATTTACTGAGGTTTTGGTCCATGTTAAACCAATGTTGAAAATTTAAATTTTTAAATGATTTTTTCTCAGAGTTTCTCAGATATCGTTTTAATAAATATGCCTTTTTTTTTTCTTCATCTTTCACGCTGTTCGAGCAGTGTTGAATTCAGACATTGTAATCTGGGAGCAATTTCAGTGGCGGGGGGGGGGGGGGCATTTTTGAGATCTGGTGAGGAAATTACACTTTTGTTCATAAAAAAGCATAAAATCTCAAACCTTCGGGAGGGTAACTCAAGGTTCTGGGGGTAATGTACCCCCCGCCGGCCAACACTGAATTAAACACTGCGTTTTAGTGTAAGATTTTTAAATTTAAATTATGTTTTCATTGCCATTAAACCATTTTTTCTACATAAATATAAAGTATTTTAAACAGTTTCTTAGTTGGCTATTCTCCAAGATTCTTAACAATTCTATTGTACCCTGTTTTCTAATGTTTATTATTTTTTATTAAAATTATTAACAGTATTTTCTACCGGTGTCAGTTTTATTTAATTCTTTTAAAATTTCTCTTTTCTTTTGACATAACTGCTTGTTAATCGGATGTGTATAAGTCATTATTTCGAAATTTTTCTTACATTTTAAATATGAATATTTTGAAATTGTTCATTTTTCGCGTCAGAAAACCAGGGCTTGAATTGTACCGGAGCAAATCGGAACAATATTCCGGTTCGTTAAATTATGCCAAATATTGCTCTGGTTTGTAAATAATTATGGTAAATTATCGTTCAGATTTTTTGAATTAACTAAAATATATTATTGTTACAGTTTTATACATGCATCTTTTATTGTGCTGTCTGTAACTTTTTTTGATTATTTTGAATTTTGAATGCATTTTTTAAAATATTTTTTGTATTGTTAGACATAAATTTGCCGAAAATTGAAAAAGAAAAAAAGAAGTTAAACTTTTAAAAATAGTTTTCCTATTCGTAATTTTTCCTTTTCGAGCCTTGCCGAAAGCAATTTTACTAAAACTTGATTTGTGAGTTTTTTTTTTTTATAATGAATTGGAGCTAAATAACTAAAATGCATTGAATAGTCACATCAATCACCCCCCTCCCCCTCCAAAAAAAAAAAAAGAGTTATAAAATAGTTTTGTGTGATAATTAAAACTTTGGACACCTTAACACCAACATAGTCTAAATCTGACAGTAATAATATAACAATGAGATTAAGATGTCGAAAGTTTCAATTATCACACAAAACTATTTTATACTATTAAAATGATATGTTGGTTTCTTTATTTATTTGTTTTATTATTAAAGATGATTCGTTTTGTATTATTTTTTACATGTACAAAATTGTTCAACTGCATTTTTATGCGTTATCATTTTCTATGATAACAATCTTTCATAAAAAATAAAATTCAAGTGCCGACACTAGTCACTCTGAGAAACACTCCAGCTAATGTAAATCATATGGACAGTTCTTTACAGATTTCGGGCACACATTTTAATATTTTTTTCATGGGATACATCTGTTTGATATCTATTGTTGGGAAATTGTACTTATGCAGTGTTGAATTCAGATAATTTTCTCCAGGGGGGGGGGGGGATTTCACTTTTTGACCATTTAAAATACAAAATCTCAAATCTTTCGAGGGGGACATTTCATTAATTCGGGGGGAATGTATCCCCCGGGCCACCTCTTGTATTCACCACGGCTTTCAATTTTGAAACCGGTTCTGAAAATGAAACTGTCCTCACATAAAAGAAAACTCTAATAAAATTTTAAAAAGTAAATGTCGGGTATTACCGCTCAATCGATGGTTATTTAAATAAAACGATAAAAAAAAATTCCTTAAACTTTTATGCAAATTAGTTGATTGTAAACTGTTCCTTATGCTTTGGAGTTATACTTCGTTAATAAAATATTGATTTTTTTCTCTAAATTTGACTAGCTATTCATGTTTTCCCTTAAGTGACCGCCATTCCCCTACTTTCCCCTACAGCTATACCCAACCCTACATTGTATAGTTTTTTAGAAAGTCTTATTCTTTTAGCAACGATTTTTTTAATAATACAGTTAATAATTTATATATTTATTGTACGGAACCATCTGAGCGCGAGTAATACTCACACTTGACCGTATTTTTTTTTTTTAATTTAAATATAGAACATAGGTATCTACCTACCTACTTTTAAAAATCAATATTATTGTTTCATGAAATGCTTTTGTTTTAAGTCTTAACCCTTAACCCCTGTTAACGGTCTCACAGACCGCTACTATATTCAGTTTTCACAGTTTAACTTGTAATTTTCAGTTTAACTATTGATGTTGGTTTAATTTTGATTCATTTGGAAACTTAGTAATATCGCTAAAGACATCTAAATAAGGGAATTTTTATTGTAATAGCCCTTTATATAAAGTTTAGCGCAGAAACAGTATCTTACGAGTCAGTCAACCTTTTTTTTATTCACTCTAAGATCAAGCGTTCTCGGACATCGCTCACAGCATTTATGGAACATTTTTTGTCAGAGCAGTTAAGGTTTAACCGCTGTTTGTGGTCATACTGACCGCTGTTTTTTTCGCGGTTTAAGTTGTAATTTTCAGTTTAACTATAGATTAGTGGGATTTACTATAGATTCTAATTTAACTATACGTATTAAATTCTTCAGGTGTTACGCTAGAGAACTAACGCTACTAACGCTTGAGACTTCTGATTAGGTGAATTTTAATTATAGTAGTCCTCGCTCACAGTATTTATGCAATAATTTTTGTCACAACAGTTACCGGTTAACTGCTATTTGCGATCTTACAGACCGCTCTTTTTTTTTTTTTTTTTTTTTTTTTTTTTCATGGTTTAACTTATAATTTTCAGTTTAACTTTTAACTGATGTAACAGTAATCATCACATAACTACTGTGAAGTGGTCTATGAGACCGCTCTATCGAAAGATGAATAAAAGGCGCGATTAACTCGTAGGATGGTGATTTTGTACTAAACTTTTTATGCAGGGCTGTTATAATTAAAATTAACCTATTCAAAAGTCTCTGGTGATAGCACTAAAGTTCCAAATTAAACAATATTTTAATAATGTTTAAAAATTGCAATTTCTCACGGAAGTATAATTTAACGGAATGTCGGTTGATGGTGGCATGTGCCTAAGGCGCATCCCAAACTGAGACGACAAGCGACATGTAGCCGCAACATGTAGCGCAAAAACTGGTCGAAACAAAGGACGAAGTTGTTTTAAATCAGTTTTTCCAGCGAATTCAAGCGACATGTCTTATGTGTCGCTAGTGTGTGACTTGCCTTATTTATCAATCACCAAACAGACGCCAGCTATCGCGGCAGGCGTGGCTATGGTAATCGAAAAATACCCCATTAAAAAGGAAAAGCATAGCAATACGACTACAGAAAAAAGTCGCCGTCCGTTCGTGATAACATCATTATTTGTAACAGAGTAGTCTTTTTCAAGCAGGATATATTTACCATGTTTTTAGAGGCTGCGAAGTCTGAATGGTGGTTGCTGAGTTTAGCTCGTTATATGGTTATTATGTTGACTAAGTTTGGAAATTTCAAACGTTATTTATTTATTATTATTATTTTAATTATGCCAAGTTAAATAAGAGGTTAACTTTATTATTGTACGATTTGCCAGAAGCAATTTCCACATTGTGAAGTCTGGCTTGACTGAAAGTTTGGCAAAAAGATCTATGGCTTATTGCCTGCAAAAATAGATTTATTTCTACTGGAAACCTTTAATGTTTTATTACATTTCGAGAATATCACCCTTAAACATCTACTTCACTCCAGCGGAAACGATAGCTCGCTAACAGGACATATTATTAAAAATATCTCGTTTGCATTTCAATATTTTTAAATGACTTTTTATATACTTTCACTTTTAGAGCCAATGAAACTGCCCACATCAATAAATAAATAAAATAAAATAAATAAATAAATAAATAAAATAAAAACTTCAACAAAATTAAAATAAAATAAAAAACGACAATTTCAGAAATTGACCTCAGCTATCGAATATAAAAGAAAAAGTATTTTAAAAATATAAAAATACAAACACTTATTTTAAAAAATATGTCCCATTGTATTAACATTAGCGTGAGGAGTTCTAATTTGTGATGGCCTTTAGAACTAATTGTAAGTAGAATTTTTTAAAACTGTAAAAAATTATTAATACATGGAAATTATTCTAAAGAGAAACATTCGCATTGCATACAATATTTCAAATGTCAATCAAATTTCAAAGTAATTGCTTAAGAGGTGCAAAGGCCAACTTAGTGAAAAAGTTTCCATGCCGGGACTCGAACCCGGGCCATCAGTATAGCGCACTGACGTTCTACCGACTAAATCACATGGAACGATACCCAGCCTGGAATCTCCAGGCTGGGTAAATGCCTCACGTTTTGGTAAAATGCCTCTCAAAAAAGGTTTTTATTAAAAAAATCAATTTTTTTATTGTTTTAGGGAAAAAGTATCTAGAAATTCAGAAAGTAGACAAAATTTGCAACAAGTAAAATAGATGACATTATGACGTAGGGTGAATGGGGAGGGGGTGATTTGCCTCAGAACATGCGTCGCGGTGCTGCGTATACTAAGTTGCGCAATTCCACTTAACCACTCACATCGTTTACATTCGCCCTCCCGTCTCCCCTCCGAGCTTTCCCTATAAGGTTTACTTTAAGATTTCTGGGTGGCTGAATCCGAATTTTTAACTTCCCCCAAAATTCTCCCCTCCCCCCCCCCCAAAAAAATAGTTGTTTTTAAATAAATTTTTTTATTGTTTTAGGGGAAAAGTATGTAGAAATTCAGAAAGTAGACAAAATTTGGAACAAATAGGATATATGACATTATCACGTAGGATAAACGGGGGGAAGGGGGCTGCCTCGGAACATTCCTCGCTCGCTGTTCTCAAAAATCAATTTTTTTCAAAAAAAAATCAATTTTTGGGGGGGTTGCTGGGGGAAATTTTGATGGGAAGTTACAAATTCGGATTCAGCGACCCAAAAATTATAAAGTGAGGCGAAATCCAGAACTAGCATTAATTTTTCCAGGTAAAATCCCTATTGCCTGGACTTGCATAACTTAGTGCACGTAGCGCCGCAGTGCATGTTCAGAGGCAGCCATCCCCCTCCCCGTTCATCCTACGTCATAATGTCATGTATCCTATTTGTTGCAAATTTTGTCTACTTTCTGAATTTCTACATACTTTTCCCCTAAAATAATAAAAAATTTAGTTTTAAAACAACTATTTTGGGGGGATTGTGGAGGTGGGGGGGGGGGGAATTTTGGAGGAAGTTAAAAATTCGGACTCAGCGACCCACAAAACTTAAAATAAACCTTATAGGGAAAGTTTGGAGGGGAGACGGGAGGGCGAATGTAAACGATGTGAGTGGTTAAGTGGAATTGCGCAACTTAGTCTACGCAGCACCGCGGCGGATGTTCTGAGGCAGATCCCCCCCCTCCCTCCTCTCCATTCATCCTACGTCATAATGTCATGTATCTTATTTGTTGAAAAATTTGGCTACTTTCTGAATTTCTAGATACTTTTTCCCTAAAACAATAAAAAAAAATTGATTTTTTTAATAAAAAACCTTTTTTGGGGGGCATTTTACGAAAATTTGGGGGGGGGGGGGTTGCCGGGGGAAATTTTGGTGGGAAGTTAAAAATTCGGATTCAGCGACCCCAAAAACATATAGTAAGCCTTTTTCCAGAACTACCATGAATTTTGCTAGGTAGAGCCCCTATGAGGTCTCTATTGCCTGGACTAAAAGTAAAAAGGATTTTATTGAATCATTCTTCACAATTTTGTTTATGGATGGAAGACCAGCTAATAGTACTGATTATGAAAAGAATTGTACCACTTGAAAAGTTCACTGCCCCCTGTGTTCTACAAAACAAGATAGTCGAACTTCCCTTTAACGAAATTTTCTGCTGAACCTTGACTTTGAACACCATTAACATACAAATAATTCTCTATGTTACGGAAAATACATTCTATATAACGAAGTATATTCCACTTTCGTGCGTGTAGAACGTTCAAAATGAGAGATTGCTATTGCGATGAAGGTATGAATTTATTTCAGCGTATTGTATGAAAATGAAAATTTTTATTTATTTAATCATTTCCATTCAAAGGAAAAAATTATAAAAGCCTTCGATACAATAAGAAGGAGATTCCAGTTTCACAAGAATTTAACTGATGAATTGTTCGGGTATATTAATACATGGAAATTATTCTAGAGAGAAACATTCGCCTTGAATACAATATTTCAAATAAAAATCAATTTTCAAAGAAATTGCTTAAGAGGCGCAACATATAATAGCCAACATATAATAGTGAGAAATTTTCCAGGCTTGGTATCGTTCCATGTGGTTTAGTCGGTTGAACGTCAGTGCGCTATACTGATGGTCCGGGTTCGAGTCCCGGCATGGAAACTTTTTCACTAAGTTGGCCTTTGCACCTCTTAAGAAATTACTTTGAAATTTGATTTTCATTTGAAATATTGTAAAAATTTAACTTGTAATTTCTTTAAATGCACTCTTTTGTTTCTCTATTTTAGGATTCAAAGACATGAAACAATTATAGAGAAGAATGTTGCATAATGTTAATTTGGTAAATACTATACTTTGTTATTATTGTTATCATGCTGTGTTGACTGTGAACTGTGTGAACTATTATCTGTAACTGTGTGAAAATAAACTTTGTAATTATGTTAGCCTGTACTGTTTTATTCTAACTTTGTTCTTTTTAAATTCTTCAAACTTTTCAAATATTTTGTTGTTGTGGTTTTATATTTATTCAGATTTGAGAATAGGGCAATTTTAATTCTAAAATGAGTTTTTTCTTTTCCGAGAAGTTTCAGTATTTTAGCAATATATTCCACTTTGGCCATAAAGAAATTAAAATAAATTATATTTTCTTTAATAAAATTATATATGAAGTTGAGATTGGGGGTTGTGTTTATATTCATATAGTTTTGTTCAAAGTGGAATGTTAGCCGGGCGCAAATCTCGCCTATAGCATCTTTTTTTAAAACTGCCTGCAGCATTTTTTATTGTTCGCTTAGTAAACTAAAAACAGTGCTTCGATGTTGAAATTTAATGGTTTGGTTTATGGTATTATTTATTGTTTTACTGTTTTATAAAAATTAAGTGAAAATTAAGTATTTTAGATTAAAGTTACGTATTTTAAATAAAATAAGTGAAAGGATTATATTTTTAATGAAATAGGGAAAAAAAATGCGATGCGATTTTGGATATTTGGCGATTTATCACCTGCACCCGGTTAACATAAAAATACAGATTTCTTTATTTCTCTATCAGAATCTTCCGATTTGTCGAATGCTTAAGCAAGTAAAATAAATTATAACATGCAATAATTACCATATATTTTAGGGAGAACCAAACGACTCGCCAGGGATGGCTAGTTTTGCAAGAAATTAGAATTTCTTGATTGGCAGCTATGTCTTGATATGATATGATACTATCATATCACATCATGATATGATAGTTATGTCTAAACTAAATTTATTTCCTAATTGCGTGAAATTTATTAGGAAAAATAGAAATTTAAGCGCTAATATATTCTGATATAATAAATTATTAATCAAATTAGACATATAATACAGTTTGCTTTGAATTGGTTATGTAAATGGACTACTGGTTTTTAGATAATGTTTTCAATTACTTTCTAAGAACTAGAAGTATATGCAGTTAATTGAGAATTGGTGTGCCTAATAAATCTCCTAAGCAAATTAAAGTACATTATTGGAAGTTATTGAGGATTACCTACCAGGTAATTGAATGGTTAACACCGTGGCCTTCCATTCAACTATGTCGTATTTAATTCCTAGGTGTGGTAGAGTATTTGTGGTGATTTGGAATCTACTTTAAACTATAAGTCCTTGTCTACTCAGTCTATATAGCATAAAAATGTCGAGCATTTGACAAACCTTCGATTATATAGAATCCTGCACAAAACACGCACAACAATGAAAAGTACGACTATTAGCGTACAGGTAAAATATACGAGGTGCATTCAAGTTCTAAGGGCTCCGATTTTTTTTCTAAGTAACTACTCACCCGAAAACTATGAAACTGGTGTTACTTCTCGACGTAATCTCCCTGCAGACGTACACATTTTTCACAACTTCGACGCCATGATTCCATGGCCGCGGCGAAGGCTTCTTTAGGAGTCTGTTTTGACCACTGGAAAATCGCTGAAGCAAATCGTGCTGTTTCACCCGCACATCGGGTTAACGTTACGTAACATTTTCTTCGCGAAAACAACTTTGAAGTGATTTCTCATGCTCCCTACTCACCTGACCTGGCTCCTAGTGACTTTTGGCTGTTTCAAATAATGAAAGACACTCTCCATGGCCGCACATTCACCAGCCGTGCTGCTATTGCTTCAGCGATTTTCCAATGGTCAAAACAGACTCCTAAAGAAGCCTTCGCCGTGGCCATGGAATCATGGCATCGACGTTGTGAAAAATGCGTACGTCTGCAGGGAGATTACATCTAGAAGTAACACCAGTTTCATAGTTTTCGGGTGAGTACTTAGAAAAAAAATCGGAGGCCTTAGAACTTGAATGCACCTCATATATACCAAAAATTGAATAATATACGACAACTGATGGCCATTCGCGAAAATTTGGGAAGAACTTCGTTTTAACACTAAAAATGAAGATCCGATGAGTCATCAAAAAATAAGGTTCTTTTACCATGTTTTGGGAGCATTTCTAACTCATGGAGCGGGAGGGGAAAGCTGAAAATTTTTTAAGTAGATCAAGAGACGGGTATCGTTTATTATGTTTTTTTAATCGAATGATGCCATTTGCAAATCAATACGATCATCTGTTACATAGTTTCGTTAAGTTTTATGAATGTAAAGTCGAAAATTATACTTTAGTGCAGGCAAAGTAAGTTTTTACAGCAGCAACTGATAGCCAATCGCAAAAATTTGTTAAGAACTTTGGCACTAGAAATAAAAATCCGATGAGTCCCTTAAAAAATGAAGTTCTTTCATCAAGTTTTTTTGTGAGGAGGGGGGGGGGGGGGGAGGAGACTTGAACCTATTTTTAAAAGGTCAAAGGCGGTATCGTTTGTTATGAATTTTTTCATTCTGAATCAAATGACACCGCACGCAAGCCAATACGATCATTATTTACAAAGTTACGGCAGGTTATAAGTAGTGGATTTTGGTAAATTTAATGACTTTGAAGTGAACTCAAAACTATCCTGATTTTATTTATTGCTATTTTGAGGACATTTAATAATTTTGAGATGACTTAATATGATATAAAGAACTTGTTTTGAACGTAAAATAAATGTGACAAAAGTATGCTCAAAAATAAAATATAATTTTCCACTTTGCATTGATAAAAACTGCAGTAATTGTCTTACAAATGATCGTTTCGACTTGCGGATAATGTTATTCAAATCGGAATTAAAAGATACATACGAAATGATATCCTACTTGCCCTATTTAAAAAAAGTTGAATTTTGCCCCTCTCGAGCTAAAATGCCCCCCCCCCCCCAAAAAAAAACTCGGCAAAACAACTTTACATTTAGGGACACACCGGATCTTAATTTCTAGTGCCAAAACGAAGTTTATTTCAAGCTTTCGTGAATAGTTGTTACTGTACACATCCTATTTTACCGCCCCACCAGTGGCTGAGAGGTTCTGCTCTCGAAACTGGTAGACGGGAAGTGCTGGGTTCGATCCCAATCGCGCCCGTCGGCCTAATCGTTCAGAGTTTTCGTGGTTTTCTTCGAACCATGGATTTCCATGCGTTAATACGGGTTAGGTTCCCTTAGAAAGACCCCCACGAAGGGCACTCCTCCTCGGGCCTATATCCCTAGTGTAGATAATCGGCCGTCACAAAATCAACCAACCAACCTATTTTACCTGCAAAAGTATAATTTTTGGCTTTGTGTTCCTAAAACCTGCCTTAACTTTGTAAGAAATTATCGTATTGACTTGCTGATGATTTCACCTGATTCGGAATTAGAAAATACATAATAAATAATATCCCCTTTCACCTACTTAAAATTCTTTTGAGTTACCCCCTTCCCTGAGCTAAAAATGACCCTTTTTGCCTACAGAACATGGTAAAACAAACTTTATTCCTTTAGTACTCATCGGATTTTCATTTTTAGCATCAAAACGAAGTTCTTCCCAAATTTTGGTGAATGCACATCTGCTGTCTCAAAAAATTCTATTTTACCTGTAAACGCAAAATTCAGAGAATTAACAACATTTCAATGAAATTACTGCATATTTGCAGCTATGCTTGTCGTGAACTTGTCATGACAAGATTCCGAGTTTGCAGATGTTCTGACATGACAAGATTGCAAGTTTACAATGCGTTTGCAAATAGTGTGACATCGCAATATTACTAGTTTGCTATGAGTTTGCAGTAAGCTTGATGCAAGAAGACTGCAACTTGCACGACAAGTTAGCTGCAAGTTCAAAGTATGGTGACTTCGGAGTTTGCATAATCTTGTTGCAGTCTTGTTATGAACTTTAAGACTTGTCATGCTGAGCTTGCTGCAACTTTGAAAGTCTGCAAAGTAAGATTGCTGAAAATTTTCTGCAAATTAAAATTGCTATCTGGGTAGTAACGTATCTTTTAGAGACAAATTTTTAAATCTTTTTATTAAATACTTATTTTTAAATATACTGCTTTAATATTAATATTACACACCCAGATAGCATGAACAATTGCAGCAAGATTAATTTTTTCTTGATATTTTCTTGTCACGAAAAATTTGAAGTAATAATATTGCCGCAAAGACATTACTAGGTAGACGGAATATAATCAATCGCTTTCTTGCAACGCAACTTTGCTCTAAACCTGATACAACACTGTCGTAAAATAACGACGTAAGCGAAAAATTCCTTTTGTTGGAAGGAGAACAGATATAAACGCGCATGCGCGGAAATTTTACAAAGACAAAATTACAACACTTCTTTATTGAATTCCATGAAGCAGCGCCATTGGATTAGCGTTCAAGTAAAGAACCCAGATATAAAGGTATTTATTATTTTAATTATTCAAATGTGATTCGGATATTTTTGTATTTTCTCTGTACAAACTACAACTTATTTCGTACAGAAATTTTAATAAATTAAAAAGTTATGTTTATTTACTGAGGAATGCTTACATTTTTTAAATAGTTTGGTTTTGGTCCATGTTAAGGCATTATTGAAAATTTTAAATTTTAAATGAATTTTTCTCAACTTTAAGGGGAATTTCTAAGATATCGTTTTAATTAATATTTGCCTTTTTTCTTGCTCACGCCGATCGAGCAGTGTTGAATTCAGATATTTTTCTCCGGGATTAATTTCTGCGGCTCTGGAGGGGGGGGGGGGACATTTTAGAGATTCGGTGTGGAAATTGCTTATTAAAAAGCATAAAATATCAAACCTTCCGGGGGTAATCCCCCTCCTCTTGAATTCAGCAGTGCGTTCGAATATATTTTTAAATTTAAATTATCTTTTCATGGCCATTAAACCCCTTTCTATATATAAATATCAAGTATTTTAAACAGTTTCTTAGTGTGCTATTCTCCATGCTTCTTATCATGGACTTCTATTGTATCGCTATTTTCTAATTTTTATTAAAGTTATTAACAGTATTTCCTTCCGGCGTCAGTTTTATTTAATTCTTTAAAAATTTCTCTTTTCTTTTGACATAACTGCTTGTTAATCGTATGTGTATAAGTCGTTTTATTTCCTATTTTTCTTAAATTTTAAATACGAATATTTCGAAATTGTTAATTTTTCGCGACAGCAAACCTGGGCTTGAAATGTGCAGAGCAAATCGGAACAATATTCCGGTTCGTAAAATTATGACATATTGATCTAGTTTGCAGTGTTGTAATCGTAAAAAAAATCAGAGGGTGTACGCTAAAGTCATGAACGTCATGTCTAGAGTATGTACGATATAAATTTATTCGAGAAACCGGGATTATACGGAGCTCTTTTTTTAAAAATCCAGAATTTTTGTAATGAATTAAAAACCTCGGATACCATAGCACCAAAATATTATTTTAATAGTTACAAAATATATATTTTTTTTTTATAATTAAAACTTTGGACCTTACAACCTTAATTCCATTGTTATATTGTTAATGTCAGATTCGAAGACTATTTATTTGTGTTATTATTAAAGATGTTTCGTTTTGAATCCTTTTTCACATGTAAAATAGTGTTCAACTGCATCTTTATTTATTATTTTCTTCTATGATAACAATCTTTAATAAAAATGTAATTCTTAAAAACCGACATTAGTCACCCGAAGTAAAATTTAACATTCAAGTTAATGTTAATTCTATGGATAGTTATTTGCATATTTTGGGCTCACATTTTAATATTTTTTAATATTATTTTTTGCATAGAATACACCTGGTTGATATATATAGTTGTGCAATCGTACCTTTTTGAGCTTTTATGCAATTTTTTATATGCAGATACTTTCAATTTTGAAACCTGTTCTGAAAGCGAAACTGTACTCATATAAAAGAAAACTGTAACCAAAACCGAAAAAATACAAAAGCACAACAATATATGGGAATTCTCACAATCTTTTGACTTTTATGTCCCTGAATAATAATTTTTATTTTAATACATTTTTTTGTGTTTTTTTTTTTTTCATATACTGGAGAACATTCCATTGCATGATTGCATATAACAATATTAACGAGATAAATAAGTTTTGGACGATGTTGGGGGTCCAAATACCAGGAAAACTCGTATACCGTCCTGTCCCTGATGCTGATTTTTAAATTTGGAGCTGTCTGTATAAAATTACTTCAATAAAAGTAATTCGATGTAATTTTTTTCCGAAACTGGGACAATTGTTTAATATAAATATTGTGCAAAAAATTAACCTGCACACATTTTTACGGTTGATATTATTTTTTGAACTCTGTCCCTGGGTTTTTCCTCCTTACCGTCCCTCTTGCTAAACTTATACAGAAAATCACTTCAGATGCAGCCACTTAATTTTTTTCAAGTTTTTTCTCATGGAGAAGTATGCTAGAGAAAGAATGTCTAAAATTCTTTGACAGGAAATTTACTGCAAAATTTAAATCAGCATTTAAATATCAATTTCAAGATCGTGGCTTTATTGGTATGTCTTACCGTCCCCAAGGTTTATTTCTGCACTTTTCGAGGTAAATTAAGGAAAAAAAATTATTTAATCCAATGTTAACAACTGTTTCTAGAAATCAATGAACATTGTGGCTATCACTTAACATGATTTTCCTAAAAATAGGTGATAATTTTCCTTACCGTTCCATCCTTACAGTCCCTTTTTTCCTATACCTATTTTTTTTTTTTCAAAAAAAAATTATGGCCATTTTTTTCCCCATTCTGACCAAAATATCAGAGTTCTAACTTTTTACGACTGCTATTTCATCTTCACCTAACACTTCAATTATAATGGCTGTTTCATAATAATGGAAGCCATCAGTCCATCAGAAGAAAATAATCCTTTCCAAAGGTATAATCCTTCATTTGGCGCCCCTTCGTTCTAGCGCCCGGGGCACATGCCCCCTCTGCCCCCCCGCCCCCCCCCCCTTAGTTTCGGCCCTGACAGCAGGTCCTAAGCCTAGATCCTTGTGGACCAGGTCTGTACTTTCCCACTGGCAGAATACAAAATTTAAAACTATCCCAGATGATGCTGTTACAACAGAGTGTGGTTTGTTTTTTATAATACTGCTTTACCGAGGCACGTCCTAAAAAAAGGAATCGTCTGCTCATCTATGGAAAATTTTCCCTGATCTCCTGGTAAATTCAAGCAGACACTACGGAATCTGTCGAGAATTAGCTGAACTTTCTATAATTTATTATTTATTCCTGGTGGTTTACTTGCTGTGTCGACAAAATGGAATGAATTTATCAAACTTAAAAATCAATCTCGTGGTATGCATATAACTCATATAAAACTTATATATCATATATGGCATCTATAACTCAGAGCAGAAACATACAGTTCGTTACCTGTGCATATTATATATCTAATACTATCCATTTTAAATAGAAATCATGAATAGTACAAACCTATTAATTTAAAATTGGTCAGCTTTAAAAATGTAATTAATAAAAAATAAATTGCTAAAAACATAAGTTTAAAAAGATCACTTAAATTTTTTTTATATATATATTAGGAATATAGTATCTATTTTGGAAATGGTAAATGCCGGACCCGCACAATTGTGTGGTTCATTTATTTTTCAACTTTTGTGAAGCCTAATTAAATTTATCAAAGACAAAATCAATTAAAATCATGAATAAACTATATGAAAAGAAATATTAAATCCAAGCAAACGTTATAAATCATATTTAAATGAAATTACGACAGTTCATACTTTTTGTCTATTGCTGTCAGATGATATAGTCTTTTTAAAAGCAGAAAATATAACCCTGTATTGTAGATGGTATCCCCTAGTTGTGTCTTATCAAAACATCTAAAGCCAATTAACTCATATAAATGTGCGGATTTGGTTTTAAATCGCACAAAAACAGGAGGTAGTCATTCTCTTTTACTTTAGTAATCGCCCGTACAATTGTTTGGGTCAGGGCTTAAAGGGTTAAGAGACTACTTCAGTCAAGCGGAAACACCAATTCGCCAATGTTAATCCAATAACAGAATTGTTTTAAGGTAACTCGGTTGCATTTCAATATTTTTAAATGATTTTTTTTTATATACTTTCACCTTTCGAGCCGGTATAAACAGTGAAAAGAGTGAAAGTGTCCGCACAAAAAAAAAAAAAAAAAAAAAAAAAAAAAAAAGAAAGAAAGAAAATTAAATAAAAACTTCAACGAACTTAAAATAAAGTAAAAACCGCAATTGCAGAAATTTACCTCAGCTATCCAATGCAAAAGAAAAGTCTTTTTAAAATATAAAAATACAGACGAGATATTTTAAAAAATATATCTCGTTGGATTAACATTAGCGATTCGGTCATTTTGCCTGAAGAGTTATAATTTGTGATCACCTTTAGAACTAAATCTAAGCAGGATTCTTGAAAACAGTGAAAATTTAACTTGTAACTTTTAAAATGCACTCTATTGTTTCTCTCTTTTAGGATGCAAAGACACGGAAATAATATATAGAAGAATGTTAAATAATTGTATGTTAATTTGGTAAATATTATGTTAATACTTTGTATTAGAAACTATTATTTGTAGCTGTGTGAAAATAAACTTTGTAATTTAATAGACTGTATTGTTTTATTATAACTTTGTTCTTTTTATATTCTTGAAACTTTTCAAATATTTTGTTTTTGTGGAATTATATTTAATCAGATTTGTGAATAGGGGCCATCCAGAAATGTCACGCTTGGGGGGGGGGGGGGTTCGTGAAATTGTGACAGTTTGTGACAAGGGGGTGGGAGGGGGTAAGAAGAAGTCTGACATCACACATTTTGGTTAAACATAAGAGGTCTTACTAACATTGCATAGATATTAGAGGACTTACTATTCCCGAGGATGAGTGCGATGCCAAAATGCCTGTGTACTCTATGGACGAGGATATATTTTCTCCAAGGGAGGAAGAGGAAGAGTCGTTATAGTAAATGATTCGGAGTAATTTCTATTTTATGATTTAATATATAATTTTATAAATGTTCATATTAATGTGACAAATGAAATGTTATGGCAATTCCATTTAAGTAAAACTAATATTGAGGCTTCTTCTTCAAAATCAATCTGTTTTAAAGTATTTTGTGTTCATAAAGTAAATATAGGATTTAAAAACCAAATATATTAAATTCCATTTCAAATTCTAAAATACTACTGTTTTCAATTGCTCTTTCATATTAATATTTTATTATTATTGTATATTATGTTTTTTGTTATAAACCGTAATCTTATTTCATACAAAATAAATACACGAATCAGTTTTATTGTTATGCTCACAAATGTCATTAAAACACATAGTTAAAGTTCAAAAATAAAATTTGAAATATGACCTATAACATAGTGCTTTGTTTCTGAGCTGCAAGTATATATTTACGTAATATAGCGTGACATGTGACAAGGGGAGGGGAGGGGGTATGGTGAAGAGTGACATTTTGTGACAAAGGGGAGGAGGGGGGTTAAAAATGTTGAAAAAAAGTGTGACATCATTTATGGATCGCCCCATAGGGAAATTTTATTTTAAAATGAGTTTTTTTTTCCTTCTGGAAGTTAATAAGTTTTAGCAATATATTCCACTCTGGCCAAAAAGAAATGAAAATAAATTATATTTTCTTTAATAAAATTATATATGAAATTAAAATTGAGGGTGTGTGTTTATACTCATCTAGGTTTGCTTTGCATTGGTTATGTAACCACTTATTTTTAGATAGTTTTTAATTACCTTCTAAGAATTAGAAGGGAATACGCAACTGATTGAGAATTGGCGAGTCTAATAAAACTTCTAAACAAATTACGGTATATTATTGAAAGTTATTGGGGCTTACCAGGTAGTTGAATGGTTAGCCCTGTGGCCTCCGATTCAACTATGTCGGGTTTAATTCCTGCGGTTGTGGTAGTATATTTGTGGTGATTTGGAATCTACTTCCCAGCAGCAGAATTTTTTTCTACAGTCTGCAACGCAAGCAGAAACTTTAAAAACAGTCTGCAGAACTTAAGGACAAATGCCCTCTTTCCAATCCCTGATGCACTCAACCCCCCTAATATTTGTGATTAACATAAAAGCAAAGTACTTTTTTAAATAATTTATCTTTGTCCTCAAAATTTTTAACACCACTACCTGAAAAATCTTTCATAAAATTTGGCAAAATTTCTGTGAAGTTAGAAAACAGAATAACAGTAAAAATAACATATGAACACCAATTTCTAAAATTTTTGAAAAGATTGATACAATGTGATAATATCAAAAATTATATATAGATGTGATAATATAGGGGTGAAAGTGCACTAAAGCCACTTTGAAGCAGCAAAACTAATTTTGTAGCAGTAAAATCCATTTTTGTAGCAGCAAAAATCTAATTTTTTAGCAATAAAAGTTGTTATTGGAGCAGATTGAAATTCTTAGAAAATCAAATTTGAGTAATTCATGCAAATACTATAATTCTAATGCAATGTTTTATTTAGCAATCTTAGCTAGTTGTGAAATTCAAAATTTAACATGCTTTCAATCAAAACATGGCTAACTAATATTTAACCTGCCTCTCAGCTGTAAAAAAATCTCTTGAAAACATCAATGTTGCAGCAATTTTTTTCGATATCTGTCGACGATGTTCGCGTTTTTTCGCGATTTTTAGACTTTGTTCGTGTTTTTTCGCGATCTATCGACGATGTTTGCGGTTTTTTCGCGATCTTTCGACGATGTTTGCGGTTTTTTCGCGATCTTTCGACGATGTTTGCGGTTTTTTCGCGATCTTTCGACGATGTTTGCGGTTTTTTCGCGATCTTTCGACGACGTTCGCGTTTTTTTCGCGATCTATCTACGACGTTCGCGTTTTTTCGCGATTTATCGACGATGTTCGCGTTTTTTCCGCGATCTTTAGACGATGTTTGCGTTTTTTTTCGCGATCTTTCGACGATGTTTGCTTTTATTTGCGATCTTTCGACGATGTTCGCGTATTTTTCGCGATCTTTTGACAATGTCCGCGTTTTTTCCGCCGATCCTTTGAAAAAAAATTGCGTGTTCTCCGCGATCTTTTAGCGAAATCCGCGTTTTTTTAGCGATGTTTGCGCGAAATTCTCTTTTTCCCGCGATCTTTCGACGAAATTCGCGTTTCTTCCGCGATCCTTTGACAGAATTCGCGCTTTTTCCGCGATCATTTGTCAGAATTGACGTTTTTTTCCCCGATCATTTGTCAAAATTAACGTTTTTTTCCCGATAATTCGACGAAACTCGCGTTTTCCCGCCATCCTATATGGAGAGCTGCTATTTTTCCGCAGCCCTTTGACGAAATTGGCATTTTTTTCGATCTTGTGACAAAATTTTCGCCATCTTTTGACGGAATTCGCCTATTTTCCACGATCTTTTGACGAAAATCTTATTTTTTAGCGATCCTTCGATAAAATCCGCGTTCTTTCCGCGATCCTTTGACAAAATTTGTGTTTTTTCCGCGAACCTTTGATGACAGTTGCGTTTTTCTGCAATAATTTGACGAACTTTGCTATTTTTCCGTAGCCCTTTGATAAAGTTCGTGTTTTTTCCGCGATTATTTGACGGAAGCCGCATTTTTCTGCCAGCTTTTGACGAAAGTTTCTATTTTTCCGCAGCCTTTTGACGAAATTGACGTTTCCTTCTTGATCTTATGACAAAATTTCGTTTTTTCATCGCAATCTTTTGACGAAATTCACGTTTTGTTCGCGATCCTTTGACGAAATTGGCTATTTTAACTGCAAGCGATTGACGAAATTGTTATTCGGCGAACATTTGTCGAAAATCGTGATATTTACGTTCGAATTTTCGGACTAATGACCGATTTTTTTTTATTTTTAAAGAAATCACCCCTACGTGGATTGACTCATTTAATAATGGGTGTTTCACAATCGCGTGTCTAGAGTTTTCTCCGTGAATTATTTATATTTTAAAGGGAATCGGAGCTTCGTCAATCGCATGTGGCGCGGATCGTATTATTATGGCACATGGCAAATAATTTCTAACAAAATTTTTTTTCTAAGTTTAAACAGTTGAAAAATAGTCTGCAGACCTTCTGAAGAGTCTGCGACGTGCGTCGCAGCGTTGCGCCGATTCTGCGCCCGGGATCTACTTTAAACTATAAGTCCTTGTTTACTCGGTCTATGTAGCATAAAAATGTCAAGCATTTGACAAACCTCCGATTATATGGAATCCTGCACAAAACTCGCACAACCTTCAAAAGTACGACTATTAGCGTACAGATAAAAAATATACAATCAGAACTTGAGTAGAAATGCGGCAACTAGTGACCATTCACCAAAGTTTGGGATGAATTTCATTTTGATACTAAAAATGAATGTTCGAATGTATATTCGATTATGTCCTTAAAAAATAAAGTTATTTTATCATGTTTTGGGGGCATTTTTAACTCAGGGAGCGGGGGGGGGGGGGGGAACTAAATTTTTTTTTAGGTATGTTAAGAGATAGGTATCGTTTATTATTATTATTATTATTATTATTATTTAATGGAATGATTACCATTTGCAAATTGATACGATCATTTGTTACATAGTTACGACAAGTTTTATGAATACGAAGTCGAAAACTATAATTTGGTGCAGGTACCGTAGGTTTTTACAGCAGCAATTGATAGCCATTCAAGAAAATTTATCTGGTAAGAACTTCATTTTGGCACTAGAAATGTAGATGCGATTTGTTCCCCCAAAATAAAGTTGAATCATCGTGGGGTTCTTTTTGAGGAGAGGGGGGGGGGACTTTAACACGCATGGGCGAACATATATTATTTTTAAAATGTCAAATGGGGTATCGTTTGTTGTGAATTTTTTTATTCTGAATCAAATGATATCGCAAGCAAGCCGATACGATCGTTGTTTACAAAGTTAGGCCAGATTATAAGCAGCGGATTTTGGTAAATTTAATGACTTTGAAATAAACTCAAAATTATCCTGATTTTGACAATTGCTATTTTGAAGACATTTAATAGTTTTGAGATGACTTAATACAGGGCTCCTAAATGGTCCGCCAACTGAATACCAATATTATTTTAGAAAAAATTTCTTTTTACATTTTTCTTACAAACCGCCCCGGAAACACATTTGAAAGTTAATTCTAGCGCAAACCTTCCATAAATTTTTCTGTTAAAATTTATTGGTATTCAGTTGGCGGACCATTTGGGAGCCCTGCTTAATATGATATAAAAAACTCTTTTTAAACGTAAAATAAATGTGACAAAACTATGTAAAAAATAAAATATAATTTTCCACTTTGCATTGATAAAATCTTTTATGTAACTTTCTTATAGATGTTCGTATCGACTTGCCGATAATGTAATTCAAATACATACGAAACTATATCCCACTTGACCTATTTAAAAAAAGTTGAATTTCCCCCCCTCGAGCTAAAATGCCCATCAAAAATGCCCCCCCCCCCCCAAAAAAAACACAGTAAAACAATTTTACATTTTGGAGACTCATCGGATCTTAATTTGTAGTGCCAAAACGAGGTTTGTCTCAAGCTTTCGTGAATAGCAATCACTTGTTACTGTAAAAACCTATTTTACCTGCAAAAGACTTTGTATTAATAAAACCTGCCGTAACTTTCTAAGAAATGATCGTATTGACTTGCTGATGATTTCACCTGATTCGGAATTATAAAAAACATTATAAACAATATCCCATTTCACCTACTTATTTATTTATTTTTAGTTACCCCCCTCCCTGAGCTAACAATGCCCCCTTTTGCGCAAAAAGCATGATAAAACAACTTTATTTTTTTAGTACTCATTGGATCTTCATTTTTAGTATCAAAACGAAGTTCTTCCCAAATTTGGGTGAATGGGCATCTGTTGTCTCAAAAAATCCTATTTTACCTGTGTACTACACGCAAAATTCAGAGAATTGACAACATTTCAATGAAATTACTACATATTTGCAGCTATACTTGTCATGACAAGATTCCGAGTTTGCAATTCATTTGCAGATGTTCTGACATGACAATATTGCAAATTTACAATGCGTTTGCAAATAGTCTGACATCGCAATATTACTAGTTTGCTATGAGTTTGCAGTAAGATTGATGCAACAAGATTGCAACTTGCACGACAACTTAGCTTCAAGTTCAAAGTATGGTGACTTCGGAGTTTGCATAATCTTGTTGCAGTCTTGTTATGAACTTTCAGACTTGTCATGCTGAGCTTGCTGCAACATTGCAAATCTGCAAAGTAAGATTGCTGAAAATTTTCTGCAAACTAAAATTGCTATCTGGGCATATACATATACTTAGCAAAGCAGGAATATATTTTATAATTGACGTATTTTATGAAAATTTATATTTTTATCGATTTTGTTGTTGAACATTTTATAAAGAGAATGAACATTAAAAAATTAAAGAGGCTCTTTTTTTTTCTCTTTTTAACAATCGATAACGTGGGTCTAATTATACACTGGGCACAGCAGATATGTGCCCAGGGCCAGAGGCGAATTAACTACCGCGCGGGCCCCTAGTTTTGACTTTTTTTTGTGTGTGTGTGGGCGCACTTCCCTCTCCATCAAAGAGGTATATAAAGGGTGTTTCAAAATACAGGTCTACTCAATATAAATCATTGATGACAGAGACATACAAAAAGTATCGAAATTAAGTACAGCTTTTATGTATGGCATTTGTTTTGTAAGGGATCGTATACATATTAAAATACTAAATTTAATTTTTGTGCGGTTTCGGTGCCATATAAATTATATTTAAAACAAAAAAAAGTTTCCTTCGTCTAAGGAAAAGTGGTGGTAGAGAAATAATAAGACCTTTAAAAAGAATTTGTAAGAATACTCTGAACTGATTTTTTCTAGAACTCTAAATGCTTTATTATTTATTATTTGCGTTTAGTTATTATTTTCATTATATGTATGTTTTTTCAATTTTGAGCTAGTATTTTCTTTGATCATAAGTTATCGCAGATTTAATTTGGTTTTTACCTAAATTAAAGATGAGAGTATGTTATGAATTGGTAAATTAATATGTATATATTTTATACGCACGACTTTGACAAAACGCTGCTGTGATATTTCTTTTTATTTGTTCAACGCGGCTTTTTACTATAGCAACGTAGTTGTTTCTCTTTTCCCCTTTTTCTTACATTTTTATCTCACGAGAAGAGGTTAAAATTTAGAAAATAAAAGTTGGCATCTGCTTTTATTGAGTTGTTAAAAAGAATTTTTTTCGAATGTTTATGTTTTTTATCGTCTTTAGCTAACAATGTTATTTAGAAGAATTCCGCCTATTTTCCTGAAAAAGCATGACGAGAATTTAACAGAGAGCCATTTTAGGATTTATTTTATTTTATTTTATTTTATTTTATTTATTTATTTATTTATTTATTTTTGTGTGTGTGTGTGTGTAAAATACGATGATCCGAATTCAAGGTAAAATTAATCTGTAATTTTGTAAATATGTAAATAATTGTTAGTTCAACATCTCTTCCAATGTCCCATTTCTACTATTTTCTAAGTATGTAAATAAATAAATTTTGTGAGCAAGTGAATCAAGTTTAATCAATTAAATATTTCGAACGCATCATTATGACTTATGTTTAATAACATGCAAAAACTAGGGTTAGAACTTCAAGCGTTGTCCTGTTTCTTAAGCTTGGCACTTAAGATATTTTTTCGTAAAAAAGAAAAATATTTTCGGTTTTTTGGTATATCAGCGTTTTCCACCCATCGTCCACAATTATTTGTTGTGTTTTATACTACCGTTTACAATTTTATTTTTACAATTGTAAACATGTTTACCCAACAAAAAATTTTCCAACATTTAAAATAAATTCGTTTCTAGTGTGGCAGGAGCGTAATTGAAACATCGCTTTGTTTATCTCAATAGCGTTGTGCGATTTTGCGTTGACCTTAGATTTAACCCTTTATCTACTGACGGTACTTATAAGTACCATTAAAATAACTTGTTATAAAATTCATTTAATACATCGATTAGTTGTAATGCGGTTTAAAATGAGTTATAGATAGATTACTTGTTCCAAAAGATTATTGGTTACACAAAACAAAAATATTTTTAAAAGATGATTTCTTTTGCCTCTGCATCTTTCTTGGCGTTGGGTGGGGGGAAGGGGGGGGGGAGAAATTTTTCAATTGGGAAATGTTTCTATAGTAAGAACTTTATATTTGTACATTTCCTAATTCTACAAAATACTAATAAAAATATTTAAAATAAAAGATTTGATTGGAGTTATAAATATTGCACAAAATCCCTATAAATTCAAATTTAACGAATCCTTCTAAAATGTATTAAATGATTATGTAAATTTTCTAATGTAGTCTAACCAATTCACGAACAATGCTTTAGAAGGTGAAATTTTCATGGATGCATAATCCAGTACATAAAGGGTTAAGCAGCACAAAGCGATTAATGGAATATAATATCCTATATAATCGCTTTGAAGTAGCATACAATTAGTGGGAGATGGAGACACAGGAATTGGAAGGAATTGAATTGACAAATAAAAATTTATTCATTTAGAGACTGCATGTGCAGACTCCACTTTAAAAAATAAAAGAAGAATTGATGAAAGTGTGACGGCTGTAACACTGGTTTATATGATAAATAAAAGTACTCTATACACTTTCTGGGGTCCGTTGTTTAAATAAAATTACAGTGAGCTTCGAAATGCAGATTCTTCTTAAGATTGCCTTTTCAGTTAATAATGCCTTTTTTTGTAAAGTTTCTTTATTGCACGTTTAACCTAAAGTAAACATTTCGCGTTTGCTATTCCTCTACAAAGGGTATAAAGTTTAAAGCTCTTTATCATTCTGGAAATCTTTCTGCTTATCTCAGTGATAAATGATCAGTCTTTTAAATGATCCCTGCAAATTTTCAATTTCCTTCCCTACCTTTAAAGTCACTAGTAATACTTTAAATTTCCAAAACTATTTAATTTATAGAAAACTTTCTGGCTTTGCTGTAAAAATAAATAATAAATTTTCTAATCGCTCCACCCTCTCACAGCATACAGCTTAATCTTAAAAAAAAAAAAAAATATTCTGCCCTATTTTTTACTTTGAATTAACAATAAATAGACAACCGTCTAAATCCTTTTTTCCCAATAAGGTGATGCCCCCCGCCCTCTCCTCATTGCTGCAGAAGCACACAAATTTAAAATTTTAATATACAGTGAAACCTTTCTGTAAGGGTCACCCGCGATTCGATTGAAAATTGGCCCCTTATGAGAATTGGCCCTTGAATAGGGGTGACCAAATTTTTCATTTCTCTTTCTTTTTAGCCCGAGGTTTTTAAAATCTGCATAGTCTTTCAGTAGGTTCTCTTTGTTCTTAACAATATTATTTATTTGATTCTTGCTGCATTTAAACTGTGAAGCCAATTTTCTTGCAGATGTTCCTTGATCATGACAATTCACAACTTTGATTTTTTTCATTCAAATCTAAATGTACTCTTTCGCTAGATTTGGGTACCATAATTTTAAATTTTACATAAGACAGGGCATAAAATTTCTAGTGAAAAAGTTGTGCTACAATATGCATTCACAGTTTTAGTTAATGTGAAATCCGTTTTTCTAGATAACCTTTTATCCTTTGTATTCCCACAACTGAGGGTCAAGTTTCCCTTCCAAACTAAGCAGGTTGAAATGTCAAACAAAGCGTGAGGAACCCTGTTTGTCTCACTTGTGGAAACTTTTGTGATCCTTCATTGTGTTACTAAATCCCCCCCCATCCCCCCTGCCTTCTTTGTTGCAAGTGCAGTTGTTTCCTGAACTCTTATCTTTTGGTCCAGGAATTCAATACACCTGTTTAGAATTTAAGGCACATGTGAAAAAAAAGACTTTTATGATGGGTTGGTGCAGGTGGCCCTTGAATAGGGATGTCCTTTCAAAAAAGTTTCACCGTAATTCTTTAAAGCCTGGTTTTTATTTTGATGTAAACATAAATAAATAATCAAATCATAACGCGCTTCAAAAAAATGTTGTATGACTATTGACTATAATTAAATTGATTAAAGGCCTCTTTTTTTTTACCCGGCCGAAAAGAAGGGTTATATGTTTCACGCGTATCTGTGTACGTGGATTTCTTTATACCCTCGAAAAATCCCAACGGTTGGATGAATTTTTATGTATGAGGTCTCTATCGATTTGTCTTAACGGCCCGAAGGTTATAGGCTAGGTTTTGTTTTTATAAATTCAAAATGTCAGCCGTAGAATACAAAATGGTGGTAGAGACGAAAAAAATTTACGCACCCTATTGAGTGGCATATCATTGGATAGGTCTTTCAAAATGAAGACGATGTTTCATTGACTATTTTACAGTCAGAAGCTCCGTTAAAATATTATACAACCTGTAATTTGTGTATGTAGGATATCTAGCTTTACTGCAACTCTAACCAACATGGACCTCATCAAAACAGTGTTTATAGATAGGAACTAACAATTAAACAGAACTTAAAACTCATCAATACAAGTAAATAAAAAAAAATAGGTAAGTAATATAAACAAGTAATATAACAAAAATATTTTAAGTCAATTCCTACTTAGGTCAATAAGAGATTTTTTTTTCTCCCACTCTTCTTCCTCTTGAGTGGCGCTTAGAATGCCTTGATCAAGAAGAGGGCTCTCTCGGTCTTAAAATACATTGATCAAGAAGAGGGCTCTCTCGATTATTGAAAATTAATTAATTTAATTTAATTAATGAATTAATATTTGAAAAAAAAAACTGGATTAACATCAAGTGTCATCCACTACAAGTTAAAAAAAATTATTTGAGCTTGATTGGATGAATAATAAGTATTTTATTAACGATTGAAAATTTGAACAACATAGAGTATGAGCTAATAGTAGGAATTGAAAAAAAAATAGTTTCACATTGATGAGAAATAATTAATTAATTCGCTTTTTACGCAGTCGGGTTTTTTTGATTTTTTTTAAATTTAATTGTTTCTTAAGAGATATGTTTTAGTATCAGAAACAGTTAATAATCATTGCTTGCGAGTGTTACTGTGGAAATATTTAGCACAAATGTGTGGACTGTTCCCAGATAGCATGAACAATTGCAGCAAGATTAATTTTTTCTTGATATTTTCTTGTCACGACAAATTTGAAGTAATAATATTGTCGCAAGGACACTACTAGGTAGACGGAATGTAATCAATCGCTCCCTTGCAACGCAATTTTGCTCTAAACGTGATACAACATCGTCATAAAATAACGACGGAAGCGAAAAATTGCTTTTGTTGGAAGGAGAACAGATATAAAAAAGCGCATGCGCGGAAATTTGCATCCAAAGACAAAATTACGACACTTCCTTCCCATGATTAGCGAATCATTGTCCGGGATCTAGATAAGTTTTTCACTGTTAACCAAACGAGATTGACCAGTCAGAAGCCTGCATTTTTTCTAACTTTTTTGCTGTTTGTAAAAATGCAGGCTTCTGATTGGTCAATCTCGTTTCGCTAACAGTGAAAAATCTACTTAGATCGACCAGTTTAGTGTTGAAGACCCAGATATAAAGGTATTATTTTAATTATTGAAATGTGATTATTTTTTTGTAAAGGTTGGTGCAGTTTCTTATGAAAATTCTGATAAATTAAAAAGTTATGCTTATTTACTGAGGTTTTGGTCCATGTTAAACCAATGTTGAAAATTTAAATTTTTAAATGATTTTTTCTCAGAGTTTCTCAGATATCGTTTTAATAAATATGCCTTTTTTTTTTCTTCATCTTTCACGCTGTTCGAGCAGTGTTGAATTCAGACATTGTAATCTGGGAGCAATTTCAGTGGCGGGGGGGGGGGGGGCATTTTTGAGATCTGGTGAGGAAATTACACTTTTGTTCATAAAAAAGCATAAAATCTCAAACCTTCGGGAGGGTAACTCAAGGTTCTGGGGGTAATGTACCCCCCGCCGGCCAACACTGAATTAAACACTGCGTTTTAGTGTAAGATTTTTAAATTTAAATTATGTTTTCATTGCCATTAAACCATTTTTTCTACATAAATATAAAGTATTTTAAACAGTTTCTTAGTTGGCTATTCTCCAAGATTCTTAACAATTCTATTGTACCCTGTTTTCTAATGTTTATTATTTTTTATTAAAATTATTAACAGTATTTTCTACCGGTGTCAGTTTTATTTAATTCTTTTAAAATTTCTCTTTTCTTTTGACATAACTGCTTGTTAATCGGATGTGTATAAGTCATTATTTCGAAATTTTTCTTACATTTTAAATATGAATATTTTGAAATTGTTCATTTTTCGCGTCAGAAAACCAGGGCTTGAATTGTACCGGAGCAAATCGGAACAATATTCCGGTTCGTTAAATTATGCCAAATATTGCTCTGGTTTGTAAATAATTATGGTAAATTATCGTTCAGATTTTTTGAATTAACTAAAATATATTATTGTTACAGTTTTATACATGCATCTTTTATTGTGCTGTCTGTAACTTTTTTTGATTATTTTGAATTTTGAATGCATTTTTTAAAATATTTTTTGTATTGTTAGACATAAATTTGCCGAAAATTGAAAAAGAAAAAAAGAAGTTAAACTTTTAAAAATAGTTTTCCTATTCGTAATTTTTCCTTTTCGAGCCTTGCCGAAAGCAATTTTACTAAAACTTGATTTGTGAGTTTTTTTTTTTTATAATGAATTGGAGCTAAATAACTAAAATGCATTGAATAGTCACATCAATCACCCCCCTCCCCCTCCAAAAAAAAAAAAAGAGTTATAAAATAGTTTTGTGTGATAATTAAAACTTTGGACACCTTAACACCAACATAGTCTAAATCTGACAGTAATAATATAACAATGAGATTAAGATGTCGAAAGTTTCAATTATCACACAAAACTATTTTATACTATTAAAATGATATGTTGGTTTCTTTATTTATTTGTTTTATTATTAAAGATGATTCGTTTTGTATTATTTTTTACATGTACAAAATTGTTCAACTGCATTTTTATGCGTTATCATTTTCTATGATAACAATCTTTCATAAAAAATAAAATTCAAGTGCCGACACTAGTCACTCTGAGAAACACTCCAGCTAATGTAAATCATATGGACAGTTCTTTACAGATTTCGGGCACACATTTTAATATTTTTTTCATGGGATACATCTGTTTGATATCTATTGTTGGGAAATTGTACTTATGCAGTGTTGAATTCAGATAATTTTCTCCAGGGGGGGGGGGGGGGATTTCACTTTTTGACCATTTAAAATACAAAATCTCAAATCTTTCGAGGGGGACATTTCATTAATTCGGGGGGAATGTATCCCCCGGGCCACCTCTTGTATTCACCACGGCTTTCAATTTTGAAACCGGTTCTGAAAATGAAACTGTCCTCACATAAAAGAAAACTCTAATAAAATTTTAAAAAGTAAATGTCGGGTATTACCGCTCAATCGATGGTTATTTAAATAAAACGATAAAAAAAAATTCCTTAAACTTTTATGCAAATTAGTTGATTGTAAACTGTTCCTTATGCTTTGGAGTTATACTTCGTTAATAAAATATTGATTTTTTTCTCTAAATTTGACTAGCTATTCATGTTTTCCCTTAAGTGACCGCCATTCCCCTACTTTCCCCTACAGCTATACCCAACCCTACATTGTATAGTTTTTTAGAAAGTCTTATTCTTTTAGCAACGATTTTTTTAATAATACAGTTAATAATTTATATATTTATTGTACGGAACCATCTGAGCGCGAGTAATACTCACACTTGACCGTATTTTTTTTTTTTAATTTAAATATAGAACATAGGTATCTACCTACCTACTTTTAAAAATCAATATTATTGTTTCATGAAATGCTTTTGTTTTAAGTCTTAACCCTTAACCCCTGTTAACGGTCTCACAGACCGCTACTATATTCAGTTTTCACAGTTTAACTTGTAATTTTCAGTTTAACTATTGATGTTGGTTTAATTTTGATTCATTTGGAAACTTAGTAATATCGCTAAAGACATCTAAATAAGGGAATTTTTATTGTAATAGCCCTTTATATAAAGTTTAGCGCAGAAACAGTATCTTACGAGTCAGTCAACCTTTTTTTTATTCACTCTAAGATCAAGCGTTCTCGGACATCGCTCACAGCATTTATGGAACATTTTTTGTCAGAGCAGTTAAGGTTTAACCGCTGTTTGTGGTCATACTGACCGCTGTTTTTTTCGCGGTTTAAGTTGTAATTTTCAGTTTAACTATAGATTAGTGGGATTTACTATAGATTCTAATTTAACTATACGTATTAAATTCTTCAGGTGTTACGCTAGAGAACTAACGCTACTAACGCTTGAGACTTCTGATTAGGTGAATTTTAATTATAGTAGTCCTCGCTCACAGTATTTATGCAATAATTTTTGTCACAACAGTTACCGGTTAACTGCTATTTGCGATCTTACAGACCGCTCTTTTTTTTTTTTTTTTTTTTTTTTTTTTTCATGGTTTAACTTATAATTTTCAGTTTAACTTTTAACTGATGTAACAGTAATCATCACATAACTACTGTGAAGTGGTCTATGAGACCGCTCTATCGAAAGATGAATAAAAGGCGCGATTAACTCGTAGGATGGTGATTTTGTACTAAACTTTTTATGCAGGGCTGTTATAATTAAAATTAACCTATTCAAAAGTCTCTGGTGATAGCACTAAAGTTCCAAATTAAACAATATTTTAATAATGTTTAAAAATTGCAATTTCTCACGGAAGTATAATTTAACGGAATGTCGGTTGATGGTGGCATGTGCCTAAGGCGCATCCCAAACTGAGACGACAAGCGACATGTAGCCGCAACATGTAGCGCAAAAACTGGTCGAAACAAAGGACGAAGTTGTTTTAAATCAGTTTTTCCAGCGAATTCAAGCGACATGTCTTATGTGTCGCTAGTGTGTGACTTGCCTTATTTATCAATCACCAAACAGACGCCAGCTATCGCGGCAGGCGTGGCTATGGTAATCGAAAAATACCCCATTAAAAAGGAAAAGCATAGCAATACGACTACAGAAAAAAGTCGCCGTCCGTTCGTGATAACATCATTATTTGTAACAGAGTAGTCTTTTTCAAGCAGGATATATTTACCATGTTTTTAGAGGCTGCGAAGTCTGAATGGTGGTTGCTGAGTTTAGCTCGTTATATGGTTATTATGTTGACTAAGTTTGGAAATTTCAAACGTTATTTATTTATTATTATTATTTTAATTATGCCAAGTTAAATAAGAGGTTAACTTTATTATTGTACGATTTGCCAGAAGCAATTTCCACATTGTGAAGTCTGGCTTGACTGAAAGTTTGGCAAAAAGATCTATGGCTTATTGCCTGCAAAAATAGATTTATTTCTACTGGAAACCTTTAATGTTTTATTACATTTCGAGAATATCACCCTTAAACATCTACTTCACTCCAGCGGAAACGATAGCTCGCTAACAGGACATATTATTAAAAATATCTCGTTTGCATTTCAATATTTTTAAATGACTTTTTATATACTTTCACTTTTAGAGCCAATGAAACTGCCCACATCAATAAATAAATAAAATAAAATAAATAAATAAATAAATAAAATAAAAACTTCAACAAAATTAAAATAAAATAAAAAACGACAATTTCAGAAATTGACCTCAGCTATCGAATATAAAAGAAAAAGTATTTTAAAAATATAAAAATACAAACACTTATTTTAAAAAATATGTCCCATTGTATTAACATTAGCGTGAGGAGTTCTAATTTGTGATGGCCTTTAGAACTAATTGTAAGTAGAATTTTTTAAAACTGTAAAAAATTATTAATACATGGAAATTATTCTAAAGAGAAACATTCGCATTGCATACAATATTTCAAATGTCAATCAAATTTCAAAGTAATTGCTTAAGAGGTGCAAAGGCCAACTTAGTGAAAAAGTTTCCATGCCGGGACTCGAACCCGGGCCATCAGTATAGCGCACTGACGTTCTACCGACTAAATCACATGGAACGATACCCAGCCTGGAATCTCCAGGCTGGGTAAATGCCTCACGTTTTGGTAAAATGCCTCTCAAAAAAGGTTTTTATTAAAAAAATCAATTTTTTTATTGTTTTAGGGAAAAAGTATCTAGAAATTCAGAAAGTAGACAAAATTTGCAACAAGTAAAATAGATGACATTATGACGTAGGGTGAATGGGGAGGGGGTGATTTGCCTCAGAACATGCGTCGCGGTGCTGCGTATACTAAGTTGCGCAATTCCACTTAACCACTCACATCGTTTACATTCGCCCTCCCGTCTCCCCTCCGAGCTTTCCCTATAAGGTTTACTTTAAGATTTCTGGGTGGCTGAATCCGAATTTTTAACTTCCCCCAAAATTCTCCCCTCCCCCCCCCAAAAAAAATAGTTGTTTTTAAATAAATTTTTTTATTGTTTTAGGGGAAAAGTATGTAGAAATTCAGAAAGTAGACAAAATTTGGAACAAATAGGATATATGACATTATCACGTAGGATAAACGGGGGGAAGGGGGCTGCCTCGGAACATTCCTCGCTCGCTGTTCTCAAAAATCAATTTTTTTAAAAAAAAAATCAATTTTTGGGGGGGTTGCTGGGGGAAATTTTGATGGGAAGTTACAAATTCGGATTCAGCGACCCAAAAATTATAAAGTGAGGCGAAATCCAGAACTAGCATTAATTTTTCCAGGTAAAATCCCTATTGCCTGGACTTGCATAACTTAGTGCACGTAGCGCCGCAGTGCATGTTCAGAGGCAGCCATCCCCCTCCCCGTTCATCCTACGTCATAATGTCATGTATCCTATTTGTTGCAAATTTTGTCTACTTTCTGAATTTCTACATACTTTTCCCCTAAAATAATAAAAAATTTAGTTTTAAAACAACTATTTTGGGGGGATTGTGGAGGTGGGGGGGGGGGAATTTTGGAGGAAGTTAAAAATTCGGACTCAGCGACCCACAAAACTTAAAATAAACCTTATAGGGAAAGTTTGGAGGGGAGACGGGAGGGCGAATGTAAACGATGTGAGTGGTTAAGTGGAATTGCGCAACTTAGTCTACGCAGCACCGCGGCGGATGTTCTGAGGCAGATCCCCCCCCTCCCTCCTCTCCATTCATCCTACGTCATAATGTCATGTATCTTATTTGTTGAAAAATTTGGCTACTTTCTGAATTTCTAGATACTTTTTCCCTAAAACAATAAAAAAAAATTGATTTTTTTAATAAAAAACCTTTTTTGGGGGGCATTTTACGAAAATTTGGGGGGGGGGGGGTTGCCGGGGGAAATTTTGGTGGGAAGTTAAAAATTCGGATTCAGCGACCCCAAAAACATATAGTAAGCCTTTTTCCAGAACTACCATGAATTTTGCTAGGTAGAGCCCCTATGAGGTCTCTATTGCCTGGACTAAAAGTAAAAAGGATTTTATTGAATCATTCTTCACAATTTTGTTTATGGATGGAAGACCAGCTAATAGTACTGATTATGAAAAGAATTGTACCACTTGAAAAGTTCACTGCCCCCTGTGTTCTACAAAACAAGATAGTTGAACTTCCCTTTAACGAAATTTTCTGCTGAACCTTGACTTTGAACACCATTAACATACAAATAATTCTCTATGTTACGGAAAATACATTCTATATAACGAAGTATATTCCACTTTCGTGCGTGTAGAACGTTCAAAATGAGAGATTGCTATTGCGATGAAGGTATGAATTTATTTCAGCGTATTGTATGAAAATGAAAATTTTTATTTATTTAATCATTTCCATTCAAAGGAAAAAATTATAAAAGCCTTCGATACAATAAGAAGGAGATTCCAGTTTCACAAGAATTTAACTGATGAATTGTTCGGGTATATTAATACATGGAAATTATTCTAGAGAGAAACATTCGCCTTGAATACAATATTTCAAATAAAAATCAATTTTCAAAGAAATTGCTTAAGAGGCGCAACATATAATAGCCAACATATAATAGTGAGAAATTTTCCAGGCTTGGTATCGTTCCATGTGGTTTAGTCGGTTGAACGTCAGTGCGCTATACTGATGGTCCGGGTTCGAGTCCCGGCATGGAAACTTTTTCACTAAGTTGGCCTTTGCACCTCTTAAGAAATTACTTTGAAATTTGATTTTCATTTGAAATATTGTAAAAATTTAACTTGTAATTTCTTTAAATGCACTCTTTTGTTTCTCTATTTTAGGATTCAAAGACATGAAACAATTATAGAGAAGAATGTTGCATAATGTTAATTTGGTAAATACTATACTTTGTTATTATTGTTATCATGCTGTGTTGACTGTGAACTGTGTGAACTATTATCTGTAACTGTGTGAAAATAAACTTTGTAATTATGTTAGCCTGTACTGTTTTATTCTAACTTTGTTCTTTTTAAATTCTTCAAACTTTTCAAATATTTTGTTGTTGTGGTTTTATATTTATTCAGATTTGAGAATAGGGCAATTTTAATTCTAAAATGAGTTTTTTCTTTTCCGAGAAGTTTCAGTATTTTAGCAATATATTCCACTTTGGCCATAAAGAAATTAAAATAAATTATATTTTCTTTAATAAAATTATATATGAAGTTGAGATTGGGGGTTGTGTTTATATTCATATAGTTTTGTTCAAAGTGGAATGTTAGCCGGGCGCAAATCTCGCCTATAGCATCTTTTTTTAAAACTGCCTGCAGCATTTTTTATTGTTCGCTTAGTAAACTAAAAACAGTGCTTCGATGTTGAAATTTAATGGTTTGGTTTATGGTATTATTTATTGTTTTACTGTTTTATAAAAATTAAGTGAAAATTAAGTATTTTAGATTAAAGTTACGTATTTTAAATAAAATAAGTGAAAGGATTATATTTTTAATGAAATAGGGAAAAAAAATGCGATGCGATTTTGGATATTTGGCGATTTATCACCTGCACCCGGTTAACATAAAAATACAGATTTCTTTATTTCTCTATCAGAATCTTCCGATTTGTCGAATGCTTAAGCAAGTAAAATAAATTATAACATGCAATAATTACCATATATTTTAGGGAGAACCAAACGACTCGCCAGGGATGGCTAGTTTTGCAAGAAATTAGAATTTCTTGATTGGCAGCTATGTCTTGATATGATATGATACTATCATATCACATCATGATATGATAGTTATGTCTAAACTAAATTTATTTCCTAATTGCGTGAAATTTATTAGGAAAAATAGAAATTTAAGCGCTAATATATTCTGATATAATAAATTATTAATCAAATTAGACATATAATACAGTTTGCTTTGAATTGGTTATGTAAATGGACTACTGGTTTTTAGATAATGTTTTCAATTACTTTCTAAGAACTAGAAGTATATGCAGTTAATTGAGAATTGGTGTGCCTAATAAATCTCCTAAGCAAATTAAAGTACATTATTGGAAGTTATTGAGGATTACCTACCAGGTAATTGAATGGTTAACACCGTGGCCTTCCATTCAACTATGTCGTATTTAATTCCTAGGTGTGGTAGAGTATTTGTGGTGATTTGGAATCTACTTTAAACTATAAGTCCTTGTCTACTCAGTCTATATAGCATAAAAATGTCGAGCATTTGACAAACCTTCGATTATATAGAATCCTGCACAAAACACGCACAACAATGAAAAGTACGACTATTAGCGTACAGGTAAAATATACGAGGTGCATTCAAGTTCTAAGGGCTCCGATTTTTTTTCTAAGTAACTACTCACCCGAAAACTATGAAACTGGTGTTACTTCTCGACGTAATCTCCCTGCAGACGTACACATTTTTCACAACTTCGACGCCATGATTCCATGGCCGCGGCGAAGGCTTCTTTAGGAGTCTGTTTTGACCACTGGAAAATCGCTGAAGCAAATCGTGCTGTTTCACCCGCACATCGGGTTAACGTTACGTAACATTTTCTTCGCGAAAACAACTTTGAAGTGATTTCTCATGCTCCCTACTCACCTGACCTGGCTCCTAGTGACTTTTGGCTGTTTCAAATAATGAAAGACACTCTCCATGGCCGCACATTCACCAGCCGTGCTGCTATTGCTTCAGCGATTTTCCAATGGTCAAAACAGACTCCTAAAGAAGCCTTCGCCGTGGCCATGGAATCATGGCATCGACGTTGTGAAAAATGCGTACGTCTGCAGGGAGATTACATCTAGAAGTAACACCAGTTTCATAGTTTTCGGGTGAGTACTTAGAAAAAAAATCGGAGGCCTTAGAACTTGAATGCACCTCATATATACCAAAAATTGAATAATATACGACAACTGATGGCCATTCGCGAAAATTTGGGAAGAACTTCGTTTTAACACTAAAAATGAAGATCCGATGAGTCATCAAAAAATAAGGTTCTTTTACCATGTTTTGGGAGCATTTCTAACTCATGGAGCGGGAGGGGAAAGCTGAAAATTTTTTAAGTAGATCAAGAGACGGGTATCGTTTATTATGTTTTTTTAATCGAATGATGCCATTTGCAAATCAATACGATCATCTGTTACATAGTTTCGTTAAGTTTTATGAATGTAAAGTCGAAAATTATACTTTAGTGCAGGCAAAGTAAGTTTTTACAGCAGCAACTGATAGCCAATCGCAAAAATTTGTTAAGAACTTTGGCACTAGAAATAAAAATCCGATGAGTCCCTTAAAAAATGAAGTTCTTTCATCAAGTTTTTTTGTGAGGAGGGGGGGGGGGAGGAGACTTGAACCTATTTTTAAAAGGTCAAAGGCGGTATCGTTTGTTATGAATTTTTTCATTCTGAATCAAATGACACCGCACGCAAGCCAATACGATCATTATTTACAAAGTTACGGCAGGTTATAAGTAGTGGATTTTGGTAAATTTAATGACTTTGAAGTGAACTCAAAACTATCCTGATTTTATTTATTGCTATTTTGAGGACATTTAATAATTTTGAGATGACTTAATATGATATAAAGAACTTGTTTTGAACGTAAAATAAATGTGACAAAAGTATGCTCAAAAATAAAATATAATTTTCCACTTTGCATTGATAAAAACTGCAGTAACTGTCTTACAAATGATCGTTTCGACTTGCGGATAATGTTATTCAAATCGGAATTAAAAGATACATACGAAATGATATCCTACTTGCCCTATTTAAAAAAAGTTGAATTTTGCCCCTCTCGAGCTAAAATGCCCCCCCCCCCCAAAAAAAAAAAAAACTCGGCAAAACAACTTTACATTTAGGGACACACCGGATCTTAATTTCTAGTGCCAAAACGAAGTTTATTTCAAGCTTTCGTGAATAGTTGTTACTGTACACATCCTATTTTACCGCCCCACCAGTGGCTGAGAGGTTCTGCTCTCGAAACTGGTAGACGGGAAGTGCTGGGTTCGATCCCAATCGCGCCCGTCGGCCTAATCGTTCAGAGTTTTCGTGGTTTTCTTCGAACCATGGATTTCCATGCGTTAATACGGGTTAGGTTCCCTTAGAAAGACCCCCACGAAGGGCACTCCTCCTCGGGCCTATATCCCTAGTGTAGATAATCGGCCGTCACAAAATCAACCAACCAACCTATTTTACCTGCAAAAGTATAATTTTTGGCTTTGTGTTCCTAAAACCTGCCTTAACTTTGTAAGAAATTATCGTATTGACTTGCTGATGATTTCACCTGATTCGGAATTAGAAAATACATAATAAATAATATCCCCTTTCACCTACTTAAAATTCTTTTGAGTTACCCCCTTCCCTGAGCTAAAAATGACCCTTTTTGCCTACAGAACATGGTAAAACAAACTTTATTCCTTTAGTACTCATCGGATTTTCATTTTTAGCATCAAAACGAAGTTCTTCCCAAATTTTGGTGAATGCACATCTGCTGTCTCAAAAAATTCTATTTTACCTGTAAACGCAAAATTCAGAGAATTAACAACATTTCAATGAAATTACTGCATATTTGCAGCTATGCTTGTCGTGAACTTGTCATGACAAGATTCCGAGTTTGCAGATGTTCTGACATGACAAGATTGCAAGTTTACAATGCGTTTGCAAATAGTGTGACATCGCAATATTACTAGTTTGCTATGAGTTTGCAGTAAGCTTGATGCAAGAAGACTGCAACTTGCACGACAAGTTAGCTGCAAGTTCAAAGTATGGTGACTTCGGAGTTTGCATAATCTTGTTGCAGTCTTGTTATGAACTTTAAGACTTGTCATGCTGAGCTTGCTGCAACTTTGAAAGTCTGCAAAGTAAGATTGCTGAAAATTTTCTGCAAATTAAAATTGCTATCTGGGTTGGTTTTTTCACAAGGTTTGATTTTTGCATTCACTAAGCAATTTGTCCGCTTCCGCTTGGGTGTACACAACTCACTCATTGAGTTCCACAAACTCAAATGAGATAAAGGATGACAATTAGCACTTTTAGGTCTAAGCCCGAATGTCACTCGGCTTGCCATTTTCGGTGAAGCGACCGAAATCCAAGAGTCTCTCGGGTTCAGCTTATAACTCTATGAGCTATACAAGTACCTACTATATAAGTTTGCGGTCTTTTCAGGTATTATCTACGAACCTTTTAATTAAAAAGAAAAAATATGTGGCAGCACTAAACAGAAGTAAGTATATGAAAATATCTAGAATCAGAGCTTAATTCGAACTTATTGTGAACCTTGAAGTGTTGCTCTTTGTGCTTTGAAATGTACCATACTAAAGCAACTTTTAATAAATAATGTTCATATACAAATAAAACCAATTTTCATATATTTGTACAACATTTGGGGTCTATACTTTATAAATATTTTGAGGACTAAGAAAAAAAAAAAGAGATCTCTTTTAGGAAGTGTAGAAGGAAAAAAAAATGAAATTAAAAATAATAATTTCTCGAGATGGTATTTTAAATAAACGACGAATTCGTCCAATGTCCATAGACTTTGCATTAGTGAGGGGAAATCGGAAGCTGAGTGACTAACCCACTTAAGACATTTTTTTTGGTAGAAAAAAAAAAGACACTCGATTCTTTGTAGAGTTGCAAAGGGTGAAAAAAACCGGTTTTATTCCCGGAAATAAACCGGGTTTTTTGAGAAGGAAATTTTGAAAATTTCCGCGAACTTTCAGAAAATTTTGAGCTTGAAAATTCTTTAATTTATTATTTTCAATTATTTTTGATGATTTCAATTTTTGCCAATGTTAACAAAACTAATTACATATAACAAACAACAACAAAAAAATTGCACGTTTACATGAAAACTAACGAAATACAGGCTTGCTGCAGAAATATTAAGGAACAGAAATTAAAATATCATAAGTAATTTGGTTTTTTAATCGTCTATAAGTAAAAAGTGAAAGATGCAGATGAGAAATTCATTTTCCCTCGCATGAATAGAAACTTCACCTCTCTTCTTCGAATCAACGAATGTAAACAAAAAAGAAAATTAACACGATTAAATGAAATCAATGCAAAAATAGAAAGTAACTCGTTTGAAAATTAATGTAAAGTATGCCTGAATAAGATATATGCGAACCAACAGAAACTTAAAAAAAGTATTTTTTTAAAGAAACATTCCTATCCTCACCTATTTACAGCCACCATTATTGTAAAACTAATAAATTATAATAATTTATAAAGACTTAGACTGTAAAATCATAAGTTTTGTGAATTCTTAATTGTAAAATCTATCTTTTTGGAACATTCTTCCCTGAAATTTCTTTAAAATAAAAATTTCAAATTGAAAAATAACTGGTTTTGTTTATCTTCAAAACTCCTTCAAAATTTCCAATATATCTCAAAATTCCGGGTTTGTTCCTCAAAATTCCGGGTTTGTTCCCCAAAATTCCGGGTTTATTCCCCAAAATTTCCGTGTTTATTCCCCAAAATTTCCGGGTTTATTCCCGTGCCTCAAAATCTGAGGGTTTTTTGCAACTCTAATTTTTTGGCACTTTCAGCGTGAGCGTATTCCATTTTTAGTCTCCTCATTTAATCTACTATAACTTGTTTGGTGGGATGGAAGCGGGGTTAAAAATTATCCACATTTATTTAGAGTTCTGCTCGTGCGGATTCTGATTTCTTGAGGAAACGCCACCGAAGCACACACAAAACATTAAAATGTGAATTATATAAAGCTGCAAGAGACGAGCGTCTGGGGAGAGAACGACTTCTAATAGTAGCACTTAGAAAAAATTCGGCTCCCGTTTCAACCGGTAAGAAAGGGAGAAAACAGTCTGCGTTCTTCTTTTAACCTTGTGTAACTTTCCCTTTTCGTTTGCATTTATTTTTGGGTTATCGGAACATTAAAATTATAAATAAAAAATGTCGAATGTTAAATTTTATAATTTGATTTTTAGAAAAAAATGATTTTTTTCAAAAATAAATAACATAATTTTAAAAGGAAATAAATAAAAAAGAAGAATGTCTGTTATTTATATAAAAACCTTTTATATATAAATCTGTAAAAATTATTTTTATAATTAAAGCTTCATATTTTAATATTATAATATTTTATTATATATATATATATATTAACATATTTTAAAAAGATAAGTAGATTTGTCAATTCTGCAATATATTTATATATAATATAGTTATTTGGCAATTAATATTATATGATCCATAACAGAAAAAGACCTAAGTTAGGTATGATTTTAAATGCTCTGCATATCTTTTAAATTTAATCTTCAAACCCTTAAAATTCTCTTTTAATTAATAGTTTTTCTGTAAATTTTTAAAGTTCCCTTAATGCTCCGCTCAACAAACTAAAAAGATTCCAATAGCAACTTCTCCCAGCCAGTTAAATTCCTTCCTTCTTAACTAAGCTCCTCCTCTTTTCCCCTGCACCATTAAATAGACCCGCTTTCCGAGCGGATCGCCATTATTCCCCCAGACTCAGCTGTGGACGGTGCTCCCAATCCGTGGTGAATCGATGTCTCAAAGGGCCTTTTTCAAAGCCAAATGTCTGCGAACATCTGTGCAGCCATGGTAGCCTGGACGCGAATTTCGAAACTTCCCTCATTTGGACCCCTTTGGCGAGAGAAGCATTTCGAGATGAAATTCAAAATGTGGAACAGAACTTGCTTCGGCGCGTGCTTCTCGCGATTGTTGTTCATTGCACATGCACGCATATCCGCATATACAAAGAAGCACAAGTATTTAGAAAATTTATTATGGAGCACTGTTACTATAAATTTAATTATTTTTTATTTGTCGTTTGGGGAAAGGGTGTTACTTTAATAGCAGTAGCAAATACTAATTTATTATTGATAATTTTTTTAAATGTAAGGTGTTTTATTTTATTTTATCGTATCTACTATTTGATGAAACGTGCATCATGTTAAATAAACTGCTAATCTTATGGACAATAATGTTGTGAAATAAATCAATTTTTCATTTATTTTTATTAACACTTCATCAAACGGCATGTAATACAATTTCAGTTTACAATCTTTAAAAAATGTGCTACTCTGATTATTGTTTTCTTAGGTATTACATTCGTTGTGTACGTGTATATCGGATGTATGCTTAATTTTTCTGAATGAAAAAAGCAACAAAAATGTTTTTTTTTTTTTTTTAAGTACTAGCTGTTTGATAATTATTAGGAAAGTACCGAACAGATATTTAGATGAATGCTATGTAATTTTTATGTATGGGAAATAAAGTAAAATAAAAAATCTTACGTTATTGGTATGATTTTAAGAGCTTAATGTAATATTTGAAACACCTTGAAGACAGATAAAGTTAAAAAATGCTATAAAAAGTGATAGAAAATCTTTATTAAGATTGGCGATCGTTTCGTTGCACAAACGGCAACATTTTCAAAATCATTCAACGATAGAAAATATTTTCACATAATTTAAAAACAATGTCTCGCGACATGATGATTAAACATGATTTTTAAAATGTTGCCGTTTGTGCAACGAAACGATCGTCAATCTTAATAAAGATTTTCTATCACTTTTTATAGCATTTTTTAACTTTATCTGTTTATAAGTGATTATTATACATGTGTTTATAACACCTTGAAGACTTTAAATAATAATAAATTTAATAAAATAAGACTTTTACAAATCTAAGTTACTAATAGCATAATTTTATCTGTAGAGATTTTAGTTAAAATAAGAATTAATTCTGAACAGTGTAGTACTTAAAATTTTTTTTTGTTATTTTAAGACATTTTTCAATATAAAAGTTTTATTTTATTTTTTCCTTTTAAACAGACATATCAAATTGATTTTCTGTTAAGTCAGGATGGCATGTTATTTCCACATGGAAAGAATATTCTTCATTTTTACTATATAGTCATACTTTTATCAGGGGTTATTGTGTTCAGGTAATGTACCTGAATTTTTATCCTTTATTACATTTAGTGTTAAATGGAAGCCCATAGCCCATAATGCGTATGGTTCCATGCTATGAGTGATATGATATACCCCTTGAAATAACCTTTTGATAAATCTTTGTTGCAAGGAGTTAGTATATATATATATATATAAATGCACTTGAAATTTGAAATACGAAATCTATATTTTATGCATTTTATTAAAGTTACAGTGCTTTTTTTAAATGCGTAATGCAAACATATAGCAAAAGAAACACATTTATGTATATAAACATGTTTATTTGCACTCACTTTGAACTTAAACAACCTAGCTATATGACTTAAATTTACACAATTTAAAATTGAATTAGTTGTGATTTTTAATTCTGCTATATTTTAAATTATATTTAAGATTGTACTTGAAAAAATTAATACTAATTATAATGCTGTTCAATGTAAATCTTCATGGCTCATTAACATAGAAATTTTTATTTGTGCATGAAATTTGCAGATATTAATGTTTAAGTAATTTATAATTTAATGGAATTTTTCATTTTGCTGTAAATGTATTACTTCTGTATAATCAGTTGTTTCCTAAAATACAGTAAATTTTGTGTAAACAGAACCTGTTTAGAATGAAATTATCTCTTAAACGAAAAAACTGCATGGTTCTTGCAAATTAAATATATTTGCTTAAAAACATGAACCTGCCTGAAACACAATATTTCTTTGATCCATAATAAATCTGTCTTAGCAAGTGCACCATGATTATATTAGCATAGCAGAAGAGAGAGGATTTAAGAGTAAACAAACACTTTAAAAAAATGATAAATACTCATGTTATGAATAAAAAAGTCATGTGTAAAACAAAACAAAAAAAAGCATGAAAAATTTTCAAAGCTTAAGGGCTCAAATCCAAAAGGGCAACTTTCTGACATAAGTTTTAATTTATTTTTGTTCGAAAATGCAAGAAACTAGCTGGTGGTGTTGTTCAGAAACTATGTAATTGAGCTGTTTTTTCCTTTTTTTTTTTTTTTTTGCAAACGCAATAGATCTTTCAGAAAATAGTGTCAAGGTGGGCATTTTGAACCGAATTTCCGCATGAAGGAAGAAACAGCACTCAAGAGCAGGCGAAAAACGTGTTTGTCATGTGATCAAAATAGCTTATAACTCAATAGGTAATTGATTGATCAAAAAATGGAAAACACAGTTCGATTCCAAATCGCTTCCATGGTCAGGCTTTCCAACTTTATATCTTTCCGTTAAAAAATGAATTTGTAAATGTTAAGTAATTTCTTCAAAATTATGTGCCAGTAAGTAAAATAAGTAAGTAAGTAAAAACGGGAATATATGATCTAAAGATTGCAGAAAAAATGGGAAATTCATCAAAAGGTTATGGAAGAAACTGGAATTTCGTCAAAAGATCGCGGTTGTGTGACTCCGTGAAAGTTCAGCCTTTTTTTTCAGGGGATTTTATCAAGTGTTACAAACAGCCATGTATTATATTTATTGTACCGAAAGACGGCTCCTTCACTTGTAAAAAAACCAAAATTTCTGCTGTTTTTTCTGAAGTTTAATTTTTGTTGTTTAATATAAGTCAAAAAAATTTTGTCAGTAATTAGAAGCTGGCTTTTTTGCAATTTATTAAAGTAGTTAATAGTATCGTGTAATAGTTCTGCTGTTCTTAAGCCCATTTGCTTCATCTGTAAGGGATATACAAATCAATACAACAATTTTTGTATTGGAAAACAGGGTCAAAATTTACTTAAAAAGTATATATATACTGTAAAATCATGATTGTAAGCCCTCCATCCACTTTTAAGCAGTTTTGATTTTTTTGCCATTCCCAAATATAAGCCCTCCTCCCTTTTCACACAATTTTTTTGTGGAAAAAATTCTTGAAGTCTAAGGGAGAGATAATTTTGAATCTTTTGACTTTTTTGATGAATTTTCATGTCTTTCATTTGTCCTAATAAAATTACATGAAATATCAACTTCCCTTCTTTGTCCTCCCTCCTCAACACAAAAACTTTAAAATCTTGAAAATCTTAGTAATTCTTTTTTTTCTATTTGTTGTCCGATAGTAACAATTAGTAAATAATCTATCTAAATTACACTCCTTTGTCTAGAAGTTCCTCTTTCCCCACTGACCCCCCCCCCCCCCTCTGCAAAGTTTAAAATCTTTAACATTATTTTTTTTTAATTTTGCAATATTTCTTATTTTATAGTTAGATGATTTACCTAAAATCTCATCTTACATAACGTCTTTTAATCTCACTCATCTCAACTCTTTATCCTCTTTGAAATTTTTGCTCCATCGATTCCCCTCAAATGGGAGGGGGAGGAGATTCTAAACATATGGGAGGGAAAGCAATAAATTTTCTGTTTGGTTGTTTTCACCCTTGAATCACATGTGTATTTTATGTTTACATAGAGCACAAAAAAAAATTTTTTTATTGTGTGTTTAGAAGGCAGTAATTTTTACAGAGGAGGATGAGAAATAATTTAGGTGGTTATTTAAATATTTTCAAAACAAAATTACAATCGAGCAGAAAAAAACTTAACAATTTTACAGATTTTAACATGCATGAGATGCAGGGAGGGGGCGGGCTAATGCTCATGATAAGAAGGCTGGGGAGAGAAGCAGAGATTTGAGAAGGAGGTGATAATTTAGTTGATGTATTATTTATTTATTAAATAGGTCAGAGAAGAAATTTAAAATTAAAATAGTCTTATACGTTAAATTATGCATGTTTGATACCAGACGGAGAGGGGCAAAGTGGAAAGTTTTTTGTGGGAGGGAGACTTAGATTATTGTTGCAATAAATAAAATAACATATAAACAAGTAAATTTGAATTGGTTTTTGTTGGGAAGATTTTAAGGGGGAAAGTTGTATATATATTTTTTCGTACAAATCAGAAATTTGTCGAAATACGGAAGATTCTTGTCTCCATATGTGCCTTATTTACTTCTAAATTAATGGTAAAAAAAGGGTCTTTATATATATGTTTAATCTCGATTATGAGCTTCATGCCAAAGTTACCTTATTTTTCTTTTGAAAAGAGGGGTGGGGTGGGCTTACAATCAGGATTATATGGTATATATTAATATATCACGGAGTAAAAGGGGTGGAGGGAAAACTAGTGTTGAAATTTTGCTATAGAGTTTTTCTCCCATTAGGTGGCGATACCGTAGAATGTAGGCTATCGATCAATGGTTCTACAATGCTTTTCAATGGGAAAAGCACCGATTTAAAAAGAAATTTTAATAGAAAATTTGAATTTTAAGAAAGTTGTACAAGTAGAAATCTGATTAATTACAATTTTCTTGATAAGATACATATTTTTTTAAAGGCACTTGGCTCTTTGATTGCTTCTTAAGACACTTAAAATCAGAGATCTTTCTGACAAAAAAGCGAAGGCAGGCCATTTAAAAATATTGAATATCAGGGATTATTCTGTCGCGAAGAAATAAATGGACTTATGACTTTTAAAAATTAAAAGTATTATTCAATAGTTTTTGGAGTAAATTTTAATGTCGCGTATATTTTATAAGTTTTGAATAATTCATAACTTTTGATATCTATGCAATTAATAAATGTAGAATTAAAACAAATTTTTATCTTAATTATTTGGGAAAGAAAACGTGTAAATTATAGGTCAGGAACTAATTTTTACTAAAGTTGTAAGGTTTGATTTTAATATAACCTTACTTATAAGGAGGAAGGGGGGGGGGGGGTAGAGGACCGGAATTTCCAGACCCGGGCCTGCCCTGCCCCGAAAGAGAAATAATTAGGCCTGGACCGGGCAGATGGAAAAACTTAAAGTTTGGCCCGGCCTGGCCCGTTTGTTTTTTCGCAGTTCACCCCCCCGGTCCGCCCCATGCAAAAATCAGTGAAAACAGGTCCGTCCCTTGCAAAAAAAAGTTCAGACCCGACTCAATTTCTACAAAAAATTCCGATTTTTCTTAACATACAATTAAGATTATTTTCCAGAATACTTCATAAATATTTATGGAAAAATGTAACAGTATATTTTAGATTGCTATATGTTTTCAAGTCAGAGCATACAGAATATTAAATTTTAATAACCCTTTACTCACTCTTATGCAAAAATGCATGAATACAAAATTTATTACGATTATATACATTAAATTCAGTAATACGAAAATAATAGGACTCCATCTTAAATAGAACGTAATCATCATGGCAACCTAGAATCATTACCTATCATGGGATATCATGAATTAATTACGTGTGACAGGATTTAATAGAATAATCACCATGGCAGCCTAGAATCATTACCTAGCATGGGATATCAATGAATTAATTACGTGTGATGGGATTTAATAGCATAATCACCATGACAACCTAGAATCATTACCTATCATGGGATATCATTGAATTAATTACGTGTGACAGGATTTAATAGAATAATCACCATGGCAACCTAGAATCATTACCTATCATGGGATATCATTGAATTAATTACATATGATAGGATTTAATAGAATGAAGAAAACTTTTATTAATATCTTTTTAAGTTTTGATTCCATTTTCATAGAATTTGACATGACAAAATTCTGCAATGATTATATATATTAAATTTCAAACCATTCGGTGAATAAAATAATGATTCTGAAGACACTGGATCCAGATCCTTCACTTAACACGGATTTTATTAAACTAGAGAGCACTTTTTTAGCATTCTCTCTTTGATTAACATGAACTTTAAGACAAAAAAAAATAATTATTATTATTTTTATGCTATGTGATATCATTTTTTTTAAATGTTGAAGTTCTGAATAATAGCCTTTTCTCAAGTAACTGTTAGGTTTTTCATGATCATTTTCAATTTTTAGTGTTCATTAAGTATAACATTTAAAAAACATATACACTAAGATTGATTTAAGATAAAAATTTCTCAATTTAAACATAATTACAAGGAAATAGCTTTATATTAAGGCCTAAAAAAATCTGTCACCTGTAAAGCACGGAACAAGCTCAATTTTATTTTCCCTTCGTTTTTTTCTTTTTTTTTATTTATCCTGTATAACCTGTTTTCAATCCAGGAACAAAGCACTTATACCCCATCTTAATTTATGCTTTGTAATATCAATAATAAAAAATAAACGAATAACATAAAATATTTTTTTAATTCTAACGTACTCTTATGCATACAATCATATGATATTCTGCTAAAACAAAGAATGGTCAACATGCGGGTTGCTGCGCCCTCACTATTTACCAAAATGCAACTTGTGTTTTCGGTGAGTAATGCCTATTAGTTTCCCCTTCACCTCTTTTACTCCGTGTAATATATATAATATCTGGAGTACATAATTACCAGCCTTCTGTTTTTTGCTGTTGTTGTTTTCTCAAATTGAACATTTTTTAAAACAGAAATGTTATAAATAAAATAACTACCCTATAGAAACAAGGCATATTTAATTAAATAAATATTCTGGTTTTAAAATGCTTTATTGGTTTGGAAAATATCTGAAGGTTGTCAAATATGACACCTCACCATGTATATTGCTCTAAATCAAATCCAGATTTCTGTTTATGGCTGATACAGTAAAGAAAATAATGAAACAATATTTTCGATTTAATAATAAAACTTTTAATGAATTAACTTTTTTTTTTGTAATGTCATGACATCAAAGAAAGCACTGAAATTGTTCTGTAATTCGTTCGACTCTGTATGCACTGATCAAAATTCAAAGCACTCAGTATTGTTTACTCGGGCATCACAACTATTTCATAGTTGTCAATCTTTCATTTTTTTTTCACTTCAGACATGTTTTAAACTGGAATTAAAAAAAAAAAAAAAATGAGTCTTCTAGTTCATAATATGTTTGACTAGAAAAAAGACAAAAAATTGACACCCATGTCCATTGCATTTTTTATTAAGAAATAATTCCGAGATGCTGGGTTTTTTTATATAAAAATTGTTTGTTTTGACATGCATTACTATTACATACAGTTCTGACCATCAAATATACCCTGTATATACATTATATGCATAGATAATGTAATCAATTATCTACCCTCTTTCATCATACAACCGTGAGGGCCCATGTTCAGAGAACCCTTTTCAGGCAAGTTCTGGCACCATGCCTAGTTTAGAAAGCAGAATATGATCATTATATTTTGAAAATATTTTTGTTTATTTTTGCTTGTATCTTTGAAATACAAATTTGGTAAAAAATGAACAAACAATTTTTTTATAAACAACATTTACTTTCTTTTTTTTTTTCAGTATGAAATGAAACACATAATTGCTCAGGTGATCAAATTAAAAAAAAATTAGTATTAGCAAAGTTTGATATGTTAACCAAAATCTTCATCAGTGTTGAAGGAAACAAAAATTTTAATTGTTGAATTTTGTTTACTAGATAAATATTCTACAAATTTAAGAACAAAATTGCACAAATATTCCTATCATATTCGTAGCCAACAAAAAGTGTTTTATTAAACGTTTCAATAATTTTGTCTCGGCTTTCAAGAAACTCTTTTTGCTTTAAATATAATTTTGTTAGCTGTCTCAGCAGCAAAAACTCAGTTTTTCGCAATAATTTTTCAGTATACATGATATTCAGGAAAAATAGTTTTGCCAACGTAAAGTACTATTTGTCATCATTATCCAAGTACACATGTTTATTTCTGAACTCTTTTTTTTTTTTTTTCCTTCTTCTTTTAATTTAAACTCTGGATGATTTCTTAGATATTGACAATTGCAACAAAGTAAGGTAAGCCTTTTTTGGGGTTGGAATTTATTTTCCATTATTTATAAGATTTTTATGTGGTTAAGAACCATGAATCATTAAACTTTATAATAATAGCATTTAATAAAATATATATGATTATTTTTCTTGAGGTATCTAAAATTTTAGATTTTTACCCATTTAATATAAATATAAACAGAAAACATTTTATTTTATAGATTGTTTAATTTTTAAATGATAATATCAAGATAATGAAATATTTTTTTAAAGAGAAATTATTAAAATCTAAGCTAAGTATAAATTATTTTAAGTAAGTCCTATATATTGAACATATTAAAGTATATATTAGATTAAATAAAATTGTAACATATGCATCTTTTTTTACTATCTTATTTATAATAAATTTTCGTAAGTTAATCTAATTTTTATATTTATGAATTTAAATTTCTTTTACTCAAAAATTGTAAAAATTATTCAAGTAATATAACATTCATATTTTAAACCATCCTAACTGTTTCACTATTTCATTAATAGATGGCGCTCATATCATGCTTGTTTTAAAGCAGCACCAGATGGCGCTGTTTAAAAACAATGTTTATGTTTACGTTTATAATTTTATTCTGTTGAAGTTGTCCCTTGTTAGTTTTATTTGTCAGGATTTTATTTTTAAAGAATTATTGAAGAAGTTCTATTTATTTAATAATAATAATTCTAAATTACTGTTTTATCTCACTTTTAATTTTTTTAATGACAGTTATTCAGCTTCAAAGGTAAATAATGGATTGTATTCACACGTTCTCTACCTAATTTTAAGGGTTTTCTTTTTTTTTAATTCAATATCTGTAATGTATATAAAGATTTGTATTATTTAGGGTATTCAAATTACCATGAACTGTGTTATATTTACTTGAGATTTTCATTAAAACTTTTGAAATAACTTTCATCATTTTCTATTTAATAAATAACTATAAAAGTAATTTCTTGGTAACACGTGGTTTATGTTATATATATTGTTAATCCTTCTTGAAGTTTCCACTTTCTCCCATCCTTTTGTTAACCTAGTACACAAAATTTAAAATCTCGTATTCTTTAATCTTTCCTCTTATGATTTTGTAGTGACAGTAGTAGATTTTTGTGGTGATTTTTAGCGTAAACAAATCAGGTTTTTGAGCAATAATGAGTTTTTGCAGGTTTTAACCATGTTTATTGTCATGTCTAAAACATAAGATTTTACAGGTATATAAGGTTTGTTTCAAGAATTATAGATACAAAACATTTTGATTCAAAAGTTCCTGTATATTTGGGATGATAATGTTAACAGATAAAAACTCTATACACACACTGTATGCTGTGTTTTGTCTTTAATGATATTTTAAAAGTATTTTTCATTTATTCAATTCTGAAGCTGGGATAGTTCTACATCGAGTCATGCAGGCATATATAAAAATTTTAAACATTTAATTTTTTTTTAAACAATACATTCAAAATTTTCAATTACATGTACTAAAAAGTGAAAATAAAAATTTTTGCTTCCAAGTTCTCCATGTACAAAGCTTTAATATTTTTCTTTCTTTTCCAGTATGGGAGATTTGGTGAGAAAAAGGAAATGGGATTGCAAGAGAGGGAAATTTTTCATTCATACTTTATAACAACCTGTTCACTGTTTCGTATACACAAGCATTTTTTCCATATTTATCCAATTTATTTAATACATACAAGCCACTTATCTATTTTTATATACAAATAAACAGAGGTAAATTGCATATAAAAAACACTAATAATCAGTGTTGAATTCAAGGAGTGGCCCAAGAGGGGAGAGGGACATTCCTCCCCTAGAGCAATGAAATGTCCCTCCCGGAAGATTTGAGATTTTGTGTCTTCAATGGTCAAAAAGTGCAATTTCCCCCCCAGAACTCTATAATGTCACCCACGGAGCAACGAAAATTCTTCCGAGGGAAAAGTGTCTGGATTCGACACTGCTAATATATACATATGCATGCAGGGTTCGTAAATATCATGATATTTTGATATATATCCAATATTTTCAAAGTAGTCAATTTACTGCTGATAATAAATATTTTCAAGCAAAATATAAATTAGAAACTAAAACATATTGCACTTAACATGAAAACTTAAACAATAAATTAAAACACATTTTTCTTTTTTTTTTTTACTCAGACCAATATTGAAGAAAAACTAATTGAAAACAGAAACAATTTGCTTTATACACTTACATTAAAAAAGAAAAGCAAATGCTATAGGATTCAATATCAACTACCAAGAAATTTATAAAACAAAATTTTAAATACAAAATATTGTTTTAATTGAAAATTTTAAACATAAATGTAAGCTTATTTTATTTTTTATTCCCTATTATGCTGTAACAGTTTAAGCTGAACTAAATCAATACCAGAACAAATTCATTTTTAATAAAGCTGTATATATAACTGAGTATCTAAATTAGACAGTTTATCTTTCAGTGTCTGTTTTGAATTATGTCCCTCATAACCTACAGTTAAAAGTAAAAAAATCAAACAGAGTTTGGAAAAGATATTTGTTTTCTTCTTCAGCTAAAAAAGTCACTATCAGAGACAAAAATTCTTTACATACAGAACAACGCAGTCAATAACAGTTGGAAATTTCATTTGCACCTGTTTTGACTGCAAATATCAAAAATATCTTGCACAGGGATATTTTGAAAATAAATATCAAATATGGAAAAATATTAAAAATATACATCTCGATATTTTGAAAATAAATAACAAGTAATATGAAAATATCAAAAATCTTCATAATTTGAAAATAAATATCGGATATATATCAAGATATATATCGATTGATATATATCAACGAACCCTGTATGTGTGTGTATATAAAATAGAATGTTTATATATAAATACATATATAAACTAGCAGAAAAGCTCATCAGGTTTGTTTTCATAGCTGTTTATATCATTTGAAAAAAATCTCTCTTTCTGGAGCCCAAGTTGCACCACGCTTTTTAAAAATATGCCAAGACCCCTATACTGGAAAAGTACTGAATAAATATCTCTTAGCTCATCTAGGGGCAAAGTACTTAGATTCGTAAAATGCTCAAATGACTGAATGACACAAGCAAATTTAGTTTAAAATAAGTAAAAGCGAATCTTTACATATTTAATAAACAGGTAATTTTCATTTAAAATTCTGATGCCAGTGTGGCATTTAGGTATTAGGTGGTCCAAAAATGAACCACCACCTCACTAAGGGTTAATGCATGGATTTTGTTTAGGGTAAAGTTTACCTATCAAAGTATCCTGTTAATAAAAATGAAAGTATTTATATTAAACATGTTAAATTTTGTTAATACCTTGAAGGGCAGTGGCATTTATTTATATATATGAGTATGGAACCATTTATTCAGAAATCAGAATGATATTTCTAATAGACTTATTTCAGAATCTTTGCAGAAAAAAGTATCATATACTGCCAGCTTGACATGTATTGCTAGTAACATTGCAAAATGCATGGTATAACTTGATGCCCTGGGATTTGAAATGAAAACATATTTAATTACATATTAGGTGTTTTGATTTTTATGCAGAAGAATTTTTGTTTCTGATGGGTTCCTATAAATTACCTTCTTTCAATACCCTGATTAATCTTTGATTTTCAGCATTCTGGATAATTGGTTCTGTACCCCGTCTAATTTATTTGTAATCAGCATATGTACCAGAACTTCGGAACATTTTATTTCTATCGCTTTAGTGGAAAAAAAGCTATAAAATTGTGTTTCCTTATTTTCAAATCTTGGGAAACGGTAGTATCTCAAGTGATGAAAGATCAGCATCAGCATTCTATGTAACAGATAACTTTATATCAAAGGGTCACAACAACAATCAACACAAAAAGTCGTCATTTAACAGTTCAGTAAAAGTATAATTAACCAATATGAAATTAAAAACTGGTTCTTCAACACATTCTGATACCTGAAATCTGTATCAAAAAACTGTTACTGCTTGGTGTAATAATTCTTCATTAAATAATACAAAATGTTTCATATTTTCTAACTGTACCTTAATGTATTTTATTAAAGAAATTGTATTGTCTTTATAGTTTTATTTTTCATATGTACAACATATAGCAGTGTTATTTTAGCAGTGGTTACAGTGAAGCAGAACCATCCTTAGGCATGTGAAAAGGTGTAGCTGCACAGGAAGAAAAATATTTAATAAAAAATAGCTAAATATTTATTACTCATTTTGTTGCGAGTAATTTATTTCATAATACAATTTATATGCCTAAACATACTTATTTAAAAAGTGTAAAATGTTTTATCAATAAATGTTGAAGCAGGTTGTGGGTACTCGAGAAGAGAATGTGTTATTTATAGGTTATATTCAATCTACAAATATTGTTATGATCTTGCTTCGATAACACCAAGTACACAACAAATCTGGACAGGTGCATGAACTGAATGGGAATTGTTAAGAGGTTGGTGCTGATAATTCTGACAAACTGTTCACTTTTACTTTAATGATTATTTGTAATGTAACAACACAGATTTGCTTTTCTTCTAGTGCAACCTGGTTTCTCTTTTTATTATACTAATATTGATGTTCCTGCTCACATACATACATGTGTCCTGTCATTGTAAAGATGGCAAGGTTACAAGATCCCAAAGATTTAAATATATAATTTTGTAGAAATGGCACACACCTCTATTTTTCACTACGTTAGCTTCTCACCTTATTAGAAAAATTGAATAACAATTTAAGCCATTAAGTATTCAATTGCTATTTCTTGAGGCATATGCCATTTCTACAAAATTATATATACATTTCACCGAAGCTTGGATAAATTATGACAAATTAATTCGCTCATGCTTGCTGCTACAGTAGTTGTGGCACATGAAAGAATTACATCTTGTGCTGCAGGTGCAACCTTGTCAACATATTAAAGAGCGAGGACTGCCATGCTGGATGTCACCTGGGTAACTTGGTAAACAGTTTGGTACGCAATGTCTGTAGCGCAGATTAGAGTCCTAGCCTAGACACTTTTTCACTCTGTTGGTTTCTTGCTTTATTAACAATAGTAAATAATAACTCAAGTGATTAAGAATTAAACTACTAAAGATTTAAAGTCTACAAAAATTATGAAATGTTAATGGTTTTAAAGATTCTTAGAAAAAAGAAAATTTCAGGAAATATTGACTTTGACTCAGATTGTTTATCTTAATAAATTTAAAATTTTGACATGTTTAATATTTGCTAATTAAGTCAAAAACTTCACACATATTGAAATGAAAGAGTAGAGTTTATACGTCAAAATTTTCATCCTTATCACATTTATTACTAGAATAATATGAGAGGGCTGATCAAGTAATTTTATTGATTAATCCTTTTATTACAAATTTATTTTTTATTATAAAACATTGTAATTGGCAACTATTTTCTTAATTATTCATAACACTTTTTTAAATAATCATTGCCATTTGCTTCCAAGACCATTTCAAGAGAAATCTATCATAAAAAGATTCTTCGTTAACAGTAGTACAAATAACATGCAAAAATATTTGATAGTGGCAGCCCTGTTATCGGTCCATGGGGCTTATATGTTACCCATAGTCAAATGCATAAATATATTAAGTATGATCTTTGTTTATATTTCTGTTTAAATTATCAGAGAGAAGTTATCAATTTTCTACACTAAATCGTTTTAAAAATTGCTTGATTTCACATAATTTCAATTAGCTTTTGGCTGATCTCTGATCGCCTGCTAACGAATGTCACATAAATATACTAAAGGTCTGCATGGGCTAAAATCAGTGTTGAATTCAGGGGCAGCCCGGGGGTCAAATTCTAGACCCCATATTCTTTGCTTATGTAAGATTTTATGACATTCTAACATCAACAATGTTTGCCATAAAAAATTACAGTTAGCAATAAATTACATTATTAATCTAGCAAATTTACATAAATAGACATATAGGGGTTGTGGTATCGAAGGAAAATAAAACTGGTTTAATATATTGTTATTTATTGCATTAAACAATTCATAGAATACAAATTAGTTTTTAATATACTATTTATCGCATTGAAAAAATAAAAATTTAAGAAATAAAACAGGCCCTAACTTATTTAGGCACATAACTAAAATTTTTAACAAGAATCATAAGAATATGGCATTCGCATTTCTAGTCTGGTGTCTAAAGTCTTTGAATCCATGTTTCTGCATTGTCTATTATTACGTTTTTAATGCAGTGGTAGGCTGGAATATTCCTCGTTTCTGGTCCTTGTTTACTCCATATCCAGGGGCGCGCCAGAAGTATCCGGCGCCTGTGTGCAGAACTTCACTTAGCGCCCCATATACCCAAACCCCTCCTCCCTACACCCCCCCCCCCCAAAAAAAAAAAAAAAAAAAAAAATTTTCAATAACTATAAATACATACCTGCCAAGCCAACCTTCCGGGGTTTTCTCCAGGTCAAATAAACAAATTTTGAACCTGAAATTTTGTTTAATGAAATGTGCCTTGTTTCTATGGGGTTCTTTTTTATTTTATTTAATAAATTAAATTTCTTGTTCAAAATATTTTTGTTTGACTTTAAAAATAAGGAATGTTGACAGCTATGTAAATAACGGACATCCCTAAAAAATGGGTGCTTCAGCTGCTTGCTACCTCCCACCACAATGGCATACCTTCTAAGAAATTAGCTTTTACCATCTCTCCCCGAATTTTTAAGCGTTCGTCTTTATTTATATTTGTACTTAAAGCAGTTCAAACAAACTTTAATTAAGAAATATAAATGTGTTCAAATAATTAAGGGTAGCACCATGACACAAGGAAAGGGGTGCTAGTAATACGGTAAATATACATAAAGGTAGAAAAATATTTTCTCTAATTACGGAGCGAATTATAATTTTTTTATTGTAAGATGCGATTTAAACAATTACCACACGTAAATCATAATTAGGGGTGCATTTTTAAATGTTTCCCCCGTCCTAGAACGATTGGTTTTATATTAGCAAATATAGAACCGCTATGCTGCTTATATAATAATTGTCAAAACGTATCTTTATCTTGTCACATGCTTAACCCTTCCTTCTTTTTCGGATTTTTTTATCTTTTTGATTTCAATTATAATTTTTTTTCTTTTTTTTTTTTTTTTTTTTGCTGAAAATTAATACAGTGAAACTTCTTTTAAAGGCCACCCCTATTCAAAGGCCACCTCTATTAAGGGCCAATATTTTTAGGAACGAAAATTTTTCCCATAGACATAATGCTAAATTTACTTCTATTAGGGGCCGCACCTACCCCTCATAAAGGCCATTTTTTTCACATGTGCCTTAAATCTTAAACAGGTGTATTGAATTTCTGAACCAAAAGGTAAGAGTTCAGCAGACAACTGCACTTGCAACAAAGAAGGCAGGGGGAGATGGGGAGGATTTAGAAACACAATGAAGGACGACAAACATGTGTTCCTCACACTTTGTTAGACCTTTCAACCTGTAGGGGTTGGGTTGGAGGGAAAACTTGACCCTTTGTTGTGGGCCCACAAAGGATAGCAGGTTATCTAGAAAAACTGATTCCACATTTACTAAAACTGTGAATGCATATTGAAGCACAATTTTTGCACTTGTGTGTAAAAACGCTAGCATAAATAAATGAACTAATATCTCATTCTAAGGTATTAATAAATTATGCAAATTTAAATAATTTGTCCCATAAAGTAAAAAAATCATGAGAAACCAAAATTGTCTGTGAAAAAATTATGAAAAGTAAACAAAATTCAATAGAAAATGTTTCAATCATATATATAGAGTTTGAAAATGTTAATAAACAGTTTTTTCACCTACATAGGTTGTGATTTCCTTATTTTAGTTGTTGTTTTTTTGTCACCCCTATTCAAGGGTCACCCCTCATAAGGGCCAATTTTCGATGGAACGGTATGTAGCCCTTACAGAGAGGTTTCGCTCTATTATGTTCTATCCCGAATACGCAAACGCAAAATAATTTTGTCATTAAGCAAGTAAGCAGCATTATCCTAGGTCAGGATCGGCGAACCTTATTACGTGCGCGTGCCAAAAATTTACCAACAATATCTATCAATGGTGTAACGTGCCACATTTTGACATAAAATAATTTTGCAAAGTACGATGTTTATACAAAACACTAGTTAAAAAATCAGATGCTATTTCTCTGCATATTTGAATAAACCATTAAATTAAAATTTTAATTCGTAAGTATGATTCATTTATGTAATAATTTTCACTATGATAAGGAAATAAAAATACGAAATTTTAATCTAGAAATTTTTGACCTTATTATTTATGCATCTAGTTATGATTATCCAAGTTGCATTAAGCATTGTATCAATAAATTATTGATGAGATTTTTACTGTTGTATGTTCGATGGAGAATGCTTTATACCTGATTCATATTTTGATAGTTTTATAAATTGGATCCATTTGCCATCTTACTGAAGGGACTGTCTAAAAAAATTAATTTGAAAAATACAGCATTATAAAAATCATACAGAAGGGCAAAATACATGTCGCAAATGCTGCATAACATCGCAAGAAAAGAAAATTCTTTTCATGCAAAAATAATTGCCTTATTTGTGACAGTCTGTCCGTATGAAACAAAATTTTATTCATTATAATAGAAATTAAATTTCATCTGTATAGTAATTATAAAATTTATTTTTTCGCGTGCCAGAGAAATTGTCTTACGTGCCAACTCTAGCACGCGTGCCATAGGTTCGCCAATCCTGTCCTAGGTCATATAGTTTTTCAGAAAATCGCACTTTTCCGTTATACATAAACTTTACTTTGCGGGCGCTCAGTGAGGAAATTAGGGGGAGTTCGAGGTACTCATCGTCACGAAATCATCCAAGGATTGCTGATAATAATTTTCAAAAAGGATATTGGATAATTAGCAGATATTAATTAATAACCTTTCTAGATAAAGGCATCACAGATCAAGGCGGCGATGCAACTTTGCAACATCCTTTCAAGGCGCATTTGTCACAATGCCAACTTTAAACTTAGTACAAGGTCTTTGTTTTAGGTAAGGCGAATCATAACGATAAATAGTCACCCTTTTTCATTCCAATTGAATTCAATTATTGATAAATATTTAATAGAACAATGGCAAGTTTTTTACAAAGTCAACGCTTAAATTTATTGTACGGAACTTTTTGTACGCGAGTGAAACTCGCACTTGACCGATTATTCTTTGTTCAAAGCAAATCTAATAAATACAATTGAAATTTCCATGAAACGTAATTCAGTTTGAAGTTGTTCTAAAAAATATTTTTACCTCCTGAACAACATGAAACTTTCTTACATATTCATGGGCTCGTTTTTATGCGTAAAAGCATAAAATGATAGGCGTGACTATTAAATTGGTTTGGAATCGAATGGCGCTTTTAATTTTTTTTTAAGCATTGCATTTTAAATTATATCCTGTTTTACTTATTTATTGTTTCAGTTATATGTAGCCGATTAATTTGTGCTTTTTTCGGTAATTTACATGGGAACCGTGCATAACCTGGGGCTTATGTTGCTTTATCATTGTGCAATACAATTACATTCAAAATTGCATTTATTCATGTATAGGGGGGAAAAAAACCTTTCCTCCTTCAAAATTACGTTTTATATTTTATTTCAAATCATTTAGTGCTATTTTGATCAAAATGAAGGGAAAACAGAAATCATGTTTTTCTATTTCAAATTAATTACATTCATATTTATGTCGGCGACGTGTTGATACGGCGCCACTCAAGAGACTGAACGATGAATTTGCTTTCAGTTCGATTTTCTTTTGTGACAGTAGAGTAATTTTTTATTGGCTTTTTTTTCTAATATTTAGATATCATATCTAACCCGAAAAGAATATTTTCTGTTTTTAGCCAACGAGCATCAGTTTGAGGTTTTTTGTCTTCTATTGCGTACGAGTGTAAAAGACACCTTAGTGGTTTTTCTATTTATTTTGTATCATGAACATTGCCCATGCTAAGGTTCTGCTCTGCAGATTTACGAAATCAATTTCATTTGTAAGTAGATATAATTGCCATGTATAGTTATTCTGATAGAAAGCAATCAAGCAGTGTTTCCCCTTTTTTGTATAAAAGCACCGAATCTTTCCGATAACTGTGTCAAATTTTTAATCTAATCTGATTTTCAGGGACTCACCACAAAAGGTTGCAACTGCTAATCAGAAGGAATCGATTATAGTTTAAGATATGCACCTTTTACAGGAAATTGAAAAACATTAGTCCATTTTTCAGCAAATAAATATTAATTTCGGTAAATTTCATTTTATTTTTTTTTCTTAAAAATGCGTATCTGCAAACTATCCTTTTTTGTGTTAACACTATTTCCGAATCATAATCCTTACCATATTTAATCGAAGAATTCTGCAATTAATTAACATTAAAATTAGGCAAAGATTACTATTTAAAAGGAGTGATAACTAGAAAGTGGAATAATTGACAGCTAAGTATATGCTGATAGATATTATTTAATTTTTACTTTCTTCTATCTTTACAAGAGTATTGGATTCATGAAAATTTTCGAATTCCGGTTTTCGACGGATTTACACGTTTTAGGGGTCAGAGAACCCGAAAAACATGTTTTTACAAAATGTCTGTCTGTGAGTCTGTCTGTGTGTGACACAAATTTTGTGGGCGCTCTGGCTCAAGAACTAAAGCACGTAATTTAATAAAAAATTATATTCAGGTAGTCCCTGATCAGAGTTGGGCAAAATACATCGAAAAGTCATTTTCGATACAAAATACTTTTCGAATTTTAAAATATCCAAATACAAAATACATGTATTTTCAAAATACACTGAAAATACAAAATACATTTAAAATTTTAAAAGTTTGGGCATAAGGTTACAGGTCTGCACCGGCCGTGCCTGGCAGGCCAATTTTCATTCAGAACACTTTGATCGAGCCGGACCTGGATTTCACTCTTTCCGGGTCAGGCACGGGTTTTATGTTTTTCTGAAGGCTTGGGCCGGTCAGGACCTCGACATCATTCTTTCCGGTCCGGGCCTGAGTTCTTTTTTTACGGGCTGATTCGAGGCTTAGTCCCTAGGGGATGAGCATCTTATACAGAATTTTTAATCTTTTATCATCGGTTTTTCATAACAGAAAATTTGGCCTAATTGGATCAAGAAAACGTCCTGATAAAATATGGCAAAATTTACAATAAAAAAGAACTGGTGGGGATAATCAAGATTCTGAACTTCATTCTTCATAGAGGTCTGCACTGTCCAAAATTTTCAAGCTCGGTCCCGACCCAACACGTATGAAAATATTTGGCCCGTCCCTGCCCGGTCTGGCCTATGCAAAAATCAGTAAAATCTGGCACGGCCCAACAGTTTTTGCACAAAATGTATATTTTTAAAAATCGCCATTATTCTACAATTAAATTGGTAAATTTATTATTTTTAAAGAATAGTACATATAGTATCTCTAGACAATGAAGTTAAAGCACAGAAAAAGAAACTGTGAAAAAGAACCTGCCTAAGACGAATCATGTGTAAAACTGAAAAATGTGTTGATCCATGCAAAATGAATATAATAACACGCGCGAAAAGAATACATTTACAACAAACTATGTACCTGCTAAGAACGAAACCTGTCTATAACGGATATTCTCCTTTCCTGTCGATTCCGTCTTGGAAGATTTTATGCTATAGCATTTTTCATATATTTAAGTCTCCACACCATGGAATGTGGATTAGATTTTAAATGATAACTAAGATTTTTCCATACAAATACAGATACATTTAAAAGATAAATATCGCAGTCCAGTTTTCTTAAAAATGAAAAGTATAAACATGAAAAAAAGCTAAAATAAGTATTTTTTGTCAGAATTCCTCATACGAGACGATTTTTAACCATATTGGCGTAAAAATCAATATTTCGTTGAAATTCAGTTGGACCGGGTTAATCAAGGTTTTGTACGAGCTGGGATCGGGCCGAACTTTTAGCTTTTATACCAGGTTGTGCCAATATTTATTTATTTATTTTTTTGTACAGGACGGGACGGCTAAAAAGATTTTTCTACGGGTTGGGCTCGGGCCGAGACCTGTTATTTCGGGCCGTGTATGTTTGCGTAGTAACAGTTAGACAAATTAATAGTTTTTTTCATTTTAAACAATATAGTGAAGTTTATTTTTAAAATAGGTTAACAAACCAGCGATGTAGTGGAGGATATACGGAGATATACGCCGTATACCACCTGGATTTTTTTAAGAAGCTCTGTACACTCTCTGTTTAATCAATAAAGTTACAGCGCCTACCTCTTTTTTCACAGCCTAAGAGAGACTGCTCAGATGAGGATATTAAGAACATAGATTTCACCCCCCCCCCTCCCGACAACTCTTATTAAGGATTTTAAAAGTGCAATTTTTTCATCTGGAACTGAATCCGCAGGAAACCGTGACTTTTTTCTTACGATTTCAGCACTGTTTCAAACCCATCCCGCAAGTGTCAACTAGAACAGACCAGAACTCGAATTAGGGTCAAACCAACTCGAACCCGACCCACAATGAAAGAATGAGCTTCCACCTGACCCAAACGGCATCTCTGGTTGATGTGCGTTCGGGTAAAATCTGGTTACTTACTTGGTGCAGAACAGTAATTCACGTTCATTTTACTTAATTCCCTTAGCTATTTAATATCGCTCATTTTGACGTGCAGTACACGATGGATGATATATTAAAATTTCGTGATGATAGCTTCATTTTTACGAAAGTTAATGCTTATAAAACCAAAAACAGGTTTATACTATTGTCCTGTTGAAATCGAAACGTTATCACCTTCAAACTAAACCCTTTCTTTAAAAAAAAAAAAAAAAAAAGGTAGAAGAAGAGTGAGCGAGATTGAAAATCGTAGCATCAGTTCAAGAGTTATGCATGGATATACACAAATTGCATAACCCCCTTTGTTGGAAGTCTGTATATATATATATATAGATAGATAGATAATTCATTAATGCCTCGATCACTGCAACTCAAATATGAGTGCTTCACATGAATAAGAAATAATTTAAAGAGAAATATAAAATAAACAACATGCTAAATGTTTTTGTTTAAGACCTATAGGAATATCATAATATACGGAAATGACACCAAATAATGTTTTTTCTTATTTTTTTCTTTTAGTAGTGAGCTTTAGTAATGATCTTTTAGAGTTTAATAAATTAAAAGTGCCTGTAATCAATGCATCGCTCTTCGTCGTGGTCTGTCTTAAAGTTTCATCAATCTTGAATAAGTGATTTTATTAAAATGACTTTAAATTTTCATAACGTATTGAATATCTCATTCATTTATATTGTAAAACTGTATTTAAACATATACATACTGTATTTGTAATAATAAATATATCAATAAATAGAACTATATTTATGTAATAAAATTCATTCTCCATTTAATAAATATCACGAGTGGGGTAAATTATACCTGAACATTAATACAATGAATACAAAGGAGCTATAAAAAATAATGTTTCAATCAATGCATAACCGTTATAAAACCAAAAATCTTACCTTTAAATGAGTTTTAAAGTTAGCTGCGACTTGAAAAGTTCCACTTATAAGAGTAGACCTTGTTTTACACATGCATAATGCGTTAACTTTTTAACAACATTATCAACAGAAATTATTTTTTCAAAAATTCCCGCCTAATACAGCGCAACTGTATTATCCCAAATAATTAATTCACTTGATACATTACCAGCGGGGCTGAGTCATTCTTTCATGAGTCTCCTAAATAACTAACTGCAGTATATTTCTATGGTATTTAAAAAATAGAATACACAGCAAAACTCTAAATGATTCTTCCTGTTTATCACACAGTAGTTTTTCATTCTCATAGCAACGTTAGAACTATAAAAACTAGAACGTTTTGTAATCATTCAGCAAAAATACTTCAGCAGAGCAGATGCATTCATTATAATCCTAAGAAGAAACAAAACAGTCAGGCACGTATTTTGCTTTTGTGAATCTTAGATTTTGCGGTTTTAAAAAAGCAGCTTGAAATCGACAGAAATGTATTTTGAGTAATCGTAGCATCAGTTCAAGAGTTATGCATGGATATACACAAATTGCATAACCCCCTTTGTTGGAAGTCTGTATATATATAGATAGATAGATAGATAGATAATTCATTAATGCCTCGATCACTGCAACTCAATATTTAGTATTTTAAAATACAAAATACTTGGAAAAATCATTTCAAAATACATTACCAAAATACTTTCCTTTAGTCCGTTTAAAATACAAAATACTTGGAAAAATCATTTCAAAATACATTACCAAAATACTTTCCTTTAGTCCGTTTAAAATACAAAATACAAATGTATTTTGAAAATGTATTTCAAATACATGTATTTTCGATACTGCCCAATTCTGTCCCTGATGAAAATTGGTGCTGATTAGTTTTTGGTGTAAATCGCTCAACAGGTGGCATTTTTTCCGATTTCCGCAATAGCTGTATCTCAAGAACTAATGCACGGATTTTCATAAAACTTCAGGTTCCGTTAGTCCTTGACATAAATGGATGCTGTTTACGTTTTGGTGTAAATCGCCCAACAGGTGGCGCTGCTAGGCTGCATTTTGCAGGATTTACACGATTTCTGCAATAGCTCTATCCTCGGCTCTATCTCAAGAACGAATGGACACATTTTCATCAAACTTCAGATTCAGTTACTCTTTGATATGAAATGATGCTGACTACGTGTTGGTGTAAATCGCTCAACAGGTGGCGCTGCTATGCTGCATTTTTCATGATTTGCGCAATAGCTCTATCTCAAGAACTAATGCACGAATTTTCCTCAAACTTCATATTCAGTTAGACGTTGACATAAGTTGATGATAATTAGGTTCGGGTGTAAATAACCCAATAGGTGGCGCTGCATTGCTGCATTTTGCTGGATTTACACGATTTCAGTGACACCTCGAGAACTAATGCACGGAATTTCATCTTTTTAGAATTCTCATGATGAGCACAGATTGCCATTTAATTTGGCACTGTGATAGCGAATTTTGAAGCATTGACATGTATGAGATAGAAGAAAGTTTTGTGATGGCCACAACATACTAGTTTTATTTTGCTAAATAAAAAAAATGCTTTAAATTTTGCAAATAATGTACGATATATAAATATGCAGATTGGAGTGACAGGGAGGGGGGGGGGGACGGTACGGTTGTTAGTAGCGGTACCGCAAAATACTAGGGCTCCGGTACTTTTTTGTTAGAAATTAAGCCCTGATCGTCAGTATGTCTATCGCTACCAATACTACAATAAGATACAAGTGTTACATATTGTCAATCATTTGAATAATGGAGTCCATCCATATTTGCCACCAGCTGCAATGCGCATCCTGTTTTCGGAAAGATTGGAAAAGCCTGATCTAGAGCAGCGATGCCAAACACGGCATTCGCGGCTTCCTTTCCGAATTTGTAAAGTTTCTAGATTCTTTTTTTTTAAAATGTATTTCAGTCGCTTGAAGGCGCCGTTAAAACTTATGTGGCGCCCTTCGGCCGTTAACATTCAACTTATCTTTCGACACCTTGGCGCCTTTCGGCTTGAGACTCCTCCCCCCCCCCCCCATCCCTCCTAAAACTACGCCGCTGAAAAACATCTGCAAATTTTATGTATTTTTAAAATAAAAATAAATTCATAAATGTATCAGAAATAAACCACTTTCGAGTTTAATAAATTTAAATTAAATAAAAAAATTTCAAATATTTCAGCTTCGCCTAAAATGTTTGGCGCCTTTAGTATTCTGGCGCCTGTGTGCGGTGCACACTTTGCACACTGGGTCGGCGCGCCCCTGTCCATATCTTTTTTCTCAAGTCGTTCAACATCTGCAGAATACTCATACAAATGATGCTCTTTTGCTTTTTGTTGTTAAATTATAGTTGCTTCGTTGTCTAATGCTTATGTAAGAATCCTTGTGATCCCCCTCTCAGCAAAAATAAGCAGACATTGGACCCCCCCCTCTCCTTGCCGGTTACATAATACTTGAATGACCCCTTGAATGCAAGTGAGAAAATTAAAAAAAACACTCCCATAGGTTTAACACTAGTGATCCAGTTTCTTCGCGTGACTTGTGTAGACTCTTAATGCTCAAGCTAATGTTAATCCTATGGGAACGTTGTTTACATATTTTTTGCTAGCATTTTAATTATTATTAAATGATTTTTTTTTTAAAGGATTTTCTTTCTTTTTTTGCATAGCGTACCTGCGGTTGATAACTTTTATTATGCATGAGGAGGGGTGCCAAGATCCATGTTTGCCCTGCGTGCAAAAAAGGCTAGTTTTGGCCCTGATTTAAGAAACAACATCTAAAAAGATTTAGAATTCAAAGAATGAAATATAAAAATTTAAATAATTACAAAAAGATAAACTACATACTAAAATACAAAACATGGTAATGTAAGGAACTAAGAAATTTTTTACACAATAGAACACTGGTGAACACAGGCATAAAAGTAGGAAATTTAAAAAAAAGGTGTTTTTTTTTTTTTTTTTTTTTTTTTTTTTTTATGTATTCAATGGCGCCAACTGGTACAATTTAGACACTTTTTAACAGTTATTTAAAACAGTAAAATAATATAACTGTACAAATGATTGTTAATTTTTTGTAACTTAGAAGGTAACAAAACAAATTTAGACTAACAATGTATAGGTTTATTGAATCAAAAAAGGAAATTGACAGTTTGCTAAAGATGTAAATCCAAATATAGCTGATAAAATGATGTGAAATACAATGATTAATTTTTCAAAACAAACATTTTGGATGATTTTGACTGTTAAGAAAGACTTTTCACGTTCTTTCAAAAGAAAAAACAAATTCTTCATGCTAATTATGTGCACACCAAGTTGATGTTTTACCCAAAAGTGTTGTATAATTAAGACGAAATATTCTATTTCGAAAAGAAACTTATGGAAACTTCTTTTTCCCTTTTAAAGTCTAAATAAAAAAATTCACTTTTCAGATGCTTACAATAAAAGTTTACCTTTCATTTGATGGCTCTTTTGTACAGCAATTCAAAAAGAAACTCCAAAGGTTTGAGTAGACAAAATGTCTGATTATTGACCCCCCCCCCCCCCATATGGTTCTAATATTTTCTTTTTGCGTTTTTGCAATATATGAGAGAATATCCAAAATGGCTTTTAAAAAGGTGGAATTCTTCCTTTAGGAGGAACTCTTTCATGCCTGTGAACAAAAAAATATATATATAAAGTTTGAGAAGTTTAGTATTGTTTTATTTTTAATGATTAAACTTTTAGAATTTAATATTTTCTTGCCTCTATCCTCTCTATGCTTATTATAAAAATAATATATCTTCGCACACCCTGGAGTAACTTCAAAACAATAAAATCGTGTGTCAAGAATAGATTATGAAACATTTTCCAACACTTCCAGAATATGATGTCTAAGTAAACAATTTGGAAAATGCCTAACACATCTGAAAACCCAAATTCAGCAATTACCATCAATAGTCGCAGAATATTTTAATTCTTTTGTGCAGCCCTATATTATATATAATCTATAGATTTGTGTATATATACTACATAGAATGCTATAATAATGTAGTTCAGTTAGGAAATTCATTGCACAGTTGTAAATTTCCCTACAACAATTTCAGTCGAAATCTTTTGTGCTGCACTGTATATCATCTATTTAATTTAATTTATACAGACCAAGTAATAGTAGGCAAAAGATTTGTTTGATTTAAAATTGCGAACCACAATTTAAAATGCACTTCCAGCAATTATAGTTCTTAAATGATACTGTAACAAATAATTTTTCGTGTCATAAATGAATGGTGAAAGCGATGTACAACATATTCCACAGCAAGGGCCTTGTAGTGCATCTCAGTGATATATATCAATTTCAATATGTTTAAAACAGTGTAATATCATGAAAATACACCACAAATGAGTTTTCGCCATAGACCGTACAGAATTCTTTTGAGTATCCCTATCTGTAAATGAACTATAAATGCTCCATACTTCATTTTCAATAGTAAACCTCATTAACAAAAATCAATTGCTTGACAATCCGAGTTTACATGAATTGGGCATAGATAGAGAGACAGACAACCCAAATTCATAAACACTTTTCAACTACTTTAAAAAGGCAGTTTGGCAGAAAGAAAAAAAAACATTTGATTGCTGGATATCTGGCATTCACTTGTAAAATTCTTGTAAAATAAAAATTCAAAGAATGTTACAAAATTTGTGCTAAAAATGGCATATGCCATTAAATATACCATAAAATCCAGATTGTAAGCCACATCTTTTTCTAAAGCAAAAGAAGTTAAATTTGGGAGGCAGCTTATAACACAGAGTTTTTTTAAGTCATTAAAAAACTTTTTTTTAATGTTAATTTAGAAGTAAATAAAGCAAATACAAGGGTGACACACAATCTTCCGTATTTCAGCAGATTTGTAAAACAAGTATATAAATCCCCCTGACCAAACGCAAATCAAATCTGAACCTGACAAAAATATTCTGGACCATAACTGGATTAGAGCAAGACAAATTAATTTCCATGGACACACAAACCAACCCATACCTAAAAATTCAATTTGAAAAACCCGAACTAAGTCATAACCCGACAAAAATATTCCAAAGAACCATAACCGGATTAGGGTAAGACAAAATAATTTCTGTGAACACGCAACCCGACTCGAACCTAAAAATTCCATTAGAAAAAACATGAAATCTGACATGAATCAAATCTGAATCCGACAAAAATATTCCAAAGAACCATAACCCGATCCGAGAAAAACAAAATAATTTCCGTGGACATGCAACCCGGCCTGAACTAGAGGTCTGCACGGGCCGGCCCGAAGGAAAGCTAGTTTGGCCCGGCCCGGTGTAAAAATTGAAAGTTCGGTCCGGCCCGTTTACATTTTTACCGTTCTCGGACCGGCCCGTACAAAAATCAGTGAAAACAGGCCCGGCCCGACTAAATGTCTACAAAAAATTCCGTTTTTTCTCGACATACAATTAAGATTCTTTTAATGAATACTACATGCATATTTATGGGAACATTTTACAGTATATTTTAAATTACTATGTGTTCGCAAAATAGAAAACACACAATAGTAAACGTTAACGATTACTTACAGTGTTTTAGTCAACGTCTCTACAGACGTTTCAAAATTTAAATAAGGGTTCATTAAAAGATTATTGTAGTTTAGAATAAAGGGTTAAAAAACATAACTTTTGAAGCTTATAATAAAAGGTAGATTTGTGAAAATATTTCTGTCATTTTTAAGGCTCTTCTCAAATCCAAAGGAGCTACATTTTGATACATTTATGAATTCATTTCTTTTCGGAAACGCATGAGATTGGCAGATATTCTTATTCAGAAACCATGTAAATGCCGTTTTTTTTTAGATAAAAGTAAGATATCTTTCAGAAAATACTGCCAAAGTTAGCGTTTTGAATATAATTTCCGGAAGCGATAGCACAGGAAAGGAGAAAACGTACAGTCACGTGACAAGAGTCTCTTATCTCTGTACGTAATTTATGAAAAATGGAAACGCTATTTGATCCTAATTGCCTTCAATACTCAGCCTGTCAATTTTATGCCTTTATAGTTAAAAATGAGTCAGAAAATGTGCCTGAGAGTTTCGCATTGTTGAGCAGTAAATATGAGAACCACCTTAAGGTACATTTCCAAAGATACTGTTAACAGAAGTTCATTATCTCTATTAATACTTTTACAAAACATAATGCCTGTCCTACACATCCTGAGAATGATTAAGACCAGCTCCGTCCCGGCACAAGTCTGCCGAAAAAAATTAAACCCGGGATCAGGCATCATGTAACTGTACGATGCCGATCTCTACGATGGACATGTTACATTTCTGTATTGGTGTTGTTAAACTCGCATCGGCTCGTAACGCACATTTATACTTCTCGAAAAAGTCATATTCATTGGAAATGACCTCGTATTTTATCTGCTCCTCTCAAATTCTTATATCGGGCTGATAGGCCCGATTAATCTTTTTTATCGGCCGGGCCCGACCCTTCAGGACCGTTCAATTTTTTTGCCGGCCTGGCCCGTTTATTTTGTCTGTCGGCCCGGCCCATTGAAAAAATTGCCCTAGTTCTGCCGGGCCGGCCCGGCCCGGCCCGTTTGAAAGTTCTCCTCCATTCCGCCGGGTACAGGCCTCGGGCCAAGCTCGGGCCCGTGCAGACCTCTAGCCTGAACATAAGAATTTTGTATGAAAACAACCCGAAATATGACCCAAATTAAATATGATAAACGACAAAAATATTCTAAAGAACTATAACCCGATCCGAGCAAGACAAAATAATTTCTATCGACATTCAACCGGATCCAAACCTCTAAAAGTTCCATTTGAAGTCAACCCGAAAACCTTCCATAAACCGGGTCCGGGTCAAGTTTCGAATTGAGTTCAACTAGAAGTTTCAGGTTCGGATCGTGTTGCCTGTCGACAGAAATTACTTTGTCTTGCTCAGATCGGTTATGGTTCTTTGGAATACTTTTGTCCGGTTAAAATTTGGTTCGGGTCGGGTTTCAAGTTGACTTCAAACGGAATTTTTAGCTTCCAGTCATGTTGCATTTCCACAAAAATTATTTTGTCTTTCTCGGATCAGGTTATGGTTCTTTAGAATATTTTTGTCGGTTATCATATTTCAGGTTGTTTTCAAATGAAATTTTAGGTTCAGGTTGGGGTGTGTGTCCATGGACATTATTTGTCTTGCTCGGATGGGGTTACCTGTAGACGGACATTATTTTGTCGTTCTCGGATCGGGTTACGGTTCTTTGTAATATTTTTGTCGAGTTCAGATTTGGTTCATGTTTTTTCTAATGGAATTTTTAGGTCCAGGTCAGGTTGCGTGTTCACAGAAATTATTTTGTTTTACCCGGATCCAGTTCTTTGGAATATTTTAGTCGGGTTTTTCAAATGGAATTTTTAGGTTCGGGTTGGTTTGTGTGTCCACGGAAATTAATTTGCCTTGCTCCGATCCAGTTATGGTTCTTTAGAATATTTTTGTCAGGTTCAGATTTGGTTCGGGTTTTTCAAATGAAATTTTATTTTTGGGTTGGTGTGCATGTGCACGAACATTATTTTGTCTTGCACGGATGGGGTTGCCTGTCGAAGGAAATTATTTCGTCTTACTTGGATGGGGTTATGGTTCTTTGGAATACTTTTGTCGGGTTATGATTTGGTTCGGGTCTGGTTTCAGGTTGACTTTAAATGGCATTTTTAAATCCTGGTCGTGTTGCATGTCAATGGAAATTAATTTATCTTGCTCTTATCTGGTTATGGTTTTTTGGAATATTTTTGTCAGTTTCGGATTTTGGTTCCATTTTTTTTTTCAAACAAAATTTTTAGGTTCGAGTCAGGTTGCGTGTCTACGGAAATTATTTTGCCTTGCTCGGATCCAATTATGGTTTTTTGGAATAATTTTGTTGGGTTCAGATTTGGTTCACATCAGATTTGGGGGGGGAGGGGGGGTTTCTAATGGAATTCTTAGTTTCGGGTCGGGTTGCGTGTTCACAGGAATTATTTTGTCTTGCTCCGATTGGGTTTTGGAGAATAGTTTTATCTAATTCAGATTTGGTTCAGGTGAAATTTCGGGTTTTTTTCTAATAGAATTTTTATGTTTGGGGTCGTGTTGCGTGTCCACAGAAATTATTTTTTCTTCCTCGGATCTGGTTATGGTTTTTGGGGATATTTTTGTCGGATTCAGATTTGGTTCGGGTCAGATTTCAAGATTTTAAAAAATGGAATTTTTAGATTCGGGTCAGGTTGCGTATCAACAGAAATTACTTTGTCTTGCTCGGATCGGGTTATGGTTTTTTAGAATATTTTTGTCGGTTATCATATTTGGTTCGGGTTTTTTCAAACCAAATTTTAATGTTTGGATCAGCTTGTGCATCCATGGAAATTATTTTGTCTTGCTCGGATCGGGTTATGGTTTTGAAGGCATTTTTGTCAGATTCAGATTTGGTTTGGATGAGATTTCAGGTTTTTTTTTCAAATGAAATTTTTGGGTTCAGATCGGGTTGTGTGTCTATCAACTCAACCTGAACATAAAAATTTTGTTTGAAAACAACCTGAAATATAATAACAGACAAAAATTTTCTAAAGACCCACATAACCTGATCTGAGCAAGACAAAATAATTTCTCTCGACATTCAACTGGATCCAAACCTAAAAGTTCCATTTGAAGTCAACCTGAAAACCTCCCATATACCGGGTTTGGGTCGAGTTTCGAATTGAGTTCAACTAGAACTTTCAGGTTCGGATCGGGTTGCCTCGGAAATTACTTTGTGTTGCTCAGATCGGTTATGGTTCTTTGGAATACTTTTGTCCGGTTAAAATTTTGTTTGGATCGGGTTTCACATTGACTTCAAATGGAATTTTTAGGTTCTAGTTGTGTTGCATGTCCACAAAAATTATATTGTCTTGCTTGGATCGGATTATGGTTCTTTAGAATAATTTTGTCAGTTATCATATTTTGGATTGTTTTCAAATGAAATTTTAGGTTTGGGTTGGGGTGTGTGTTCACGGACATTATTTGTCTTGCAGTTAGTTGTAGACGGAAATTATTTTGTCTTTCTCGGATCGGGTTATGGTTCTTTGGAATATTTTTGTCAGGTTCAGATTTGGTTCGTGATTTTTCTAATGGAATTTTTAGGTCCGGGTCGGCTTGTATGTTCACAGGAATTATTTTGTTTTACCCAGATACGGTTCTTTGGAATATTTTTGTCGGGATTTTCAAATGGAATTTTTAGGTTCGGGTTGGTTTGTGTGTCCACGGAAATTGATTTGTCTTGCTCCGATCCGGTTATGGTCCTTTAGAATATTTTTGTCGGTTCAGATTTGGTTCGGGTCGGGGTGCGTGTGCACGGACATTATTTTGTCTTGCTCGGATGTGGTTGCCTGTCGACGGAAATTATTTCGTTTTGCTCGGATCAGGTTATGGTTCATTGGAATATTTTTGTCAGGTTATGATTTCCTTCGGGTTGGGTTTCAGGTTGACTTTAAATGGCAATTTTAAATCCTGGTCGTGTTGCGTGTTCTTGGAAATTAATTTATCTTGCTGGGATCCAGTTATGGATCTTTGGAATATTTTTGGCAGTTTCGGATTTTGGTTCCCTTTTTTTTCAAACAAAATTTTTAGGTTCAAGTCAGACTGCGTGTCCATGGAAATTATTTTGCCTTGCTCGGAACCAGTTATGGTTCTTTGGAATCATTTTGTTGGGTTCAGATTTGGTTAGCGTCAGATTTCTGGTTTTTTTTTTGTAATGGAATTTTTAGGTTCGGGTTGGGTTGCGTGTTCACAGAAATTATTTTGTCTTGCCCGGATTGGGTTTTGGTTTTGAAGGATAGTTTTATCTAATTCAGATTTGGTTCTGGTGAAATTTCGGGTTTTTTTCTAATAGAATTTTTATGTTTGGGGTCGTGTTGCGTGTCCACAGAAATTATTATTTCTTCCTCGGATCTTGTTATGGTTTTTGGGGATATTTTTGTCGGATTCAGATTCGGTTCGGGTCAGATTTCAAGTTTTTTAAAAATGGAATTTTTAGATTTGGGTCAGGTTGCGTATCAACAGAAATTACTTTGTCTTGCTCGGATCGGGTTATGGTTTTTTAGAATATTTTTTTCGGTTATCATATTTGGTTCGGGTCATATTCCAGGTTTTCTTCAAACCAAATTTTAGGTTTGGATCAGATTATGTATCCATGGAAATTATTCTTGCTCGGATCGAGTTATGGTTTTTTAGAATATTTTTGTCATTTATCATATTTGGTTCGGATCGAATTTCGGGTTTTTTTCAAACCAAATTTTAGGTTTGGATCAGGTTGCGCATCCATGGAAATTATTTTGCCTTGCTCAGATCGGGTTATGGTTTTTTAGAATATTTTTTTCAGTTATATTTGGTTCGGGTCGAATTTCGGGTTTTTTTCAAACCAAATTTTAGGTTTGGATCAGGTTGTGCATCCATGGAAATTATTTTGTCTTGCTCGGATCGGGTTATGGTTTTGGGGATATTTTTCTCAGATTCAGATTTGGTTCCGATGAGATTTCAGGTTTTTTTTAAATGAAATTTTTGGGTTCAGATCGGGTTGCGTGTCTATCAACCCGACCCGAACATAAAAATTTTCATTGAAAACAACCTGAAATATGACCCAGACCAAATATGATAACCGACAAAAATATTCTGAAGACCCATAACCCGATCCGAGCTAGACAAAATTTCTGTCGACATTCAACTGGATCCAAACCTAAAAGTTCTATTTGTAGTCGACCCGAAAACCTTCCATATACCGGGTTCGGGTCGAGTTTCGAATTGAGTTCAACTAGAACTTTCAGGTTCGGATCGGGTTGCCTCGGAAATTACTTTCTCTTGCTCAGATCGGTTATGGTTTTTGGAACACTTTTGTCTGGTTAAAATTTGGTTCGGTCTGGTTTCACGTTGACTTCAAATGGAATTTTTAGGTTCTAGTTGTGTAGCATGTCCATAAAAATTATATTGTCTTGCTCCAATCGGATTATGGTATTTTAGGATATTTTTGTCAGTTATCATATTTCGGGTTGTTTTCAAATGAAATTTTAAGTTTGGGTTGGGGTGTGTGTCCACGGACATTATTTGTCTTGCTCGGATGCGGTTACCTGTAGACGGAAATTATTTTGTCTTTCTCGGATCGGTTATGGTTCTTTGGAATAATTTTGTTGGGTTCAGATTTGGTTTGCATCAGATTTTGGGTTTTTTTTCTAATAGAATTTTTATGTTTAGTGTCGTGTTGAGTGTCCACAGAAATTATTTTTTCTTGCTCGGTTCTGGTTACGGTTTTTAAATATATTTTTGTCGAATTCAGATTTGGTTCGGTCCAGATTTCAAGTTTTTAAAAAATGAAATTTTTAGATTCGGGTCAGGTTGTGTATCAACGGAAATTACTTTGTCTTGCTCGGATCAGGTTATGATTTTTTAGAATATTTTTTTCGGTTATCATATTTGGTTCGGGTCATATTCCGGGTTTTCTTCAAACCAAATTTTAGGTTTGGATCAGATTATGTATCCATGGAAATTATTCTTGCTCGGATCGGGTTATTGTTCTTTGGAATATTTTTGTCGGGTTATGATTTGATTTGGTCGGGTCGGGTCGGGTTTGAGGTTGACTTTAAATGGCATTTTTAGATCCTGGTCGTGTTGCGCGTCTGCGGAAATTAATTTATCTTGCTCGGATCTGGTTATGGTTCTTGGTATATTTTTGGCAGGTTCAGATTTGATTCAAATTTTCTTTTCAAACGAAATTTTTAGGTTTGAGTCAGGTTGAGTGTCCACGGAAATTATTTTGCCCTGCTCGGATCCGGTTATGGTTCTTTGGAATAATTTTGTTGGGTTCAGGTTTGGTTCGTGTCAGATTTTAGGTTGTGATTGGGTTGCATGTCCTCAAAAATTATTTTGTCTTGATTGGATCTGTTGTAATTTATTTTTCTGGTTCGGGTCAGGTTATGGATTAATAAGCCTAAAAAATCATCCTGATTGGGAAATAAGTGGCCATTTTTCAATTAGCCTAACTGTGTCTAGGCTCTTTGCAATATGCCTGAAAAATATCAGGCTAATTAGGAAAAGAGAGATGATTCTCCAATTAACCCGACTCTTTGCAAAGAGCTTGATTTCTCAATTAGCCTACAACATATATAATACATCTAAAATGCCATATAACTTCAACAACAAACAAATCTTGATCACTGTTATCTCCAACAAAAAAACATTAACCCCTTTGGGACAAGTGTCACGTATACATGACACACAAGCTACTCGAAATCCTTGATTATGTCTACCAATTATTTTTGTAAATTCTACCTTATTTAATCAGGGCATTTCTGCGATTCAATTACACAAACATTTCTGCTTTGAAAAACTGGTGGTAAACAATTAAAAATTTCGTAAAGGACGCTCGTCCCGAAGGAGTTAAAAATTATTACATTTTTATAAATTTTTTTAATACTTTTAAAATACTGCGGTCAGAAGTCATGCAAAAAGACAGACAGCCAAGATGACGATTATCTTGTGTAAAACTTAGCTATTCCCCAAACATTTTTTTTAGAAAGTCAAGTGATAGTAAAATCCCAGTTTAATCCGTCAGTGGGTAAAATATAATTTTTTTTTTTTCGGGAGGCGGGGGGGGGGGGAGGGAGGGGGGTTGCAATTAGGTGCATCTCGTACTTTTTATGCACAATGGTTTACATTTTTTAAAGCATAAAAACGATAAGTTTGGAGAAAATTATAACAGTAATAAAAATGAACTTTAACCTCCATGTGAAAATATAGACTAAAAAAAAATTGTCATAAAATTTAAAACTGTGCACTTATTGAAAGATTTATTCAAACAATGTATTTATGGTTACATTGATGTGTACGAAAGGACTAAATGTAACATGTATGTGATAGCAACTCTATATTTACATTCTATTTGGGCTTCATTTAGGAAAGGGCAACGAAAGTTGACCCAATGAGTTACGCTACATTTTTTTAAAAATTATTATTATTAATACAGGCGTATAAGTGACTTTCTTTGAAAATATTATAGGAAATATAGGAATTGTTTTGAAGAAAAAATAGGAATATTTATTTATATGTAAATACACCTATACATGTTTTAATACACTTACATATGTAACATCAGAGATGTAAACATTGGACTATCAAGATAAAACTATTTAAACTTCACTCCGGACTATTTTAAGAATTTTTTACTCTCTTCAGGATTAATATATTAGCGTTTCAGTAGTTGCATGCTATTTTTCTTTATTAAACTATATTTTTAAATATTTTTTATAATTATTTTCTGAATCATACCCTTTGTATCATTTGCGTATATCAATACAAACATAATTGAAATAAAGGTTACTTATTTACTTTTTTTTTTTAAGTATAAATGATTTTTTTGTAATAAATTTATATAAAATGAATTACATTTGTTTTATCCCTAGAGAGCAAAAGTTCGCGATCAATAAAATTGTGTGAAATTATGTGACCGATTGACTAATTATGTGATTTTTTTTTTTCTTGCAACGGATTGGCAAAAGATTTTTATCAATGACCAATCGAGAAATTTCATAATTTTTTGTCGCAACTGAGTAAAGAAATTTACAATTTTTTGCCGCAAATTGACAAACTTCTTGATTTTTTTTTTTTTTTTGTCAACAACCAACAGATGAAATCTAAGTTTTTTATTTTAATGACCAATTGATGTTCTTCTGAGATACATTGAGGAAATTAGCGATTTTTTTCCTGCACCTTTTTTGCAACCAACTGATGTCGAATTTTTTAAAGCAACAAACTGACAAATTAGAGATTTTTTCCATGACTGATTGTTGAAATCCAGGATTTCTTTTTTTACTGGCAGTGACTGCCGAAAATTATGATATCAAAGAACGACTGACTCATGAAATCACCAATGTTTGGCCGCGACTGATTGAAGAAATTCAGGATTCTGTTTGCCACAACTGATTGATGAAATCTCAGATTTTTTTTTTTTTTTTACAGCGTGTGAAAGCCAAAATTTATGATTTTTTATCAAAAATGAACAACAAATTTTGTTATGCATTTCAATGGCCAATTGACGAAATCAGCTATTTTTTCTTATACGACTGACGGGTGACATCTACGATTGTTTTACCACGAGTGACTACCTAAAATTAAGATTTTTATCAACAAATGATCCACACATTTTATAATATATTTCAACGACCAACAGACAAAATCAGTGAATTTTTGCTGCAACTGATTGAAGAAATCTGAATTTTTACCGCAATTGAATATTACAAAATTTCTTGTTGCGAGTGAATTCCGAAATTTATGATTTTTATAACTGACCAATCGACAAATTTTGCGATACATTGCAGCAACAAATTGACTAAGTCAGAGAACTTTTAACGTGACTTATGGAAGAAATTTACTATTTTTTATTCCACACTTGATAGAAATAAGTTTGATTTATATCAGCAACATATTAAAAAAACATTACAATTTTTTCAATGATCGATTGACAAAATCCACATTTTTTTTTTAACAACAGTTTGGCAAAATTTAAAATTAGATTTCTTCTGGGATCCATTGATGAAGAGCACGATTTTTTTTTCTTCAACCGATTGACGAAATTATTTTTACAATCGAACGATGAAATTTTAGTACTGGAACAAAACCTAAGAAATGATTTTTTTTTTTTTTTTTTTTTTTTTTTTTTTGTATAGAATTGTTGAAATTCGTGATTTAAAAAAAAAATTGCAGAATTCGGCAAAATTTTAAAAATATTTTCACGGAAAAATCACACCTGGATTGCTGAACTCGACTTTAAAAAATAATTGCGAGGGTGGAGGGCTGAAAAATATAGGAAAAATAGGAGCGCTGCTAGGCCTGCTAATATAAAAAAAATCTAAAGCATTATTAATAAAAATTATACTTACCATAACAAATACATACTTTTGTCAAAACTTTCACCCTGCTGTTGCTGGCAAACAGAATTTTGCTTTTTATTTATTAGTGTACATTTCTTCAATAGTCGAAAAACTATTGCTTGCGTGTACGATTCAAATGGACCAATACACAGCAGGCAATATTTATTCAACTGTGCTAATGGAAACAATTCTGTGCAGCATGAGATAAGACTTTCTGAGAATGGCACCTGAAGTAGCACCAGTGCTGTAGGTTGGCGTGCAAAGCCTCTCACTTTTAGATGAACAGACGGAAGACTTGCCTTCTGTCTATGTTGTATCTCATCAAATGGAAATGGCACACCTTTCACTCGGTACCTTCAGGTACTGGTTAGACATCAATCATCCAGGTGGCATCTCAACAAAATCGGCTGTAGAAAAAGAAAAGATTTCAGATTTTAAAAGTTGGTTGAAGTCAAAATTTAATTAAGAAATATTTATAAAATTTTCAGTTTGATAACAATATTCAAATACACTTAATATGAAATAGATGATAATTTCAGGATATCTCTAAAGTATTATTCACAAAATTTAAATTTCATAAAAATATTTTTACATTTTGCATTATCATTTCAAAATGTCTCAACTCAAATTTTTTTTTTTTTTTTTTTTTTTTTTTTTTAATACCATAGAGTAAATTACAATTTTTTTCAAAATCTGTTATTAAAATTATACTTTAATGCAGAGGTTCCCAAAGTGTGGAGCCCTTGGGGCTCCGTGTGAACTTTCCAGGGGCTCCTCCGCGTTTTAGGAAAAATAAGGAAAATTTGAACGAAAAAATACATTTAAAGGAAGTTTTATTTCTTTTCTTTTTTGTTCCAAAAATGTAAACAGATTGTTTTTTTTTTTACAAAAATATTTATACATTGATCTTAAGCTATCTGAACTTTTTTAATAAACTAAATTCTCTTTTTTTAAAATTTCTGGTGCAAATATTAATATCTACTAGCACCCTACTCTGTGTTTACGTTTTCCGATCAAAAAATGTGATAAAAGGAAAACAAATTGTAGATTGAATATAAGAAAGCAAGAAATTGTATTCTGAATGAAGATTTGGATATTTTAATTTCTCAACTCCTCCTCTCAGTGTAACTTGGCATGTAGTGTTATCCAATAACTCCACATTTCATGCTCAGCTGCATCATCATTTCGAAATAAACCATTCCGATTTGAAAGATAAACCGCCTCAGTTTTTTTTATATGAAGGGCAAAGTATTGTATATATGCTTCGAAAGAAACACACCACTTGTTAAAACAAGTATGAAATGTCCTGCAAAATAGGCAATAAGTTATATTTCTATCACTAATTTAAATTTTCCCTTTTGTCCTGTTTAATCACTGTGATTAATTAAGAGAAAAATAATGTTTGAAAATTAGTGATGGAAGTTTGCCTGCTTTGACTCCGTCGCTCCCGTTAAGTGGGCGCTCATGATGGCACATACCTGAGATCCAATGCGCCTACCTAATAGTTTTCGCTTGAGTTCGTGAAGATTATATAATTGCAAAGACACTTAATAAACCTTGTAAAAATGATATTGTAAAGAATTTGCTTTATGAAAAAGTTCTCAATTTAGTGTTCAGTATTCGCTTGTCAAATAACATTTCTTTTTTTAATTAACTATATGACTGTTGACATAAAAGAACACTTAACAGCCTCTTCAGATCTACTAAATTTTCACTGCAAATGCATGAATCTACTGACGTCACTGGATTAGCAGCTTTATTAGTATATTTTAGTTACATATACTAATATCCTGTTCACACCAGGGTAGTTAAGAGCTTTAAATTACTTTTTTGAAACGGGCATCCGCAACAAGACTAGATTTCTTTATCACTAGTGTTTGAGAACATTAACTCAATTAAAATTAAGTGCCCTACTATCGCTAGTCTGAAAGAGGTTTCAAAAAGCTATCAGAATAACATTTTTTGTAGATCACTACAAACCAAAACACTAATGGATGAAATATTTTTGGATGAATACATATTAAAACACGTATGAACATGAATGCACTAATGAGGCGAAAGCAATGATGGGTCACAATGCTAGAGTCATTGCAAAAGTTGGACAAATGGCAAAGCACTATAGCACCATCTATTGCTCTCTTCATGCTAGATACACGCTATCCCGGAGAAAATGTCTTCTGAACTTATGAAAAGGTTGAAAAACACCCTTAAAATAATAAACTATATAAAATCACGAACTCTTAAAAGCAAACTTTTTATGCTTATGCGTGAAGCTATTGTAAGCCAGCATCCATCCCTCCTACTGCATACCGAAGTAAGATGGTATTGTCGAGGAATAGCATTTCCATGCTTGTTGAAACTGCTGAGGTGATATTAGAAGAACTGTAACTCTAAACTGCCAAAACTTTTAATCAATGAAGATTGTGAATGCGAATTGCATATTTGTCTGATATGTTTAGCAAAATGAAATAAATGTATCTATCATTGCAATGATAATCTGTCACGATTATCAATGCATTTATCAAACGTGTCGTCTTTTAAGATGAAACCTATATTGACCTGATTCTGAGCGAAACGATATCTATTATATCCCTCTTGTTAAGAAGGAATGCAAACAACACCAGCTAAAAAAAATACAAATAAATATTCAGGGACGTCCTACATTTTTGAAAAATTTATTTAAGCAACATTTTTCAACAGCTGAATAGAAAAGGCTTTGGACGACTCTAAATGTGTACTGAATATGTTCAGTGATGTAAAAAAGACACCCAGCTTAACCAGGGAGGAGGCGTGCCGGGCCTGATAGACCCGGACTGCATATGGTTTTTACAATTGTCACCACTATTTTTTAAAGTAATCTTCAAGTGAATTTATCACAGAACTTGTAGCAATTGTCTCCAACTAAATAAGGTGACGATTATTTGTATTTATTGGTGGTAAATTAAAAACCATTACCCTGGTTATTCGCGCATTTTACCGGTTAAGTTCAGTGAAACACGAAGTCCTCATTAATTTGATATCTTATAGGAAGTTAAGACCGAATATACAACAACCAGTTATTCAGTGATACCAAATGAAAATATTTAGATTCAAAACAGATGTGTTTTATAAAGCAACTAATATATAAATCAAAGAGAAATAAGTTACGTAGAAAAGTAAAAAAAATTAAATAAAAGTTCTGGTCTAAAAGATTTTCATAAAACGTGAGTAAAATTATTGGTACATTTAGTGTTAAAGATCTTACTTTAAAACCAAAACGAAATACAGAAGTCTTTTAAATGCAGAACCAAATATTCGCCTGCCACTACTATCAAAGAAGCCGAATTCAGACATTTGTGCAAAACAATCCAATCAAATCACATTAAAAGCTTATGCATTATTGTTCGTCACTCTAATAATGTAAAATGTTACGATTTTCAGAGTTTTGGAAATTTTTTAAGTATATAAACTTTTGACATTTCGATGTGTGTTGAAGGTAATTGAAAATAAATTAGGCTTTCCGGTAACAGTTCCAAAATATACTTTTATAGATTACTATTCATTCGCATTTCCTGTGCTCGGTAGCAATGCACTTACAAAACCTTTCCTTGTAACATAGGACACGGTAGGCTTCAGGTGCTCCGCCATAGAAATTCATTCTAAAAAGTGCTCTGAGAGTCAAAAAGTATGGGAACCACTGCTTTAATGGATACATTACAGTGGGTTTGTTTTTTCATACAGATAGTGATGATTCTACTATCTGCGACATTTTTATACTAATCAACATCAATTTTAACCTAGCTGTCAGACATTATCCAGGGGTTGTAAAAAATCCAGCCCGGGCGAGCAGCTGGGTGGGTACCCGGGCAGCTACCCACTACAACCCTTATGGTTGTAAAAAAAAAAACCCAGCTCGAGTAGGTAGCTGGGCGGGTACCCACTACAACCCTGCATTATCCCGTGAACATAAGTTTGCAAAATTATCAGCAGAATTTACACCAATTTTGTTAGAATTGTTACTTTTTCCATTTAACTGGATATAACAATCTTATAACTATATTTATATAATACAGAAAGAATTTTTTTACCTAAATGAGATGCAGAAACAATGTCTAAGGCGAAATCTACCAGAACAGAGAAATAAAATTTGATTTTGAATTTTTCACATTTGTTCCAACCCTTTCTTTTTTTTTTTTACTTTGAATAACAGATCCACCGGGTTGCTTTTATGGATTTTGAAAACTTCCGTTGAACTGTTTCCACTTTGAATTTAATTTTTAAGATGTAGCATATAGTTTGTTTTCCTGCTGACTTATATTTTAGAAAATTTTAATCCTGATGATGGTTTTGAAGATTAAACCAAAACGTTGAAATTTATTTTATTCATGTGTTTATTTTATATCAACTTTTAATTTATGAATAAAATGTACATTGGATAGCAACTCCTATTTCGTTTAGTATAGAAAGGGGTTTTGTAGACTAATCCTTCTGTGGGACTTTTAAATCAATCATTCCTCATTAGATAAAATCTGCTGTCTACATAAAAGACACCCCCCCCCCCCCATCACCAAAAAATAAATAAATAAAAGTATTCCACTTGATAAGTGAAAATATGTGCACAAATTTTGATAGAAATTTAGATTTCAGTAAACATATTATATTACACTATAAAATAGGTCGAAAAGATTTCAGGAATGAGTTTCAAAACCCGCCTTATCCAGAAAATCGAATTTTGGGAAATCGCGAAAAACCTCTGACTGCATCCATTGGTTTTTATTATAAGCCAAGCTTTTACAATGCAGAGATGCACGATAAAACTAGATTTTTTGCAAATTGTGTGTTTTTTTTGACACAGGTTCACCAATAGAATAGATTTATACAGAAAACTAATTTTTTTAATTTTGAATAAGGCGACTTTTGAAACTCATGTCCTCATTTTGACAATGCATTCTTTGTTTCCAGACCTTTCAATCTTATATCAATCATAAGCAGTTTTATTTTAAAATTAACTCTAACCATATAGATTGTTAAATTAGACAGAACATTAGAAATTTCTAAGAATAAAGAATGCAACATATACAAATAGAAATATTCAGGGTTGGTAAAAAACCAGGTTTTTTTTTTTTTTAAATAAGTTTTCCTATTACATATACATTCATATTTATTGATAAAAATAAACATCGTTGGATATATAAGTAATATAACTTCATTTAAAAATAATTTAAATTAAATAATTACAATCAATTATGTAGAAAATTGAAATTATTTAATATTTAAACATTTTTAGTAAAAGCTGTCTTATGTTCCATGAATAAAATGCTCTACATAGAGAAACATTGATAACTTGAAAATCTTAATAAACAATTTTTTGATTACTAGTACTATAAATAAATATATGATGTAGTTTCATAAATATAATATACTTTCCCATGGCTATTCAAAATAATTTCTTTGAAATATTTGCAATCTGAGATATCTGATTTTTCTGTTCGAACACTACATGGACAATTATTATCTTTTATTGAAAGTAAAGCTTTTTATAAAGAATTCCTGGAATGATTTGAATTTAGCAGTAAAGTCCTTACACGTTTCAAGAAGTTATTGTGTATTGTCATTTGACACTTCTCTTAAACTGTCAGGTAAAAAAAAAAAAAAAAAGGTGACAGTAAAATAAACAGAAATACCTATTTACCAGCTTTTTAGACTACTGAAAACATTGATTTTAAAATGGAAAGTAGATTTATAAAAGTTTTCATCCATTAAAACATTTAAACTGATCTTAAAATGGAAAGTAGATTTATAAAAGTTTTCATCCACTAAAACATTTAAACAGCCATCAGACTTAATACACAGGCTTTTATTCTAAGCTATGTTATAATATGTATTACTTTTAAATGTCTAAACTAAAAATTAATAATATATCTTTTTAGGCATTTTTATGAGACACTTCTATTATGTCTCAAGCGAACCTTAAGCTCGATTTCCCCCCATTTTTTTTTTGTCGGATGTAAATAGTGGATTTGATTATGCAATAGACGATTTAAATATATCTTATTGCATGTTTTAGTTAAAAGTAAACAGGTGCTTCGCTAGCACCCAATTTTGTCACAACAATGTCCTCTTATTTGACTTCATATCTTGATTTTCTTTTTTATTTTTAAGGCTGTTCTTAAATCCGAAAGGGCAACTTTATGACATAAGTTTTAATTTATTTTTGTTCGGAAATGCATGAAACTAGCAGATGCTGTTGTTCAGAAACTATGTAATCGAACGATGTTTTCCGGTTTTTTTTTGTTTTTTTTTTTGCAAACGCAATAGATTTTTCAGAAAATGTTGTCAAAGTGGGCGTTTTGAACCGAATTTCCGCACGAAAAAAGAATAACCACTCAAGGAAGATTAAAAACATCTTTGTCACATGATCAAAATTGCTTATAAATCAATAGGTAATTTATCAAAAATGGAAAACACAGTTCGATTCCAAATAGCTCCCAAGGCCTTCCAATTTTATATCTTTCTGTAAAAAAAGGAATTTGTACATCTGTCGCACAAGCGTTTTGTGCTTGTTGAGTAGAACAGTTGAGAGCAGCCCTAAAAGATAATCTCCCCAATCAAGAAAATTTTCTTTTACAGCTTGACTGAAATCTTAAAGGTCATTTTATGTTATTTATAAATAATCTGCGTTTTCTCAAAGGAAAATATTTTATTCAAAATATTGAATATTTTTAATCTATTTTATCTTTGCTAAATTAACTTGTTTTATATTTTCTCTTTAGAGCTTCAAATATGTTCATCAACACATGCAATTTGCATTCTACATGCATACAAAATTACAAATATAACCCAGACTCACTATGTCTCACGGTGACAGCTGGGATAAGACTTAAAAGTAGAAATTATTTATATCCAATAATTTCAAAAACTTAAATTACAAAAATGAGAAAATATTATATTAGATTTTTTCTAAAAACATTTGGTTAACTAATTGATTTAAACCGTGCCAACCCTAATGGTAACAGATTAAAATCATAATGCAAAACCCCAATCCCAATGTAGAAAGGCTTACTAAACCCAATAGCCATACCCCATACAGCAAAGAAAACTCACAGCCAATCATTCATTAGCATAGAAAACAAAGAGTAACCAATGGAGAGAAATACTTATGGTATGATCCATGTCAATTCAGGCAGCCAAAGAAAAAATCTTACCTTCATAGTCTCAGAAGTTTTTGAATTGAACATATGTTAAAATTCAATAAAAAATAAGATACTCATATATTTTGGTTTTGCCCAAAAAAATTCCTGCCCCGAGATACAGGCTGCCAAAGATGGCATCCCGGGCACCATTTCCAATTCGCCATTTTTGATAAAAATTTTAAAGTGCTCTATCTCTAGAATGGTGCAAGATATTTTGTTGAGGTATTTTTTATTTTAAAGATAATATTCTTCTGTTTAAAATGATATACCCAATTTTGAAAAATGTATTCAACTTTTCTTGTGGCAACCTTTTGAAAAAAAAAATTTTTTTTTCGAAAATGCCAATCCCAAAAATTTTGATTTTTTTGCTGTTGATCAATACCATTGGGAACTATCTTCACTGTAAAGGAGAACTTCCACTTTTGAGTTTAACAAATTTTAGAAACATTTAAAAAATTCAGAGAATTTTACAGGAACTGTATATATACAGTTCCAGTAAAAGTCACTGAATTTTTGCTTATCTGTATCATATTTGTAAGGATAAGCCTACTATATATCCTAAACAAGTTAGAAATTGCAATATCAAATGTGGCAAATGAGTTGTGTGCATAGTATTAACTAGTTTTATAAATATTCAGATCTTGGGGCAATAAGTGTTACACTCTTGGGCGAAAAGGCATGAATACAAAATTTACTATAATTCCATATATTAAATTCAGTAATTCGGAAGTAATATGAATCCATCTTAAAAGGACTTAATTGCCATGACAATTGACAACCTAGAATCATTGCCTATCATGGCATATCATTGAATCAATGAGGAATTTGCACACATGGGGGATTTGATCATTTATATATTTTTCTGATAGTTGCACATCCACTGTTTTCAAAAATGTTTTCAAAAACGTGAAAAAAATATCTATACTATTAAATAATTAGTCCTAAAAGTAAGCTAAAATCACGTCGCTCCAAATCGGGGCGTGACTTACTATGACGTCACAGTTCACGACAGGCAAGCGGAACGGAAAGGAAAGAGATACTAGGCTTTGGAAATAAAGGTTCGAAATTTTTAAACTACTGATTTTACAAATTTGGTTCTTTCGCATCTGGATGTTATTTTGCACGTTGATTTATAAAATGTCAATTTGAAAAAAAAAAGGAACGCTAAGTTTATGAAAAAATCGATTTTTAAACTCATTAAAAGTCTTTTCACATAGAGAGAGTTGACGGGATATTGTTAAAATTAGGAAAAATAAAGAACTGATCGCTTTTAAACTTTGACGTTGTTTTTAACGCATAATAAAGATTTTATAAATTTAAGATGAGTTGATTTTTGGTGGTGGTGGTGGGAAGGGGGGGGGGGAGTTCTCTTTTTTCTTCAGATTAACTGTTTATTGCGTTTTAAATGCGATTTTTCATTTAACACTCAAATAAATATTATTTTTTAACATTAGATATTTGAAAGAGTGGGAAATGCAGAGGGAGGGGAGGGGAGGGTCATCCGGGGAGGAGCTATTTTCTAAAGTTTGAGTACACGCCTCATGTGACATATCGTTAGAAAGGTGTATGAAAACGTATTCATATTATGCACATCCGGTGCCCCCCCCCCACTTCGCCCTCTGGGGGCACTTTTGTAAATTTTTAGGTTTTTTACAAGAATTTTCAGTGCGTGCGCAGCACGTGGTGCTATACGATGCCGCAGGCAGCGGGGATGTGGTTCGCGGTTTTTTTTTCCTGTTGATTTTTTTTTTTTTTTTTTTTTTTTTTTTAAGGTTATGCAGTATTGTCGAAGCACGCCTGCTACACGGTGTCATAGGCAGCGGGACCTAAAGTATTTTTATGTTGAAAAGTAAAAATTTAATATTAAAATTTTTTTGAGTAGTTTCAGTATTTTTACGTTTTATAATCTCTATTAAGACACGACAAAATATTGTTTCGAAATAAATCCTTTATTTTTTAAACCTAGTCCCTAACATAATAAAATTGTACACTTACGCAATAATTTTTTTTTTACTTCCTGTCCTGAAGTAAAAACTAACATATTTATGTGTGTCATATCTTTGACGTTTCTTCGTTTTACCTATTTAATTATCAATAAAACAGGGTTATTGCTTATTAATCTTTACAGATACAATATACGTATGAAATCTACTACAGAGTGTTTTTGTTTGTTTTTAAATACGAATGAGTACATTATAAATATGAATGCTTTTTTTTTCTCTTGAGTAACTATTTATCCAATCAATTAATGTTCTAAAATAGTAATATTTAAACAAAATCAAACATAAAGTTACTGAAAAATGATCTTCACAAGATCAAAGAGATGATGTATTAGATAAATTAGGATTTTTCTTGTCATCTCTCTTCATAGCTTTAGTCCATGATTTTCTAATTGCAGGGTCTTTTGGCACACTGAAAAACAACTTTTCGCTAGAAGTTACTGGTTGTATTAGTGCAGAGTGGTACAATACAGTACAGTAAAACCTCCTTAAAGCGACCACGTTTCATTCTAATAAAAATTGAATTCGTTTCGAGAGGTGACCTCTTAATGGAGGTCATGTTTAAATCTAGATTTTAATTGTTGAAGAAAAGTAGAAATAATGTTACTAGAATTTATTTTTCACATTAGGAAAAAATATAAAAATTTAAGTATCAAAATAAAAGTTAATTATATAAGTTAATTACTGCAGTGTTTAAAAATGAATGTATTGACGTTTGCTTTAGTTTTACGGTTTTATCTTTCATAACTTTTATTTCCAAATCCTTTCAAAGTTCAGTAAATAAATGCAATTTTTTTTTTTTTTTTTTTTTTTTTTTTTTTTTTTGGACGGGAACAAATAATGATATTTTCATTAATTTATCTATTTCTTTGAGAATTGCCTAACAGAATAGGGTAGGGGAGTTTATTGATCGTCATTCTTAATTCGCCATCAGAGTTAACTTCATTGTCTAAAAAGGCATAAAGGGGTTTAAACACTTAAAAGTTACCGGAATAAAAAAAAAAAAAAAAAAAAAAATCTAAACTTAGTTTAGAAGTTTAAAGCCCCTCGGAATTATTTTTCTAATAAAACCTTCTTCAAGTGACAGGAAAAAACGGAATTTGTCGCTCATGGAGAGAGGTCAGCTGGGATGGTCTCTGAATGGAAGTACAATTAGTATTGAGCCTATGGGAATAAATTTCGTTCAATGAAAAAATGATCGTTCAGGGAGGTGGTCGCTTAATGGAGGTGATCGCTTAATGGAGGTGGTCGCACAGAGAGGTTTCAATGTATTTATAATATGACTTTGTGTTCTCAGTCATAATAATTTTAGAAACAGCAATATTTAAAATGAACAAGTTGAAAAGCGACACACGTAAAGAATAACAGTCGTTTGTTGTCATGAACTGTGACGTCAGATGTATTACGGAGCGTTTTCGGGATACGGTAAATAGTGCGATATTAAAACAATCATAAATCAGTAATAAAAGCTCAAAATAAAAAAAATATGCAGGGTATCCTTCTTATTTTTTCATGTACTATTGTTTCGTGGTAAAGTTAGAAAACGTGCAAATTCTCCATTATGTATTATAGGATTTTTATATAGAATGAAGAAAACTTTTATTAATGTATTTTATGTTTTAATTTGATTTTCATAGCATTTGAAGTGATACATACTTTATTGCAGAGGTTTACAAAAAATTACTTCCTGTGTCATAGAAAGTGCATAGTGTTTACAGGGACACACAAAAGATTTCGGATACTTTACCTTATTGGAAATACTGTACATTAGCGATGATTGCTAGAGGTGCATTTTTAGTTGCGATATGAGTTTTCAAGTTTAATTAAATATTTCCATATTACGTTGTGTGTATAAAGGCTGTAGATCATATACAGGGCTACACAAAAGAAATCGTAAGGGTGTTGCTGGAAGTGCATTTTTAGTTATGTTTGAGTTTTTAAGTTTAACTAAATTTTTCCATGTTACGTTGTGTGCATAAATGCTGTAGATCATATACAGGGCTACACAAAAGAAATCTTAAGGGTTTACTGAGTATGAATGAAAGTAGCTTAAAGGTGATTTTTAAATGAGATGCATTTTTACACTGAACTACATTTAGTATACTAAGATATGTTTGGAGAATATAGATAAAATGATATACAGGTTCACGTAAAGAATTAGATACATGGCCGTCTATGGATGATGGTCTCTGGAAGTGTTTAAGGATGTTTTAATCTTAATTAAATATTAGCTAAATAATGGCATGTATATAAAGATAGTAGATAAAATACAGGGTTGTATGAAAGTATTCAAGTATGCTTCCGTCTATTGACATAAATTTCTAAAAGTCAAATTCCGACCTATTTATGTGTTTTTAACAATTTCCAACATAGTTGAAAGTCTTTATGGATTCGATTTGTCTGCCCATCTGTCTGAACTCTAACTTGTATTAATATAATTTGTATTGCTGTGTAATTGATATATGTTATTGAGATTGTTTTACTATGTTCGGTATTGAAAATAAAGTATGTATCACTTCAAATGCTATGAAAATCAAATTAAAACATAAAAAGACATTAATAAAAGTTTTCTTCATTCTATTTAAAAATCCTATAATACATAATTGATTCAATGATATACCATGATAGGTAATGATTCTAGGTGGCCATGGCGATTAAGTCCTTTTAAGATGAATTCATATTACTTCCGTATTACTGAATTTAATATGTAGAATCATAATAAATTTTGTATTCATGCCCTTTTTGCCCAAGAGTGTAACTTATTGCACCAACACCTGAATATTTATAAAACTAGTTATAGTACGCACGCACCTCATTTGCCACATTTGATATTGAAATTTCTAACTTGTTTAGGATATATAGTAGGCTTATCCTTACAAATATGATACAAATAAGCAAAAATTCAGTGACTTTTACTGGAACTGTATATATACAGTTCCTGTAAACTTCTCTGAATTTTTAAAATGTTTCTAAAATTTGTTAAACTCAAAAGTGGAAGTTCTCCTTTACAGTGAAGGTAGTTTCCAATGGTATTGATCAACAGCAAAAAAATCAAAATTTTTGGGATTGGCATTTCCAAAAAAAAAAAATTTTTTTTTAAAAATTTTTTTTTCAAAAGGCTGCCACAAGAAAAGTTGAATACATTTTTCAAAATTGGGTATATAATTTTAAACAGAAGAATATTATCTTTAAAATAAAATAAACCGCAACAAAATATCTTGCACCGTTCTAGAGATAGAGCACTTTAAAATTTTTATCGAAAATCGCGAATGAGAAAGGATGCCGGGGATGTCATCTTTGGCGGCCTGTATCTCGGGCCAGGAATTTTTTTGGGCAAAAGGAAAATATACAAGTATCTTACTTTTTCTTAAATTTTAACATATGTTCAATTCAAAAACTTCTGAGACTATGAAGGTAACCCCCCTGCCTGAGTTGATATGGATTCAGCCTTATGATTATGTCATCATTGAGGCATAATGCAATCCTTAGTAAATCTTAACTAATCAAGCAATCTAAGTAGTAAAAATATATTTTTAGCTCAAATCTGCCATTTTGGCTATTTTTAAAAATAAACGGCTTTAAAAAAAAAGAAGAAAGAAAACTAACTGCATGTTTTTTTCTTCCCAGCTAATTTTAGAAAAATTAGTTAGTCTGCCATCTAGATTTAAAGCTTATAAGAAAAGTTTGATTGATTAAAAATGTTTGTTACTTTACAAATTTATTAATTCATCATTTTTCTAAAGCTTCACTTGTAGCTTCTGCATAACTTGGATTTTGCATTTTTCAATAATGTGTAAAGTAAATGAAAACATTAGGGGAAAAGAAAAAAACCAGCATGGTTTAAAAAAAAAAACATTTGGTTTAAACCAAACAACCCTGGTCACACGGTATGTTATTATAATACCTAATCTGTATAAGTGGAGATCATGTTTTGATATTTGATGCAGAGGTTATTTTTTTTTTTTAATTATTAATTGGAATGAGTGAGGGGAAGTATATTAATAAAATAAAAATTATGAAGGCACTAAAAATCATTGCAGTATAATGTTATCACTCAATTTAATTTAGCATGAACACAAACAGAGCAACAAAGACAAAATACACACCATCTAATTACAGGGGAAAAAAATAGACTACTTATCAATAATACAGTAACGTGACAGCCATGCTACATTTACAAATAGCAGATCTTGCTTCACGTATTATTATTGCGTATTTGAATAGTTCAATTTCATACTCAATATCAGTGGTGTAGTCGTAAAAAAAAACAGACGGTATACATTCTAAGCAGAGGGTATACGCTCAAGGCAGAGGGCATACCCTAGTGTATATATACTATAGCTTTCTTGAGAAACAGAGGGTACACGGTGTTCCTTAAAAAAATCCAGAAGGTATACGGCGTATACCCTCCACTACATCCCTGCTCAATATTTTCCTTCCAATCTTCCCAAAACTGTATGCTCTTTCATGGCATTTGTTTGGAGGCAAAGAGCTGAAATATCGAGTTGTTTCTCTAATTTTGTTCTCAAGCTGTTTCTCAAATGAAATTTGACATAATGTTAGTATAAGAGATTACAGAGAAAAAATTCATATCACATCCAGAAGAACACATAGAAATAATTTTATTTAAAGCAGTAAAAAAAAAGGGGGGGGGGGAGGGTAAAGCCCATAAACCAAATAATGCAACAGGTATGTTAAAATTTAATTGACTTTGTTATTTGCAACTCTGTCTATAAATCACTGACAGCTCCTAGTATGTGTTATTCAAATATGTTTTCATTATTAAGAAATTGTTATTTATGAAATTATAATAAAATGACTTTAAATTTGTTAGATAAAAATTTTTATAACGTGCAGTTTATAATTAAAATGCTTCAATGTATAAAAGCCAATTTTGCTCCCTCACCATAAGCCCCCCTTAAAACCAATAAAAGCTATTGGGGTGCGTTTTTCAAATTTTAGCCATATTCTGATCTGAGATGAATGACTGTTACAATCCCCCCCCCCCTTTGCCCCCAACTACCACTACACACACACAACGTGTGTTTTCCAGATGCACCCTTATGTGCTAACAACATAAACATACTTTTAGTTATACTATGTTTAAAATTTATTGAAGCAAAACAGAAGCAGTTTAGAATCAAAGAATGCAGCGATGGATTTTGTCGTTTATTTACCATGATGAGATAAGGAAAGAAAAAGTATATAAAAAATATTTTCAGTATTTCCTTTAGGTTTTAGATTATAATCAAATTATGAATGGTGAAGGATTGAATAGTGTATGAGTGACGATGTCATCTTTGACAATTGCTGAAATTCTTGATTTTTTTTAAAAATCCGTTGCCATCTAGAAAAATTAATACAAAAACTTGTAATTTTTATTAATCTGAAAACAGCAAAAGAGCAGAAAAACACAAATTTTATGCATGTTGTACATAATTATAATTGTACAGAAAAGAGAACAGTTTATAACTTATGAAGAAATAAGTGTACAACTTAGAATATTATCCAAATGAAATATATATTTTTAAAAAAACTGTTTGCAATTAAATTTGTTTAATAAAGAGAATAAAACCTTCACTTGAGGAAATTTCTTTATACAGAAAAATCCTTATAACTGTAGAATTGTTTTTAAAAAGTGGGTAGTTTTAGGGCTGGGCTGATAAACCATTTATGGGATTTTCACAAGGTATAACATGGTTTTAAGAATACTCGTAAACATTCAATGTAAATCGGAGAAAAGAAAATTAAGCACTTTCTGTCAGTATCATAAATTCTGTACAAAATAAAATATATTTTCAATTTATTGCAAAATGCCAGGTATCATTAGATTCTGAATTGTCTTCAGAAGTTGAATTCCATTTTAAAAATAGGGGTCATCTATACATTAAAACTATATTATTGTCAAATTTGATATACAGAAATAGGCCACTGGTATGACTTTCAATTGGAGATTAAACTGTCACATGGTCAAAAACTAGCCAACTCTGGAGAAAAAAATTACAACAAAAAAATTACCTTAGATTGCATTGTAATATAGGCATTTAGAAATTTGACTTTTGACATACAATGACAATTAAAACTAGAGAAACGTGGGGGGTGGGGGGATTACACTACATTGCATTCATTCAAAGATTAATAGCTTTTTGACATAATGCAAATATGCTTTTGACATTGAGAATAAAGTTTAAACCGGGGAGTAAAGAGAAACTGTCACACGGCAAAAAATCTGTGAATTTTAATGAAAGGTCCAAATAATTACACTAGATTGCGTTCAAAGATAGAATCCATGGATAAGCAATGAAAATGCGAAAGTATTATACATATAACAGTATTATGAAATTATACTAGTAATTGAAGTAACAAACAAAATTAAGCTGCACAGCAATAAGTAATGGACATGTTTTACAAAAGAAAGAAAATAAATTACCTCGATACGATTTGAACTTCTAATCGAAATTAATTCAACGTGCCCGATAATTCTTCATCAAGAATACAATCTAAATTCAAATCTCGCAGTACAGACGAGACGAAGTTCACCGGCGAAAATTCTTTCCTTCGTTTCGACCAGCGATTGAAAGTAACCCTACCGTTTCTAGCCAAAGCCGGCGCAAGACTTTTTCGCCAAAGGGGTCCAAACGAGGGAAGTTTCGAAATTCGCAGCCTGGACCCGCGATGAAGCGTGGGCTAGGCGCGGGACTTACTATCCATTGAGTATTTTAATTATCTTATGTTTTTTAAATTTTTAACTGTTAGTAAATTTTTTAATTTATTTCCTTTTACTTTTCATTTTGAGCTCAGGAATTACTTGTTTGTCCCCCCCCCCGCCATTTTTAAGCATTTTTTCCCAGTACTGCCATGATTCAGTTCCTGTTAGGCTTCCATTGTGTTACTGTCGGGGATGTGGGGCAGTGGCCCCAGGCTCCCCGAGAAACCGTCAGAAGTAGTAGTAATATTATATGTAACTATATTCAAAAATCTGTGTCCACAAAATACTGATTTTTTTTTCTTTTTCACCTCCGAAAATTCATTTTTTATTAAGTTTTATATATTAATGATTCACCTTTCTGTGTGTTTACCTATTTTTTTTTTTCAATAAGACCAATTGTCGCAAATGTTTAATATTTTGTTAAGATTAGCACACACCTCATCGTATCCTTTTTTTTTTTTTTTTTTTTTTTTTTTGCAAGCTTATGTCAAAATTTCCAGTTTGGGGAATTCGATTTGAATATTTTACAATGACTTTTTTAATTTATTATTAAATGATTTTATAAAGGAGGTATGAGATAATATATTTTTTAACCATTAGGTTTAGCAGATTAAGTAGGAATGAGGAGGCGGAGGGGATTGGTTTAAATTTTTTAACTTACATAAGCACGAAAATATCAATTTTCCCACTTAATTTACTGCATCTATTTGACATTAAATGAAATTTCCCTTCCAGAGTTGCAATCTTTATAAGTTCTTTTTTCTTTTCTTATATATATATATTTCAGTGTGATTAAAATGCTAAAACTTCGACATGCTTTTCAATTAACTCGATTTTTAAATGGACAAATGGTTCATAAAATTAAAGACAGGATTTTCCTTGATATAAATTGACTGTTGATGAGTATTTGCTTAGTATATTTTTTAAATAAAAATATTAAGCAAAGAGTCATTTGTACATTATTTTTACAAACATGTCATTTTTTTAACCCTTTATGTCCCAAATTATGAACTGATGAAAATTTCATCTTCTAAAACATTTTTTGTGAATTTTTGAAACTACATTAGAAGATTTACACAATCATTTAATAAATTTTAGAAGGATTTTGCCATTTAAAATCAATTAATTAAATTTGTATTTATAGGAATTTTGTGCAATATTTATAACTTCATTCACATCTTTTATTTTAAATATTTTTTTTAGTATTTTATAGAATTAGGAAATGTACAAGTATAATGCTCTTATAAGAGAAATATAGGAATAATTCCGAACTGAAACTTTCCCCCCACAATCTTTCAACGTCAAAAAAGCTGAAGAGATGCAAATGAAAAAAAAAATCATCCTTTTAAAAATAGTTGTGTTTTGTTCTACCAATAATGCTTTTGGAATAAGATAACGTAAAGTACTTATAACTCATTCTAAAATGTACTACTACTAATTGATGTATATTTTATATCAAGTTATTTTAATGGCACGTTAAAGTAGCGTCGGGGCATAAAGGGTTAAATAATTAATTAATCGGATATCTGGTCCTTACAGCTATAGAGCACACACAGAATTAAAAATATGAAAGAGAATGTTGTAAGAAATTAAAAAAAAGTGTTGTTTTAAAATCTTCTTAATAATTTTTAAATTAACTTTTCAAATCTTATTACAATAATTAAACTTTTCCTTTATTAAGTCATTTTTCTCCATAAAACCATTTAATAATGTGTCAGTAAAATATTATAAAATATCTTTTAAAAAAAGTACAAAAGTTATAAAAATCCTTTAACTATAAAATTTTACATAAGCTTACCACCCCCCCCCCCCCTCACACACAAAAGAAAAATAATATCATAGGATATGATGAGTATTTTCGAATGAATATATTATCTATAAAAATACTGCAGAATTCACAAAACAACTTATTTTTTAAGTCTGTTACAAAAATATATTAAAATATAATAATAATAAAATATGAAGCTATAAAAATATTTTTTTCAGATTCATCTAACAAAAGATTTTCAGATAAATAACAGCATTACTATAATTCTATTATTATTATTTCCTTTTGAAAACATTTCATATTTGCAAATTCGATGCTAGGTTTTTTTTTTTTTTTTTTTCTATTCAAATTATAAGATTCAGCATTCTTCGCTGTTTATAATTTTAACAATTTCCATAATCGAGTAACAAATGCAAGCGAAAAGGGAAAGCTGAACGCAGACTTTTTTCTCCCCACAGATTATAATCTTATTCAGATGAGAAACTCCCATTGGCTGCAATGGAAATTTCTTCTAACATGGGATTCGCATAGAAACTAGCGCCGTCTAGAGGGGGGCGGTAGAACATCTTGCATGGTTGCCATATGACTGCAGTATTTGGCAGTTTATCGCTTTTTTGGCGACTTTTGAAGAAGGGAATGGGGGAAAAAAAGGGGAAGGGGTGGTGAGGGAATGTTTGTAAACATTAGTATTTACCGCAGCTGACGACTTTATCGGCAGTCGGCAACAGCGTTTTTGACTGTTCGAATCAATGTTTTAAAAAACAAAAATCTCTCAGCGATGATTTTTCTTGAAATTTTTAATGATTAAATAATTTTTAAATAAAAAATAGATACTTTTTCCCCTTCATAAAACTATTCACTTAATATGAAATATCGGTAAATTGTTAAATTACGTAAAATATTTTCTTTTACCCTTGAGAGAGGGTGAGGAAAAATATCCTTGTGTAATTTATTTCATTAATATATATATTCTATTCTTTAAAATGTTCATTTCTAACTATTATTAAAATTCTACAGTTTCATAGGATTTTTTTTCTTTTTCTTTTTTTAATTCTCAATAAATATTTATGGAGAGTTGTCTCACTCTTTTAAAAGTTAATTGTTAATTAAGAAAAATTTCTTAAATTTAAAAAACAAAAGGTACAAATTTTGTAAGAGGAAAAATCAAGATTTTTTTAATTTTAAATTAACATTGCAGATCAATTCTAGTTTTAATTAATGTTGTATTTTTTATTGTCCCTATTACCTTATTTTGAAATTTCTCATCTTGATTTTCATTCTGAAAAACAAAATAAACTTTTTTATCCTTTAGTGTGGAATAAGAATTATGGCTGTCAGTTTATTTTTAACGCATAAATCTCCAAATAGTAATCTTTACCCTATTTCATCACAGAAATTCTACAATTAAATAACGCAATTATTATTTTGCCGTTATGAAATGTCTCTCATTCTTTTTATATACCTTTTTTGACCACAAAATTTTAATTTCATAAAAAAATGTTTATTTAATGTGAATTATCAGTAAATTTATATGCTATTAGAAAGAAAATATTAAAATTATATAATTTTTTCAATTAAAATCTTCAATTTGAAATGGAAGATTTTTTTTTTCGTCTTTTACTCTTGGGGAAGGGGGGGGGGGGGAGGGTCATCCATTGTATAACTTCATTATATATTTTCAATTCTTTAATATCTTTAATTTTAAAACCATTATTAAATTCATAAATCTTTGTGCAGACTTCCAAATATTCATTTTTTTTTTTTGCTCGTGTTCTTAAAATTTGGCAAAAAAAAAAAAGTTGTATGATTTCGTTCATGTATGATACCATTCCAATTTTTGAAAAAATTCGCTTCTATAACCATTATTAAAATTATAAAGCTACATATATATATATATATTATAAATCTTTATGATAACCATTATTAAAATTATAATATATATATGTATTTATAAATCTTTATGAAGACTTTAGAATATTTATATTTTTTTACTTATATTTCTCAAAATTTGATGATAGTTTACTATCCACAGAAATTTGTTTAAAAGTTTGTCTCACTTTTTAAACAACTAATTTAAAAAACAGGTTTTCTTAAATAACAAAAAGATATTTTATGAAGAAAACAAGTTAATAATGTATTATAAATTATTGCTGCAGATAAATCCCTTTATCTCATTTAGGAATATCACATCTTTATTTTATGTCTGAAAAACAAAACCCTATTTTTTATCCCTCAAGGAAAAGAATCCGTCAACTTTATGCTAACACAATATCTGAATAATAATCAACTTCATCACAAAAATTCTGAAATTAAATGGCAATCATTATTCTGCCTTTAAAAATATTTCTCATTCTTCTTATCTACTCTATTACACCACAAAATTTTCTTTTCACAAAAGATGTTTCTTGTGAATTATCAACATTTGTATGAAATTAAAAAAAAATCTAATAAACAAAAAAGATAAGTAATTTTCAAAATCACAAAATTGCAAATAGAAGGCTTTTTTTTTTTTTTTTATACTCTTGGGAGAGAAAAAAAAAAGCATGCATTATACAATTTCGTTATATATTTTCAATTTCTTTTAAATATTCACTTCTCTAACCATTATTAATAGTTCCCCCCCCCCCCCCCGTTGATGTTGCCTTTTATTAATATATCTTTCTGGAGACTTGCCAATATTCATATTTGTGTTTCTTAAAATTTCCTAAAAATCATGTATATATATTTTCAGATCTTTCAAATTTTTACTCTTAAGTATAACCACTATTAAAAATGCAAAGTTACATAAGTTTACTTTATTATTATGTTATTAAATATTTATGCAGACTTTCAAATTACTCATATTTCTTAAAATTTATAGGTACTTACCTATCTAAAGTAATTCATTTAAAAGTTTGTCTCACTTTTTATACAGCTTATTAAAAAAAAAAAAAAAATCATAAATGACAAAAAGGCAACTAATCATTTTATGAAAAAAAAATTACAAATTATTGTTGCAAATATCAATCCTGTTACCTTATTTAGAAATTTTTCATCCTGATTTTCTTTCTGAAAAACAAAATCATATTTTTTATCTCTCAGTAGTGAATAAGTATTATGGATGCCTAGTTTTCTGTTAAAACCATTTACAAATAAAATAGTAATCTTGGCTTTATTTAATCGAAAAGATTATTATTTGTAAATAATGGTAACAAAAAGAACTTAAAAATTGGCAGCTATGCTTAACTACAGAGAAATAAAAAACAATCATACAAACAATTACAGAGATATACAAGCAAATAAACACTATTTTACGTTTTGCTGCTCAATTTATTGTATAAAAGCATATCTAATTTACATTACAAAAAATTAAATCTTTTCCAAAAATAAAATCCTCAACAAAGAAGCTTAAATTATAAGATTGGTGGAAATCTTTAAATTCAGCTCCCATCTGTGTTAACAACATCCTGAAACTCTGAACATCTAGATCTTTTTGATATTTCATAAAACCTGTAACATAAAAAATAATATTTAGAATGCATGTGATAAATAAATAAGAAATTTTGCGATTTATTTGCACTTTTGACTGAAAAAAAAAAAAAAAAAAAAAAGACATGCAACACCCCTCCCCCCCCCCCTCCCCACACACACAGTCAACCAAAGTGACTGTCTCCCTCTTTGCCTCTTTTTGTCTTTAAAGATCCAAAAATTATTGAAATTTTCAATAATTTTTTAAATCTGTTTTTTAGTTTCAGTATAGGGAAGACGGGGTACAATGAAACAAAATTTACTAATTTTTTTTTTCCTATCCAAAATTTTGCATGCACAAAAATATAATTAATGCATATTTTTAATCTTGTATTTTCCCCATGTAAATAAATTTTTATTAGGTTCTAAACACTATCTTTATGCTTGAAAAATAACAAAAAGTAAATGTCTTACAGTGTTTCATTGTACCCCGTATGCCGGGGTACAATGAAACACTCCAAATGATGGAAGCAATTTTCACCCAGTATAGTTTATTTTATTAAAAATGAGATAAATACAAAAACAAAACTTGATTAATAAGGAAATTGATAAAAATATTATAGTCTAAGATGAAAAATAAGAAAATTCTATTAGTTTAAGAAATACCTTTCATTTTATATTAAATTGGCTCAAGTCTGTTTCAAAAATTAGCATTTCTGCTTATATTTCAGTTGCTCCTGAAGGAATATTGGATGGTAGTTTCAACACAATGAGGTTTTTTTTTTTTTTTTTTTTTTTTTTTTTTTTTTTTTTTTTTCTTTTTTAATGTAAGTTTCTAAATATATATATATATATATATATATATATATATATTAAGACTGGGTTGGAGTCTTTTTATATCAAGTACTTCACATTTGACTTCATTTAAATGTATGTTTTCTCCAACAGTATATATTTCCATTTATATGGATACTGCTTGTGCTATACAAGTTGTGTGTGGATATCTCATTCTTAGTACCTCGATGACCAGCTGGGCCTGGAAAAAAAATCTGCATCATCATCAGAGTCTGTAGCAGGCAGAGTTTGTTTTCAAAACAATCCCTTCTTAGCTTTTTTTTCTCTTTCTATTTTTTAATTGCTTAACAAGAGCATTTTTTACTGACCTGGTTAGAACAAAACTTTTTTTTTTCTGTTTTCCTACTCTTACTTCTAATATATTATATTTACTACTTTTATTACTATAATAAAACATGTTTCATTGTACCCCGTCTGCAAGTGTTTCATTGTACCCCGCACTGAGGTTACTAAGTAAAAATTTACTTTCAAACTTCTAATATTTATTTTTTTTAGTTTGGTTTTGGAGGTATGAAGACAACAACCCAAAGATAACAATGCATAAAAAAAAATTATTACATATAACAACAAGGAAAAACAAACAAAATTACTTTTAGTAAAGAAAGTTACTTTCAATGGTGTAAAAGCAATAATCTTCTATTGCTACTGTTGTAGAAGTGTGAATGTATCCAAATCACATCAGTAATTGGAACATATAGTTGTATACCAGTATATAAACTGCAACTCTCTATGAGCTGTATGAATTCACTTGGTATATAGTTTGTTTTTTTCTGCTGTTTTTTCTTCTTCTAAGCCTTTGTACCATACCGTTTCTCGAACATCCTGAGCTTAAAATAGTTTGGTACAAACCTTCATTAAAATTAAGCGGGATAAAATATATATCGCCCTCCAAGGGGTTAAGAGGCTACTTCAGTCAAGCGAAAAGACCCATTCGCTAATGCTAATCCTATGGAAGAAATTTATAAAGATATCTCGGTTGCTTTTCAATATTTTTAAATTATTTCTTTTGCATTGGATAGCTGAGATCGGCCTGTACAAAGAGGTTGTTTTTTACTTTTTCGATTTTGTTTACAGATATTTTTTATGGGGACATTTTCATTTTCAGAACCGGTTTCGAAAGTGAAAACATCCTCATGAAAAAAATCTGTAATGAAAATCGAAAAAGTGAAAAACAGCCTGCATACAGATCGATCTCAGCTATCCAATGCAAAAGAAATCATTTAAAAATATTGAAATACAACCGAGATATCTTTATAAATTCCTTCCATAGGATTAACATTAGCGAACGGGTCTTTTCGCCTGACTGAAGTAGCCTCTTAAGCAATAGTGGTGTACCAAGTAATTGTGTGTAAAAAAAGAATCTCTGATTCACATATGAAGCCAGCTTAGAATAACACAGCATGTGTGTTATCTGTGTTTGTGCGACTGTGTTTGTACACACACATAAACTTGCATCTTGAGTCATATTTTTAAACAATAATCGAAAATAAATAATTGTTAAATAATATATTCTTCTTATATATATCTTAATATAACTTCAGTTTGAAATTTAATTTGCAGGTGTCGATCCAGGGAAATTTGGGGCTTATTTAAGACCCTTTCACAAAAATCTATTTAATAAAATAGGCCTCTTCACAAAAATAAATTTAATAAAATGGGCTCCTTCACAAAAATGAACTTAATAAAACAGGCTCCTTCACAAAAATGGGATTTAAAGAATGGTTTTTGTTCATAAATTCTTGGTTCGAATTTGAGTAACTGGATTTCAACTTTCGTTACAAAATGTTATTTTTCACAAAAATATAATAAAGTTCACAAAATGGACCCGAAGAGTAAAAACCTGCATCGACCCCTGATTTGTCATCTTTTGAAGACCATCTTTGTAAATTCAAAGATTTAGTAACGTTATTTAAACATTATATAGTTAAAAAAAAAAAAAACCAAAAAAGTACAATGAAAATTTGCACTCTTTTTTTTTCATCATCTAATTTAATTATTTAATTCATTAATAATCTAATTTCATTCAAAAAGTTTGGTACAAACTACAAAGCTTCATTAAAATTAAGCAGGATAAAATATATCACACCGCCCTCTATAGGTGTAAATTAGCGGTCGCCACTCGCCACGTGGCGATTAAAGTTGTAAAAGTGGCGATTAAAAAATTGGCCATCGATCGCCACTAGCCAAGTGACGATTACCGTGGCTGTTATCGATCGCCAACTGAAATACAACTTTTTTCATGAAAATATGTATCTCTACTCTGATTACATCTAATTAGCAAACTGGTTAATTTTTTTTCCTACCGGATGCAAGCAGATTTCAATAATTTAGCTGTATTTTCAATATTTCATTTTTTCGCCAAGTGCTCGCTCTTCAGTTGGATTTTTTTTTTTACAGTTTTATTCTGCAAAATATATTCATCAGCTTTGATTCCACATGCGTTTCAAATAATTTATTCCCTTTCTTTCACCGCCTTTTCCTTTTCTTTCACTTTTAAAATGCAAGTGCATTTTAACCCTTTCGGGTTTGGAGCACTATTAATAGTACATGTCTTTCCATCGAGTATTGTTTTGTCTTAACAATTACTTTTGCTACTATCTACATATAGTAATGATAGTATATGGCTATGCCTTTTTTATTATGATTTCATTTATGTTTGGACATTTAGTAATAACAATAAAAGTTTGTTTAATTCTCTTTGCACCATTGACGATTTCTTTATTTTATAAATATATATCACTCTTTAAATTTAAAATAGTATAGGTTACTTTTCTGAACAAATCATGTGTGATAAAACAAAAAACATTAGAAAGTTGTAATATCTGTTAATCTCTGTTATAATGAATATTTTCCAAACGTCTTCAAAAACTCTTCCTTTCTATTATCATATAAATATGAATTGAATAGTACATAAAATAAGTACATTCGTTAGAATTCGGACAATGAGATAATCTTTAAACTTCAGTAAATCTATTCGGATAACTACGATTAGCATTATTAAAATAAAAGTAATTTTATTCTCAAAACTGAAAAAAAAAAAAAAATCCAACATGAAAAGGTTAAGGACATTGCAATATCTTCAATATGTTAGATCAGTTAGATTATTTTTCTTCAAGAAGTATTGTTTAATCCTGCGAAATACAGTCACCAGCTTAGACTTCAACTGTATGTAATGTGTGTAGCATGTTAATAACACATTTATTAAATAAAATCAAAATAATGTTTTATTTGATTTTCTTTTTTTAATTGAATATACCTAGCTGTTGGAATTAGTTATTTTTTATCTAAAGAAAGTAAAATGAATTTGATTGATAATGGTGTTTATGAACATATACAAATTATCCAAAAATTAATTCTAAAAAAATTAATATAACAGATTTTGTGGTTTTAAAGTAATTTTCTTGAATTTCGACTGCTTCCCTATTCTTATTGTGAATAGTTGGCTGGTATAAAACTCTGATTCATAGAAAAATATGTATATATACAACGATTATAGTTTATCTAGATGTCAAGAAAGTTTGAAACATTATAGTGGCCACTAACTTTAAAAAGTGGCCACTAATGAAACTGAGTCTACCGGCCACTGGCTACTAACTCAATTTCCCAGTTTTCACCTATACCGCCCTCCAAGGGATTTAAGCAATAGTGGTGTACCAAGCAGTATTTTGGCAAAGTACCTATACCTAAGGAAGACCTAAGTTGTCAATGGTGATTATACTAGAGAGGAGTGTAAGTCCGCGACAATAAATAGTTCTGTACTGAATATGAAAGAAATGGCATATTAAATCTCTTTTTTTTCTTCATTTTCACAGGAAAAATGATTGACTCATTAAACGAAATCGATTGAGCTTAGCATATATTCATTTTTATGATAAATATCTAATAATAATCAAGGAAATGTATTTATTCGCAAGGAAGTTTTTTGGCGAGTACTTGGCGCGGTGCTCGCAAATAACTAGCAACCTTAGACCCCCAACAGAGCTGTGCGGGGTGATGGTCAATAGATATTGCCTCTTTTTATTATCAGAGATTGTAGATTTTTGATGTCCAATCAAAAGTTTCTTTTTTTAAGCTATTACATATAGAGAAAAATTTTCGGTGGATTCGAATTTTTCGGAAAATTTCACCCCAAGTACATACCCAACATATGGATGAAACATTTAAAATAACAAAGAAAATTTTCTTTTGCAAATTAAAACGAATAAAAGAAACTCTTTATTCGTTTTTTTATCTATCTCTTTATTTATCTAAGGCTGTTCTCAAAAATATTATCTTTCCCTGCTCAAGAACCGGAAACTTTATATTTTAAGGCTCTTTTTTAAATGTAAAAACAGGATACTTGCAGGCATGATATTTGAAGGGATTTGAAATCGAACAGTTTTTCTTAGTTTCTGGTAAATTAATTACAAGCAATTGTTGTCTAAGAATGGATTTTTATTTATTTATCTAATTTACTGGACAATCGCGTTGGATAGAAAATTTTGGTGGATTAGACAATTTCACCTCAAATAAATATGAAGCATATGGAAAGAATATGTAAAATAACAAGAATTTTCCTTTTGTGTGAATTAAAACAAACCTTTTTTTTTTTTTTAATGCGGCTTTTCTTAAGTACATTCACGATATAATTTCCATCCCTCCGCATACAGAAGTTTAAACTATTCTTATTTTACTTAGAAAGAATTGATCAGACGTTAAATTAATTTGTTTTTTAAACAATGATATAAATTCAATATTTTAACAGTATTTTAGACACAAAAACAAGAAAAAATTCACCAGTTATTCATAATGCATACTATATTTTTATACATAAATGTAAGTTAATTTGATTCGATAAGTTAAATTATAATTTAATTTGACATAAATCAATTAACTGGAAACGAAATTGCAAAATATCTAAATATATTGGATTAGTTTAAAACAACTTCTTCAATGCTACTAAAAATGTGCATTTGTTTGTAAACATTGTGAGAAAAAAAATTGTGAGTAAAGTGTTGTACGAACATTGTGAGAGGGTGTGTATGTGTGTTTCCTTCTATTTTAATAGATAAATTTGAAAAAAGGGATATTATAATAGTTTTTAGGATGAAATTTATATTGAATATGAAATTGGAATAAAATTTGTAAGGATATAATTAGATTATTTTCAAATTTTTCTTTTGTTTTAAACATAAAAATTGAATGCTAAATAATAAGAATTTTATCTTTATTTAAAATGTTAACATATATATCAATAACATTTTTATTCGGCTTCATAATAAAACACTGCACAGCTTTTGAATTTTAGCATTCATTACTATGAGTTTATTACACCGGTAGATTTATTTATTGTTATTATTGTAATGAAAGCTTTCAAATCTAGGACTAAATAATAATTAATTTAGAAAAGAAAAGCTAAAAATATTAATTCCTGTTTTCTTTTATGATTATCGGAAGATTTCTATTACAAACAAATCGGCGAAGACCATTTATTTTTATTATAAAAATAAGGGGGAAAACAATTTTTATTTTTTACACGTTTCATGTGATTTACAATAAATTCTATATTGAATGTATTAAAAAAAACTGTTTAATTTAATATGATATAGCTTCTTGCTAGCTAATTTTATATGATATGATTTTTGTTCGCGCACTTTTAAAATAAAATTTCATGTCTTTTTTTTTTCTGGTTGGGTGGGAGGGTGTCTGAACTAAAACACAATTTTTCTCTTATAAATTAGTTCTTTCTGAATATTTTTGTACATTAAATCATCGTTAATTTTATATCTTCGCGAAATAATGCTGAAAATAGCATTATAAATGACTAAAACTTCAAAAATTGCAGGATAAAAAAAATTTCTATATTGGAAAAAAATAGGATTCCAGGGATCGATGCAGGTTTTTATTCTTGGGGCCCATTTTGTGAAAAGTAAAAGTTATTTTTGTGAATTTTATAATATTTTTGTGAAAAATACCATTTTGTAATGAAAGTTGAAATCCAGTTACTCAAATTCGAACCAAGAATTTATTAACAAAAACGTCTTTAAATCCCCTTGCTACAGTTTTTGCTTTTCATGACCTGGTTTTATTTACAAATTACATATTTTAAAACAGTTTTTATGAAAAAGATTGTTACGAAAGGGGCCTGGCCAATTTCATTAAAAGGAATTTTGTGAAGGGGCCTGTTTTATTAAATTCATTTTTGTGAAGAGGCCTGTTTTATTAAGTTCATTTTTGTGAAGAGGCCCAGTTTATTAAATTTATTTTTGTGAAGGGGCCCATATTATTAAATTTATTTGTGTGAAGGGGCCCATTTTATTGAATAGATTTTTGGGAAAGGGCCCTAAATTGGCCCCAAATTTTGCCTGGATCGACCCCTAGATTCAATTTGCGAATGTTGAGAAATCGTCGCGCAAACCCCCCAAAAAACCCCACAAAAATTGCTGTACGCGAATTCCAAATAAACTTCATTGAAAAAAGGATAAAATTTATTGTATTGGACTAAAAGTTAATAATTGGATGTATTTTTAATAATGTAGAAAATCGCCGCGAAAAACAAAAAAGAAACATTAAATCGCATAAGAATCGCTAAAAATTCAGAAATCCCAGATGACAAAATTTAGTACATTAGGCTAAAACAATGGAACCGAAATTCTTTTAGGAATACGGAACAATCTGCGTGGAACATGAAAAAACAAAAGAATTGGTAACATGAACTCGCTCAAATTTATTCCCCCAAACAACGATAAACAGCCAAATCCGGCGATCCTACAATGCCAAAGTTAGTAAAAAGGCTGGCGTAGCATAGTACCCATTGACTAGTTAAACGTGCCCCAACTATAGTAATTGTGTTTTAAAAAAAGAATCGCTGATTCGTATATGAAGCCAACTTAGAGTAACACAGCCCTATGAGTGTGTGTTTGTACACGCACATAAACTTGCATATTGAGTCATATTTTAAAATAATAATCACAAATAAATAATTGTTAAACATTATATATATTTTTTAAACTAACTTCAGTTCGAAATTTAATTTGCAGGGGTCGATCCAGGGAAAATTTGGGGCCTATTTAGGACACTTTCACAAAAATCTATTTAATAAAATAGACCTCCTCATAAAAATAAATTTAATAAAATGGGCCTCTTCACAAAAAGGAACTTAATAAAACAGGCCCCCTACGTAACATTCTTTTTCATAAAAACTGTTTTAAAATGTGTAATTTGTAAATAAAACCAGGTCACGAAAAACAAAAACTTTAGCAAAGAGATTTAAAGAATGTTTTTGTTCATAAATTCTTAGTTCGAATTTGAGTAACCTGATTTCAACTTTCATTACAAAATGTTATTTTTCACAAAAATATAATAAAATTCTCAAAAATAACTTCTACTCTTCACAAAATGGACCCCAAAAATAAAAACCTGCATCGAAAAAAGTATTGCAACTTTCATTTCATTTACAAATGATTAAAGGATATCTAAATATACTTTTTTTTCCCTTTAATAAATAAAGCTTGTATTAAAGAGCAATGTTTGGCACATTTAGCGCATCGCAACAAAATTTGTTGTAAAAGAAGTATTAGTGAAGTTTTCAGATTCACCCAGGTTATATGTGAAATTTTATTTTGGATATTATTTCGATACACTGTTTCCATTTTTAAGTACAGGTTTTTTAAATTAATCAAATTATTAGCAAATGACAAAAGTTGACTAGCAGAAGAAAGAAAATTTTATTTAATGTAACACTCATTTCATTTAGGAATGATTAAGGATCTCTAAATATGGTTTTTTTTTTTCTTTAATAACATCAATATAAACAAAGTCTAATATAGAGCAATGTTCGGCACATTTAGCGCATAGCAACAAAATTTATTGTAAAAGAAGTATAAGTGAAGTTTTATTTTGAATATTATGTCTTTTAAGTACAGGTTTTTTAAATATTTAAATTAATCAAATGATTAGCATACAACAAAAATTGACTAGTACAAAACAGAAAATTTTATTTAATATAACTCATTTCTTTTACGAATGTTTAAGGATATCTAAATATGCTTTTTTTTTTCTTTAATAATTTCAATATAAACAAAGTTTGTAATATAGAGCAATGTTTGGCACATTTAGTGTATAGCAACAAAATCTGTTGTAAAAGAAGTTAAGTTTTATTTAAGAAGTATAAGTGAAGTTTCAAGATTCATCCAGGTTATAGGTAAAATCTTATTTTGAATATTATGTCTGTACAGTGTTTCCATTTTTTTAAGTACAGGTTTTTTAAATTAATCAAATTATTAGCAAACGACAAAAGTTGACTTGTAGAAAAATGAAATATTTAAGGCTGTTCTCAAATCCAAAAGAACAACTTTATGACATAAGTTTTAATTCATTTTTGTTTGGAAATGCATGATATGCACACATACATTAAAAAATGGAAACAGTGTATAGACATAATATTCAAAATCAAATTTCACTTATAACCTGGATACACTTATACTTCTTTTACAACAAATTTTGTTGCTATGCACTAAATGTGCCAAACGCTGCTCTATATTACAAACTTTGCTTTAAAAAAAACATATTTGGAGATCCTTAATCATTCGTAAATGAAATGAGAGTTACATTAAATAGAAATTTCATTTTTCTGCTAGTCAATTTTTGTCGTTAGCTAATAATTTGATTTATTTAAAAAACCTGTACTTAAAACATGGAAACAGCGTACAGACATAACATTCAAAATAAAATTTTACATATAACCTGGATAAATGTTAAAACTTCACTTATACTCCTTTTACAACAAATTTTGTTGCTATGCACTAAATGTGCCAAACGTTGCTCTATATTACAAACTTTGCTTTAAAAAAAGCATATTTGGAGATCCTTAATCATTCGTAAATGAGTTACATTTTAAATAAAAATTTCATTTATCTGTTAGTCATTTTTGTCGTTTGCTAATAATTTGATTGATTTAAAAAACCCATATTTTTAAAAAATGGAAACAGTGTATAGACATAACATTCAAAATCAGATTTCACTTATAACCTGGATGAATGTCAATACACTTCACTTTAATGAGAAATTTTGTTGTTATGTACTAAAAGTACCTAAAATTGCTTTACACTGCAAACTTTGTTTAGTATATTGAAGTTATTAAGGACAAAAAAAAAAAAAAAAAGCATACTTAGAGATCTTAAATCATTCATAAATAAAATAAGAGTGTTACATTAAATAAAAAATTCAATTTTTTGCAAGTCAACTTTGTCGTTTGCTAATAATTTGTATCAGTATTGAATTTAGGGGGTTGGCCGGGGTGGACATACTCCCCCCTCCAGAGCAGTGAGATGTCCCCCCCCCCGAAAGATTTGAGATTGTGTTTTCAATGGTCAAAAAGTGCAATTTCACCCCCGAAACTCTATAATGTCTCCCCCCGGAGCTACAAAAATCCCTCCCGGAGAAAAGAGTCTGAATTTAACACTGATTTATATAATTTAAAAACATGAACGGAACAAAAATACAACAATTACTAGCACAAAAAAATCTATAAACACTCAAATTAAAAGCGAAATAACACAATAAATAATTGAAAAACTTACATTTGAAGGGAACAAAAGATAAACTTTTGACACGTAACTTGACTTTAAAAACATGAGCTTCTTTTCAAAATACGAACTGAAAAAAAAATACAACAATTGCTAGTACAAAAAAAATCTATAAACATTCTAATTAAAAGTGAAATAATACAATAAATAATTGAAAAAACTTACATTTGTAGGGATTTGATGGCATGAAAACACGTGCATGTCTTCCGTTGCGAATAGCCAGATTTCCTGCCTTGATGACGCCTCGCACTCGCCAAATCGTCCCAGGGCGGAGTGTGTTTTACCGACCCCCAATAGACGGCGCTGCAATCTACAGCTCCGAGTTATTCGTCTGGGACCTATTAATTGTCTGTGTTTCTCCCTTTCTTGCCTGTTGAAACGAGAGCCGAATTTTTTCCAAGTTCTACTGTTAGCAGTCGTTCTCTCCCCAGACGCTCGTTACAAGGAAGGGAGGAGCCGCGGGCGGAGTTTGACGTTTAAATTATTTCTCATCTTTATAATAAAAATAAAATTAATTATTTAAAGTGGTGTGGGTAGAATAAAATTAAAAAAAAAAGAAGCAGCATTCAGATCATAGGGTATTCAGTATAACTAAATTAAAATAAAATATTTGAAAATAAATTAGTATTAATATTACTAATATTATCTTCATCAAAATGTATCGCTACAATTTCGATGTTTTACAAATAACGAAAAACTAAATTCTTAAGGCAGTGAGCATATATCGTATTTTTTATGTTTTTTAACCCCTTCAGGAGCAAAGTGTTTGTCTTGCTAAAGAATTTAAATTATTGAGTGGCACTAGAATTTTAAATATTTTTTTTACAAACATAAATATTTTTTTTTTGTGTGTGTGTGTGTGTACATTATAAAAGCAAAATTTTATTCACAAAATATGGTACGATTGTAGCAATTGGGGATTAAATTTAAGTGATATAAATAATTCACCATTGTCCTTCAAAGAGTTAAAATTCACATTTTTATTAATTTTGTTTTTGTTCTTCTTCCAATTTTGCAAGAGGATCATATTACATATAATCAAAAACTAACTATCATTATTTTACCAGAGAGGATGGGAAAAAAAGGAACATGTTTGTATTGGTTGAAAGGCATGCGCCTCTTTTGGATACATCTAAATCCCACCACGAGAAGAATTCTGCAGTTTATGTGTTATATTATTTCGCAAGGCAATGTATAAAAAATTAATATTTATACAATTAATGTACTATATTAAAGTCATCAAAATGCTACCCCAACGCGCTTTCTCAAAAATGACAGATGTCGTCGGTGGATATTTTTTTAGATTTTGCACGTTCCCTTGAGTTTGAGCACCTTTATTTTCATATAAAATTTTTTATTTTACTTTTCTGTGATCAAATACGGTGAGGAATAATACTATTCGAAAATAATGGTACTGAGATTCAACGAACCATACAAATGCTGCAAAATAGCCAGCTTTGACAACAGTCTTTGAGTTAGAGCATTGGCTTATTATTCCTGAAGATGTGACTATGCATATTAAATAGTCATGCTTATAAATACTTCGGAAAGAAACAGTACCATTATTGTATACATTCATTTCCAATATAAACGCGGACACAGAACATCATTTGATAAGTATAACATAACATGAAAGAGTTACTGCCCATCAGTGGGGCTTACTGTTAAAACTAGTCGGAAGTGGCAATCTCAAAACTTTCTTCTATCTCATACATGTTAATATTTCCTGAAAAATAAAGCATATCAATGCCACCGGTTAGGTGATTTACACCAAAATCTGATCAGCAACAACTTATGTCAAGTTGTAGCTGAATCTGAAGTTTGATGAAAATCCGTGCATTAGTTTTTGAGGTAGAACTATTACGGAAATCGTAAAAAAATCTACATAGCAGCGTCACCTCTTAGTCGATTTACTCCAAAAACTAATCAGGACCAATTTATATGAGGGACAAACTAAATCTGAAGTTTGAGGAAAATTCATGCATTATTCCTTGAGATACAGTTATTGCGAAAATCGTGATAAATGTAGCCTAGTAACGCTACCTGTTGGGCGATTAACACTAAAAACTAAACAGCACGAATTTATATCAGGGACTAACCTAATCTGAGGTGTGGTGAAAATTCGGGCATTAGTTCTTGAGACAAAGCTATTGCGATAATCATGATAATGCCACATAGCAGCGCCACCTGTTGGGATATTTACCTAAAAAGTAATCAGCGCCAAATTATATCAAGGACCAACGGAATCTGAAGTTTTATCAAAATCTGTGCATTAGTTCTTGAGGTAGAGCTATTGCGGAAATCGTGAAAAATGCAGCATAGCAGCGCCGCCTGTTGAAGGATTTACACCAAAAGTAATCAGCACCAGTTCATATCAGGGACTAACTGAATGTAAAGTTTTATTAAATTCCGTTCATTAGTTCTTGAGATAGAGCGCGCACAAAATGTGTGTCATACACACAGAGACAGACAAACAGACAGATTCACAGACAGACATTTTGTAAAAACATGTTTTTATGGTTCTCTGACCTGTAAAATGTGTAAATCCGCCGAAAACCTCAATTTGAAAATTTTGATTAATCCAGTACTTTCTCCTTGTAAAGAAAGAAAAAAAGTAAAAATTAATTAATTAAATTAAAAATAAAACGAAAATTTGTTTTATGGAATATGTTAGGAATAATTGTGTTCTGAATATGTGAATGCTCCGATAATCCAAAAGTCTAGTAAATCACAAAATCCAAGTTAGGTTGGGAGAGCAGTTAGAGATTAAACAGTGCATTAAATAAAATATAATATAATCACCACACTGGATTATTAGCAATTAATAGCCAAAGTATTACATTTATACTCTCTGTTGGTACAGAACCAAAATTATGTTTCTCTGATACAGAGCCACGAATCCATGATACTACAAATATATACTCTGTAGTTACAAAGCCAAAATTGCCTCTTTTCTGTCTGGTTACAGAGTCAGGACTGACAACTTTCAAGAAAATGCATATTATCTCTCTATTCTAAAAAAAAGTAACTACCGCTGTCACCGCCGCCGCTGGTTTTGAATTTTTTGTGACCGGAAGTCTTTCTTCGTTAATATTAAGAAAAACATTGCATACAAAAATATGAAAATCGATGGAATTATAGAGAAATGTTTGATAAACACGCTGATGCAGACAGTTTTCAAATCGAAGAAATATTTTAAGAGATATTTAATGCTAAAGTTGGACAAAATCGTTCCATTAAAAAAGTTTTATAGGAGCAAAAACTGTACATTGGAATTTAATCATTTTTAGATCATTTTATGCATCAAAATTTCCCGGTGTGCAGACTGCACTCAGTTTATTAATTTGACTAATTTTTTTGAGGTTTTATTTCTATTTTAAATTCAAATTTTCAGCATTTCGAGAGATATTTTTTATTTATTTTAGAAAATGGTACTAATTTAACCTGTTGCCAACTGTATAAAAAGCGTAAACAATAATGTTTGCTTCAAATTAAAAATTTATTTTACACGTGACTATTATAAACAAGAAAATATAAAAAGCAGGAACTCATTGAAAATTATCATAAAAACCATATTACACATGAATTTTAAAAGTGAAAGAATGTTGTAAAATAATAAATTCATTTAAATGCATTAGAAGTCTTAAACAGGAGAAATTACGTCACATTTACGTCACATTACACATTACGTAAAATGAACAAAAAATAATATTGCAAAACTGTTTAAATTTAAAAATTGCGCGAGACATTTATGTAATATTTTAAGATGATATTTTCAACTATTTTTATTAGGATAGCGCAAATAATATTTCATTTCTAACAAAATTATTTTCACGTGAATAGTAAAAGCAGAAGGAAAAGTTTAGTGAAAATTACGTGACATTAAAAACGGTACATTTAAAGTGTCATTAAAAAAAAAACTTTCTTTTCACTTTGCTAAAAAATACCGGAAGGCAAAGACTCTGTTTATTTAATTCATTTTATATTAGCTTATTTTGAAATGTCAACTGATTTTATTTAATCAAAGACGGAAACAGCCATTGTATCATTTAACAGCCACTGATTTGGCTTTAAAATTCCCCAATCAAAGAGAAATGAATAGAAACCCGTTTATAGGGAGATCGCCACTGTTTTTAAACTTATAATTCAATCTTCCGAAATATTTTTTAAGCCGATCAAATTAGCAAGCTTTTAGAGTCTGCGGTGTCTAAACGGGGGTTGACGAGCGTAGCTCGTAGGGGGCAGCGCCCCTTGTACAAAAAAAACACATCAAAATAAAAATTACACTAAGCTGGTTGTAAATCATCTGCAATTACTTTAATTTCCAATATCATAAACCACATTAAATTAGCTATAAATTATTTTAAATAGCTATAACATTAATTTAAATGACATCAAGTAATTATAAAACTAATAAATCTATTTAAATGATACCAAAATAAATATAACTCATAAATTTATATCAAGAAATCCCAAAATCATTAAATTACTAATAAATCATCAAGAATTCAAAATTATTATAAAGGCTAATATATCTATATTAAATGACCTTGGAAGCATTATGTTACTCATAAATCTCATTACGAGCCAAGAATTGTAAATAAAGTACATCTTCATAATATAAACAATAAATTGTTATTAGAATTAGGTTATATGCAATAAATTTGCTTTCTTCTTCAAGGGCATTACGCCGAAACATCCTCGGCCTCCATGAACGGAGTTCATCTCAACATTAAGCTAATATAAATTACATACTCTTAATAGTTTTCCTCTAACAAATATTAAATACAAAAAAATTAAATATAAAATATTTTACCATAAATATGAAGTATTAAATTAAAATGAAATGCAAATAAATCAATATACTACTTGATAGAACAATGACTTCATTTCTGGAATACAACTAAATATAAAAAAAAGATATTAATATACATGATAGTTTAGAAAATTACAAAAATTAGACATGCAAAAAAATAACAGGAATAGGTTAGAAATTGGTAAATTAATAATTTTTTTTTATACGCACGGCTTTGGCAAAACGCTGCATCTGCTTTTATTGAGGAGTTAAAAAGAATTTTTTTGGAATGTTTATGTTTTCTATCGCCTATAGTCTGTAGCTATGAATGTTATTTAGAAGAATTCCGTCTATTTTCCTGAAAAAGCATGATGAGAGTTTAATAGAAGGCTATTTTAGGATAATCTTTTTTAGTGTAAAGTATGATGATCCGAATTCAAGGTAAAATTAATCTGTAATTTTGTAAATGTGTAAATAATTGTCAGTTCAACATCTCTTCGAATGTCCTATTTCTACTATTTTCTAAGTATCTAAATAAATTTTGTTATCAAACAAAGCAAGTAAAATCAATTAAATATTTCGAACCCATCATTATGTTTGATAACATGCAAATACTAGGGTCAGCATTTCAAGCGTTCTCCTGTTTGTTAAGCTTGGCACAAGGTATTTTTTCGTAAAAAAAAATAAATAAAAAATAAATAAATAAAAAATAAAAAATTAATTTTTTGGTACTTTTAGCATTTTCTATTCTTAGTCCACAATTACTTGTTGTGTTTTATAATACTGTTTACAATTTTGTTTTTACCATTGTAAACATGTTTACCCAATAAACCCTTTTCCAACATAATAAATTCGTTTCTAGTGTGGCAGGAGCGTAATTGAAACGTCGCTTTGTTTATCCCAAAAGCATTGTGCGATTTTGCGTTGACCTTAGATTTAACCCTTTATGTACTGGCGGTACTTATAAGTACCATTAAAAACACTTGTTATAAAATTCACTTAATACATCGGCTAATTGCAATACAGTTTAGAATGAGTTATAGATACAATACTTTATCTCTTTCCAAATGCATTATTGGTCACACAACACAAAAATATTTTTTAAAAAAGATGATTTCTTTTGCCTTTGCATCTTTTCAGCTTTCTTGGCGTTTGGGGGGGGGGGGGGGTTGGAGGAAAAGAAATTTTTCAATTGGGAAATATTTCTATAGTAAGAACATTATATTTGTACATTTCCTAATTCTACAAAATACTAAGAAAAATATTTAATATAAAAGATTTGAGTGGGGGTTATAAATATTGCACAAAATTCCTAAAAGTTCAAATTTAATTAATCCTTCTAAAATTTATTAAATGATTATATAAATCATGTGTAGTTCAACCAATTCGCGAAGAATGCTTTAGAACATAAAATTTTCATGGATTCATAATCCAGTACATAAAGCGTTAAGCAGCATACAATTAGTGGGATATGAAGGCACCAGGGATAGGAAGGAATTGGATATAAATCTTTATTTATTTAGAGACTGCACGTGCAGGCTCCTATTTGAGAGACAAAAGACTGAAATGATGTAAGTGAGTTAGTAGATGAACACTGGTTTATAATATAAATAACCAGTCTCTATAAACTTTGTGGTGTGAGTTGCTGTATTAAAATTACAGTCAGCTTCGATATGCAGATTCTTTGTAAGAATGCCTTTTTTAATAAAGTTTTCATTATTGCACGATTAGCCTAAAGTAAAATTTTCGCGTTTGCTATTCCTCTACAAAGCGTATACATAGCTGCCAAATTGTACGGATTTTTCTTACCACTAAAATTTAATAGAAAATTTTCACTTTTTTAAACGTTAAAATTCATTGAATTTCGGTGATTCAATTAGCTAAAATTTTGTATTAAATTTTAGTGGTATGAAAAATCCGTACAAGTTGGCAGCTATGCATATACAGTTTAAAGCTCTTTATCATTCTGAAAATCTTTCTGCTTATCGCAGTGATAAATGATCGGACTTTTAAATAATCGCTGCAAATTTTCAATTTCCTTCCCTACCCTCATAGCCACTAGTAATACTTTAAATCTCCAAAACTATTTAATTTATCGAAAATTTCCTGGCTTTGGTGTAAAAATAAATAATAAATTTTCTAATCGCCCCACCCTCTCACAGCATACAGCTTAATCTTTAAAATTATTTAAATATATATATTTGTCAATCATTCACAATATTGCAGTTTTTGATGATGGTCGGTAATGTTTAATTAATGGTTATATATATATTCCGCACTATTTTTACTTTCTTCTATCTTTACAAGAAGAAAGTATTGGATTCGTAAAAATTTTCGACTACCGGTTTTCGACGGATTTACACGTTTTAGAGGTCAGGGATTCGAAAAAACATGTTTTTACAAAATATCTGTCTGTGAGTCTGTCTGTCTGTATGTGACACAAATTTCGTAGGCGCTCTATCTCAAGAACTAATGCACGGAGTTTAATAAAAATTTATATTCAAGTAGTCCCTAATATAGATTGGTGCTGATTAGTTTTTGGTGTAAATCGCCCAGCAGGTGGCGCTGCTATGCTACATTTTTCGCGATTTCTGTACTAGCTCTATCTCAAGAACTAATGCGCGGATTTTCATCAAACTTCAGTTTCAGTTAATCCTTGATATGAGTTGATGCTGGTAACGTTTTGGTGCAAATCGCCCTACAGAGGGCGCTGCTATGCTGCATTTTGCAGCATTTACACGATTTTCGTAACAGCTCTATCTCAAGAAATAATGCACGGGTTTTCATCAAACTTCAGATTCAGTTAGTGCTTGACATGAATTGAGATTTTGCATCTTGTGGTGTAAATTGCTCAACAGGTGGCGCTGCTATGCTGCATTTTTTGTGATTTTCACAGAAGCCCTAGCTCCAGAACTAATGCAAGGATTTTCATCAAACTTCAGATTCCGGTATACCTTAATATGAATTAGTGCTGTTCGTGTTTTAGTGCAAATCGCTCAACAGGGGGCGCTGCTATGCTGCATTTTTCAGAATTTCCCCTACAACTCTATCTCAATAACTAATGCACGAATTTTCATCAAACTTCAAATTCAGGTATACTTTGATATGAATTGGTTCTAAATTGATGTAATTTCTTTTACTATTTAAAGGATTTAATTGACGTGATTTATATAGAAGAAAGTTTTGTGATGGCCACAATATACTCGTTTACTTTGAATTAACAATAAATAGAATATCATCTAAATCCTTTTTTCCCAATAAGGCGATGCCCCCCGCCCACTCCTTATTGCTGCAGAAGTACGCACATTTAAAATTTTAATATACAGTGAAACCTTTCTGTAAGGGCCACCTGCGATTCCATTGAACATTGGCCCCTATGAGGATTGGCCCTTGAATAGGGGTGACCAAATTTTACATTTCTCTTTCTTTTTATCCCGAGGTTTTTAAAATCGGCATATTCTTTCAGTAAGTTCTTTTTGCTTTTAACAATATTATTTATTTGATTTTTGCTGCACTTAAACTGTGAAGCCAATTTTCTTGCAGATGTTCCTTGATTATGACAATTCAGAACTTTGATTTTGTCATTCAAATCCAAAAGTACTCTTTCGCTTCATTTAGATGCCATAGTTTTAAATTTTACATAAGACTGAGCATAAAATTTGTGGCGTAAAAGTTGTGCTACAATATGCATTCACAGTTTTAGTAAATGTGGAATCAGTTTTTTTAGATAACATGTTATCATTTGTGTTCCCACAACAAAGGGTCAAGTTTCCCCTCCAAACCAACACCTACAGGTTGTAAGGTCAAACAAAGCGTTAGGAACACCCGTTTGCCTCACTTGTGGAAAAGTTTGTGATCCTTCATTGTGTTAATAAATCCTTCCCATCTCCCCCTGCCTTCTTTGTTGCAAGTGCAGTTGTTTGCTGAACTCTTATCTTTTTGTCCAGGAAATCAATATGCCTGTTTAGAATTTAAGGCACATGTGAAAATAAAGACCTTCATGAGGGGTTGCTGCAGCCCCTAATAGGAGTAAATTTAACATTATGTCTATGGGGAAAATTTTTGTTCCTAAAAATATTGGCTCTTAATAGAGGTAGCCCTTGAATAGGAGTGGCCTTTAAAAGAAGTTTCACTGTAATTCTTTAAAGGCTTGTTTTTATTTTGATATAGACATAAGTAAATAATCAAATAATAACGTGCTTCAAAAGCAAAGTTGTATGACTATCGATTATAATTAAACTGATTAAAGACCTCTTTTTTAATAGATATGTTTTAGTATCAGAAACACCTAAAAATCATTGCTTGCGAGTGTTACTGTGGAAATATTTAGCACAAATATGTGGACTGTTGACTTTTTCACAAGGTTTAATTTTTGCATTCACTAAGCAATTATTCGGGTACGGGAGTACACAACTCACTCAATGAGTTCCACAAGCTCAACTGAGATAAAAGATGACAATTAACACTTTGAGGTCTAAACCCGAATGTCACTCGGCTTGCCATTTTCGGTAAAGCGACCTAAGCCCGAGAGTCTCTCGGGGCCAGCTTTTAACTCTCTGAGTTATAAAAGTACCGACTATGTAAATTTGCTGTCTTTTCAGGTATTGTCTACGAACCTTTTATTTTGAAAAAAAAAAAAAATAGGTGGCAGAACTAAACAGAAGTAAGTATATAAAAATATCTAGAATCGGAGCTTAATTCGAACTTATTGTGAACCTTGAAGTGTTGCTCTTTGTGCTTTGAAATGCACCACACTAAAGCAAATTTACTAAATAATGTTCATATACAAATAAAACCTATTTTCATATATTTGTACAACATTTGGGTAAGTTTTTATTCAAGATTCTTTTTTTAAAAGTCAGAAAAAGTACCAAAGTCCAGAGTTGATATGTGGTCGATGGTGTTGGTGTTATTTTTGACGGCTGATTATCCGCACGAGAGATATAGGCCCGAGGGGGAGTGCCCTCCGTGGGGGTCTTTCTAAGGGAGCCTAACCCGTATTAACGCATGGAAATCCAAGGTTATTTTATCACTGGCACTTTCAGCTCTCTCCACTTTACTTCTTGTTGCAAGTTCATCATTCCCCACTTCGTGTGGCACATTCAACCAGCGACATTTAACTATTCTTTTTTGAACGGGCATTACCCATGTGACGTCAGACGCGGGTAGAGAGAAGAAAAACACCATAAGGCGTGAAGGAATTTTACCTACGAATGGCAACAGCCACGCCTCTGCGGGAAAATACCCTCCGAAAAAGACTGTTTATTGGACGAAGGTCAAACAGTGTTAAAATGTTCTTCACGCTTATTGGTATTTTTCTTTTGGTTACCCGCGGCTGACGCCAGATGGGTAAAGTCCAGAACATTTTAACACTGCTTCCCCTTCGTCCAATAAACAACCTTATTCGGAGGACATATACCCGCAGAGGCGCGGCGGTTGTTAATCGTGGGTAAAGGTTGGCACTTCAATGCGTTCCCCTGGTCCTGTTTGCATCGGTGTAGTTCAGAGGATGAATGCTACAGATATAGAGTATACGCTTTTTTGAGAAATAGGGGGCATACGGATTTGCTTTTAAAAAATCCAGAAGCTATATGGCGTATACCCTGTGCTACATACCAGACTGTTTGTTACGCTTGGCATTTGAGAGGGCTGGTCACTCAGATTCGGAATCCTCCTCCGTAATGTTAAGCCTACGGACTTTTTATGCATTCGTATATTTAAAATATCTTCTCGGAAAATTCATACTTGTAACATCTTTTTTCTGTGTACTGTTCTTAAAGGATGTCTCTTTTTTTCTTAGTTTTCAAGATATTTCTAAAATCTATGCTGAATTTGATATTTTATGCGTTAAAAGCGGGCGAACTGCGAGTAAGATTTTAACACTTCCTATAAAATTATGTTTATACTTTAGAAATATTTTGAGGACTAAGAAAAAAAAAGAGACCTCTTTTAAGAAGTGTAGAAGGAAAGGAAAAAGAAAAAAAAGTAGAAATTAAAAATATGAATTTCCCGAAGAGATATTTTAAATGTACGACGAATTCGTCCAATGTCCATAGACTTTGCATTAGTGAGGGGAAATCGGAAGCTGAGTGACTAGCCCCCTTAAGACTTTTTTTTCGTAGAAAAAAAAAGATATTCGATTTTTTGTAGAGTTGCAAAGGGTGAAAAAAACCGGTTTTATTCCCGGAAATAAACCGGGTTTTTTGAGAAGGAAATTTTGAAAATTTCCGTGAGCTTTCAGAAAATTTTGAGCTTGAAAATTTTTTAATTTATTATTTTCAATTATTTTTGATTATTTCAATTTTTGCCAATCTAAACAAAACTAATTACATATAACAAAAAAAAAAAAAAAAAATGCACGGTTTACATGAAAACTAACGAAATACAGGCTTACGCTGCAGAAATATTAAGTAACAGAAATTAAAATATCATAAGTAATTTGGTTTTTTAATCGTCTATAAGTAAAAAGTGAAAGATGCAGATGAGAAATTCATCTTCCCTGGCATGAATAGAAACTTCACCTCTCTTCTTCGAATCAACGAATGTAAACAAAAAAGAAAATTAACACGATTAAATGAAATCAATGCAAAAATAGAAAGTAACTCGTTAGAAAATTAATGTAAAGTATGCCTGAATAAGATATATGCGAACCAACAGAAACTTAAAAAAGTATTTTTTTAAAGAAACATTCCTATCCTCACCTATTTACAGCCACCATTATTGTAAAACTAATAAATTATAAAGACTTAGACTGTAAAATCATAAGTTTTGTGAATTCAGAATGTAAAATCTATCTTTTTGGAACATTATTCCCTGAAATTTCTTTCAAATAAAAATTTCAAATGGAAAAATAACTGGTTTTGTTTATCTTCAAAACTCCTTCAAAATTTCAATATTTCTCAAAATTCCGGGTTTGTTCCTCAAAATTCCGGGTTTGTTCCCCAAAATTCCGGGTTTATTCCCCAAAATTCCTGGCCCTCAAAATCTGAGGGTTTTTTGCAACTCTAATTTTTTGGCACTTTCAGCGTGAGCGTATTCCATTTTTAGTCTCCTTATTTAGAGTCCGATTCCCGCAGGGTGCGAAAGGAATTCGAACGTTCGTTACGACGTCACGTGAAAACACTCTTTCGTATCGTATCCTAATTCGTATCTGGCGAAAAGTGCTATTCTGGGATCAGATTTTCGTACATTCGAAAGTGATTACGGATGCTATACAGCGTCCGAAAAGGCGGTGATAGCTCCTCCCAAATTCACGTCAGTTTTACAGATTACGATGATTGATATCACGATATAACCAATGGAAATCCATCATTTATTAATCGAAGTAATCATTATCGTATCGTAGTTTTATCCTAAAACGTGTAAACATAAAACTAATGACAGTTTAGTAGTGTTTGAAATTTGCAATTTTTTCCGTATAAGATAATTTAACATTACAGTCTTAATGAAATTCCTGTTATAATGAAAAGGCTGCTGTTTCAGAGTGTCTGCATACTAAGGATCTGAGTGTGACGAATTTAATTTAAAAGAACACAAAACTTTTGCCTGAATACATATTGCCTCATGTATGTGTTGATTAAAAGCCACATACTTTGGCAATAATGATTCAGTTATTTCTACAAATGATAAGGAAGAAAGTAAAGGTTAAAATTCAATATTTGCTTTAGTAGCCAGTGGCCGGTAGAGGCTGTATGTTTAGTAGCCACTACTGTCAATTTAGTGGCCACTTATCGTAGTTTGTAGATTTAAATAGTTTTACAAGTAATGTTTTTAAAATATTTATGTTACGAAGACATCTTTTAAAATATATAAAAATAAAACTATCCACAGTGTCAGTTTACTTACCCCAACAAAAACAATTAACAGTTATTTTACATTAAAAAAAGAGAGAATTTATCGAACAATGTCGTACAAGACCAAGGTCAAAGATTGGTTCACATCTCCAATACGTCACCGTGTAGCCCGAGATCAGAATTCTTTCTGAAAATAGGCCTAAAATATTTCCTGTTTGACAAAATTCGCAATTAATTTTTGAAATTGTTTTAAGAAATTTTCAATTATTTTACGCAACCTCTTGCTAAAATTCACATTTTTTTCGCCGATCGTTCAACAGAATTCACGATTTTTTTTCGCGATCATTCGACGAAAGTGGCGATTTTATTATGCGATCTATTGATGAAATTCGCGACTTTATTTCCTCGATCTTTCGCAAAATTCGCGATTTTATTCCGCGGTCGTTTGACGAAATTTACTTTTTTGCGATCTTTAGACGATATTTGCGTTTTTTTCGCGATCTTTTGACGAAATTTACTTTTTTGCGATCTTTAGACGAAATTTGCGTTTTTTTCGCGATCTTTTGACGAAGTTTGCGTTTTTTTTCGCGATCTTTTGACGAAGTTTGCGTTTTTTTCGCGATCTTTTGACGAAGTTTGCGTTTTTTTTCGCGATCTTTTGACGAAGTTTGCGTTTTTTTCGCGATCTTTTGACGAAGTTTGCGTTTTTTTCGCGATCTTTTGACGAAGTTTGCGTTTTTTTCGCGATCTTTTGACGAAGTTTGCGTTTTTTTTCGCGATCTTTTGACGAAGTTTGCGTTTTTTCCGATCTTTTGACAAAGTCTGCGTTTATTTCCGATCTTTTGACGAAGTTTGCGTTTTTTCGCGATCTTTTGACGAAATTTGCGTTTTTTTCGCGATCTCTTGACGAAAATTGCGGATTTTTCGCGATTTTTTGATTAAATTTGCGGTTTTTACGCGATCCTTTCACGAAATTTGCGTTTTTTCAGCGATTTTTTGATGGAAATCGCGGGTTTTTTTCGCGATTCTGAAATTCACAGCAAATTTTCTGAAAGGTCAGAAGGGTGGAGCTGTGTTTTTTCTGCACCTGATTAACGAAATTCCCGCTTTTTCAAGATCCTTTGACGAAATTTACTTTTTTTCGTGATATCTTGACAAAATTTGCAATTTTTTCGCGAACTTTTGAGAAAATTTGCGGTTTTTCGAGATCCTTTGACGAAATTTGCGATTTTTTCGCGACCTTTTGACGAAATTTACGGTTTTTTCGCGTTCTTTTAACGAAATTTGTGGGGGTTTTCGCGATCTTTTGACAAAATTTGCGGTTTTTCGTGATTTTTTGACGAAATTTATGGGTTTTTTGCGATTTTTTGACGAAATTTAGTTTTTTCGCGATCTTTTGACGAAATTTGCGGCTTTCCCCCTATCTATTTGCGAAATTTAAGGGGTTTTCGCGATCTTTAGACAAAATTTGCGGTTTTTCGTGATTTTTTGACGAAATTTACGTTATTTCGCAATCTTTAGACAAAATTTGCGGTTTTTTCGCGATTTTTTGACGAAATTTGAGATTTTTTTCGCGATCTTTTGACGAAATTTACGGTTTTTCGTGTTCTTTTAACGAAATTTGTGGGGTTTTTCGCGATTTTTTGACAAAATTTGCGGTTTTTTGTGATTTTTTGACGAAATTTGAGATTTTTTCGCGATCTTTTGACGAAATTTACGGTTTTTCGTGTTCTTTTAACGAAATTTATAGGTTTTTTCGCGATCTTTTGACAAAATTTGCGGTTTTTCGTGATTTTTTGACGAAATTTATGGTCTTTTTGCGATCTTTTGACGAAATTTACCGTTTTTTCGCGATCTTTTGACGAAATTTGCGGTTTTTCCTCTATCTATTGGCGAAATTTAAGGGGTTTTCGCTATCTTTTGACAAAAATTGAGGGTTTTTGCGATACTTTGATGAAATTTGCGATTTTTACGCATTCCTTTCACGAAATTTCCGTTTTTTCCGCGATTCTTTGACGGAAATCTCGTCTTTTTTCGAGATTCTTATGAAATTCTCGTTTTCCCGTGATTCTTTGACGATTTCTTTGCGAACGATTGACAAAACTGACATCTTTCGGCGACCATTTGTCGAAATTCGCGATACTTTTATGCCGATTTTTTTTAATTTTCGGAACCAAATGCCTTCAATGTGAACATCAAAGCGATTTTCTTTTTCTTTTACGATTCCGCGGAAATCGCTGATCGATTAAAAAAGATAAAAAAAACGGAAAAGTGGCATTTCTGACATGTACTATTACATGAAAAATAAAGATCGCCACTTTGGCGATCAGATGCACATCATAAAGTCGCCAATTTTTTACATTTAGTCGCCCTGTGGCCGGTGGCGACCGGGAATTTTAACCTTTAGAAGAAAGTATCCTCCAGCATTAGGAGTTACTATTTTTCTATACCATTATACAAGGACAACTTGGTAAAATTTCAAAGCCATAAAGACTTTAAAGGTAGGAAGCCAGCTATATGCATTTTTATTATTTACTTTAGGACTAAAAAATCTTACCGCTAGAGGGGAAATTTTAAATTTTAGCGTTGTTTAATAATAATATTTTTTGCAGTTTAAACAAAAAAATAGAATGTGAAAATTTTAAACATGAAATTGAGTAACTAATGTGTGTATGCCCAGGGGTGGGGAATTATATCAATTTACTCAGCACTGATGAAGTGAATTTTTTTATACTGTTGGAAAAAAGTTTATATTTTTTATTCATTCATTTTATTTAAAGTTATACTCAAATGTTTATGTTTTACATGTTTATATTTTACTTAGGTGGCTGGAGTAGTTGATTTTAATCATAATTTAAATGAACTGATTTTAAAAAAATATTTAAATTAACCTTTCAAAAAATGTTATTTTAAATCTATATCAAGATATTTTGTAATAAATATTATAATTATGTATGTCCAAAAATGCATTGTAAATTTAGAAAGTGGAAGAGGCTTTTTTAATTTTATTTAAATCAAACATAACATTTTAAAATAAAATCATAAATTGAGAATGGGTAAATTAAGGTAATAGGTATATAGGATATATGTTAAATTGTATCTAGTATAACTGGAAGTGCTCATACAACACAAGATAATTTGTTTTATTTATTTCATGTTTTCAAAAGTAAAATCGAATTCACATTTTCAAATTAAAATCTCTGTTTATATTGCTCTATTATTTTAACTATGTAACTGTAATTAATTTTTATATGTTTAAAATATTTCAAATTAACCAGGTGAATAAGTTTATTATTTTTTTTTTCAGATAAATTTAAATAAGCTTTTCTAATTAATAATTTAATTTTAATGATTCAGCGAAGGGTATTTTTCTTTAAAATCATACTTTTAAAATTAAATTTTGATAAAAAAAAAAAAAAAAAAAAAAAAAACACAAATCCTGCTTAGAGAGTAAAAAGAAATATGTATATATACATATGTATAATAAATTTGAAATCACAAATATATGAAGAAATTGATAAAGTTCTAAAGATGATTTAGAAATGAACATAGGAAACCAATATGTAAAATAAGAAACTATGAATGACTCACAGAATCGTCAGGTTTTAATCGTTATGAATCGTATATATAGGGTGACACGGAGTAAATATGGGTCAGAAAACAATAATATCTCGATATCTAGGAAAATAAAAAAGATGAAATTTTCAAATTTAGCATGAAGTTGACTTAGTATTGTAGCTTTTGTATAAAATATTCAGTTTACTCAAAATATTTTTATTTATTTTTCAACTGAATTTTTTAAGTGACCTATAATTACCCCGGCAACGAGGTAATTATGGGTCACTGTCTTTATGAAGTATTAATGCATATTTTTTTAATAAAATATGTTTGAAAGTTTTTAGAAATTGCCTCTAAAGTAGACATTTTCATCATTAAAGCTTAAAAATTTTAAAAAGATAAAAAAAATAAATGAAAATGCCATTTATTTTTATGGTATGTTTACAAAAATCACATTTTTCTGTTAGACACAAACTTTACTTTGCAGGTGCTTAGCAAGAGAGCTAAGGGATACTTGAGGTGTGTATTTATGCAGAATCATCCAAGCATAGTTAATAATGATTTTTAAAAATATTTGTTACTTATTATCCAAGATATTAATCTAGAAAAATGCATCGTTGCAATCTGCTTTTGAAGAATGCTTGGCACAAAGATGAGTTTAAATTTTGTACAAGGACTCTGTTATTGGTAAGGTGAATCATACTGATAGATAGTCATCATACGAAAAACTTTGTACATGAGTAAAATTTATACTTGACTGATTTATTTAGGTCTATAGTTTTCCTCAAATTAACTGCTGTAAATTATAAAAATATGAATCTAGCACATATGTTTCACTGTGTTCTAACAATTAGGCCTAAAAATTAATATTCAAACAATTACAGTTACCCTACATAGCATAATATGGTTAAAATTAAAGGATGCATGCTTAAAAGCATTTTACTCGTTAGTTGAAAAAATAATTTTGGTTTTTTTACAATACTACTTTGTTCTTTTAAGCAACAAGAATCTTTTTGGGGTTCATATTTTTTTAACGTTTTGTATCTAATTAACTGCTCCACACTATAAAGATATGAATCCAGCACCATGTGCAAACAGTTAACAATTAAAGTTTAAAAAAGAGATGTTTATAAAAATATTTTATCTGGTCTACTTCAAAAGTAACTTTAGGTTTACAATACTGTATATTTATTTTTTATTTTAAATTATTTATTTTTTTTTTATTTGAAAACCCTTAAATCATAAATTAACAATTGCATTGCATGCCTAAAATTTAAAAAATGCCATTAAGAATGGAAAAAACATCCTGACCCAGAATTGCCCCGGTGACCCATAATTACCCCAGGTATTTGGGACATAATTGGGTATACATCTAGAGTCTATTTGAAAACAAATAGGAACAAAAAGTGCATGTACTTAAAAACTTTATAGTATCTATACTTAAAATAAGCATAAAAAAAATCTAAACACTTATGTTAATGTGGCATGGATCTTAGTAAAAAGTGCAATTTTTGAAGGCAATCTTTTTGAAAGATGATTTTGTAGCATGTTACAAAAACATCTCAACTCACATTATGCAGCAAAATTAAAATAAAACTTTTTTATGCATAATAAAGTAGACTAATCGGAGAGCCTATCCAATATTTTAGAATTTATGTTAGTAGATTTCATAGTGATAAAAACTAGGTGACCCATAATTGCCCCAGAATGAGAGTGACCTACATTTACCCCATACTACCCTATTTTTTAAATTATGAATTTATCAGAATGTCTAATATATTTAAAGAATCAAAATATTTACATGGTGAGTAGAATGTGTTACAACAGAATACAATTCTGAGTCTTAAATATTTCATTAGAAGAAACTAAAAAAAATTGAAACTTTTACTGTTATCAAAGGTATTTCTTCTAATGTGATTAAATTTGTAAATAAAATCCCCCCCCCCCCCCACATAAACATAAAAAAAAGAGCTTTTGAAAGCTACTCTTTGTAAAAATGGCTCGCATAAGTCAGCCTTTTTTTTTATTGTTGTTGTTACATTTGCATTTTAAAAACAGGTAATAAAGAAATGTATTTAATTTATAATGCTTATATTCATAAGTCAAGCGAAATGAGTAAAGTTATGCCCTTTTTTTTTTTTTCGCTGAACATTGTGACGAAAATATAAATTATTATGTTTAGATTTCTGTGCAAAATCAAGGAATAAATTACTGAATACATTTGCAAGAAATAAAATGATTGCAAGTTAGATTTCTATAAACAAACGCTTTTTCATCTTATTAAGTTAGTGATTGATAGTTCTGAAAGCACAAAGACTCTTTAATGCAACTTATTTTTACTTTATACATATAAATCTAATCAAAAAGGGATATTTTCAACCGGTAAAAATAAAAAGAATAGCTTTAATAAAACCACCCCAAAAATTCAACTTTATATTAAATATCAGAGCTGTTTACCTTTATGCAGAGATAATCAGCAAAAGCTTACAATGTTATTTGTTTTCAGTGTGTAATTTTTATATTACCTTTCATAAGCAAAATACAATATTTTACAGCAGTTCAAGCTTTTATTATTTTTTTAAGTACATTAATAAGAGCATATCCTTATTTTATATCCTAACTTTTCATTTTAATACATTTCCTAAGTCATTTATCAATTATTTTCAGCAATTAACATATATTCTTTATTATAACAGCTAAACTGACTTATCCACAAAATAAATAAAGTTGAAATGTGCATATTGTATGTGACATGTAGTAATACAGTTGATTGAACATGATGTTATGCTCATCTTAATACATTATTAGTGTTAAATCACACTGCTTGAGGATAGAATTTGTTTATTGTAAATGGGTAACAGGAATGTAAACAAGTACAGATTTAATCAGTCGTGTAATTGATATATTGAGATAATGTAACTTAGAAAAGACTAAAGAAAAAAAAACTATTCACAGTTATTAAGGTAAGACTGGCAATATAAACAGTTGTTTAAACAATTTTTAAATAAGATTAAGTGTTGATTAAAAATATCATGCCCTTTCCTAGTAAACTAAGTATTTTGCTACATGTTTTCAAAAACAGTACATTAAAAAAGAGAAAATAAATGTAAATGATATGCCCCCTCTCCCCTCTCTCTCTCAAAAAAAGAAGCATTTGAAATTAATTCTTTGTATAAATACACTTCAAATGCTTCCTTTTTTTACGATAATAAAGAAATGTATTTCATTTTTAATATTTATTATATATATATATATATATATATAAAGTTTTTTTTTAACCCTGATGAAAATAAAAATTATTTCTACTTTTATTTAAATCCATTATTACTATTATTATTGCCTTTATGTTAAGTTAGAAAATTCTATGAAAAATCAAGAGTAAAGAAAAATCTAAATCTCCCAAAATATATCTTCATGAAATAAAATGCCTGCAAGTTTAATTTTTAAAGCTTTCAATCACTATAGCAACACACCATAACCGACATTCTTTTTTTTTCTTTTATTTTTACAGGAACATTAATTAATATTTATTTATCATGCATCTTATTAAAATAGTGGTTGAAAATTTAAAAAAAGTGATACACATTCTTTTAAAAAACTTAATACTTTCTTCTTCTTCTTCTTCTTTTTTTTAAATATTATAAATCTAATGTAAAAAGCATATTTTCAACTGTAAACAAATTAAAATGAATAGGTTTTTTTAAAACTCTCATTGAACTTTACTCGTCTGTTCTAATATGCAATTTATTATACAAGTAAGGGTCTGCTTTTGATATTACTTAAACAATTTCTATAAAATCAAGAAGAATTATTGTTATTTTTTTAAACACTGTTTTAAAGTTCAAACTTTCTACTTTTACAGCAATCAAAATTTAATTTATGTATATTTATATGTGTGTCATTAATGTATAAAGCACATGAATAAAAGTTTCATGTTCTTAATAAATAAACATTTTTAAAACTTTCTCTCAAAAAGGGTAGTAAAATTTTCATAAAAAGCAATTTTCACAGAATATAAACCACAAAAATAAAGTTAATCAGCAAGCAACAAACTTTAATCAAAGATGCTTATAAAACACTCATAGATTTTTTTTTTTTTTTCTCTGAAAATTTTATTCATGTAGGTATGAAGTTGATTTTGTAACTGTAGTAAAAAAGATTTTCACTGGTATTTTAACTTTTAGATTATTGTTACTGTAAAATATGCTATATTAAAAAAACTTTAATAATTAAATTCTACCATGTATTTATTATTCAGTTTTTGCCTTGATATTTTGATATTGGAAATGCATAAATAATTAGTAACAAAGCCATCCAAATTTTGTAATAATAGTACTAAATTGCTAATATATTTTTGAAAAGATGATTTCATGGACTTTATTTATTTTCACATTTATTAAAAAGTAATTCTCACACATTGATTGATATTTTAATAAAATTTGAAGAAGATTATAAAATTTCTGTAATTTGTTTAATATATGTGTACTTGAAAAAAAAAAAATGCAGAAGTTGTGTAAGACAGCAATAGATGCAGGGTTGAGATATAATTATACAATAATAATAAATAAATAAAATGAAGTTAGAAAAACATTTTATTCTTCATCATTTTATCGAAAATACAAGAAAGTAACAGTATATATTTTTCTTACACATAAATATAACAATTTCAAAAATTATATTAATATTAAAAATTATCTCGGTTTGATGTATAGGTATACCTCAGTACAGAGTATTTCATATTCTTGTCAACTTTAATGGGAAGAGGTAGATCATACAGCAAATTTTCAGCTAAGCATTCATCAAAACCTAAGGTTTTATGTAAAATAAATAAATAAAGTTGGATATTAATAGCATGTATTTCTTGGGATAAGTATTATGTTTAAAACTATGTAGCATATAACAATTCTTTATAAATTAAACTCTCTGCTATATTTATTAATTAAACTCTTTGTATAACTAACTGCATTTGTAGTAGAGCATCAACTCCGAATCCTTGAAATTTGTTTTTTTCAATGATTAAAAGAAAATATTAAATTTATTTTACCCATTTGACTTTAAATAATTAAATATAGATAAAACAGTTATAATTGAAAGCAAAGTGTTTTTATTTATTATAATAATTATTCATTTGTTGAAAAATCCACCCCCTTCCCTTTTGGATTTTAATCAGAGGGTACCAATGCTATCAAAATATCTCAGATTCTTCCAATTTATCTCCATTTAAAAAAAATTCTACAACTTTAAAATCCTTACCAAACATCTGTTTGTTCTTAAAAATAAAAATATTTTTTATAATGTACATAATTTATTTTAAAATAAATAAATAAAAATCAAAACCTCCCCACATCAAAATAACGGAGTTAACGCTCATTTTTTACCAAATACATTATAATATTCCTCACAAATGCCATAAAAAAATCCTAACATTGAAAAATACTAGAAACTTACTTATTAAAATGTCCTATCATATGTAAACAATCATAAAAGTTGCGTCCGAAATGGGCTTTTCACCCTCGTTTCGCCTGCTTTGAGATGGCGAAAATAGCATCCGAAAAAATGTAAACATCCGAAATAAATTTTCGTATCTAATCTTTCGCCAAATACGAAAAGAAGTGGCCCAGAATACAGTTTTCCCTTTTCTACGCCCCTATGACATCAAAGTGACGTCACGAAGAGGGGCGTTCCGCCAAATTTTCGTACTCGGACGAAGCCGGAATTCGACTGTTAATCTACTATAGCTTGTTTGGTGGGATGGATGCGGGGTTAAAAATTATCCACATTCATTTAGAGTTCTGCGCGTGCGGATTCTGATTTCTTGAGGATACCAATGCACTCGATTACGCCAGCGTTGCACATACAAAACATTAAAATGTGAATTATATAAAACTCAAAGATTATGCATGGGTAGTTCTGTTTCATAATTTAAAATGTGTATTCGGCATGATGCTCGAATACTTACGTGAGTAGAGAATATTGAATTGCATAGCGAATGACACGTTATAATACACATTTCTACCTCTTAGTAAGTCTTTCTAATAAACGTGGTATGAAACTATTAAAATATAAGCAATATATTTTATTTATTCTTTTCTTCAAGTAAAAACAATTTTAATAGCTTCATATAAACAATTAAAGGTTAAAATGTGTAGCCGCGTGTAAAATGCATACAATCAGACAACAATGTTAACTGAAAAAGATACCTGTTTTAGAGAATTTTAAAAAAAATATTATTAAATACTTTTTTAAATTATACTGCCCTAATATAAATATTTTATGGCTAACGAATAAAAATATACTTAAATAAGTGAGCTTTATGTAAACGATAATAAAACAAGTAAGGTAAATCTGTAACAGAGTGTAAAATGCATACAATAATGCATAAATATTAGTAACATGTACCTTTTAGAGACAAATTTTTAAATTTTTTTATTAAATACTTATTTTTAAATATACTGCTTTAATATTAATATTACACATATACATATACTTAGCAAAACAGGAATATATTTTACATTGACGTATTTTATGAAAATTTATATTGTTATCGATTTTATTGTTGGACATTTTATAAAGAGAATGAACATTAAAAAATTCAAGAGGCTTTTTTTTTCTCTTTTTAACAATCGATAACGTGGGTCTAATTATACACTGGGCACAGCAGATATGTGCCCAGGGCCAGAGGTGAATTAACTACCGCGCGGGTACCTAGTTTTGACTTTTTGTGTGTGTGTGTGTGTGTGGGCGCACTTCCCCCTCCTTCAAAGAGGTATATAAAGGGTGTTTCAAAATACAGGTCTGCTCAACATAAATCATTGATGACAGACACATACAAAAAGTATCGAAATTAAGTACAGCTTTTATGTATGGCATTTGTTTTATAAGGGATCGTATACATATTAAAATACTAAATTTAATTTTTGTGCGGTTTTGGTGCCATATAAATTATATTAAAAAAAAAAAAAAGTTTCCTTCGTCTAAGGATAAGTGGTGGTAGAGAAATAATAAGACCTTTAAAAAGAATTTGTAAGAATACTCTGTACTGATTTTTTCTAGAACTCTAAATGCTTTATTATTTATTATTTGCGTTTAGTTATTATTTTTATTATATGTATGTTTTTTTCAATTTTGAGCTAGTATTTTCTTTGATCATAAGTTATCGCAGATTTAATTTGGTTTTTACCTAAATTAAAGATGAGAGTATGTTATGAATTGGTAAATTAATATATATATATATTATACGCACGACTTTGACAAAACGCTGCTGTGATATTTTATTTTATTTGTTCAACGCGGCTTTTTGCTATAGCAACGTAGTTGTTTCTCTTTTCCCCTTTTTCTTACATTTTTATCTCACGAGAAGAGGTTAAAATTTAAAAAATAAAAGTTGGCATCTGCTTTTATTGAGTTGTTAAAAAGAATTTTTTCCGAATGTTTATATTTTTTATCGTCTTTAGCTAAGAATGTTATTTAGAAGAATTCCGCCTATTTTCCTGAAAAAGCATGACGAGAATTTAATAGAGGGCTATTTTGGGATTCTTTTTTTTTTTTTTTTGTGTGTGTGTGTGTGTGTGTGTAAAATACGATGATCTGTATTCAAGGTAAAATTAATCTGTAATTTTGTAAATATGTAAATAATTGTCAGTTCAACATCTCTTCCAATGTCCCATTTCTACTATTTTCTAAGTATATAAATAAATTTTGTGACCAAGTAAATCAAGTTTAATCAATTAAATATTTCGAACTCATCATTATGAATTATGTTTGATAACATGCAAAAACTAGGGTTAGAACTTCAAGAGTTGTCCTGTTTGTTAAGCTTGGCACTTAAGATATTTTTTCGTAAAAAAGAAAAATATTTTCGATTTTTTGGTATATGAGCTTTTTCCACTCATCGTCCACAATTATTTGTTGTGTTTTATACTACTGTATACAATTTTATTTTTACAATTGTAAACATGTTTACCCAACAAAAACTTTTCCAACATTTAAAATAAATTCGTTTCTAGTGTGGCAGGAGCGTAATTGAAACATCGCTTTGTTTATCTCAATAGCATTGTGCGATTTTGCGTTGACCTTAGATTTAACCCTTTATCTACTGATGGTACTTATAAGTACCATTAAAATAACTTGTTATAAAATTCATTTAATGCATCGATTAGTTGTAATGCAGTTTAAAATGAGTTATAGATAGATTACTTGTTCCAAAAGATTATTGGTTACACAAAACAAAAATATTTTTAAAAAGATGATTTCTTTTGCCTTTGCATCTTTCTTGGCATTGGGTGGGGGGTGGGGGGGGGAGAAATTTTTCAATTGGGAAATATTTCTATAGTAAGAACTTTATATTTGTACATTACCTAATTCTACAAAATACTAAGAAAAATATTTAAAATAAAAGATTTGATTGGGGTTATAAATATTGCACAAAATCCCTATAAATTCAAATTTAATGAATCCTTCTAAAATGTATTAAATGATTATGTAAATTTTCTAATGTAGTCTAACCAATTGACGAACAATGCTTTAGAAGATAAAATTTTCATGGATTCATAATCCAGTACATAAAGGGTTAAGCTGCACAAAGCGATTAAAGGAATATAATATCCTATATAATCGCTTTGAAGTAGCATACAATTAGTGGGAGATGGAGACACAGGAATTGGAATGAATTGAATTGACAAATCAAAATTTATTCATTTAGAGACTGCATGTGGAGACTCCACTTTAAAAATTAAAAGAAGAATTAATGAAAGTGTGACGGCTCTAACACTGGTTTATATGATAAATAAAAGTACTCTACACACTTTCTGGGGTGCGTTGTTTAAATAAAATTACAGTGAGCTTCGAAATGCAGATTCTTCTTAAGATTGCCTTTTCAGTTAATAACCCCTTGGGGACGAGCGACACGTATACGTGCCGCATGAAGCGCTCAGAATCCTTGTTCTCCCTCACCAGTAAAATTTTACTGTAAAATTTGCCTTATTTAATCAGCGCATATTCTAGATTCAAGAAGACACAAATTTCTGTTTTTTAAAAGCGGTGACAAAAGATTAAAAATTTCATAAAAGGCTCCCGTCCCGAAGGGGATAATGCCTTTTTTAGTAAAGTTTCTTTATTGCACGTTTAATCTAAAGTAAAAATTTCGCATTTGCTATTCCTCTACAAAGGGTATAAAGTTTAAAGCTCTTTATCAATCTGGAAATCTTTCTGCTTATCTCAGTGATAAATGATCAGTCTTTTAAATGATCCCTGCAAATTTTCAATTTCCTTCCCTACCTTTAAAGCCACTAGTAATAGTTTAAATTTCCAAAACTGTTTAACTTATAGAAAACTTTCTGGCTTTGCTGTAAAAATAAATAATATATTTTCTAATCGCTCCACCCTCTCACAGCATACAGCTTAATCTTTTAAAAAAATATATTCTGCCCTATTTTTTACTTTGAATTAACAATAAATAGACAACCGTCTAAATCCTTTTTTCCCAATAAGGCGATGCCCCTCGCTCTCTCCTCATTGCTGCAGAAGAACACAAATTTAAAATTTTAATATACAGTGAAACCTTTCTGTAAGGGTCACCTGCGATTCCATTGAAAATTGGCCCCTTATGAGGATTGGCCCTTGAATAGGGGTGACCAAATTTTTCATTTCTCTTTCTTTTTAGCCCGAGGTTTTTAAAATCTGCATATTCTTTCAGTAAGTTCTCTTGGTTTTTAACAATATTGTTTGATTCTTGCTGCATTTAAACTGTGAAGCCAATTTTCTTGCAGATGTTCCTTGATCATGACAATTCACAACTTTGATTTTTTTCATTCAAATCTAAATGTACTCTTTCGCTAGATTTAGGTACCATAATTTTAAATTTTACATAAGACAGGGCATAAAATTTCTTGTGCAAAAGTTGTGCTACAATATGCATTCACAGTTTTAGTAAATGTGAAATTCATTTTTCTAGATAACTTGTTATCCTTTGAGGATATTTATCCTTGTTATCCCCTTGTTATCCCACAACTGAGGGTCAAGTTTCCCTTCCGAACTAAGCAGGTTGAAAGGTCAAACAAAGCGTAAGGAACCCTGTTTGTCTCACTTGTGGAAACTTTTGTGATCCTTCATTGTGTTACTAAATCCTCCCCATTCCCCCTGCCTTCTTTGTTTCAAGTGCAGTTGTTTCCTGAACTCTTATCTTTTGGTCCAGCAATTCAATACACCTGTTTAGAATTTAAGGCACATGTGAAAAAAAAGACTTTTATGAGGGGTTGGTGCAGGTGTCGCTCGAATAGGGATGGCCCTTCAAAGAAGTTTCACTGTAATTCTTTAAAGCCTGGTTGTTATTTTGATATAAACATAAATAAATAATCAAATCATAACGTGCTTCAAAAGCAATGTTGTATGAGTATTGACTATAATTAAATTGATTAAAAACATCTTTTTTTTTTTTACCCGACTGAAAGGAAGGCTTATGTGTTTCACGCGTATCTGGGTATGTGGATTTCTTTATAACCTCGAAACATCCCATCGGCTGGATGGATTTTTATGAATGAGGTCTCTATCGATTCGTCTTAACGGCCCGATGGTTATAGGCTAGGTTTTGTTTTTATAAATTCAAAATGGCGGCCGTAAAATACAAAATGGCGGTAGAGACGAAAAAATTACGCACCCTATTGAGTGGCATATCATTGGATAGGTCTTTCAAAATGAAGACGATGTTTTATTGACTATTTTACAGCAGAAGCTCCGTTAAAATATTATACAACCTGTAAGTTGTGTATGTAGGATATCTAGCTTTACTGCAACTCTAACCATCATAGACCTCATCAAAACAGTGTTTATAGATAGGAACTAACAATTAAACAGAACTTAAAAGTCATCAATACAAGAAAAATAAAAAAAATAGGTAAGTAATATAAACAAGTAATATAAAAAAAATATTTTAAGTCAATTCCTACTTAGGTCAATAAGAGAAATTTTTGTCTCCCACTCTTCTTTCCTCATGAGTGGCGCATAGAATCCCTTGAGCAAGAAGAGGGCTCTCTCGATTATTGTTGAAAATTAATTAATTTAATTAATGAATTAATATTTGAAAAAAAAAACTGGATTTACATCAAGTGTCATCCACTAGAAGTTTAAAAAAATTTATTCGAGCTTGATTGGATGAATAATAAGTATTTTATTAACGATTGAAAATTTGAACAAGATATATATAGCGAGAGACTAATAGTAGGAATTGAAAAAAAATAGTTTTACATTGATGAGAAATAATTAATTAGTTCGCTTTTTACGCAGTCGAGTTTTTTTGATTTTTTAAAATTTAATTGTTTATTAACAGATATGTTTTAGTGTCAGAAACAGCTAATAATCATTGCTTGCGAGTGTTTAGTGGAAATATTTAACACAAATGTGTGGACTGTTGGTTTTTTCAGAAGGTTTGATTTTTGCATTCACTAAGCAATTAGTCCGCTTCCGCTTGGGAGTACACAACTCACTCATTGAGTTCCACAAACTCAAATGAGATAAAGGATGACAATTAGCACTTTTAGGTCTAAGCCCGAATGTCACTCGGCTTGCCATTTTCGATGAAGTGACCGAAGTCCGAGAGTCTCTCGGGGTCAGCTTATAACTCTATGAGCTATACAAGTACCTACTATATAAGTTTGCGGTCTTTTCAGGTATTATCTACGAACTTTTTAATTAAAAAGTAAAAATATATGGCAGCACTAAACAGAAGTAAGTATATGAGAATAACTATAATCAGAGCTTAATTCGAGCTTATTGTGAACCTTGAAGTGTTGCTCTTTGTGCTTTGAAATGTACCACACTAAAGCAACTTTTACTAAATAATGTTCATATACAAATAAAACCAATTTTCATATATTTGTACAACATTTGGGGAAGTTTTTATTCAAGATTGTTTTTTTAAAAATCAGAAAAAGTACCAAATACCCTCAGTTTAGAGGGTGATATGAGGTCGATGGTGTTGGTGTTATTTATGACGGCTGGTTATCTGCACGAGAGATATAGGCCCGAGGGGGGTGGGGGGGTGCCCTCCGTGGGGGTCTTTCTAAGGGAACGTGACCCGTATTAACGTATGGAAATCCAAGGTTATTTTATCACTGGCACTTTCAGCATTGTGCACTTTACTTCTTGCACGTTCATCGTTCCCCACTTCGTGGGGCACATTCTACCAGCGACATTTTACTACTCTTTTTTAAACGGACATTACCCATGTGACGTCAGATGCGGGTATAGAGAAGAAAAACACCATTAGGCGTGAAGAACATTTTAACCCTCCGTCCAATAAACAACCTTATTTGGAAGACATATACCCGCAGAGGCGTGGCTGTTGTTAATCTTGGATAAAGGTTGGCACTTCAAGGGTTCCCCTGGTCCTGTTTGCATCTGTGTAGTTCAGGGGATGAACGCTATAGATATGGAGTATACGCTTATTTGAGAAATAGAGGGCATACGGAGTTGCTTTTAAGAAATCCAGAAGCTATATGGCGTATACCCTTTGCTACATCCCAGCCTGTTTGTTACGCTTGGCATTTAAGGAGGCTGGTCTCTCAGCTTCGAAATCCTCCTTCGTAATGTTAAGCCTACGGACTTTTTATGCATTCGTATATTTAAAATATCTTCTCGGGAAATTCATACTTGTAACATCTTTTTTCTGTGTACTGTTCTTAAAGGATGTCTCTTTTTTTCTTAGTTTTCAAGATATTTCTAAAATCTATGCTGAATTTGATAGTTTATGCGTTAAAAGCGGGCGAACTGTGAGTAAGATTTTAACACTTCCTATAAAATTAAGTTTATACTTTAGAAATATTTTGAGGACTAAGAAAAAAAAAAGAGACCTCTTTTAAGAAGTGTAGAAGGGGAAAAAAAAAAAAAGTAGAAATTAAAAATATGAATTTCTCGAGATGGTATTTTAAATAAACGACGAATTCGTCCAATGTCCATAGACTTTGCATTAGTGAGAGGAAATCGGAAGCTGAGTGACTAGCCCCCTTAAGACATTTTTTTTTTAGAAAAAAAAAAAAAGATATTCGATTTTTTGTAGAGTTGCAAAGGGTAAAAAAAAACCGGTTTTATTCCCGGAAATAAACCGGGTTTTTTGAGAAGGAAATTTTGAAAATGTCCGTGAGCTTTCAGAAAATTTTGAGCTTGAAAATTTTTTAATTTATTATTTTCAATTATTTTTGATTATTTCAATTTTTGCCAGTGTAAACAAAACTAATTACATATAACAAAAAAAAAAAAAAAAAAAAAAAAAAAAATTGCACGGTTTACATGAAAACTAACGAAATACAGGCTTACGCTGCAGAAATATTAAGTAACAGAAATTAAAATATCATAAGTAATTTGGTTTTTTAATCGTCTATAAGTAAAAAGTGAAAGATGCAGATGAGAAATTCATCTTCCCTGGCATGAATAGAAACTTCACCTCTCTTCTTCGAATCAACGAATGTAAACAAAAAAGAAAATTAACACGATTAAATGAAATCAATGCAAAAATAGAAAGTAACTCGTTAGAAAATTAATGTAAAGTATGCCTGAATAAGATATATGCCAACCAACAGAAACTTAAAAAAAGTACTTTTTAAAGAAACATTCCTATCCTCACCTATTTACAGCCACCATTATTGTAAAACTAATAAATTATAAAGACTTAGACTGCAAAATCATAAGTTTTGTGAATTCAGAATGTAAAATCTATCTTTTTGGAACATTATTCCCTGAAATTTCTTTCAAATAAAAATTTCAAATGGAAAAATAACTGGTTTTGTTTATCTTCAAAACTCCTTCAAAATTTCCAATATTTCTCAAAATTCCGGGTTTGTTCTTCAAAATTCCGGGTTTGTTCCCCAAAATTCCGGGTTTATTCCCCAAAATTCCCGTGTTTATTCCCCAAAATTCCCGGGTTTATTCCCGTGCCTCAAAATCTGAGGGTTTTTTGCAACTCTAATTTTTTGGCACTTTCAGCGTGAGCGTATTCCATTTTTAGTCTCCTCATTTAATCTACTATAACTTGTTTGGTGGGATGGAATCGGGGTTAAAAATTATCCACATTTATTTAGAGTTCTGCGCGTGAGGATTCTGATTTCTTGAGTAAACGTCAGCGAAGCACACAAAAAACATTAAAATGTGAATTATATAAAACTCAAAGAGAAAGCATAGGTAGTAGGGATGGGTAGAGAAACGTGGAACAGGTTCCTAGGAACAGTTCCAAGAGAAAAAACGAAGGAACTGTTTCTCTTCGCCAAAAAGAACCGTTCCTTTCGAACTAAAATTCCATCTGTCGCCAAAGCAAATGTTGTCACATTTTTCTCTCACTTGCGATTGGTTGATGATGTCAAAAGGTTTCCAAACAATGAGAAACGTCATTAAAGTATCAAATGCTAGATGCCATAGGCACCTAAAAATCAATACTAGTATTAATAATAGTAATAATAAACGTTTTTGTTTACATCTGAATGAAGGTTTCCAGTCCGCCCCCAACTCTAAATTTGTTACTATAACTAAAGATTATTTTTTTAACTATTTTATAAACACGATTTTTGCGCAGCTGAATAATAAGGATATGTTAAAATAGCAAAAGGAATGAGGTTAAATTAATGTTAATACAATAATAATAGTAAAACAGCACTAGTAAGGTTATTTGTAAGGTAAAAGTTGAATGCTATTTCTAGAAAATGAACAAAACTCTAGCAAACGAATCAATGAAAACTTTTAATTTATGAAGAAATCCACAAAGAATGTTTAAAAGTTTAAAAAATGTAATTTTAATTAAATAAGCAGCTCAATAAATGTTATTTTTTAAATTCAGTTTTTAAATTTGTATTACAAAACATTACAGCAAAAAAATTCATTTTAAATCTTGAAATGAAAAGATTTAAGGAATATTGCTGTAGATTCTTAAAAAGGGTGTTTAAAAAAACTGTAATCGAACGGTTTTCAATTTTCGATAAATGGACTACATCTTGAGCTATTAGCTATTGTTGTATCATGATGATAGCTTTCCCTCTTCTCCACACTGTCGCGTCCGGAAATTCGGTTAAAGATATCAAATTCGCAGAATTTTCTGAAACACCTACCTTTTTACTGAAAATGGGGGAAAACCCATTCGATTAGCTAATTTTTGAGCAAAAGTACCTAGTAATTTTATGCGTTTGCGAATAAAGATGAAATGAAGAATGTGTCAGAAAAAACCCTCAGTTTAGATTTGAGACCAGACTTAAGAAAATCAAGAAAGTATACATGAGGTCAGATATTTTTTAAATTCATATAGCTTAAAAAAAAAAAAAAGCTAGTTCAATTAAACAAATTGTTCGGGAAAAATTCATTATACATTATGCGTATTTTCCGATTTTCATAGACATCAGGTAGAAAAATATAGCTTATTATTAGTATTGTATTTATAGAATTTTAATTATGATGACCAGTGAAATCAAAAGAAAATATTCCTTAAATGCGTTTTTTATTTTGGCTTTTCTTGAAAAATAAAGATATTTTATCATGAATTGTTTTATGGATTCAAGTCAATTGGATAAACAATTCTTTAGAAGATTTCGCAAAAATAAATAAATAAAATAAAATAAAATAAATAAAAAGAATGCAAGGAAGAAACTGCATCCAGTTTGAAGTTACAAATCTTTCTTCATGTATTCACTAGAAATATTTCGGGTGTCAGCTTAATAATGTATGCTAAAAAACTTTGAAGTAGTGCCAGATATGTTCTTAATTAATCGCTATCGGAATTAAGGTTTACAGAAGCAGCTACTAAACACCGAGAATATCTGCATTTAAAGAGTTCCTTAGATTCTATTAGAAACAAGATTGAGAAGTTTTTAAACGATTTTTTTTACGCAATTTTGAAATACACAACCAAGGACCAACACAAAAAAAAAAAAAAAAAAAAAAAAAAAAAAAAATCTCGGTGGCACTAGATTTTTATGTTACTGGTGTTGGTGTTATTTATGACGGCCGATTATCTGCACGAGGGATATGGGCCCGAGGGGGAGTGCCCTCCGTGGGGGTCTTTCTAAGGGAACCTAACCCGTATTTACGTATGGAAACCCAAGTTTAGAAGAAAAACCCGAAAAACTCCGAACGATTAGGCCGACTGGCGCGATTGGGTTCGGGCCGCCTATCACCATCGAGAGCAGAGCCTCTCGGCCACTGGTGGGGCCGCACTAGATTTTGGAACGAATATGTCTGTCATCAATTGCCTAGTCTGTTTTTTCTTTAAATCGGGTATATACACATGAAATAGAACTTTGAAGAATTAAATCATTTTATTATCTTTTTTTGTCGAGGATCCCCCCCCCCCCCCATCTGCCGTTTAAGATAATTTTAAAGTCATGAACTTAAGAGAAACAGAATTAAATATTGTCTTCAACGACAGATTTAGTGAGAGAAAGCTTACCCCTTCACCAAAAAATCCTTAATTTACTTTTCTCTTACTGTATAATTATTTTAAGTTACTTGAAAAATAAATAAATAATATTCATCTTTTAAATCATCTGATAAAAAGAAAATTTAGTTAATTGAACTTGGAACCCCCACTCCCCCCGCCTTCATAGAGCCATATCTCAATTCTTGGCATTATTTTCAATTTTTAGCTTGCTAATTTTAATAAGAAGTCTCAAAAATTTTAGTTGATCTAATCCTATTAGTTTAAGTTTAGAACTAATATGTTTGAAAAAAGGTATATCACGGAATTTATTTATTGGATTATCTTAAAGCCAGTTTCGAGTCAAATGCTAACATAGTATTTATCGCAGTTGTTTTAAATATTATCCATGGTATCCATTTTTACATTACTGAAAATATTATTAAATGTTTTTTTTTTTTTTATTATTATTTAATTTCTTTTTCAAGCAACATCCTCTTCATTTTTTATATAATCAAAATTTCCACTTGAAAACTCAAAAGTAAAAAAAAAAAGAGAAAAGAAAAAGAAAAAATAACATGATGTATCCAGATTTTTCTTGTATCAGAAACCCTCATTGCTTTAAACTCCCTTCCTCAGTGTTATATATTCAGTAAAGAAAAGAGGGCTTTTTTTAATCCCTGAAACAAAACAATGCTCTGTCTGTTACTGGAACGGTCTCAGGAACAGGTCTTGGTGTCTTCGTTCCTCTTCTCGTTCGTTACAAGATCACGTGACCTGTTCCTTTGGAACGGGTAAAAGGAACAGTTCCAGGTTCTGAAGGAACGGTTCGTTTTCGTTTTTCAAAAGGAGCAGGAACGCCCATCCCTAATAGGTAGTTCAGTTTCATAATTTAAAATGCGTATTCGGCATAATGCTCGAATACTTACGTGAGTAAAGGAAGTTCAATTACATAGTGAATGATCCGTTATAATACACATTTCTACATTTTATTAAGTCTTACTAATAAACGTGGTATGAAACTATTAAAATATAAGCAATATATTTTATTTATTCTTTTCTTCAAGTTAAAACAGTTTTAATAGCTTCATATAAACAATTAAAGGTTAAAATGTGTAGCCGCGTGTAAAATGCATACAATCAGACAACAATGTTAACTGAAAGAGATACCTGTTTTAGAGAATTTTTAAAAAAATATTATTAAATACTTTTTAAAATTATACTGCCCTAATATAAATATTTTATGGCTAACGAATAAAAATATACTTAAATAAGTGAGCTTTATGTAAACGATAATAAAACAAGTAAGGTAAATGTGTATCAGAGTGTAAAATGCATACAATAATGCATACGTAACATGTATCTTTTAGAGACAAATTTTTAAATTTTTTTATTAAATACTTATTTTTAAATATACTGCTTTAATATTAATAATACACCTATACATATACTTAGCAAAGCAGGAATATATTTTATCATTGACGTATATTATGAAAATTTATATTTTTATCGATTTTGTTGTTGAACATTTTATAAAGAGAATGAACGTTAAAAAATTAAAGAGGCTCTTTTTTTTTTCTCTTTTTAACAATCGATAACGTGGGTCTAATTATACACTGGGGACAGCAGATATGTGCCCAGGGCCAGAGGCGAATTAACTACCGCGCGGGACACTAGTTTTGCCTTTTTTTTTTCTTTTTTGTGTGTGGGCGCACTTCCCCCTCCATCAAAGAGGTATATACCGGGTGTTTCAAAATACAGGTCTGCTCAACATAAATCATTGATGACAGAGACATACAAAAAGTATCGAAATTAAGTACAGCTTTTATGTATGGCATTTGTTTTATAAGGGATCGTATACATATTAAAATAGGAAATTTAATTTTTGCGCGGTTTTGGTGCCATAAAAATTATATTTAAAAAAAAAAAGTTTCCTTCGTCTAAGGATAAGTGGTGGTAGAGAAATAATAAGACCTTTAAAAAGAATTTGTAAGAATACTCTGAACTGATTTTTTCTAGAACTCTAAATGTTTTATTATTTATGATTTGCGTTTAGTTATTATTTTTATTATGTGTATGTTTTTTCAATTTTGAGCTAGTATTTTCTTTGATCATAAGTTATCTCAGATTTAATTTGGTTTTTACCTAAATTAAAGATAGGAGTATGTTATGAATCGGTAAATTAATATATATATTTTTTATACGCACGACTTTGACAAAACGCTGCTGTGATATTTTATTTTATTTGTTCAACGCGGCTTTTTGCTATAGCAACGTAGTTGTTTCTCTTTTCCCCTTTTTCTTACATTTTTATCTCACGAGAAGAGGTTAAAATTTAGAAAATAAAAGTTGGCATCTGTTTTTATTGAGTAGTTAAAAAGAGTTTTTTTCGTATGCCTATGTTTTTTATCGTCTTTAGCTAAGAATGTTATTTAGAAGAATTCCGCCTATTTTCCTGAAAAGCATGACGAGAATTTAATAGAGGGCTATTTTGGGATTCTTTTTTTTTTTTTTTTTGTGTGTGTGTGTGTGTGTGTGTGTGTAAAATACGATGATCCGAATTCAAGGTAAAATTAATCTGTAATTTTGCAAATATGTAAATAACTGTCAGTTCAACATCTCTTCCAATGTCCCATTTCTACTATTTTCTAAGTATGTAAATAAATTTTGTGATCAAGCAAATCAAGTTTAATCAATTAAATATTTCGAACCCATCATTATGATTTATGTTTGATAACATGCAAAAACTAGGGTTAGAACTTCAAGCGTTGTCCTGTTTGTTAAGCTTGGCACTTAAGATATTTTTTTCGTAAAAAAGAAAAATATTTTCGATTTTTTGGTATATCAGCGTTTTCCACTTTTCGTCCACAATTATTTGTTGTGTTTTATACTACTGTTTACAATTTTATTTTTGCAGTTGTAAACATGTTTGGTTATAAATATTGCACAAACTCCCTATAAATTCAAATTTAATGAATCCTTCTAAAAGGTATTAAATGATTATGTAAATCTTCTATTGTAGTCCAACCAATTCACGAACAATGCTTTAGAAGATAAAATTTTCATGGATTCATAATCCAGTACATAAAGGGTTAAGGAGCACAAAGCGATTACAGGAATGTAATATCCTATATAACAACTTTGAAGTAGCATACAATTAGTGGGAGATGGAGAGGAGACACAAAGAAGGAAGGAATTGAACTGACAAATCAAAAGTTATTCATTTAGAGACTGCATTAAAAGTGTATTCGGCATGATGCTCGAATACTTCCGTGAGTAAAGGATATCCAATTGCGTGGCAATTGGCGCATAAGACTTTATGATACACATTTCTACATTTTAATAAGTCTTACTAATAAGCTTGGTATGAAACTATTAAAATACAAGCAATATATTTTATTTATTTTTTCTTCAAGTTAAAACAATTTTAATAGCTTCATATAAACAATTAAAGGGTAAAATGTGTAGCCGCGTGTAAAATGCATACAATCAGACAACAATGTTAACTGAAATAGATACTTGTTTTAGAGAATTTTTAAAAAAATACTATTAAATACTTTTTAAAATTATACTGCCCTAATATAAATATTTTATGGCTAACGAATACAAATATACTTAAAAAAGTGACCTTTATGTAAGCGATAAAAAAGCAAGCAAGTAAGGTAAATGTGTAACAGAGTGTAAAATGCATACAATAATGCATCAATATTAGTAACATGTATCTTTTAGAGACAAATTTTTATAATTTTTTATTAAATACTTATTTTTAAATATACTGCTTTAATATTAATATTACACATATACATATACTTAGCAAAACAGGAATATATTTCATCATTGCCGTAGTTTATGAAAATTTATATTGTTATCGATTTTGTTGTTGAACATTTTATAAAGAGAATGAACATTAAGAAATTCCAGAGGCTTTTTTCCCCCCTCTTTTTAACAATCGATAACGTGGGGCTAATTATACACTGGGCACAGCACAGGGATGTAGTGGAGGGTATACGGGGGTATACGCCGTATACCTTCTGGATTTTTTTAAGGAACAACGTATACCCTCTGTTTCTCAAGAAAGCTACAGTATATACACTCTAGGGTATACTCTCTGCCTTGAGCGTGTATCCTCTGCTTAGAGCGTTTACCCTCTGTTTTTTTTTTACGACTACACCACTGGCACAGCAGATATGTGCCCAGGGCCAGAGGCGAATTAACTACCGCGCGGGCCCTAGTCTTGACTTTTTTTTTTTTTTTTTTTTTTTTTTTTTTTGTGGGCGAACTTCCCCCCTCCTTCAAGGAAGTATATACCGGGTGTTTCAAAATACAGGTCTGCTCAACATAAATCATTGATGACAGAGACATACAAAAAGTATCGAAATTAAGTACAGCTTTTATATATAGCATTTGTTTTATAAGGGATCGTATACATATTAAAATACGAAATTTAATTTTTGTGCGGTTTTGGTGCCATGTAAATTATATATATATATATATATAACGTTCCCTTCGTCTAAGGATAAGTGATAGTAGAGAAATAATAAGACCTTTAAAAAGAATTTGTAAGAATACTCTGAACTGATTTTTTCTAGAACTCTAAATGTTTTATTATTTATTTGCGTTTAGTTATTATTTTTATTATATGTATGTTTTTTTCAATTTTGAGCTAGTATTTTCTTTGATCATAAGTTATCGCAGATTTAATTTGGTTTTTACCTAAATTAAAGGTGGGAGTATGTTATGAATTGGTAAATTAATATATATATATTTTTTTATACGCACGACTTTGACAAAACGCTGCTGTGATATTTTATTTTATTTGTTCAACGCGGCTTTTTGCTATAGCAACGTAGTTGTTTCTCTTTTCCCCTTTTTCTTACATTTTTTATCTCACGAGAAGAGGTTAAAATTTAGAAAATAAAAGTTGGCATCTGCTTTTATTGAGTTGTTAAAAATAATTTTTTTCGAATGTTTATGTTTTTTATCGTCTTTAGCTATGAATGTTATTTAGAAGAATTCCGCCTATTTTCCTGAAAAAGCATGACGAGAATTTGATAGAGGGCTATTTTAGGATTTTTTTTTTTTTTTTTTTTTTGGTAAAAAATATGATGATCCGAATTCAAGGTAAAATTAATCTGTAAACATCTAAATAAATGTCAGTTCCACATCTCTTCGAATGTCTTATTTCTACCATTTTCTAAGTATGTAAAAAAAATTTGTGATCAAGCAAAACAAGTTTAATCAATTAAATATTTCGAACCCATCATTATGTTTGATAACATGCAAACACTAGTGTTAGAACTTCAAGCGTTGTCTGTCCTGTTTGTTAAGCTTGGCACTTACTGTATTTTTTTCGTAAAAAAAAAAAAAAAAAAAAAAAAAAAGTTTTCAATTTTTTGGTACTTTTAGCGTTTTCCATTCTTAGTCCACAATTACTTGTGTTTTATACTACTGTACATGTTTACCCAATAAACCCTTTTCCAACATTTAAAATAAATTCGTTTCTAGTGTGGCAGGAGCGTAATTGAAAGGTCATTTTTTTTTTCATCCCAAAAGCATTGTGCGACTTTGCGTTGACCTTAGATTTAACCCTTTATCTATTGACGGTACCGATAAGTACCATTAAAATAACTTGTTATAAAATTCATTTAATACACCGATTAGTTGTAATACAGTTTAGAAGAGTTATAGATACTTTACTTTATCTTGTTTCAAAAGCATGATGGGTTACACAAAACAAAAATATTTTTAAAAAGATTATTTCTTTTGCCTTTGCATCTTTTCAGCTTTCTTGGCGTTGTAGGGGGGTGGGGGGGGGGGGGGGAGTGGAGGAATTTTTTAATTGGGAAATATTTCTTTAGTAAGAACTTTACATTTGTACATTTCCTTATTCTACAAAATACTAAGAAAAATTTAATAGAAGGCTATTTTAGGATTTTTTTTTCTTTTTTTTTTTTGTGTGTGAGTGTGTAAAATACGATGATCCGAATTCAAGGTAAAATTTATCTGTAATTTTGTAAATATGTAAATAATTGTCAGTTCAACATCTCTTCCAATGTCCCATTTCTACTATTTTCTAGGTATGTAAATAAATTTTGTGATCAAGCAAATCAAGTTTAATCAATCAAATATTTCGAACCCATCATTATGTTTGTTAACATGCAAACGCTAGGGTTAGAACTTCAAGCGTTGTTCTGTTTGTTAAGCTTGGCACTTAAGGCTCCTGTCCCTAACGGCCAAAGCACTCACAAGCAAATGCTAATCCTATGGGGAGGGATTTTTCTAATATCTCGTTTGCATTTCGACATTTTAAAATAATTTTTTTGCGTTGAATAGCCGAGATCCGTCTCTACTTCGCACCTTTTTTACTTTTTTGATTTTGGTTTCAGATATTTTTAGAATGACACTTTCATTTTCAGAACCGGTTTTGAAAGTGAAAGTAACTTTATAAAAAATATCTACGACTAAAATCGAAAAAGTAAAAAAGGTGCGATATAGAGACGGACCTCGGCTATCCAATGTAAAAAAAATCATTTAAAAATGTCGAAATGCAAACGAGATATCAGATAAATCCCTCCCCATAGGATTAGCATTAGCTCTAGAGTGTCCTCGCCGGCAAGGACAGGAGCCTTAAGATATTTTTTCGTAAAAAAGAAAAATATTTTCGATTTTTTGGTATATCAGCGTTTCCCACTCATCGTCCACAATTATTTGTTGTGTTTTATACTACTGTTTACAATTTTATTTTTACAATTGTAAACATGTTTACCCAACAAAAACTTTTCCAACATTTAAAATAAACTCGTTTACGGTGTGGCAGGAGCGTAATTGAAACATCGCTTTGTTTATCCCAATAGCGTTGTGCGATTTGGCGTTGACCTTAGATTTAACCCTTTATCTACTGACGGTACTTATTAGTACCATTAAAATAACTACGCTTTTTTAAAAACTATCTTTTAATAGAACTATTTTTCAGTATATTTATAACTTAAAAATTTCTCATACAATATTGAAATAATTTTTAGAATGCTAGTTTTGAAATGTTGTTTATTTTAAAAGTTGAAAATATTTTAAATGCATCTACGAAAATCCCCAGTTGGAAAAAACAAAGGAAACGCGCCAGAAAAGGGAAATTTTCATTTCGTATTTCCCTGCAAGGAGAAAAGCAAAGCAATGAAGTGTGTTGATTGAGTGTGTGTGTGTGTGTGGGGGGGGGGGGTGAATTGAGGCTGTACATTTGCTATATATTTTTATTTTAATCTAAATTTTGTTTATCTTTGGGGGTTTTGAAACATGTAAAATAACTTATTTTTTCCGACTGACAAAAAGTAGTCAAAGTCACTTTGAGAGCAAAATAACAATAATAGTAGGTGTTGATTATTCTCTGATCATACAGAAAAATTTAAAACAAGCATGCATATTTACACATAGACAACCTTAATAGCAATGTTTACTTTTTTCTTGCCCTCGCAACCCCGCCCTCCCCCTTAAAATCCATAAGGATTTCATGGAACATTTATGAAACACTAACAATAAATTTAACAAAGTTTTGTTTTTGTTTTATGCTCTTTTTATTAGGAATTTAAGGTGTGCTGTATATATTTTTTAAGCATTTTGATTCAAAAAAACATTTTATTTTATTTATTTATTTATTTTGTGACATTTTAGTTTATAATTTTTCTAAATTTTGTTTTGAGTATTGTACTTTAGACTAAAAATGTCTCATATGATACTGAATAGAATTTATATTGAGGCTGTACATTTGCTATATATTTTTATTTTAATCTAAATTTTGTTTATCTTTGAGGGTTTTGAAACATGTAAAAGAACTTACTTTTTGCAACCGACAAAAAGTAGTCTAAGTCACTTTGAGAGCAAAATAATAATAATAGTAGGCGTTCATTATTCTCTGATCATACAGAAAAATTTAAAACAAGCATGCATATTTACACATATACAACCTTAATAGCAATGTTTACTTTTTTCTTGGCCTTGCAACCCCCCCCCCCCCCCCCGTTAAAATCCATACGGATTTCATGGAACATTTATGAAACACTTTAACAAAAAAATTAACAAAGTTTTTGTTTTGTGCTCTTTTTATTGGGAATTTAAGGTATGCTGTACATATATTTTAAGCATTTTCATTCAAAAAACATTGTATTTTATTTGTTTATTTATTTATTCACATTTTAGTTTATAATTTTTCTAAATTTTGTTTTCAGTATTGTACTTTAGACTAAAAATGTCTCATATTATACTGAATAGAATTTTAGCAGCCCAAGGTTTATTTACATTTAAAAATTTATTTTGGCAAAACAAAAATTGTTTCAGATGTATATTCTATTAATTAGTTGTCTGTTTGTTTTGGCTATAAGATCAATAGAAATTGAAAAATAATACATTCATTGTTTTTAGTGTGGCCATAAAAAATGTAGCACATTTTGAGGACTTTTTTATATATAAAAATATTTCAAAACTAAATAAAAATGTGTAATTTGTTTTACTGCTTTAAATATAAATCTCTCAACGTATTTATATATTTACTAAAAGCCAGATTTAAAATAATTAAGTTTACTTTTTAAAAAAATGAAGAAAAAATACATTTTCTCTCTTTAATTAAATATTAGGGTTAAGTGATATTAGTCCTCTACTTTCTAGACAATGACGGGCCATTACATTTTTGCCAGAAACTGCCCCTTAAGAGTTGCCGGGCAAAGTAAATGCAACCGTTCTCTCAACGCCGAAACATTAGCGGTTCGGCAATAGCTGCCGGAACTAGCGGCGGGTCATTTACGGTACAACACTGTTTGGTTACAAATGGACTTAACTCCTTTTGGCCGCGATATATACGTCATTCGGCCCTACACTCTATTCCAACTCAACTTGGCAGCACTGTGAAAGGTAGAAACAGTAACATTCCGCCTTGAAAAGTAGTTCTCCGTTATTTTTTAATCTTAAATGGTGAAAATGCATACAAATTTATATGATTATGTTTATAAATTACAAATTTCGGTATTTTGAAGTATATATTTAATGTAATTTCTCTGTTAAAAGTATTTAATTTAAAAGTATTTTGTACTTAAAGCGAACGTATAAAGTAAAAATCTTGGCGTAAAAAACTCTCCTTTGGCGAGGAACAAATCTTCAAGGTTAAAATATCTGGCGCGCTTTAGTGCTCTGCTACTCTGCGCATTCTTATTGTTCTTATGAATAGTTTTAATAATACTCGCTGTTTGCTTTCGCTTTTACTTTTCTTTTTATCGTGTTCATAGTTTTTTATTTTTACTGTTAATTATTGTTATTATTTATTCGTTTATTAACTGAGTATTTCTAAAATTTGTTACATAGTTAAATATTTATTTGAATCATACTTATTTGAATTATAACATAGACATTTGTTACATAGTTAAATATTTATTTGAATTATAATATGTCTGATAAAGCATTATCTCCATCCACGCTTTACACACCTTCAAGGTGAGGAAAGTCAATCGAAAGTGCAGCTCGCAAAAAAATATTAAATGTTTATTCCAGACTTCGTCAAGAAAATCCCCAAAATTCAATTAATGAAATCTTAGAGGAAGTTTCCCAACTTACAGGTGTTTCGAAAAGAACAATTTTTCGTTTGAAAAAAGAGAAAAGGCATCTAGCCCTTTAAGTACACCCGGAAAGAAACGACCTGGTGCAGTGGGTAAACGCAGAAGGCTGGGAAAATATGACGAATTCACGTTATCTTGCATTCGACGAAAAATCCATAGTTTTTTTTCGCAGAAATGACATACCAACTTTGGATAAAGTTTTACAAGTTGTAAACGATGATAAAGAAACTTTTTCGAAAAATATTAGCCGGACTAAATTGTACAGAATATTAAAAGATTTGGGATTCTCTTTTCAAAAACGAAAAAGAGAGGCAGCTCTTCTTGAGAGGCAAGATATTATTTTGTGGCGCAGAAACTATTTTCGAAAAATTACAGAGTATAAGAAAAAAAAAATGCTTCTATTTATTATCTTGATGAAACATGGATAAATGATGGGCATACTCAGAGACACCCCCCCCCCCACCCCCCCAAAAAAAGAAAAAAAAATCTTGCAAACAAAATCGAAAAAGCAAAAAAGGTTATTTGTAGAGATCGACCTCAGTTATCCAACGCAAAAGAAAAAAAATAATTTAAAAATACTGAAATGCAAACGACATATTATTATTTTTTTCTCCATAGGATTAGAATTAGCAAGCGGGTGTTTTTGCGTGAGTGAAATAGTCCCTTAATTTTTGGCCGTGTTAACAATTTAATAATAAATGCAGTTTTTAATTATTTAAAAATCAACTTATTTTGATTTAAAGAAAATCATGACTTTTTTACACCCTAATATCTATAATTAAAAATGTACATTAAAAATGAGACGGGCTCAGTGTGAGATCTAGCCTTTTCCGAATTTCTGCCAGAGGTTTTGGTATAAATAACAAATTTTCTGTTTTAAATAGATTACCGGATAATTTGGTTTTAATCTTTTAACCCAATATAGATAATACTGTTTTGTTTTCAGTAAATTTCATTCGGAATTCGTACAGCGATTTTTTAAATTTTCTAGATTTTTTTAATCTGATTTTTAATTTTTTTTTTTTTTCTTTTTTCTTTTTGCGGCAATTTTTTGACATTTGTAAGAGGAATTCTGTTTTAAACTTGAAGCTTAAATATAGAAAATTTTTCCCTTCGCGATTTTAAATTTCTTAGACAATTTTCGATGCGATTTTTTTCTTTCCGATGTGATTTTTTCAACATCAGTTACATGGAATTCGACTTCAAATTTTTAGTTTAAAACAGTAAATTTTGACATTTCTTCAATAAAGTTTTTCTACAATTCGTGCACCCTTTTTTAAAGTTTTCGCTATTTAAAAAAATTTTTCGCATTTTGCGGGCCGGGCGACGTCGGGCGGATTAGCTAATATAGTATAAGATAGTGCTAAAATCAGTCTAAAAATTTTAAAAATAAGAAAAAAAATTTAATAGATTATATAATTAATTTCTTAGGAGCTTCAAAACGTACAGATTTTTGTACACGCATTATAATTTTCCGCCAAAATGGCCCTTTTCCTTGGTTACTAGTGATCCTTTGCTCTTCAAGCAAACCCTGGTTGCTACGGCAACGGCTGCGATTCGGCATTCGTAACATAACCAACGCTGCCAACTTGAGGTGGAATCAAGTATAAGTCGAGTGTTTGTTGGGTTGTTACAAACTTCATTTAATGCATCGATTAGTTGTAATGCAGTTTAAAATGAGTTATAGATAGATTACTTCTTCCAAAAGATTATTGGTTACACAAAACAAAAAATATTTTTAAAAAGATGATTTTTTTTGCCTTTGCCTCTTTTGGCGTTGGAGGTGGGGGGGGGGGGGGAGAAATTTTTCAAATTGGGAAATATTTCTATAGTAAGAACTTTATATTTGTACATTTCCTAATTCTACAAAATACTAAGAAAAATATTTAAAATAAAACATTTGAGTGGGGTTATAAATATTGCACAAAATCCCTATAAATTCAAATTTAATGAATCCTTCTAAAATGTATTAAATGATAATGTAAATCTTCTTCGCATGGCTTAAAAATATACATTTTGCTTTGTAAGTGATAGTCGTTATATTTCAGAAGAGGAAGCGGCCTCCTCTGATGATAAAACATTATTTTTAAATGGAAACTAGCATTTTCATTCATAAAAATTAAATTTACAATAATTGCATGAAAATGATGTCATTTACTATTTGTTTTTACTCGTTACTTATTTATTAACATAAATCATAGAAAATATTACCACTGCAGTATTAAAACACCTAACTGTACGATACAGCTGTAGTATACAAACAAAATAAATACAACAACAATTTATTTAGAGTCAGTTTGACGTCATACTGAAAGTGTCTTATTGAAAAAGATGTCATGTTTAGTAATTTTTTTTTTTTTTTTTTTTTTTTTTTTTTACCTTGAAATTGAAATGTCAATTGTTTTAGATTTTTTAACTCTAAATACATTTAAATGAAAGCACTACGTAATTTTAACATACTTACAGTAAAGCACATTTAACATCAATTTATCATGTAAAAATACAGCAAGTCTGACTTTTTATTGCCTAATAAAATTATTGTTCATACACAGTTTCTTTTTGCAGAATCAGGAAAGAACAGATTTCATTCGAAAATTTAATTTTTTAAAGTTGACAGTTTTACTTTTTTTTTCTAAATGTTATATCAAGTTTCATGCACATGGGTCAATTGTAAATTTGTACAAGCACTGGTGCAGCGAAGGGATGGAGGCAGTGTTGATTTCAGGGGATGGCCCGGGGGGACCCCCCCCCCGGAGCAATGACATGTCCCCCCCCTGAAAGATTTGAGATTTTGTTTTCAATGATCAAAAAGTGCAATTTCCCCCCCTGGAACTCTATAATGTCCCCCCGAAGCGACAGGAATCCCTCCCGGAGAAAAGTGTCTGAATTCAACACTGGATGGAGGGATTTCAGTGGTAATCCGTCAGTACATGTTCCCCTTTCCATTACGTCACTACACACACAGCATAAATCTCGTCCCATTTTGTCTCTCATTATATTTTTGATACTTATTTTTAAATATACTGCTTTAATATTAATATTATGCATATACACGTTGCATTCTAGCAACATTGGATTGGCTTTATCGTTGAAAATGCAGTACTGGCTGTCACGATAGTAGCTGTGGATCACATCCAGCGATAATGGCGTAAAAGAAGTGGTCAGAACAGATCATTCGAGTCTGTTATATTAGTAGAACAAATTGTTCAAATGTAGTTGTCGAGTGAAAACAATGGAATACATCGTTCCGTGAAGTTTCTCCAGAAGAAATTGAAACAACTCATAATATCAGCTAAGCACTTTATTAGAACATCTTGCAAAAGGCGCAGTTTCCACCAAGATAATTAGCCATCTCTCCGTAGTAGTAATTAAGTTTAAACAAAGTTCCAGATAATCGAATAACAGGACGATGACCAGGGGACGGATGAAAACTGGAAATACGACTCAAATCTGCTGAAACACAGCAAGTATCAACTTTGTTCCTCACGTGTAAGGATACAAATATGACGTAGGTCACGCTCTCAACCAATGAATAATTAAGAATGTCACGTCATATAAAGAGTGCGGACAGAGCACGCGGATGAATTTGTAAAAAAAGGAAAAAGGGAAACGAGGGAAAAAGGGAAAGAGGGTAACATCAGAAATGCGCGGAAAAGTAAAAATGGAAGCTAAAAGAATATTCTCGAAAGAAAAAAGCTCGGAAATGGAACATTTAATCTAAGAATACTAAAAACGTAATATTTAAGCGATTTAGACAAGTGAGACATTAAATTAAAGGGAATTTAACAGAGTTAACGATAGAGATTATTTAAGGATAACGATTTAGTGAATATAAAGTAGTAATTTAGAATAAGATAAGGAAATCGCGGAATTAGATCTAATAATGTAACATACATATACTTAATAAAACAAGAATATATTTTATCAATGACGTATTTTATAAAAATTTATATTATTATCTATTTTGTTGTAGAACATTTTATAAAGAGAATGAACACTAAGTAATTCAAGAGGCTTTTTTTTTCTCTTTTTAACAATCGATAATGTGGTTCTAATTATACACTGGGCACACCAGATATGTGCCCAGGGCCAGAGGCGAATTAACTACCGCTCGAGCCCCTAGGCTTGACTTTTTTTTTGTGGGCGCCCTTCCCCCTCCTTCAAAGAGATATATACCGGGTGTTTCAAAATACAGGTCTGCTCAACATAAATCATTGATGACAGAGATATACAAAAAGTTTCGAAATTAAGTACAGCTTTTATGTATGGCATTTGTTTTATAAGGGATCGTATACATATTAAAATACGAAATTTAATTTTTGTGCGGTTTTGGTGCCATATAAATTATATTAAAAAAAAAAAAACAAACAAACAAAAAAAACGTTCCTTTCGTCTAAGGAGAAGTGGTGGTAGAGAAGTAATAAGACCTGTAAAAAGAATTTGTAAGAATACCCTGAACTGACTTTTTCTAGAACTCTAAATGTTTTATCATTTATTTACGTTTAGTTTTTATTTTTATTATATTTATGTTTTTTTTTCAATTTTGAGCTAGTATTTTCTTTGAATCGCATAATCATAAGTAATCGCAGGTTTAATTTGGCTTTCACCTAAATTAAAGGTGGGAGTATGTTATGAATTGGTAAATTAATATACATATTTTTTTATACGCAAGGCTTTGACAAAACGCTGCTGTGATATTTTATTTTATTTGTTCAACGCGGCTTTTTGCTATGGCAACGTAGTTGTTTTTCTTTTCCTTTTTTTTAAATTTTTTTATCTAACGAGAAGAGGTTAAAATTTAGAAAATAAAAGTTGGCATCTGCTTTTATTGAGTAGTTAAAAAGATTTTTTTTAAATGTTTGTTTTTTATCGTTCTTAGCTATGAATATTATTTAGAAGAATTCCGCCTATTTTCTTGAAAAAGCATGACGAAAATTTAATAAAAGCTTATTTTAGGATTTTTTTTTTTTTTTTTGTGTGTGTGTGTGTAAAATATGATGATCCGAATTCAAGGTAAAATTAATCTGTAAATCTATACTAATATTATAAAGAAGTAAAGTTTGTTTGTTTGTTAGAGGTATTCTCTGGAGCTACCGAACCGATTTCAAAAGTAATGGTATCAAAATGATGGCGTTAGTCCAACTTAGAACATAAACTATATTTTATGTCATTGCCACTACCTTAAAGCGGGTGCAGGAGCAAAAAAGTTCTAAAAATGCGATTTTTGCGTTACTGAAGGGCCTAGAAATATGAAATTTGGAATCTTAGTTACTTCTAAGATATAAATTATGTCTAAGAACAGTTCTTAAACAATTCGAAATTTAAAAGGGGTGAAAATGCACAAAAAGCGTTCTAAAAAACGTTCTAAATGGTAGTTTCTACATAATCTCAGGAAATACGAAACCGATTTAAAAAATATTGGTTTCAAAATGATGGTGACAACGCTTGCTTCAAGATAAGCTATATTTTATGTCTGTGCTACTACCCCAAAGGGGGCGCAGGAGCAAAAAATGTTCTAAAAATGCGATTTATGTGTTACTAAAGGGCGTAGAAATATGATATTTGAAATATTAGACATTTATTAGATATAAAGGATTTCTAAGAACAGTTCTTAAACATTTCGAAATTTAAAAGAGGTGAAAATGCGCGAAAAGCGTTCTAAAAAACGTTCTAAATGGTGATTTCTACACAATCTCAGGAAATACCAAACCGATTTAAAAAAATAATGGTGTCAAAATGACGGTGACAACCCTTGCGTCAACATAGGCTATGTTTTATGTCGGTGCCACTACCCGAAAGGGGGTGCAAGAGCAAAAAGCGCTCTAAAAATGCGATTTTGCGTTACTGAAGAGCCTAGAAATATGAAATTTGAAATATTAGCTACTTATTAGATATAAAGGATTTCTAAGAACAGTTCTTAAACAATTCGAAATTTAAAAGGGGTGAAAATGCGCGAAAAGCGTTCTAAAAAACATTCTACATGGTGGTTTCTCAACAATATCAGGAAATACCAAACCGATTTAAAAAATAATGCGGTGAAAATGATGGTGAAAACCCTTGCTCCAACATAGGCTATGTTTTATGTCGGTGCCACCACCCCAAAGAGGGTGCAGGAGAAAAGCGTTCTAAATTGCGGTTTTTGCGTTACGGAAGATCCTAGAATCGTGAAATTTGGAATGGTAGTTAGTTATAAGATATCAATGGGAATCTAAGGACATTTCCTAAAAAAATCGAAATTTAAAACGGGGTCAAAATGCGCAAAAATCGTTGTAAAAAACGTTCTAAATTGCAATTTCTATGCAATCTCAGGAAGTACTGAACCGATTTCAAATATAAGGGTGTAAAAGTGATGGTGAAAGATTTTGCTCCAAGATAGGCTATATTTTATATCTGTTTTCCCTACCTCAGTGGAGATGCATGAGCAAAATGCTCGAAAAGCGTTCTAAAACCGTCCTAAATGCCGATTTGTCAGCAATATATCAGGAAGAATCAAACTGATTTCAAAAGTAATGGTAGGAAATTGATGCTGACAACCTCTGATCTAACATAGACGTTATTTTATATCGGTATCACTATCACCTAGACGTTGCAGGAGCATAAAAGCGTTCTGAATTTCGATTTCTGTGATCGGTAGGGGCTAGCAACTTAAAATTAGGCAAGGTACATATTTATTAGATATGAATGATCTTTAGGAACAGTTTCGAAAAAATTGGAAATTTAAAAAGGGGTGAAAATGCGCGATAAGCGTTCTAAAAACGTTCTAAATTGCGATTTCTACTCAATCTCAGGAAATACCAAAGCTATTTCAAAAGTAAATGTTGCAAATCAATGGTGACAGCCCCTGCTATAACATAGGTTATATTTTATGTTGCTCTCACTATCATCTGAGGGTTTCAAAAGCAAAACATGTTCTAATTTGCGTTTTTTGCACAACTGAGGGGTCTAACACTTTGAAGTATGGCATGGTATTTACGTATAAGATGGAACTGCTTTCTAAGAACTGTCGAAAGAAAATTCCAAATTTAAAAAGATGAAGTGAGCGAAAAGCGTTACAAATTACAATTTTTATGCAATCTTATCAAATACCAAACCGATTAAAAACAAGTTGGAAATTGCTCGTCAAACGTGGCAAATGAGGTGCGTTCGTACTATAACTAGTTTTATAATTATTTTTTGCACCCCATATTGTACTGAATGTGTATTTATTTACAATTCATAAGTGCATAGTCTGTAACATCATTAAAATGCACTTGCAATAATTTTTTCCCATTCCCCTTAATGTAACGGAAAACTTTTGACTGTCCCTGTAATTAAGCTATACATACGATTTTCATGAAATTTGAAATGGCTCGACAAAATTTTGCAGCAATTATATATTTAAAATTTCAGCCCATTCGGAAAGCTGTAACATCATTAAAATGCACTTGCAATAATTTTTCCCATTGGCTTTAATGTAAAGAAAAACTTTTGACTGTCCCTGTAATTAAACTATACATGCGATTTTCATAAAATTTGAAATGGCTTGACAAAATGTCGCAATAATTATATGTTTAAAATTTGAGACCATTCGGTAAGCTTTAACAACATTAAAATTCACGTGCAATAATTTTTCCCATTGGCCGTAATGTAAAGAAAAACTTTTGACTGTCCCTGTAATTTAACTATACATTCGATTTTCATAAAATTTGAAATGGCTCGACAAAATTTTACAACAATCATATATTTAAAATTTCAGACCATTCGGTTAGGTAGTTTTTTCTCTATTATATGCGGACGGACGGACAGACAGACGGACTGAACGACGACTATAGGTGCTACGTATTTATATAATTACGAACGCACCTAAAAATAATGATGACAAATTTTTGGTGATAGAACCTGCTCAAACATATGCTATACTTTATGTATCTGCCACTATCACCAGAGGGTTCCAGGAGTTAAAAACTTTCTAAATTGCGATTTCTGTGATACTGAAAAGGCTAGAAACTTTAAATATGGCATGGTAGTTACTTATAAAATATAAATAACCTCGGAGGACTGTCGAAAATAAATTCGAATTAAAAAGGGGGGAAGCGAAGGGGAGGTGCGAAAAGCATTCTAAAAAAGTCCTAAATTACGATTTCTATGCAATTTCAGGGAATATAAACCGATTATAAAAGTAATAGTTGCGAACACAATGATAACAGTCTCAGGTCCTACACAGGCTATATTTTATGCCGATGATTCTACCACCTGGGGTTCACAGGAACAACAAACGTTCTAATAAAGGCCTTTAAAAGCTTTCTAAATTACGTTTCTGTGGAATATAAGGAAATAACAAACCGATTTCAAAATTAATGTTGGCAAATTAACGGTGACAGTTCCTGTTTCAACATAGCCCTTTATGTTGAGAGAGGTGGTAGGACTTTGAATTTGACATGATAGTTAATTTTAAGATGTAAGAAGATGGTTTCTAAAAAATTCAAAACTTCAAATGAATACTGAAATGAGCGTATTAATTGAGCATAAAAGTTTCAAAATATTTTCTAAATTATCATTTATTTAGTTTTATTTCGTTTTAGTAATTTAAGTCTCATTTCTGCCTAATGCAGTGTAATAATGATGTTTAATCAAACTGTGTTTTAAATAGTAATTTTTGAAGTATTCCTAAAAGTAATAAGTACCTTTTTAATAAAATAAAATATTACCTTTTAATAAAATAAAAATTTAGTTAGTACATTTTAATAAAAATTAGACATATAAATATCACTAGACATATTTCAAATATTAAGCGAGCAAAGCCGCGGGGTTTGCTAGTATGTAAATTATTGTCAGTTCCAGATCTCTTCGAATGTCTTTTTTTGACATTTGAAGTCCACCGAAGCGGAATGCTTTGGGGCCTATAGCTACTATGGCTGTCGCCTAGAATGATCCTTATTATACAGAAACAACAACAATTCTCAACAATTTTATTTTCCATTACATATATTATATTACAACAATGGGACATTCACAATTATATCCATGTCTTACCCGAGGATTTGAACCCGGGCCCCCGCCGTGGCAGTAGCTGTCGCTACCGACCTCACCACTGGGCGACTTCGAATGTCTTATTTCTACTATTTTCTAAGTATATAAATAAATTTTGTGATCAAGCAAAACAAGTTTACTCAATTAAATATTTCGAACCTATCATTATGTTTGATAACATGCAACCACTAGGATGAGCATTTCAAGCATTCTCCTGTTTGTTAAGCTTGGCACTTACGGTATTTTCTTCGTAAAAAAAAAAAAAAAAAAAAAAAGATTATCAATTTTTTGGTATTTTCAGCGTTTTCTATTCTTAGTCCACAATTACTTGTGTTTTATGCTACTTTACATGTTTACCCAATAAACCCTTTTCAACATTTAAAATAAATTCGTTTCTAGTGTGTAGGTCTTATAAGTACCATTAAAATAACTTGTTATAAAATTCATTTAATACACCGATTAGTTGTAATACAGTTTAGAATGAGTTATAGATACATTACTTTATCTTGTTCGAAAAACATGATGGGTTCCACAAAACAAAAATATTTTTAAAAAGATGATTTCTTTTGCCTTTGCATCTTTTCAGCTTTCTTGGCGTTGTAGGGCGGGGGAGGGAGGAATTTTTCAATTGGGAAATATTTCTATAGTAAGAACTTTACATTTGTACATTTCCTGATTCTACAAAATACTAAGAAAAATATTTAAAATAAAACATTTGAATGGGGTTATAAATATTGCACAAAATCCCTATAAATTCAAATTTAATGAATCCTTCTAAAATGTAATAAATTATTATGTAAATCTTCTAATGTAGTCTAACCAATTCACGAACAATGCTTTAGAAGATAAAATTTTCATGGATTCATAATCCAGTACATAAAGGGTTAAGCAGCATACAATTAGTGAGTGATGGAGACACAAGACTGGCTCCTATCTGCATGAAAAGCTCCCTACCGAATCGGTTATACATTACCTAATTTGACAGCCTATCGCTTACTTGGCGAGTTATATGTAGTAATTATAAGTAAAATACGTAAGCGTTCGCTCCGAAGTGACAAGGAGGATTATGATTCCAGAGGAACGGACAAAGTTAGACCATCATTACTTTAATATCGTTAACTACAATAAAATAATAAACAATTAGCTCTAGTAACATACTTATATACATATTTCACGCTGATAATTTTTTTTTCTGTTTCTTTAATAGTAGTTGTTATTGCATAGAATGTATGTGTGATGATTAGTTTAGTTTTAGGGATGTTTTTCTATTCAAATTTTTGCAAATTTCAGCATTATAATTACGACAGAACAGCTGATTTCATACTTTGTCTATATAATTAAATAATATAATCATAAAGATGACATCAATTAATGACATTTTTTTTTTATTTGACGTGTAGATAAGATTGTTTAATGAAATAATTTTTGTGAGTAACAATAAAATTACACCTATTGATACTTAAAGCGGAATTTCTGTAAAATTATATCATCCTTTCTAGTTTTAAAAGTTAATTAACATTTATTTAATGCGGATAAACCATTCCAACTCGACTATATCATGTCTCTCGTGATGTAACATATTAATGAACTGTGGCATACTTTGTATGAATATATGGGGCATTCTCACAATCTTTTAACTTTCATGTCCCTGAATAATAATTTTTTATTTAATACACTTTTTTGTGTTTTTTTTATTTCCTATACTTGGGAACATCTCATTGCATGATTGCACAACAATATTAACGAGATAAATAAGTTTTGGACGATGTTGGGGGTACAAATACATGGAAAACTCATCTACCGTCCCGTGTCCCCGATGCTGATTTTGAAGTTTGGAGTTGTCTGTATAAAATTGTTTCAATAAAAGTAATTCGATGTAATTTTTTTTCGAAAATGGGACAATTGTTTTATATAAATTTGTAGCAAAAAATTAACCTGCACACATTTTTACGGTTGATATTATTTTTTGAACTCTGTCCCTGGGTTTTTCATCCTGACCGTCCCTCTTGCTAAACCTATAGAGAAAATCACTTCAGATGCAGCCACAGAACTTTTTTCAAGTTTTTTCTCATGCAGAAGTATGCTAGAGAAAGAATGTCTAAAATTCTTTGACAGGAAATTTACTGCAGAATTTAAATCAGCATTTAAATATCAATTTCAAGATCGTGCCTTTATGGGTAGTCTTACCGTCTCCAAGGTTTATTCCTGCACTTTTCGAGGTAAATTAAAAAAAAAAAAAATCCATTGTTAACAACTGTTTCTAAAAGTCAATGAACATTGTGGCTATCACTTAGTCTTAACATGATTTTCCTAAAAATAGGTGGTAATTTTCCTTACCGTCCCTTTTTTTGCCATTTCGTCCTTTTTTTCCTATACCATCCCCTTTTTTTACTCTACTGTCCCTTCTTTAACAACCCTTTAAGACAATGTTATGCAAAGATTCTGTATTAAAAGTACTACATTTTCATTATTTCTTATTTGAATGTCCTGTGGGTACTATGCAAATTCATTATAAGTAAAAATTATAAGAAAATAAAGAGTTATAGATGTAAGAAGGTAAGAAAAATTAAACTCGCAAGTTTCACTTAAACCTCAGTTGAATAAAAAAATTTTCGCTGCTGACCCTTTTTTCCTTTATTTTGAATCATCAAGGCATTCATCTATCAGATTAAAATGTTATTTTAGCAAGTTTAATTTCGCCAGATTTTTCCCCCCAAAAGTCAAAAGATTGTGAGAATGCCCCATATATAAAAACTTTTTTATAAATAAAGTACTACCTTTAATCGAAAATCCAGTATGCAATTAACAACAAGTTTATGTGTCATAGAAAACGTTTCATCTCTTGAAAATGTAACAACGAAATTAGTACCAAGATTTTACAAATAAATAAGTGATTTTTAAAATGTGAAATATTTCATTAGTTTGAAGCCCCACCATTGGCCGAGAGGTTCTGCTCCCGAAGCTGGTAGACGGGAGGTGCTGGGCTCGATCCCTATCGCGCCCGTCGGCCTAATCGTTCGGAGTTTTCGCGGTTTTCTTCGAACCTTGGTTCTCCAAGCGTAATTACGGATTAGGTTCCCTTAGAAAGACCCCCACGGAGGGCACCCCCCTCCCCGTTTGGGCCTGTATCCCTCGTGCTGATAATTGGCCGTCATAAACACAACCAACCAACTATTAGTTTGAGGAATTTTGAGCGTCAATTCAATACTTTAATATTGCTCAAGTGAAATAATAAATTTTTGACCTCTAATCCAATTTTTATAGAAATTTCATGGAGATGAGAAAAAAAAATAAATATTAAGTAAATTTGATACAGAAATAGCGTCAGGGATTCGCGGTTTTAAAAATTTGATATAGTTTTCAGTCATTCATTAAAGTCTTAAATTTATCTTAATTTCTAAAATGTCGTGAAATTAAAAATAATAGTTAAAAAAATAATTTGTAAAGATATTTTATCAACAGAATAAATAAAAGAGCCTTTGAAAAATCCTGTACAAGCCCTTGAAGGAACAATTAGTTGTTATTGAAGATATATCGCATATAGAGTAATTAAAAACTTGTTCTGTTTTTCGGCAAATAGCAATGTCTGCAAATTTCAAGCATTTTCATTTTAAATCACTTCAATGATTGTCAAAATATTTGCATTGTTCAGGGGATTTGTTTCTTTTCTTTTTCTGGGAAGGGAACGGAGGACTCTTAATATGTATTTACTTTTAAAAAAATATTTTTTATCGAGAAAAATTAATCGTTCAAAGGGGATCATGACCCGCATAAACTCCTTTTTGGATCCGCTTTTGAAAATAAATAAATTAGCATTGATGTGTGGCAAATTGGGCCATCGGAAGCAGCTAAAATTTTACGAAAAACGAATCTCCATTACTTAAAAGCATTTTAATCCACCCGCTAATATAAAATAAGCAATAAAAATCTGTTATCATGAAATTTTATACTGTAAATAGGGAATTTTAATAATTAATGCTGTAACTATAGTAATGTAGCAACAGGAACTCAAAATAAGATTTATTTTCCGTCTTGATCATAAAAGATGTATATTTAATACAAACTAAACTCTGTGGCTATACAATCCAAGTAGGATCTGGGCCGACAGTGCCTATCTCTGTTTTCTTGACCCTGGGCCCCGAGATGCTATGCAGCATACGTCCCGGCCAGGTGGTCAACCTAACGCGAGACCCTCGGTGTTTAGTTCCCAAGCAAGCTTGGTACTCATTTTATCGACCCCCAAAGGGATGAAAGGCTGAGTGAACCTTGCCCAGTCGGGAGTCGAACTCTCGACTTGTGGTGCGGCAGACAGGCGTGCTGACCACTACACCACTGGGCTATATATTTGATACAGTTAAAGTTAATTAATCTGAAGCGCCTGATATTGATAAGATTTCTTATATTACATAAAATCCATGAAAAGAATAAAAATCATAAAAACGCGCATATAATTTAGCACAAAAATTATTACAATTGTTGCTCTAATTATTCGAGAACTAAAATTAACTTTATACCATCTCTTTTTAAAAAAAAATGTAAATATTCGGCAGCATTTGTTTTTACGATAACAGTAAATTATCAAGATGCAAATTCTTCTCAAACTTTGAATTTGCCTTACTAGTAAAAATAACAATAATAACAGTAATTCTCCCCCAGGCCCCTTCTCCTACACCTACGCACTCTAATCTCCGGATTAAAATAATACTCCTCAATACTAAAAAAAAAAAAAAAAAAAAAAAAAAAAAAAATCGAGCTATAAAAGTGTTTGCACTTATATGCTGCTGCGCGAAGCTTTATTCATTTATTGAACTTAAATTTAATCATACGTGTTTAATAAACATAATCGGCAAACACGTCGATTGATAAAACTCATAAACCGGTTTCCTGGAAGATACGGATGGTAAGGAACATAGATTAAGGACCAAGATAGGACATTTATGGCAAAATCTGTAATGGCAACAGTACTAGAGTCACTATCGGCAAGGGGGAAGAACTAACAAACCTCCGAAATTTACCTATGTTGAAGAAATATGTTTATCCTCTATGGTTTGAATATCTATTCGTTCCTAAAACGAAGCAGGTGTCAGACGATATTCTATTCATGCTTGCGTTATTTATTTAGCTGCTTTTTTTTTTACCGTATTTGTATTGTTCATTTTTAACTTACAAAATGATAATTAGACTAATAATATAAAAGAAAGCCGCCAGAAAATTCTGTTAAGAATGCAAATATGTAAATTTATAAGATTAAAGTGTAAAAAATCAAATTCAGGTATTGTGTCAATTTATTCATATCGAATAAAATTTTATTGAGTGTAATGTCAGTACCTCTATTTCTTTTTAACTTTTAGATTTATACAATTCTAAAAATTTGCCGAAAGGAATTTTTCCCTATCTGTAATATTATTATTATTATTTCTTATATGTTAATATTATAAACATTATTGAATTGATTGTACGTTATTTACATTAAAAACAATATTTTTATTTTATCTGTAAGGAAGTGAAAATGCATAAATTTTAAAAGATTATTGTAACGATTGTTTAATACGTTAAACTTCATAAATTTATAAAACACGGGCTATAAAAATGTTCCTGCCAAAGGGGAATAATTATGAAATTTTCTAGGACTTGTAGAGTTCAACATTTCGTATATTTTTGTATTACACCATTGCTTTTGATATATAGCATTCAAGACGAAATTTTTACCTAGTATTCGTTGCACTTAAAACCGTTCACTAATCATGTAAAAAAAAAAAAAAAAAAAAAAAAAAAAAAAAAAAAAAAAAAAAAAAAACATATATCCGTGCATACATAGAATAGATATATTAGATATATAAAATAGAATGTCTATTCTATGTTCATGTATCTGTGTAAGATTCTATCGAAAACGTAAACATGCAACATTAAAAAAAGAAAGATCACAATAAGGTAGATAATAATAAGCATACTACAAAGATGAGGAGTTTCTTCCCCATTGTCACTAAGGGCGCTACGATCGCAATCGCATTACCATTACGCTTTATAGGAATGTCCGATCTTGGATGTTAATCTATGGTAAGGAAAGGCTCTCTCACTGTGTTATTTCAATATTTGGCGAAATCCGCTATGAAATCGCCAAGTAAAAAGGAAAAGAAGCTATCAGGTAGGGACCCGTAAGGCATGGTGACGTCACAGCGACGTCACTGAGAAGTCACACTGTGACTTTGTGACCGTCGATGTGACGTCACGTGACGTCGATGTGAAATCATGGTGACTACAATGTGAAGTCGTTATGGCCGTTTTAGAGCTCGTTTGTGACGTCCCATTGTGACCACTTTGTGAAGTCACGATGTGACAAATTTGTGAAAAATGTGTCCTTTGTGACTATTTTGGCTATAACTCTTTGACGAACTTGTGACGAAAGCGACATTGCTTTGAAGTCGCATTGTGACCAATTTGTGAAATATGTGCCATTTGTGACGAAATTGTCATTAACACTGGAATTCTGTTTCGATTTAACTTCTTTTGAAGATTTTCTAACAATTTAAAAGAACAGGATCGTTTGAAATTATTATTACTGCACGCGATCTTTCTGTTAGAATTGGTTTGGAATCCTAAAATCGTATACTCACAATTTATGAATAAATACTGTATAACATGTATCAATAGTCATATACAATATACAGACTTTCTTCTAAATTAAAGTTAAAAATTTAATTTCCCTCACTTGCCTTACAACTGTAACAGATTGTATTGTTTTCAATATTTGATGAATGTTGCCTTTGAAAAATATTTATGCATTCCCCTCACACACACATGCTAAAAACACCACAGCTTTAATTGTATTTATAACATACACACAGTGACTATTTTCTGTTGCTGTGGTGGGCAAGGCGAAAAGTAAAAAAAAAAACGTTTTTGTTTCTCTCATTTTGTAGAAGGTTATTGCAAACTTTTTTGCCATTAAGTATTTTTGCACTCTCTTTAAAAGCTTTTACTCACGTTAACACCCAAAGGTATCAGCACATATGTAAAACTGTACAGCTTGCCAATATTTCTGAACAATAACGCTGATGTTCAAGCAAAATTATCTTTTATTGCAATTTTTCCAGTTGAGTGAAAAAGTGTCCAGGTCAGGATTCGAACTAGGGCCCAATGGCGTAAGCTGCCAATGTTCTATCAACTGTCAACTGAGCTATTCTGGATAAATCTAACGCACACAATTCACCCAGTGAATATGAATATGAACTTATTATTATTACACAACCTTATATAATAATACTTTAATTATTTTACATACTACCCGTATGAATAACACATACTTCTCATATAAGTACACAATAATAGTTCTCTGGATGAAATTTGTCCGGAATGGCTCAGTTAGCAGAGCATTGGCAGCATACGTCAAAGGTCTCTGGTTGGAATCCTGACTTGAACACTTTTTCACTCAGTTAGACATATTAAATCTTTGTTGATTAATTTACCAATTAGAATCACCCTGTTAAAGTTAATATAGAAATATCTTTTGATAAAACTACGTGTATTATTTGCGCAATATTTCCAACATACAGATTTCAGTTGAAAATCTTGAGTATAAATGAAGACGATGCAACTACTTCTGCCATTACGCTTTGGTACTTCCTTATTATAGTGGTCTGTGCATGTACGATTACGCCAAGGTTTCAGTTGCGATTTAGCCAAAGTCATAGTTTAACTTATATACGTATATATATATATATATATATATATATATATATTATGTGTAAGTCTTATGTATGTTTTATATGTCATATAAGGTAGATGAGTAATGGACACACTTAAGGAATTTCTTTAAAACTATAATTAATACCTATAATTTTTATATTCCAGTTTTTCCAGTATTATATTAATAAATCAATAATATTTAAATATTCTCATAGTTTCATTTCTTAATATTAATCAAAATTTTATTGTAAATAACAGAAATATATCAAAATACCCACAATTCCAATCATGGACACTCCAGAAAATATAATACATATAATTGTTTTTATGACTGTATTTAGAATCAGAATTTATCGAAAGCATACTAACTAATGAAACAAAATAGTTATTTTCAAATAAATTTAACAATTAAGTTATCATTAATTAATAAAATATATGTGATAATTATTCACTGTTTAAATCAATTATTGTGATTATGACAAAATAAATATTTTAATTATTTTAGATAGATGGTTTAAAATAATAAATGACAGGGAATTACAGTTGTCAAATTTTAGAGACAGTGGTGGATTTAGGAAGGTAATTAAAAAAAAAAAAGTTTTGGAATATTAGTGCATAAATTCATATATTTACCACTATTTTTAACAGTGAAACACCCCGAAACTACTTGATATATTACTTGCAGTAATTAATATTACATATATGAAAGAAATAATACTGCAGGTTGAATGTTTTAAATATTAAATAAAATAATTTCAAAATAAAAGTTCAGAACTGATGTTTGAGGCCACTGATCCGCAGATTTACTAGTTCCATTTACTACTATAAGTATAAATTTAATTACTAATATGGAATTTTTTATTTATTTATTTATTTATTTATTTATTTTTTTTTTTTTTTTGGTCAGAGAAGAATGAAAAACGTTTAAGACAGGAAATAATAAGTATATTTTTAACAACTTCTGTAACTTTTTTTTTTAATGTGTAGAAATTGAGCACTTCTTTCCCCTATGTCCTTAAACAATATTCTCTGATTCCTAATTTGTTTTATTTATTACCAGATTATAAAATATTTTTTAGCAAAGTTATATAAAATTTGTGTTATTACATTCTGATAAGTGCAATATAAATTATTAAATTTGATTACTTAGGTTTTCAGTTTTGTCAAAACATTTTTATCTACTATGAACATTACTTAAATTGCATTTTTAGGAATGTCCACATGGGATGTCCATACTGTACATTCAGTAATTAAACGTTTCAAAGTTTTCTATTACTACCAAAACAAAAACATAGAAGTTTTGTAAGAAAATAAAGAATATATAAAATTATTAAGTGAATTAAGCTTTTAACAGGTTCATTAAGATTTTCACAGAAAAACAGTAGAACTTCGAAACATTATTTTCTGCTTCCTGATTGCTTTGATTAAGAGTATATCATCAATAACCCAGTTTATAAAACATGCAAGAAGGAGTTATGAAAAAAATAATAAAAGCTAAATTTTTATTGGTTATTATTTTAGAAACCAAAAACATTCAAGGGTGTCAATTACTGGAAGGGTATCCATTACTTTCACACCTATCCTGTATAATATTCATGTGTTTTATTATGTGATATGCTTCATATATGCCTTATACACATGTCACATATATATGTCATATGACTAAAATTTCGCCATATACATCATAAAATGTTATGCAAGTAAATTTTATGTTGATTTCAATCAAAGAACTATTTTAAGCACTATTTAAATTTGAAATTACTAGGATGTTAGAATAAATCATTTTAAGCCTATAAAAAACCAAAATTAAGTATAAAAAATTATTGGCTAAAAGGTATCTTTTTTTTATATTTGCAATAAACAGAAAATTACCATACTTCTCATAATACTGTCAATTTTCTAACACAAACTTTTAAAGAATACGAATGTACCTTAAAAAAATATATTTGTGGGCATAACCAGCCTTTTTAATATTATAAAATTTGAGAAGTTGCTTTTAGCAATAACGATGTGAAACTGCTCAAAAGATAAATAAAGTTTTGATGTGGAAGATTCCGTATCGCTGAGCAGATATCCATTTTTTATTATTTAAAAACATGCAATGCAAATTATTTCAGAACATTACTTAACGCAAAATTAAAAATTTAAGTTTGCAAACACTTTTATTCTATAAAAGGTTTTTTTATTCAGTAATTGAATTAGCTTTAAATGTTTATTAATTATGTGAATTATTGATTATATATATTTTTTAATTTACGAAAGTGTGATTTTAACCAGATAATTTTAAAAAGGAAAATAAATGCGATTAAACTGCAATTTAAATTAATGGTTTTAACCATCTGATTAAAATCGTTGACATACATTTATAAAAGTGCGGCTAATTAAAATGTTCTGTTTGATTTCTTTTATTTATTTATTTTTTGTGTGTGTGTGTGTGTGCATTTCATTTTAGCTTTCAATCAATTTGAAATCAATTCAAGTAAAAATGGACTGTCTCTTTTTTGTAAATTATAAAAATTGTATTAGTCATAATTAGAGTATATAAAATAAAACATTATTGAAATTTCTAGTGTATATAAAACCAATTTAATGGACAATAAAGAAAAAGTTTTATCACATGTAATAAATACCAAATATGTTCCCCCCACCCCCCCCCCAAAAAAAAAAAAAAAAAAAAGATTATCGGGCAAAGAAAGTTTTTTTTTCTTTATAATCTTTTATTTTTTTCTGTATTAATTTCCTGTAGAATAAATCACCGTGGACAATAACTATTTTTTAAAGAAATTTCTGGGGAAAAAAAATTAAAATATGAATAAATATGTCATGCGTTTTGGATATATTTTGTATATTTTATTATATATTCAGAAAATGTTAAATTTGTTAAAAAAGTCAGAAACAAATAGCAACATTTTTTTTTAAATAGTGACTTAAACTTGTTAAACATTAACAGAAAAGAAGAATATTATAGAAAGTATAAAAGTGAATTTATTTATTATAATAAAGTATACTACAAAATCAATCCGATCCAAGCTCCAAAATGCATTAAGACGGCCTGTTTAAAATATTTCTCTTCATTTTTAAAGTTTTCCTAAATTCATATTTTTGTCACACTGTGAGTTTACAATATGGAGGATTTTTCGCCACATATGTGACGTGACGTATGTTACATGCAGTGACATTATAGTGACGTCACAAAAAAATTTTTAATTGCCGGTTTTACAGTAAATAACATGTTTTAAAGAGCTTTTGTAATTTTTTAAAGTTTCCTAAGAAGTTCACATCTCAGTCACAATGTGACATCACTGAGTGGTGGCATTTTTGTCTCAGATGTGACGTGACCACAGTGACTTACAGTGACGTCACTGTGACCATGCATACTATGAGGGGAGCCTCAAAGCGATTCCAGGAAAAGCGACGACATCTCTATGGAACGACGCGCGCGCTGTTCTTGACTTTGAAAACAGGACTATTGTAGTTTACAGCACACTAACTAAGAGCGCTGCGATCGTCTCCGCTAGCGAAGAATCTGCGCGCGCAAATTTTCCCCGACACAATTTTGATTATCAATCCAGTCTCGACTCATTTCAAGGGGGAAATGCTAAAGCTCGCGTTGCGGTAATCGGATACGTTCGTTGCACGTGGGAATGCTGGTAAGTCTTGTATACTGTGCTGGTTATTTTTTTTATTAAATCCAATTTAATCGTACTTAAGTTCGTTATTACCCGACTGAAAAGAAGGGTTATGTGTTTCAGGCGTATCTGTGTATGTGGATTTCTTTATACCCTCGAAACATCCCAACGACTGGATGGATTTTTATGAATGAGGTCTCTATCGATTCGTCTTAATCTTCCGATGGTTAAAGGATAGGTTTTGTTTTTATAAATTCAAAATGGTGGCTGTAAAATTAAAAATGGCGGTAGAGACGAAAAAAAATTACGCACTATATTGAGTGGCATATCATTGGATAGGTCTTTCAAAATGAAGACTATGTTTCATTGACCATTTTGTAGTCAGAAGCCCCGTATAAATATTACACAACCTGGAAGTTGTGTACTTTGGATCGCTACCTTTACTGTAACTCTAACCTTCATAATAGATATCTATAGGCCTCATCAAAAGATTGTTTGTAGATAGGAACTAATAATTAAACACAACTTAAAAGTCATCAATACAAGTAAATAATAAATAAATAAACCCGACTGCGTAAAATCGAACTAAAAAGAGGGAAACAAAATGACGTAGGAAAATAGTACAGTGTGTAATGGAAATCCTTTTTATTACCCGACTGCCAAGAAGGGTTATGTGTTTGAGGCGTTTCTGGCTATGTGGATTTCTTTATACAGTTGAAACATCCCAACGACTCGATGGACTTCAATGAATGAGGTCCCTATCGATTCGCCTTAACCGTCCGATGGTTATACGCTACGTTTTGTTTTTATAAATTCAAAATGGCTGCCGTAAAATACAAAATGGCGGTGGAGACGAAAAAAAGTTTTTTACGCACCCTATTGAGCGGCATATCATTGGAGATATCTTTCAAAATGAAGACCATGTTTCATTGACTATTTTACAGTCAGAAGTTCCGTTTAAATGTTACACAACCTGAAAGTTGTGTATGTAGGATCTCTAGCTTTACTGCAACTCTAACCTTCAAGGACATCTATCGGCCTCATCAAGACAGTTTTTATAGATAGGAACCAATAGTTAAACACAACTTAAAAGTCATCAATGCAAGTAAATAAAAAAATAGGTGAGCAATATAAAAAATAGTTTCACATTGATGAGAAATAATTAATTAGTTGGCTTTTATTCAGTCGGGTTTTTTGATTTTTTAAATTTAATTACTTGTTTTTGCATATATTTGTATTTCCAAAAGATTCATTCTCATTTAAAGTTTAAATATCCGTAGATATTTTTATCATAGAGATTTAAAGTTGAGTGAAATTTGAAAAATACCTTTCAACAGTTTTCATTTATCTTTTTTATTATGCACGCTTGCATAATATGTAGCACATTTTTAGTTCGTATTAATTAGTGCTACTTCTTTAAACGTATTTTTGTTTAACAAACGCAGAAAGACATTCGTTTATCGTTTGTTTAACTTATTTATTTGATGCTCCACAATTAAAAAATATACCCATATTTATGTATTTAAAAAATCTTTAATAACTTCGATTGAATTGAATTTATTCTGTGTATAGTATTTGAAATGTAATTTATTCAAAGTTGTTAAATCATTTATTTTTTAATTATTTTAAGCGCTTTTTTTATTTTCACTTATCCTATTAATCTGTTGCTGTATAAAATTTCAAATAATACCGTTCAACAACAGATGGTTTTAAATGGGCAATCTTAATTCATTAAATTTTTGTTATACAAGTTGTTTGAATTGGAAAATTTTATTAAACGTATTTAATGCTTTTCATTTCTGTGAAATTTAAAGTAAATTAATTTTGATTAAATCAATTTAAATATTTGACATTTTCAATGTATATAATAATAGATATGAGAGATTTTGAAAATATGTATTTGAAAAAGAAAAATTTAAGAGAAAAATTAAATAATGGTACTTGATTTAAATAAAAATTAAATTATGGAGCATCAAGGTCAAGTTTGATATAATGTAAGATACAAATGATTCTGAAAAAAAAAAAATCTGTTTAAATGAAAATATTTCAAAATAAAGTTACAAAAATGTATTTTTCTGATTTCCCTCAGAATTTATATAAACTCAATATTTCTTTTTATGTAGTTCTTAAACAGAGAATAATCTTTACGAAATTAAATTTTGCAAAATTATTTAGCTTGAGATTTTAATGGATTTAAAAATTAACTGAGCATAACTTACAGACTTATCAGCAAAATAAAGGACATTTAAAAAAAGATAAGAAAGAATAACACATCACAAACAATATTTCGTGGGTCCATGAACAGGGTACAGAATACATTTTAACTTATTTAAACTGCATATGTATTTTCGGTATAAAATAATAGTTGAAACTTTTTAATTTATTAATAATTAAACATTAAGTAACAAAAAAATTTCATTTATTCAAAAAATTTTTTTTCAAAGTTATATGTATTACTGAAAAAAAGTTATTTTTCTTCAGAGCAAAATTCCCTTTTTTTTTTTTTTTTCTTCTTTTTTTTGAAATCCTGATAATAGTTGTGTGCATAAATTCAAAAAAGCAATTTTTTAAGAAAAAACACCTTCTAAGTTAGTATTTACTTAAAATATAATGTACATCTGATTTTTTTTTTCTAAATGATTCCTGCTTATATTAAAACCAGTTGTGTACCCTTATAAAACAAATACTTCATACACTTGCAGTAAAGAATTTTTAATGAAAACTAACCGTTGAACTTCTCGTTTATTTCGCGACAATATAACAGTAACGAAACGACAATCAGAAGTTTTCAATTCTGTCAGTCAAATACTCGTAGAGTGATGAAATATTTTAATTATTGATAAAAGTAATCGGATTATGTATTTCTTTTATATTTAATCTTATTTATTTTCTGTTTACTTTTTATAATTTATAAGGCGTGAAAAATATAAATGTTTTTGCAAGAAAATATTTGTTGTAAATATTAATCCCATATAGTAACTATCCCATTGAAACAAATTGTCGAATGCATTAAATAATATATATATCCATTATTTCAGAAATGGATCTCTCTTAAAACATTCGTATTCTTCACGCCATTATAAATTACAAGAAGTAAACAGAAAATATTAAAAATTGAAAGAAATACATAATGAGATTAGTTATCAAAAATTTAAATATTTCGTTAATCTGAGTTTAATCATAGCAGTTAAATTTCTAATTGTCGTTACCGTTGTACTGCCCCGCAATAAATGAATCGGTCCGTGAAAGCAAAACCAAATCCTTCGTGGAGTGCTCCGCCCACTACCGAACAATTTGGTTTACAGTACGGGCGCTAGTGGCGTTGTTACGCTACTTCGCTGCATTATTTAACATGGGAGTGTCTTCGGTTCGAAGAAGGACTTGCCAAATCAAAATTTTTTTTATTTAGAGACTGCATGTGCAGAATCTACTTTGAAATGTTGATGATGTGGATAGGGAAAATGTATTAAGACAAACACTGGTTTATAATATAAATAATAATTCTGTGAAACCTTTCTGGTGTGAGTTCTTTTTTTAAAATTGCAGTGAGCTTCGAGATGTAGATTCTTTGTAGGAATACCTTTTTTAGTAAAGTTTTCGTTATTGCACGCTTAACCTAAAGTAAAATTTTTGCGTTTGCTATCCTCTACAAAGCGTAGAAAAGTTTAAAGATCTTCATCACTCTAAAATCTTTCTACTTATTGCAGTGATAAATGATAAGTCTTTTAAATGATCCCTGCAAATTTTCAATTTCCTTCCCTACCTTTAAAGCCACTAGTAATACTTTAAATTTCCAAAGCTATTTAGTTTATAGAAAACTTTCTGGCTTTGCTGTAAAAATAAATAATACATTTTCTAATCGTTCCACCCCTCACAGCATACAGCATAATCTTTAAAATGATTTTTAAAAAAAATATTCCGCCCTATTTTTTACTTTGAATTAACAATAAATAGACAACCGCCTAAATCCTTTTTTCCCAATAAGGCGATGCCCCCCCCCCCGCCCTCTCCTCATTGCTGCAGAAGCACACAAATTTAAAATTTGAATATACAGTGAAACCTTTCTGTAAGGGTCATCTGCGATTCGATTGAAAATTGGCCCCTTATGAGAATTGGCCCTTGAATAGGGGTGACTAAATTTTTCATTTCTCTTTCTTTTTATCCCGAGGTTTTTAAAATCTGCATATTCTTTCAGGAAGTTCTCTTTGTTTTCAACAATATTGTTTGATTCTTGCTGCATTTAAACTGTGAAGCCAATTTTCTTGTAGATGTTCCTTGATCATGACAATTCACAACTTTTATTTTTTCATTCAAATCTAAATGTACTCTTTCGCTAGATTTAGGTACCATAATTTTAAATTTTACATAAGACAGGGCATAAAATTTCTAGTGCAAAAGTTGTGCTACCATATGCATTGACAGTTTTAGTAAATGTGAAATCCGTTTTTCTAGATAACCTGTTATCCTTTGCATTCCCACAACTGAGGGTCAAGTTTCCCTTCCAACCTAAGCAGGTTGAAATGTCAAATAAAGCGTGAGGAACCCTGTTTGTCTCACTTTTGGAAATTTTTGTGATCCTTCATTGTGTTACTAAATCCTCCCTATCCCCCTGCCTTCTTTGTTTCAAGTGCAGTTGTTTCCTGAACTCTTATCTTTTGGTCCAGGAATTCACTACACCTGTTTAGAATTTAAGGCACATGTGAAAAAAGAAGACTTATATGAGGGGTTGGTGCAGGTGGCACTTGAATAGCGATGGCCTTTCAAAGAAGTTTCACTGTAATTCTTTAAAGCCCGGTTGTTATTTTGATATAAACATAAATAACTAATCAAATAATAACATGCTTCAAAAGCAATGTTGTATGACTATTGACTATAATTAAATTGATTAATGACCTCTTTTTTTTTTACCCGAGTGAAAAGAAGGGTTATGTGTTTCACGCGTATCTGTGTATGTGGATTTTTATGAATGAGGTGTCTATCGATTCGTCTTAGCGTCCCGATGGTTATACGCTAGGTTTTGTTTTTATAAATTCAAAATGGCGGCCGTAAAATACAAAATGGCGGTAGAAACGAAAAAAATTTACGCACCCTATTGAGTGGCATATCATTGGATAGGTCTTTCAAAATGAAGACGATGTTTCATTGACTATTTTACAGTCAGAAGCTCCGTTAAAATATTATACAACCTGTAAGTTGTGTATGTAGGATATCTAGCTTTACTGCAACTCTAACCATCATAGACCTTATCAAAACAGTGTTTATAGATAGGAACTAACAATTAAACAGAACTTAAAACTCATCAATACAAGTACAAAAAAAAAAAAAAAGGTAAGTAATATGAACAAGTAATATAAAAAATTATTTTATGTCAATTCCTAATTAGGTCAATAAGAGAATTTTTTTTCTCCCACTCTTCTTTCCTCTTGAGTGGCGCTTAGAATGCCTTGATCAAGAAGAGGGCTCTCTTGGTCTTAAAATACCTTGATCAAGAAGAGGGCTCTCTTTATTATTGAAAATTAATTAATTTAATTTAATTAATGAATTAATATTTGAAAAAAAAACTGTATTAACATCAAGTGTCATCCACTACAAGTTTAAAAAAAATTTATTTTAGCTTGATTGGATGAATAATAAGTATTTTATTAACGATTGAAAATTTTAACAAGATATATATAGCGAGAGTATGTGCTAATAGTAGGAACTGAAAAAAAAATAGTTTCACATTGATGAGAAATAATTAATTAGTTCGCTTTTTACGCAGTCGGGTTTTTTTTATTTATTTTTTATTTAATTGTTTATTAACAGATATGTTTTAGTATCAGAAACACCTAATAATCATTGCTTGCGAGTGCTACTGTGGAAATATTTAGCACAAATGTGTGAACTGCTGGTTTTTTTCAGAAGGTTTGATTTTTGCATTCACTAAGCAATTAGCCCGCTTCCGCTTGGGAGTACACAACTCACTCATTGAGTTCCACAAACTCAACTGAGATAAAGGATGACAATTAGCACTTTGAGGTCTAAGCCCGAATGTCACTCGGCTTGCCATTTTCGGTGAGCGACCGAAGTCCAAGAGTCTCTCGGGGTCAGCTTATAACTCTATGAGCTATAAAAGTACCTACTATATAAGTTTGCTGTCTTTTCAGGTATTATCTATGAACCATTTAATTAAAAACAAGTAATATAAAAATTTTGTTTTTAAAGTCAATTCCTACTTAGGTCATCAAAGGAAAAATTAATGTAATCCCTTAAGCTAATATTAGTTTTTGTTGCATTAAAATATCTCAATTTGTTGATTTTCCATAAGCAAGTAGGTTTACAATGGAAGTCTATAGGAATTTGGCAAAATATCAGAGATATCGCCAAGTTGGCGTCACTTTTGGCGACTCATTATGGTTGCCAAACTTGGCGACAGAACAGGGTCCCCCCTATGGTAACCCCTTATTGAAAATATTTTAATTAATCTTCAATAACAAATGGCCGCCATTTTGTTTCCCAAGCAAAACTAAAATTAATTAATTAAAATTTAATTAATTAATTAATATTTGAAAAAACTGTATTAATGAAGTGTCATTCAGTACAAGTTTAAAAAAATTTATTTCAACTTGATAGGATCAATAATGAGTATTTTATTAACGATTGAAAATTTGAACAAGATATATAAATATATATATAAATAAGTATAGGGAGAGTGTGAACTAATAGTAGGAATTGAAAAAAAATAGGTGGCAGCACTAAACAGAAGTAAGCATATGAAAATATCTAGAATCAGATCTTAATTCGAACTTAATGTGAACCTTGAAGTGTTGCTCTTTGTGCTTTGAAATGTACCACACTAAAGCAACTTTTACTAAATAATGTCCATATACAAATAAAACCTATTTTCATATATTTGTACAACATTTGGGTAAGTTTTTATTCAAGATTGTTTTTTTTAATCAGAAAAATTACCAAATACCCTCAGTCCAGAGGACGATATGTGGTCGATGGTGTTGGTGTTATTTATGACGGCTGATTATCTGCACGAGAAATATAGGCCCGAGGGGGAGTGCCCTCCGTGGGGGTCTTTCTAAGGGAACCTAACCCGTATTAACGCATGAAAATCCAAGGTTATTTTATCACTGGCACTTTCAGCGCTCTCCACTTCACTCCTTGTTGCACGTTCATCGTTCCCCACTTCGTGGGGCACATTCAACCAGCGACATTTTACTACTCTTTTTTGAACGGACATTACCCATGTGACGTCAGACGCGGGTATAGAGATGAAAAACACCATTAGGCGTGAAGAACATTTTAACACTGCTTCCCCTTCGCCCAATAAACAACCTTATTCGGAGGACATAAACCCGCAGAGTAGGGTGGTCCTTATTTTCGAAGTTGTAAAATTTATTGCTCTTACCCTCTAAATATGTTCCATTGTATCTAAAAATAATTCTTTTAGAATTTAATCGCTAAAAAATAATATTTAGAGGTAGCTCAAAGAAGTATAGGTTTCATAAATCGGGGTCATTTTGCTGTTTTTTCTCCCTTTACTTGAAAAAAAAATTATTAATGCATTAAAATGTCAATTACCTATACTATAAAATCCATAAAAGCATTTGTAAATGCAATTATTAAAGAATTATCTACAGATAATTTCATTGAAGAAGAGAAATGTCTCTCTCCTCTCAAAGATGGCAGTACTAGCAACAGAGATTCAACTAAGAATTACTTATCTGGTTATTATTTTCTAATTATTTTGCCTTATTAGATAAGCAAATACGTATTAAATAAATTTTCAATTGGTGTATTTTATTGTGAGTTTTAAACTTTTATTGAGTTAAATTAGTTACAGCTATATTATTATTTTAGACTTAACTGCAATTGCTGTCATCTTAATTTTGGTTTTGGTTTGTGCTTTGTTTGTTTATAGATGAATATTTTTTAAATTTAATTAATCCGTCTAAACCTTTTGCCTTATAAGCTTTAATTTAAGAAATTTTGACTTTTAAATTGTTCTATTTTACTGTGAGTTTTAAACTTTGGCAGTAGAAATGGCAATAGCAGTACTTGAGTCTTTTACAGATAGCTCAAATGGAGAAGATGGAAATGAAACTGAAGAACGCGATCACAAAATTGAACTGCTTGAGGATGCAGCATCAGATCCTGAGACATCTAAAGCTAAGAGTATAATAAGAGTATGGATATCATAACTCCAGAATTAGCAACAACTCTAGACAGGACAAAATTATCAGACAGAAAAGCAATATTTGTAATTGCAGAAACAACAGAGAGTTTAGGATGTGATATTAAAGAAGTCAGTCTAAACAGAAGTGCAATTCGTAGAAAAAGAATTGGTAGTAGAATTAAACAATCACAGAAATTAAAGAACAGCTACAAAGAAATGTTCCCCTCCTTGTCCATTGGGATGGAAAACTTTTACCAGAGTTAACCGGTAAAGAGAAAATAGACTATCAGTTATAATTTCTGGAAAAGGAGATTGTCAGATACTCTCAGTTGCTAAACTTCCTTCTGCAATAGGCGAAGTACAAGCCCATGCAATTTATGAAGCTTTGAATGAATGGGATATTGCAGATAAAGTGATTGGAATGAGCTTTGACACCACATCAGCAAATGTTGGAAAAGAGAAAGGTGCTTGTGTCCTTTTAGAAGAAAAGCTTTGAACGAAACTTTTTTATTTTGCATGCCGTCATCATATTATGGAACTTATCATTGGAGAAGTATTTCATATTTCTTCTGAAACTTCGTAAACAAGTCCAGAAGTACCTTTATTGAAACGTTTCCAAGAGTACTGGAGTTTTTTAGATAGAGAGAAATTTGAAACAGGTTTGAAAGATGGTAATATTCGAGCTCTTGTACAAGATGTAAAAAATGAAATTTTGGAGTTTGCCACTACACAAGAATCATCAACATGTGGACTAAGGGATGATTACCAAGTATTTGTCGAACTTATTATTTTTCTTGGGGAAATAGCTGTCAGGGGAATTCATTTAAGTTTACCAGGGGCAATGCATCATGCTCGTGGGATGTCTAAGGTAATATATTCTTTGAAAGTATTCATTTTTAAGTTCCAATTCTAGCTTACCTAGACCTGCCAACCTGTGAAAATGAGAAATCGTAGCACACAAAATTAAAATTAATCTGGAGGTTGGTTGGTTTTTCGTGTTTCGCAGCCATCTTTTGGCATTTGTAAAAGGAATAAGGTTTCAGCCTTTCAACTCAATATAGTAAACTTTTTCCTCAAAATTTTTATACGATTTTTAGAGTTTCTTCTCGTTTCAAAGCTTTTTTTTTTTTTTTTTTTTTTTACATTTGTAAAAGGAGCCTGGTTCCAATTTTTTAGCCCAATGCAGTAAATTGACAAAATTCGCGATATTTTTCACGCGATAATTTCCGATATTCACAATTTTTTCCCCAAAATCTTATTTCACATTTTTCTATCACGTTTCTTTGTTGAAATCCGCACTTTTTACCACGAACTTTTGACGAAATTCGCATTTCTTACCACGATCCTTTGACGAAAGTTGCGTTTTCTACCACGATCCTTTGACGAAATTAGTGTTTTCTTTCCTCGATCTTTGGGTGAAATTTGAGTTTTCTTACTGATCTTCCGATGAAATTTTCATTTTCTTTCAGCGATATTTTGACAAAATTTACGTTTCTACCACGATTCTTTGACGAAATTTATTTTCTTTTGCGACCAATGGACGAAATTGATTTTTTTATACGGCCATTTGTCGAAATTCGCGATAGCTTATCGCAACCGATCGGCAAAATTTTCGATATCTTTTCGCGACCAATTAGCAAAATTCACTACTCGTTTCCGCGACTTTTATTCTAAATTTGGAATATTTTTCCCTCGATAGTTTATTGAAATTCGTGATTTTTTGCGCAATCTTTTGACGTAATTCACAATTTCTTTCTGAACTCTGAACGGAATTAGCGATTTGATTCAACGACCAATTGAAGATAATCACTATTTTTTTAATGAGATCTTTGACGAAATACACGATATTTTTATACGATCATTTGAATAAATTCTCAATTTTTTCTGCGATCGATTCACGAATTAATTTGGGGCAATTCCATAACAGAAAAAAATTCGCAGACTCCCAAGGAATTTCAAAATATACTTGCAAAAGAATCATATGTCTGTGGAAGAATTTGCAGGATGAAATACTGCACAGCTTTTCTCATTATGCAGGACTTTTCGTTTCCGTGTGCAAATCGTGCGATTCTGCACATTATGTCAAACCTTGCCCGTCAAAGAACCACCTCCCCCCCCCCCTCCCCCCAGAAATTCTTAAAATAGCATCCCTGTTTCTAAGGAAGGGAATTCCTGTATAACTATTTACAGAAACACGATTCACTCGTGATTAATATACATAAAGAGGGTTTTATGTTAAGAAGTTTGTTTTGCAGCCGAGATTTTTTTTTTTCCCCATGAGCATTTTTTAATGTCCGAATTTTCGGACTAATGACCAAATTTTAAAACTTTTGGAAATGAATACTTTGAAATTTAGGAAATTTCAGAACAGAATCATTCCTGAAAAATACGCTGAGCGGAATAAAATTTGCAACTAGAAACAAAAAATACGTTTATGTTTTTTGCAAAAAATCGTAGTTTAAGACCGATTTTCATAGCATCGTAGTTTATAGATCCAAATTGTAGCAACTACGATTTTTTCGTAGCAGTTGGCATGTCTGAGCTTACCAAAAAGGAAGAAAGAGGTCTTCGTGATGTTTGTGTTTTTATAGTCAGGATGTATCAAAGCTTGGATTAGTGCTTCAATAACATAAACCTCACCCTATAATCACTTTCAATAGATGAATATTTTATTAGAGTACTCAAGAATGCATGCAGAAATTGCGAAGTCTGCATCAGAGAAATTTTCAAAGCATCTGTGGTATATGACAGAAGATCTTTCTGAATTGTCCTTTTTCGATAGCCACGTATCTGTTTGAACAAAAAGAAAGATAGTTGAAGTCCTTCAATATAAAAAAGGTACAAAGAATCCTGATAAGAGGATAACTGTTTCCCTTAAAAAATTTCATGAAAAGAAGTTTGAAGATTTTTATTACCAAAGAATCTTTGAAGTTCAAAGAAATTAATTTACCACAAGGATTCTTTCAAATAGACCCAAAACATTGGAGCACCAACTCTGACTATATATGATTGCATTAGAGATTGCGCAGTCTATTAAAGTGGTAAATGGTCATGCTATGAGAGGTATTGCTTTGATCAAAGAGTACACTGGAATACTTACAAGAAATGAACCTCAGTTTAAGCTATTGACAAAAGTTGTGGAGGAGCACCGAAAAGCGTATTCTCACTGCAGAAAAATGGACTTAACAAATTAAATTATGGATAGTTTCAACTTTTTATACTGTGTTTTTGTGTTATACAAAAGGAAAATTAATTTACTATCATAATAAAAACTATCATTTTGGCTTAGTTTCTTTTTGTCGATATCATCATGTTTTTTAGTATAATCGCCAAACTTCAGCAAGCTTGAGCTACCTCTAAATATATTTCTTTTTCATTCAAACTTTTTCTCGTATGTTTTTTACTGTATTGGAACAAATTTTGATGGTAAGACATAATAAAATTAAAAAAAAATTCAAATCGACCATACAAGGACCGCCCTACCGCAGAAGCCTGGCTGTTGTTAATCGTGTGTAAAGGTTGGCACTTCAAGGGTTCCCCTTTTCCTGTTTGCATCGGTGTAGTTCAGAGGATGAATGCTACAGATATAGAGTATACGCTTATTTGAGAAATAGAGGGCATGCCGAGTTGCTTTTAAGAAATCCAGAAGCTATATGGCGTATACAATGTGCTACATCCCAGCCTGTTTGTTACTCTTGGCATTTAAGGGGGCTGGTTACTCAGCTTCGGAATCCTCCTCCGTAATGTTAAGTCTACGGACTTTTTATGCATTCGTATATTTAAAATATCTTCTCGGGAAATTCATACTTGTAACATCTTTTTTTTGTGTACTCTTCTTAAAGGATGTCTCTTTTTTTCGTAGTTTTCAAGATATTTCTAAAATCTATGCTGAATTTGATATTTTATGCGTTAAAAGCGGGCGAACTGCGAGTAAGATTTTAACACTTCCTATAAAATTAAGTTTATACTTTAGAAATATTTTTAGGGCTAAGAAAAAAAAAGAGACCTCTTTTAAGAAGTATACAAGGAGAAAAAAAAAAAAAAAAAAAAAAAAAAAAAAAAGTAGAAATTAAAAATATGAATTTCTCGAGATGGTATTTTAAATAAACGACGAATTCGTCCAATGTCCATAGACTTTGCATTAGTGAGAGGAAATCGGAAGCTGAGTGATTAGCCCCCTCAAGACATTTTTTTTTTGTAGAAAAAAAAAAGATATTCGATTTTTTGTAGAGTTGCAAAGGGTAAAAAAAAACCGGTTTTATTCCCGGAAATAAACCGGGTTTTTTGAGAAGGAAATTTTGAGAATTTCCGTGAGCTTTCAGAAAATTTTGAGCTTGAAAATTTTTTAATTTATTATTTTCAATTATTTTTTATTATTTCAATTTTTGCCAATGTAAACAAAACTAATTACATATAACAAAAAAAAAAAAAAAAAAAAAAAAAAAAAATTGCACGGTTTACATGAAAACTAACGAAATACAGGCTTACGCTGCAGAAATATTAAGTAACAGAAATTAAAATATCATAAGTAATTTGGTTTTTTAATCGTCTATAAGTAAAAAGTGAAAGATGCAGATGAGAAATTCATCTTCCCTGGCATGAATAGAAACTTCACCTCTCTTCTTCGAATCAACGAATGTAAACAAAAAAGAAAATTAACACGATTAAATGAAATCAATGCAAAAATAGAAAGTAACTCGTTAGAAAATTAATGTAAAGTATGCCTGAATAAGATATATGCGAACAAACAGAAACTTAAAAAAAGTATTTTTTTAAAGAAACATTCATATCCTCACCTATTTACAGCCACCATTATTGTAAAATAATAAATTATAAAGACTTAGACTGTAAAATCATAAGTTTTGTGAATTCAGAATGTAAAATCTATCTTTTTGGAACATTATTCCTTGAAATTTCTTTCAAATGAAAAAATAACTGGTTTTGTTTATCTTCAAAACTCCTTCAAAATTTCCAATATTTCTCAAAATTCCGGGTTTGTTCCTCAAAATTCCGGGTTTGTTCCCCAAAATTCCGGGTTTATTCCCCAAAATTCCCGTGTTTATTCCCCAAAAATTCCCGGGTTTATTCCCGTGCCTCAAAATCTGAGGGTTTTTTGCAACTCTAATTTTTTGGCACTTTCAGCGTGAGCGTATTCCATTTTTAGTCTCCTCATTTAATCTACTATAACTTGTTTGGTGGGATGGAAGCGGGGTTAAAAATTATCCACATTTATTTAGAGTTCTGCGCGTGCGGATTCTGATTTCCTGAGTAAACGCCAGCGAAGCACACACAAAACATTAAAATGTGAATTATATAAAACTCAAAGACTATGCATAGGTAGTTCAGTTTCATAATTAAAATGTGTAATTCGGCATGATGCTCGAATACTTACGTGAGTAAAGATAATTCAATTACATTACATAGCGAATAAACCGTTATAATACACATTTCTACATTCTAGTAAGTCTTACTAATAAACGTGGTATGAAACTATTAAAATATAAGCAATATATTTTATTTATTCTTTTCTTCAAGTTAAAACAATTTTAATAGCTTCATATAAACAATTAAAGGTTGAAATGTGTAGCCGCGTGTAAAATGCATACAATCAGACAACAATGTTAACTGAAAGAGATACCTGTTTTAGAGAATTTTTAAAAAAATATTATTAAATACTTTTTAAAATTATACTGCCCTAATATAAATATTTTATGGCTAACGAATAAAAATATACTTAAATAAGTGAGCTTTATGTAAACGATAATAAAACAAGTAAGGTAAATGTGTAACAGAGTGTAAAATGCATACAATAATGCATCGATATTAGTAACGTATCTTTTAGAGACAAATTTTTAAATCTTTTTATTAAATACTTATTTTTAAATATACTGCTTTAATATTAATATTACACATATACATATACTTAGCAAAGCAGGAATATATTTTATAATTGACGTATTTTATGAAAATTTATATTTTTATCGATTTTGTTGTTGAACATTTTATAAAGAGAATGAACATTAAAAAATTAAAGAGGCTCTTTTTTTTTCTCTTTTTAACAATCGATAACGTGGGTCTAATTATGCACTGGGCACAGCAGATATGTGCCCAGGGCCAGAGGCGAATTAACTACCGCGCGGGCCCCTAGTTTTGACTTTTTTTTGTGTGTGTGTGGGCGCACTTCCCCCTCCATCAAAGAGGTATATAAAGGGTGTTTCAAAATACAGGTCTACTCAATATAAATCATTGATGACAGAGACATACAAAAAGTATCGAAATTAAGTACAGCTTTTATGTATGGCATTTGTTTTGTAAGGGATCGTATACATATTAAAATACTAAATTTAATTTTTGTGCGGTTTCGGTGCCATATAAATTATATTTAAAACAAAAAAAAGTTTCCTTCGTCTAAGGAAAAGTGGTGGTAGAGAAATAATAAGACCTTTAAAAAGAATTTGTAAGAATACTCTGAACTGATTTTTTCTAGAACTCTAAATGCTTTATTATTTATTATTTGCGTTTAGTTATTATTTTCATTATATGTATGTTTTTTCAATTTTGAGCTAGTATTTTCTTTGATCATAAGTTATCGCAGATTTAATTTGGTTTTTACCTAAATTAAAGATGAGAGTATGTTATGAATTGGTAAATTAATATGTATATATTTTATACGCACGACTTTGACAAAACGCTGCTGTGATATTTCTTTTTATTTGTTCAACGCGGCTTTTTACTATAGCAACGTAGTTGTTTCTCTTTTCCCCTTTTTCTTACATTTTTATCTCACGAGAAGAGGTTAAAATTTAGAAAATAAAAGTTGGCATCTGCTTTTATTGAGTTGTTAAAAAGAATTTTTTTCGAATGTTTATGTTTTTTATCGTCTTTAGCTAACAATGTTATTTAGAAGAATTCCGCCTATTTTCCTGAAAAAGCATGACGAGAATTTAACAGAGAGCCATTTTAGGATTTATTTTATTTTATTTTATTTTATTTTATTTTATTTTATTTTATTTATTTATTTATTTATTTATTTTTGTGTGTGTGTGTGTGTAAAATACGATGATCCGAATTCAAGGTAAAATTAATCTGTAATTTTGTAAATATGTAAATAATTGTTAGTTCAACATCTCTTCCAATGTCCCATTTCTACTATTTTCTAAGTATGTAAATAAATAAATTTTGTGAGCAAGTGAATCAAGTTTAATCAATTAAATATTTCGAACGCATCATTATGACTTATGTTTAATAACATGCAAAAACTAGGGTTAGAACTTCAAGCGTTGTCCTGTTTCTTAAGCTTGGCACTTAAGATATTTTTTCGTAAAAAAGAAAAATATTTTCGGTTTTTTGGTATATCAGCGTTTTCCACCCATCGTCCACAATTATTTGTTGTGTTTTATACTACCGTTTACAATTTTATTTTTACAATTGTAAACATGTTTACCCAACAAAAAATTTTCCAACATTTAAAATAAATTCGTTTCTAGTGTGGCAGGAGCGTAATTGAAACATCGCTTTGTTTATCTCAATAGCGTTGTGCGATTTTGCGTTGACCTTAGATTTAACCCTTTATCTACTGACGGTACTTATAAGTACCATTAAAATAACTTGTTATAAAATTCATTTAATACATCGATTAGTTGTAATGCGGTTTAAAATGAGTTATAGATAGATTACTTGTTCCAAAAGATTATTGGTTACACAAAACAAAAATAATTTTAAAAGATGATTTCTTTTGCCTCTGCATCTTTCTTGGCGTTGGGTGGGGGGAAGGGGGGGGGGGAGAAATTTTTCAATTGGGAAATATTTCTATAGTAAGAACTTTATATTTGTACATTTCCTAATTCTACAAAATACTAATAAAAATATTTAAAATAAAAGATTTGATTGGAGTTATAAATATTGCACAAAATCCCTATAAATTCAAATTTAATGAATCCTTCTAAAATGTATTAAATGATTATGTAAATTTTCTAATGTAGTCTAACCAATTAACGAACAATGCTTTAGAAGGTGAAATTTTCATGGATTCATAATCCAGTACATAAAGGGTTAAGCAGCACAAAGCGATTAATGGAATATAATATCCTATATAATCGCTTTGAAGTAGCATACAATTAGTGGGAGATGGAGACACAGGAATTGGAAGGAATTGAATTGACAAATAAAAATTTATTCATTTAGAGACTGCATGTGCAGACTCCACTTTAAAAAATAAAAGAAGAATTGATGAAAGTGTGACGGCTGTAACACTGGTTTATATGATAAATAAAAGTACTCTATACACTTTCTGGGGTCCGTTGTTTAAATAAAATTACAGTGAGCTTCGAAATGCAGATTCTTCTTAAGATTGCCTTTTCAGTTAATAATGCCTTTTTTTGTAAAGTTTCTTTATTGCACGTTTAACCTAAAGTAAACATTTCGCGTTTGCTATTCCTCTACAAAGGGTATAAAGTTTAAAGCTCTTTATCATTCTGGAAATCTTTCTGCTTATCTCAGTGATAAATGATCAGTCTTTTAAATGATCCCTGCAAATTTTCAATTTCCTTCCCTACCTTTAAAGTCACTAGTAATACTTTAAATTTCCAAAACTATTTAATTTATAGAAAACTTTCTGGCTTTGCTGTAAAAATAAATAATAAATTTTCTAATCGCTCCACCCTCTCACAGCATACAGCTTAATCTTAAAAAAAAAAAAAAAAATATTCTGCCCTATTTTTTACTTTGAATTAACAATAAATAGACAACCGTCTAAATCCTTTTTTCCCAATAAGGTGATGCCCCCCGCCCTCTCCTCATTGCTGAAGAAGCACACAAATTTAAAATTTTAATATACAGTGAAACCTTTCTGTAAGGGTCACCTGCGATTCCATTGAAAATTGGCCCCTTATGAGGATTGGCCCTTGAATAGGGGTGACCAAATTTTTCATTTCTCTTTCTTTTTAGCCCGAGGTTTTTAAAATCTGCATAGTCTTTCAGTAAGTTCTCTTTGTTCTTAACAATATTATTTATTTGATTCTTGCTGCATTTAAACTGTGAAGCCAATTTTCTTGCAGATGTTCCTTGATCATGACAATTCACAACTTTGATTTTTTTCATTCAAATCTAAATGTACTCTTTCGCTAGATTTGGGTACCATAATTTTAAATTTTACATAAGACAGGGCATAAAATTTCTAGTGAAAAAGTTGTGCTACAATATGCATTCACAGTTTTAGTTAATGTGAAATCCGTTTTTCTAGATAACCTTTTATCCTTTGTATTCCCACAACTGAGGGTCAAGTTTCCCTTCCAAACTAAGCAGGTTGAAATGTCAAACAAAGCGTGAGGAACCCTGTTTGTCTCACTTGTGGAAACTTTTGTGATCCTTCATTGTGTTACTAAATCCCCCCCATCCCCCCTGCCTTCTTTGTTGCTGTTAGAAAAACTTGTGAGTCTAACAGTTTTTGGGGTGAATCCACACGCTCCTCACTAATTCATATACTATAAACGCAAACTGCGCGATGCCTCATCACAACAATAAAAGAATAATTAAAGGCCTTACCTTCTATGTATAGATATCCGTTTTTCAGCTCGCGGTTAGTCAGGGCGTCTAAGAATTATGGAGTATCCCGTATCATCATATATTCGTATATCTTTACTCCTTCAGGTCTCAGTGCATCAGGCTTAAAATAGGAATCATGTAACAGACGGTTTATTGTGTCTGTACTCCATTGAAACTACTCATATTGTAGGAAAGGAAAAAGGAGAAGTTTAATTAGAGATACTAAGAAAGAGATTACATTTTGTACGTCTTCACTTGTGTGAGGACGTTTTAAAAGTGAATATTACATATGTTTTTCCGCGCGTGTTACATCATTAAAATTGATAACCATATGGATGTATTTTCGGCACTTTGAGGTAATCAACCAATTATACATAATTGGATATTTATGAAAGTTACAAGGAAGTAAAGTCTGATAAAATAGTGTTCAGTGTAACAGTCAATTATAATGTTTATAAGTTTATAACGCGAACCAGAATAGAACATAAGTGCTTGCGAGTCTGGTTTAAAACATATCTCACATAAGGCGAAGAAAGATGAAGAGATGCAGTTTCTGTGCATATTACATCTGTCGACTACTAAGTGTTTCTTTTTCGCTATGAACTCTAATGATGTTTTTCTGCAGTAGAAAGAGGGAGAAAATGGGTATCCAAAACTCTTGATAAGGGGATTATATGAATATATCTTCTATCAAGTTCCCCCTTAAGCCCCTAATCAAGATTGATCTGTAATTTTAATTTGTCTCTGTTCTCTTGAAATTCAGGCTTGGGTTCTGGCTTCGTCAAAATGTCTGCCAGCATAGATTTGCTCGGACAATAACGTAATTCTATGGTACCATTTTCTTTCATATACTTAATCATGTGATATTTTAGATCGATGTGTTTTGTCTTGTTGGTGTATTTTTCAGATTCTATCATTTTTATGCAGGATATGTTATCTTCATATACAATTACGGGTAGGTTTTGTGGTAAATTCAAATCTTGTAAAAGTTTTATTATCCACACAAGTTCTTGTGCAGCGTTTGCTGCGGCTACGTATTCAGCTTCTGCTGACGATTGCGCAATGCAAGTTTGGCGTTTGGTTATCCATTGTATCGGATTTTTCCCAAGAAGGAATAAATTCCCTGATGTTGATCTTCGTGTTTGCGTATCACCGGCCCAATCGGCATCGGTGTACACTTCCAAAATTGGTGTACATTCAGTGCTGATTATGAGATTTAGGTCCTTTGTGTGGTAGAGGTACCTGATCAGTCGTTTAACACCTTTCCAGTCTTTTTCCGACGGATTTTCGTTCTTTCTGCTAAGAACATTTACAGCCAGTAGTATTTCTGGCCTAGTTATAGTTGCAATGTATAATAACGCGCCTATCGCTTTACAATAATTTATGTTGTTTGGCATTGGATCTTTATCCTTTTCTGATCTTAAGAAGCCCGTTTCCATGGGTGTTCCGTAAGGTTTTGATTCCTCTAAGTTAAACCTTTTAACGATTTCCATTATTTTTGTTGTTTGGTTAAGGTTAAAGCCGTTATGTGTTTTCTTAATTTTTATCCCAAGATAATTACTAATTTCCCCCAAATCTTCAAGTGTATATTGTGTTTTTAACTTATTTATTACTTCTTCAATTTGCGCATTGTTTCCCGCTATGAGAATGTCATCTACGTACACAACTACGTAGACTATATTTTCCCCCTGTCCTTGTGTAAATAGGCAGGTGTCTGCCTTGCTTTGCATAAAATTTAGTTCTCTAAGAGATTCAGTAATTTTTGTGTACCAGGCCCGGGCTGCCTGTTTAAGCCCGTATATGGCCTTTCGGAGTTTACAGACTTTATCGGGTTCGTTTGTGTTCACATACCCTTCCGGTTGTGACATGTATACCTCTTCTTCTAGGTCTCCGTGCAGGAACGCGGTTTTTATGTCGATGTGCCTGACACTAATGTTATGATAGGCTGCGGCAGTGAGGAAACATCTTAAGGTGGTGTGGGATACTACTGGGGCGTAAGTCTCGTCAAAGTCGACCCCGTATTTTTGTTTAAATCCCTGAGCTACTAATCTCGCCTTGTAACGCTTTACTTTCCCAGATTCATCATATTTAGCCTTGTAGGTCCATTTGGATCCAATTACTTTGGCTCCCTGTGGTGGTTTTACCAAAGACCATGTTTCATTTTTCATAAGCGAGTTTATTTCGTCGCGTGTCGCTTCAATCCAATTCATTTTTTCTTGTGGGTTTTCAATGTTTAGCATGTCGTGCCAACCTTTCGGTTCATATACCGGATCATGCCGGACTGCATAGGCAAACCTGTCCGGTGGAACGCCTCTATTATGCCTTTCAGATCTTCTCAATTGTTGTGTATGTTGAGACGCGGATGGTGTATCTGAAGAATTTTGGTTTTGTGTTAGATCAAATTCGATTACGCTTGTGTCAGTCTGTCGTGTGTGTTTGTTTGTTTCTGACATTAACTCATTCGTGTTTGAACTTTCATCAGCATTTATATTACCCATGTTATTTTCCGCGAATTTTACGGTTCTAGCTAAAATGACTCTTTCGTCACTAGTAAATATTCTGTACGCTTTCGATCGGTTGTCGTAACCTACGAAAATGCCTTTCTCTGCTTTATCATCTAATTTGCCGCGTTTTGATTTGTGGATGTATGCGTACGCAGTACAGCCGAATACTTTAAGATATCTTAAATTTGGTTTTCTGTTTAGCCAAAGCTCATATGGCGTAGTGCTAATAGATTTGGAAGGCAAGCGATTCTGCAAATGATTTGCGGTGCAGATTGCTTCTCCCCATAATTTATGTGGGAGGTTAGCTTCGCTTAACATGCTTCTAGTCATGTCTAACAGTGTCCTGTTTCTCCTCTCAGCAATGCCATTTTGACTTGGACAGTATGGTACGGTGAGCTGGTGTTCGATTCCGTTACATTTAAGATAGTTTTCTAATTCATCGTTGACATATTCCCCGCCATTGTCGGATCTGATGGCGGTTGGGAATTTTCCAAACTTATTTTTGACGGTTGAGATGTATTCCCTCAATTTTTCATATGCTTCGCTCTTTTTCGACATTAAGTAGATAACACAAAATTTGGAATAGTCGTCAATGAATGTTATGAAGTACCGCTTTCCCCCTATGGTGGGTGTATTTATCGGCCCACATACGTCACTGTGGATTAATTCTAGCCTTTTCGTGGCTCTATGTGCACCCGATTTGGGAAATGGGGCGTCGTTGGTTTTGGACTTTATGCATACCTCACATTCTTTGTCGTGTCGGCAGTTGTTTATGGTAATTCCGTTCACTAGTTGTTTTTGTACAATGGTTTTAATTGTTTCGTAGCTTCTGTGGCCTAACCGCCTGTGCCACAACTCAATACATTTTGTGTTTGAACACTTATGCGTAATGTTTACATGATTGCTTTCAAATTGATTATCATTGTTTACTTGTACTTCATATAAATTGTTCTTTAATCTACCTTGAAGAATTACTTCATCGTTATGTATAATGTCACATGTATCTTTTTCAAATTTAACTTGACATCCGTTTTTCGTTGCCCTGCTTACTGACAGCAGGTTAGTTTCGATTTCAGGCACAAACAGTACGTCACGAAGTATAATCTGCCTGTTGTTTTTTCCTGTGTGAATTACAATTTCCCCTGAGCCATATGAAATTAGTTTATTGCCATTCGCGACTGTTACGTTAGTTTCTGTGTCGCTAGTCATATTTGAAAACATTTCTTTGGAGTTGGCAATATGGCTAGAGCTTCTGCTATCGATAATAAAAGTTTGTTTATTTGCGGGTCGTTCAATTAACAACGCAACATTTTTATTTTCATTTCCTATCTGTCTTGTATCTTGCGGTTTCGCGGTTTTGGCCGGGGCATTTTCTTCAAAACATAGAGAGGTGGTGTGATTTTTATTTTTGTAAAATTTATTATTTTGCACTGGATTATTATTATTTTTCCGTTTCAGGAACCAACAATCGTTGTACGAATGGTTCTTCATTTTGCAATAGGAACAAAATTTGTTACCTCTCTTGCGGTCTGTGTTAACTAATTTTTCTCGAGCCTTGTATGCTTTAGTACTATGTTCCGAGTTTTCGGAATTTTCAACTCTACGAGTATACTCATCAAATAATTTGCTTTTAATAAAGCTGGGCGTCAATTCATCTTCATTTCTCGACTCTAACGCCGTAATCAATGTGTCATATGACGGCGGCAATGAGCACAAAAAGAGTGCAGATATATGAGAGTCGGTAACATTTTCTCCGATCGCAGCTAATTTGTCGATAAGTTCCATTAATTTCGTGATGTGTGCGATTAAGTTCCCTCCTTCGTTTAGCTTTGTGCTATACAATTTTCGAAGGAGGTGCAATTTGCTTGAGAGATTGGACCGTTCGTGAATATTTTTCAAAGTGTCCCAAGTCTCTCGAGCCGTGTTTAAATGTTTGATGTTAATTATCTGCCCATCTTCAATACTGAGATTGATTAGTGCCCGTGCTTTCCTGTCTTTCTTATTCCAATTTTCAGTCAAAGGGTCTGGAGCTTGATCGGTAATGACATCAAATAGCTCCTCTCTAATTAAAAGCATTTCTAATTTAAACCGCCAACAAGAATAGTTATTGGCGTTAAGTTTTTCAATGGCTGCACTATCTTTTGCGTAAGCCATAATTTTTCTTTCCTTTAAGTCAATTAGATACTTTTTCCTTCACCTGACTACCGGATTTATTTATCTGGCTTAATTTGCCTAAATGGATATCTATATTTGTTTAATTTACTAAATGAGACATTAAATCAGTCTCATAATCAAAATATGTTAGAAAAACTTGTGAGTCTAACAGTTTTTGGGGTGAATCCACACGCTCCTCACTAATTCATATACTATAAACGCAAACTGCGCGATGCCTCATCACAACAATAAAAGAATAATTAAAGGCCTTACCTTCTATGTATAGATATCCGTTTTTCAGCTCGCGGTCAGTCAGGGCGTCTAAGAATTATGGAGTATCCCGTATCATCATATATTCGTATATCTTTACTCCTTCAGGTCTCAGTGCATCAGGCTTAAAATAGGAATCATGTAACAGACGGTTTATTGTGTCTGTACTCCATTGAAACTACTCATATTGTAGGAAAGGAAAAAGGAGAAGTTTAATTAGAGATACTAAGAAAGAGATTACATTTTGTACGTCTTCACTTGTGTGAGGACGTTTTAAAAGTGAATATTACATATGTTTTTCCGCGCGTGTTACATCATTAAAATTGATAACCATATGGATGTATTTTCGGCACTTTGAGGTAATCAACCAATTATACATAATTGGATATTTATGAAAGTTACAAGGAAGTAAAGTCTGATAAAATAGTGTTCAGTGTAACAGTCAATTATAATGTTTATAAGTTTATAACGCGAACCAGAATAGAACATAAGTGCTTGCGAGTCTGGTTTAAAACATATCTCACATAAGGCGAAGAAAGATGAAGAGATGCAGTTTCTGTGCATATTACATCTGTCGACTACTAAGTGTTTCTTTTTCGCTATGAACTCTAATGATGTTTTTCTGCAGTAGAAAGAGGGAGAAAATGGGTATCCAAAACTCTTGATAAGGGGATTATATGAATATATCTTCTATCAGTTGCAAGTGCAGTTGTTTCCTGAACTCTTATCTTTTGGTCCAGGAATTCAATACACCTGTTTAGAATTTAAGGCACATGTGAAAAAAAAGACTTTTATGATGGGTTGGTGCAGGTGGCCCTTGAATAGGGATGTCCTTTCAAAAAAGTTTCACCGTAATTCTTTAAAGCCTGGTTTTTATTTTGATGTAAACATAAATAAATAATCAAATCATAACGCGCTTCAAAAAAATGTTGTATGACTATTGACTATAATTAAATTGATTAAAGGCCTCTTTTTTTTTACCCGGCCGAAAAGAAGGGTTATATGTTTCACGCGTATCTGTGTACGTGGATTTCTTTATACCCTCGAAAAATCCCAACGGTTGGATGAATTTTTATGTATGAGGTCTCTATCGATTTGTCTTAACGGCCCGAAGGTTATAGGCTAGGTTTTGTTTTTATAAATTCAAAATGTCAGCCGTAGAATACAAAATGGTGGTAGAGACGAAAAAAATTTACGCACCCTATTGAGTGGCATATCATTGGATAGGTCTTTCAAAATGAAGACGATGTTTCATTGACTATTTTACAGTCAGAAGCTCCGTTAAAATATTATACAACCTGTAATTTGTGTATGTAGGATATCTAGCTTTACTGCAACTCTAACCAACATGGACCTCATCAAAACAGTGTTTATAGATAGGAACTAACAACTAAACAGAACTTAAAACTCATCAATACAAGTAAATAAAAAAAATAGGTAAGTAATATAAACAAGTAATATAACAAAAATATTTTAAGTCAATTCCTACTTAGGTCAATAAGAGATTTTTTTTTTCTCCCACTCTTCTTCCTCTTGAGTGGCGCTTAGAATGCCTTGATCAAGAAGAGGGCTCTCTCGGTCTTAAAATACATTGATCAAGAAGAGGGCTCTCTCGATTATTGAAAATTAATTAATTTAATTTAATTAATGAATTAATATTTGAAAAAAAAACTGGATTAACATCAAGTGTCATCCACTACAAGTTAAAAAAAATTATTTGAGCTTGATTGGATGAATAATAAGTATTTTATTAACGATTGAAAATTTGAACAACATAGAGTATGAGCTAATAGTAGGAATTGAAAAAAAAATAGTTTCACATTGATGAGAAATAATTAATTAATTCGCTTTTTACGCAGTCGGGTTTTTTTTGATTTTTTTTAAATTTAATTGTTTCTTAAGAGATATGTTTTAGTATCAGAAACAGTTAATAATCATTGCTTGCGAGTGTTACTGTGGAAATATTTAGCACAAATGTGTGGACTGTTGGTTTTTTCACAAGGTTTGATTTTTGCATTCACTAAGCAATTTGTCCGCTTCCGCTTGGGTGTACACAACTCACTCATTGAGTTCCACAAACTCAAATGAGATAAAGGATGACAATTAGCACTTTTAGGTCTAAGCCCGAATGTCACTCGGCTTGCCATTTTCGGTGAAGCGACCGAAATCCAAGAGTCTCTCGGGTTCAGCTTATAACTCTATGAGCTATACAAGTACCTACTATATAAGTTTGCGGTCTTTTCAGGTATTATCTACGAACCTTTTAATTAAAAAGAAAAAATATGTGGCAGCACTAAACAGAAGTAAGTATATGAAAATATCTAGAATCAGAGCTTAATTCGAACTTATTGTGAGCCTTGAAGTGTTGCTCTTTGTGCTTTGAAATGTACCATACTAAAGCAACTTTTAATAAATAATGTTCATATACAAATAAAACCAATTTTCATATATTTGTACAACATTTGGGGTCTATACTTTCAAGGGCGTAAATCCTGGGGGGGTACGGGGGGGTGCAACACCCCCCCTACGAAAAAATCAGTCGGAAATTTTCCCGTTCGATCGGAAAAAGTACGTTTAGTCGGAAAAAATGGTATTAACCTATAAAAATTTATAAATTGGAAAAATGAAAAAATCAGTCGGAAAAATTCCCGTTCGATCGGAAAAAAGTAAGTTTAGTCGAAAAAAATGGCATTAAAGTATAAAAACTTATGAATTGGAGAAATGTTTTTGTAGTTTTTAATTAGTAAATAAGAAAAACAAGTTAGAGCGAAGGAAACCTATAAAATTTTATTCTTAGTCGGATATTTTTCCCTTGTAGTTTTTAATTAGAAAAAACAATTTAGAACGAAGAAAACCTATATAAATTTATACTTAGTCAGAAATATTACGGATTTTATTTTGTGATTAAAACTATTCAGAAAAACTTTGACTTGTCAAATATTGTGAACTCGAAAACCTCGATATGAAGAAACAAAATATTTATATACATATCCCAGCAATGTTAATATTATGTGTAACCTTGATATTTTGATCGAAAACTTTGATATTCCGAACTTTTTTCTGTTTCCTTTGACTTCGAGATATCGAGATCCAGCTGTATTTATTTATAGTCGGAAAGTTTTTAGTTTAGTCTGGAAATTTTAAGACATACTGATTGAAGTGAAGAAACTTCTATTTTTTTTATCTAACTTTAAATTTAGTTAGAAAAGTGTATCACGGAATTTAGGTGATATCCGATGAAAATTCAAAACTGAATTGCAAATATTTAGTACTTTACCCTATCAAAATCTGGATATTTTCCACTCTACACGAATTTTACCTTTAATCAAAAATAATCATGGTTTTATTTTTCTACTAATTTTGTGTTTTTCTTTTATTTTATTAAAAAAAGATGTTGATTTTTTTAAAAACTTTTTTACATAATTTTAGATTGATTTAAAAATGTGTTTCAAGAAATTTATATGATACCGGATGAAATTGAAAACGCCCAGATAGTTTGAATTTTTATGTCGAAATAATCTGGACATTTTACAATCTATACGAGTTAACTTCTATCAGAAATAATACTTTTGTTTTCTTTTTTCTTTCTCAATTGTATTCGATTTATTATTATTATTATTATTACTGAATTTTGTTTAGTTGGAAAAAACAGGGGTGACAACAAATTTTTACCCTGCTTTAAAGTATGTCGTTAGAAAGAATTAAGAAATCCCGTATTTTTGGCACATTTTTGTCTTTAAAATTTTCCCCAAGCAAACAGATTTCAATTTTACTCAGAAAGAAACAATTTTAACCGATTGCTAAAAAATAGATAGAAAGAACACTGTTTTCTCTTTTACGTAATGCTTTGTCGTTCTTATGGGCACCTAGACGACTGGGCGCTGGATTTCCCGCCCCATGTGTCAGCTACAAAACAAATTGCGATTGCGTTAACTGTGTTATGTTAGTTTAGTTTAAACCATTAGTATTCTGGCGCATCTTCATATACCACGAAATCGTTCAATTATAAATTGCTAATGCTGAGAATATCTTTGTATATATTTAATAATTTGATATTTTTGTATCAATTATGCCACCGCATGGCATTTCAAAACCGAACATCAGTGACCGAGATGATGATGGAAATTTTGTACAAATAGTCAGACTTGTTGCTAGACATAACAAGAATTTTCAGCTTTGGCTTGATGATGCAAAAATGCGCCCTTATCGAACAACATATTTAAGCCCATCTTCACAAAATGAGTTCATTCATTTACTTAGTGAAGAAGTGCGAGAAAAAATATTGATAAAAATATCAGAATCTGAAGCATTTTTAGTTTTAGCCGATACCACTCCAGGCATATCGCACAAGGATATAATGTCATTGGTAATAAGGATTACATCAATGGAGGGTTTTCCAGTGGAGTATCTTGTGAGTGTCACAGAAGTTCGAGACAAGACTGGAGAGCGATTGATAACTCTATTTTAATGAATTTGAACGCCAGAGAAATAAATTTACATAATCTTTGTTTTCAAAGCTACGATTTTGCATCTTCTACGTCTGGAATTTTTAAAGGTACTCAGAAAATGATTAGCAAAAAATTAGGTCGCAATATTGTCTACATACCATGTCAAGCTCATCGCAGTAACACTGTAGTTGAAAACAGCTGCTCATCAAGTTTAGTTGTTACAGAAATGTTTGGAATCCTGGAAAGCTTATATGTGTTTTTTACTTCCAGCACAAAAAGGTACGCACAAATAAGTGACAGTTTTAAAAAGTAGAAAATGCCTTAAATTTGAGAAATTTATCTAGAACAAGGTGGGTCATGCGGGCAGAATCATTAAATGCTGTGTGGATTAGCTATGAAGTGATAGTAGATACGCTTTGTGTCATAGTAAATTCAACGAAATTTGACAATAAAAGTAAAGTACAAGCAAGTGCATTGTACAAAAAAATTCTTTCATTTGAATTTGTGGTTGCTGTCTTTTTTATGAAAAACATTATGTATAAAACAAAGAGTTTAAGAGAAAAAAATGCAAAGCGAAATGCTGAATATATTGGATGCAATGACACTGACGAAAACATGTACTAGCATGCTTTCTAAGATAAAAGAAAGTGACGAAGAAATTAATAATTCAATAAGCAGTGCGATAGAATATGCTAAGAAACTTGAAATTGATTACAAATCAGAATTTGAAAAGCATCATCGTCGCCGCAAGAAACCTCAACGTATCGATGAAAACCCGGATTCAGAAGCCATTTTTTCTATCTACGAGTATTATAGAAAAGAATTCAGATGTGTTTTAGATCACCTTGTTGTCTTAATGAATGACAATATTGTGGCTAGCATTTCTTCAGTAGAAAGTTTCAGCATTTTACAGCCGCCTTGAGAGATAACAAAGTGTTCTTTAGAAAATGTAAAGCAACTAACAAAACTTCACCCTAAATCATGTGATGTTGATCTATTTGCTTTACAAGCTGAATTGCAACAGTTCATTTACCATTCTGACGGCAACTTAAATACAGCCACAGTATCAGAAGCTGCGGAATTTGCTTCCAAGAACAAAAGTGTCTTTACCTTAGTTCATCAATGTTACCAAATTCTGTTGACAGCTCCGGTGACAGTTGCATCTAATGAAAGAGCTTTTAGCAGGCTAAAATTTATAAAGACTGCTATTAGATCAACTATAGCTGATGGCAGATTGGAATCATAGATGCTTTTGAGTTACCACAAAGAATTAACAGGCAATATAGATCTGTCCACTGTTCTTGAAAAATGGGCTAATCGTGCTATAAAAGTGTGAATTTTGTTACAAAAGCACAAATAAAATTTAATAATTCAAATTGCAATTATAAAACAATAATTCAAATAATATTGTATTATAGTCATTATTATTATTTTATTAATATATTTAGATGATAATCTTAAATTAAATTTATTCGTACGTAATCCAAGCTTTTCCTGATGATCACAATGTTTAAAAGGATATATGTTGAAATTACTTATAAACAAGTTTTCATTTGTGATTAATATTAACCCGTTATTGGTATATTTGTAAAGTAAGTTTCTCCAGAAGCAAGACCCATATGTATATAGGTAGAAAACGTAGAAAGGGAGTGTTAAATATCTTACGAAATTATTAAATTTTATAGATGAAATTCACAAGATAATTATGACTTCGCGTATCGTATTGAGATAGTCAAATAATTTTAAAGCGCTGATGTCGGTTCTTTTCGAATTAATAACTTTATCTAAAAATTAGGGGAGAAAGTCTCCGATTAATATGTATAGGAAAATGCGGATTGGAATCAAAAACTGCTTTGTTACATAGCGATATATCTTGTTACTAAACGCACAAAATTTGATTAACTTTTATTGAAGTACTAAGAAATGGATATAAGTTTTGTTCATTCGAAAATTTTCAATCTTTTAAATTTTCATTTTTTTTATGTTGCAGACGTACATCGTACACTGGTAACAGGATTCCTTATAATTCAGAATTTGAATTTCTATCCGGAGTGGAGTCTATGTGAATAAATATGCCATACATACACAGAAAAAATAAAATGCATTAAGCCCTTTATTGGTACAAAAACGGGCATCGAATCCCCAGCTCTTCAATCATCCAGTTTCATCAAATTTTGTACATTTAGAAACAAGATATATCGCTATCAAACAAAGCAGTTTGGATTTCCAAACCGCAATTTTTTACACATATTAATCATACTACTTCACCACTAATTTTTAGAGACATACATTCAAAAGCTTTAAAACCTATTTGACTATCTCGATACACTCAGTCATAATTATCTTGAGACTTTCATCTATCATCTATAAAGTTTAATAATTTCGTAAGATATTTACGATAACCTTTCTTCGTTTTTATCATATATGCTAAACTTTTGGACATGAGTGTATATATATCTATATATATATATATTAATTAGTCGACATTTTGTTGGCAATAGTACTCGGAAATTTTTCTTCTTGGAGTCGGAAATTTATGAGTCTACACCCCCCTACGCGACCAGGGTGGTTTACGCCCCTGTATACTTTATAAATATTTTGAGGACTAAGAAAAAAAAAAAGAGATCTCTTTTAGGAAGTGAAGAAGGAAAAAAAAAATGAAATTAAAAATAATAATTTCTCGAGATGGTATTTTAAATAAACGACGAATTCGTCCAATGTCCATAGACTTTGCATTAGTGAGGGGAAATCGGCAGCTGAGTGACTAACCCACTTAAGACATTTTTTTTGGTAGAAAAAAAAAGACACTCGATTCTTTGTAGAGTTGCAAAGGGTGAAAAAAACCGGTTTTATTCCCGGAAATAAACCGGGTTTTTTGAGAAGGAAATTTTGAAAATTTCCGCGAACTTTCAGAAAATTTTGAGCTTGAAAATTCTTTAATTTATTATTTTCAATTATTTTTGATGATTTCAATTTTTGCCAATGTTAACAAAACTAATTACATATAACAAACAACAACAAAAAAATTGCACGTTTACATGAAAACTAACGAAATACAGGCTTGCTGCAGAAATATTAAGGAACAGAAATTAAAATATCATAAGTAATTTGGTTTTTTAATCGTCTATAAGTAAAAAGTGAAAGATGCAGATGAGAAATTCATTTTCCCTGGCATGAATAGAAACTTCACCTCTCTTCTTCGAATCAACGAATGTAAACAAAAAAGAAAATTAACACGATTAAATGAAATCAATGCAAAAATAGAAAGTAACTCGTTTGAAAATTAATGTAAAGTATGCCTGAATAAGATATATGCGAACCAACAGAAACTTAAAAAAAGTATTTTTTTAAAGAAACATTCCTATCCTCACCTATTTACAGCCACCATTATTGTAAAACTAATAAATTATAATAATTTATAAAGACTTAGACTGTAAAATCATAAGTTTTGTGAATTCTTAATTGTAAAATCTATCTTTTTGGAACATTCTTCCCTGAAATTTCTTTAAAATAAAAATTTCAAATTGAAAAATAACTGGTTTTGTTTATCTTCAAAACTCCTTCAAAATTTCCAATATATCTCAAAATTCCGGGTTTGTTCCTCAAAATTCCGGGTTTGTTCCCCAAAATTCCGGGTTTATTCCCCAAAATTTCCGTGTTTATTCCCCAAAATTTCCGGGTTTATTCCCGTGCCTCAAAATCTGAGGGTTTTTTGCAACTCTAATTTTTTGGCACTTTCAGCGTGAGCGTATTCCATTTTTAGTCTCCTCATTTAATCTACTATAACTTGTTTGGTGGGATGGAAGCGGGGTTAAAAATTATCCACATTTATTTAGAGTTCTGCTCGTGCGGATTCTGATTTCTTGAGGAAACGCCACCGAAGCACACACAAAACATTAAAATGTGAATTATATAAAGCTGCAAGAGACGAGCGTCTGGGGAGAGAACGACTTCTAATAGTAGCACTTAGAAAAAATTCGGCTCCCGTTTCAACCGGGAAGAAAGGGAGAAAACAGTCTGCGTTCTTCTTTTAACCTTGTGTAACTTTCCCTTTTCGTTTGCATTTATTTTTGGGTTATCGGAACATTAAAATTATCAATAAAAAATGTCGAATGTTAAATTTTATAATTTGATTTTTAGAAAAAAATGATTTTTTTCAAAAATAAATAACATAATTTTAAAAGGAAATAAATAAAAAAGAAGAATGTCTGTTATTTATATAAAAACCTTTTATATATAAATCTGTAAAAATTATTTTTATAATTAAAGCTTCATATTTTAATATTATAATATTTTATTATATATATATATATATTAACATATTTTAAAAAGATAAGTAGATTTGTCAATTCTGCAATATATTTATATATAATATAGTTATTTGGCAATTAATATTATATGATCCATAACAGAAAAAGACCTAAGTTAGGTATGATTTTAAATGCTCTGCATATCTTTTAAATTTAATCTTCAAACCCTTAAAATTCTCTTTTAATTAATAGTTTTTCTGTAAATTTTTAAAGTTCCCTTAATGCTCCGCTCAACAAACTAAAAAGATTCCAATAGCAACTTCTCCCAGCCAGTTAAATTCCTTCCTTCTTAACTAAGCTCCTCCTCTTTTCCCTGCACCATTAAATAGACCAGCTTTCCAAGCGGATCGCCATTATTCCCCCAGACTCAGCTGTGGACGGTGCTCCCAATCCGTGGTGAATCGATGTCTCAAAGGGCCTTTTTCAAAGCCAAATGTCTGCGAACATCTGTGCAGCCATGGTAGCCTGGACCCGCGATGAAGCGTGGGCTAGGCGCGGGACTTACTATCCATTGAGTATTTTAATTATCTTATGTTTTTTAAATTTTTAACTGTTAGTAAATTTTTTAATTTATTTCCTTTTACTTTTCATTTTGAGCTCAGGAATTACTTGTTTGTCCCCCCCCCCCCCCCCATTTTTAAGCATTTTTTCCCAGTACTGCCATGATTCAGTTCCTGTTAGGCTTCCATTGTGTTACTGTCGGGGATGTGGGGCAGTGGCCCCAGGCTCCCCGAGAAACCGTCAGAAGTAGTAGTAATATTATATGTAACTATATTCAAAAATCTGTGTCCACAAAATACTGATTTTTTTTCTTTTTCACCTCCGAAAATTCATTTTTTATTAAGTTTTATATATTAATGATTCACCTTTCTGTGTGTTTACCTATTTTTTTTTTTCAATAAGACCAATTGTCGCAAATGTTTAATATTTTGTTAAGATTAGCACACACCTCATCGTATCCTTTTTTTTTTTTTTTTGCAAGCTTATGTCAAAATTTCCAGTTTGGGGAATTCGATTTGAATATTTTACAATGACTTTTTTAATTTATTATTAAATGATTTTATAAAGGAGGTATGAGATAATATATTTTTTAACCGTTAGGTTTAGCAGATTAAGTAGGAATGGGGAGGCGGAGGGGATTGGTTTAAATTTTTTAACTTACATAAGCACGAAAATATCAATTTTCCCACTTAATTTACTGCATCTATTTGACATTAAATGAAATTTCCCTTCCAGAGTTGCAATCTTTATAAGTTCTTTTTTCTTTTCTTATATATATATATTTCAGTGTGATTAAAATGCTAAAACTTCGACATGCTTTTCAATTAACTCGATTTTTAAATGGACAAATGGTTCATAAAATTAAAGACAGGATTTTCCTTGATATAAATTGACTGTTGATGAGTATTTGCTTAGTATATTTTTTAAATAAAAATATTAAGCAAAGAGTCATTTGTACATTATTTTTACAAACATGTCATGACATTTCATTTATTTTTTTAACCCTTTATGTCCCAAATTATGAACTGATGAAAATTTCATCTTCTAAAACATTTTTTGTGAATTTTTGAAACTACATTAGAAGATTTACACAATCATTTAATAAATTTTAGAAGGATTTTGCCATTTAAAATCAATTAATTAAATTTGTATTTATAGGAATTTTGTGCAATATTTATAACTTCATTCACATCTTTTATTTTAAATATTTTTTTTAGTATTTTATAGAATTAGGAAATGTACAAGTATAATGCTCTTATAAGAGAAATATAGGAATAATTCCGAACTGAAACTTTCCCCCACAATCTTTCAACGTCAAAAAAGCTGAAGAGATGCAAATGAAAAAAAAAATCATCCTTTTAAAAATAGTTTTGTTTTGTTCTACCAATAATGCTTTTGGAATAAGATAACGTAAAGTACTTATAACTCATTCTAAAATGTACTACTACTAATTGATGTATATTTTATATCAAGTTATTTTAATGGCACGTTAAAGTAGCGTCGGGGCATAAAGGGTTAAATAATTAATTAATCGGATATCTGGTCCTTACAGCTATAGAGCACACACAGAATTAAAAATATGAAAGAGAATGTTGTAAGAAATTAAAAAAAAGTGTTGTTTTAAAATCTTCTTAATAATTTTTAAATTAACTTTTCAAATCTTATTACAATAATTAAACTTTTCCTTTATTAAGTCATTTTTCTCCATAAAACCATTTAATAATGTGTCAGTAAAATATTATAAAATATCTTTTAAAAAAAGTACAAAAGTTATAAAAATCCTTTAACTATAAAATTTTACATAAGCTTACCACCCCCCACCCCCCCTCACACACAAAAGAAAAATAATATCATAGGATACGATGAGTATTTTCGAATGAATATATTATCTATAAAAATACTGCAGAATTCACAAAACAACTTATTTTTTAAGTCTGTTACAAAAATATATTAAAATATAATAATAATAAAATATGAAGCTATAAAAATATTTTTTTCAGATTCATCTAACAAAAGATTTTCAGATAAATAACAGCATTACTATAATTCTATTATTATTATTTCCTTTTGAAAACATTTCATATTTGCAAATTCGATGCTAGGTTTTTTTTTTTTTTTTTTCTATTCAAATTATAAGATTCAGCATTCTTCGCTGTTTATAATTTTAACAATTTCCATAATCGAGTAACAAATGCAAGCGAAAAGGGAAAGCTGAACGCAGACTTTTTTCTCCCCACAGATTATAATCTTATTCAGATGAGAAACTCCCATTGGCTGCAATGGAAATTTCTTCTAACATGGGATTCGCATAGAAACTAGCGCCGTCTAGAGGGGGGCGGTAGAACATCTTGCATGGTTGCCATATGACTGCAGTATTTGGCAGTTTATCGCTTTTTTGGCGACTTTTAAAGAAGGGAATGGGGAAAAAAAAGGGAAGGGGTGGTGAGGGAATGTTTGTAAACATTAGTATTTACCGCAGCTGACGACTTTATCGGCAGTCGGCAACAGCGTTTTTGACTGTTCGAATCAATGTTTTAAAAAACAAAAATCTCTCAGCGATGATTTTTCTTGAAATTTTTAATGATTAAATAATTTTTAAATAAAAAATAGATACTTTTTCCCCTTCATAAAACTATTCACTTAATATGAAATATCGGTAAATTGTTAAATTACGTAAAATATTTTCTTTTACCCTTGAGAGAGGGTGAGGAAAAATATCCTTGTGTAATTTATTTCATTAATATATATATTCTATTCTTTAAAATGTTCATTTCTAACTATTATTAAAATTCTACAGTTTCATAGGATTTTTTTTCTTTTTCTTTTTTTAATTCTCAATAAATATTTATGGAGAGTTGTCTCACTCTTTTAAAAGTTAATTGTTAATTAAGAAAAATTTCTTAAATTTAAAAAACAAAAGGTACAAATTTTGTAAGAGGAAAAATCAAGATTTTTTTAATTTTAAATTAACATTGCAGATCAATTCTAGTTTTAATTAATGTTGTATTTTTTATTGTCCCTATTACCTTATTTTGAAATTTCTCATCTTGATTTTCATTCTGAAAAACAAAATAAACTTTTTTATCCTTTAGTGTGGAATAAGAATTATGGCTGTCAGTTTATTTTTAACGCATAAATCTCCAAATAGTAATCTTTACCCTATTTCATCACAGAAATTCTACAATTAAATAACGCAATTATTATTTTGCCGTTATGAAATGTCTCTCATTCTTTTTATATACCTTTTTTGACCACAAAATTTTAATTTCATAAAAAAATGTTTATTTAATGTGAATTATCAGTAAATTTATATGCTATTAGAAAGAAAATATTAAAATTATATAATTTTTTCAATTAAAATCTTCAATTTGAAATGGAAGATTTTTTTTTCGTCTTTTACTCTTGGGGAAGGGGGGGGGGGGAGGGTCATCCATTGTATAACTTCATTATATATTTTCAATTCTTTAATATCTTTAATTTTAAAACCATTATTAAATTCATAAATCTTTGTGCAGACTTCCAAATATTCATTTTTTTTTTGCTCGTGTTCTTAAAATTTGGCAAAAAAAAAAAAGTTGTATGATTTCGTTCATGTATGATACCATTTCAATTTTTGAAAAAATTCGCTTCTATAACCATTATTAAAATTATAAAGCTACATATATATATATATATATTATAAATCTTTATGATAACCATTATTAAAATTATAATATATATATGTATTTATAAATCTTTATGAAGACTTTAGAATATTTATATTTTTTTACTTATATTTCTCAAAATTTGATGATAGTTTACTATCCACAGAAATTTGTTTAAAAGTTTGTCTCACTTTTTAAACAACTAATTTAAAAAACAGGTTTTCTTAAATAACAAAAAGATATTTTATGAAGAAAACAAGTTAATAATGTATTATAAATTATTGCTGCAGATAAATCCCTTTATCTCATTTAGGAATATCACATCTTTATTTTATGTCTGAAAAACAAAACCCTATTTTTTATCCCTCAAGGAAAAGAATCCGTCAACTTTATGCTAACACAATATCTGAATAATAATCAACTTCATCACAAAAATTCTGAAATTAAATGGCAATCATTATTCTGCCTTTAAAAATATTTCTCATTCTTCTTATCTACTCTATTACACCACAAAATTTTCTTTTCACAAAAGATGTTTCTTGTGAATTATCAACATTTGTATGAAATTAAAAAAAAATCTAATAAACAAAAAAGATAAGTAATTTTCAAAATCACAAAATTGCAAATAGAAGGCTTTTTTTTTTTTTTTTTTTTTTTATACTCTTGGGAGAGAAAAAAAAAAGCATGCATTATACAATTTCGTTATATATTTTCAATTTCTTTTAAATATTCACTTCTCTAACCATTATTAATAGTTTTCCCCCCCACCCCCCGTTGATGTTGCCTTTTATTAATATATCTTTCTGGAGACTTGCCAATATTCATATTTGTGTTTCTTAAAATTTCCTAAAAATCATGTATATATATTTTCAGATCTTTCAAATTTTTACTCTTAAGTATAACCACTATTAAAAATGCAAAGTTACATAAGTTTACTTTATTATTATGTTATTAAATATTTATGCAGACTTTCAAATTACTCATATTTCTTAAAATTTATAGGTACTTACCTATCTAAAGTAATTCATTTAAAAGTTTGTCTCACTTTTTATACAGCTTATTAAAAAAAAAAAAAAATCATAAATGACAAAAAGGCAACTAATCATTTTATGAAAAAAAAATTACAAATTATTGTTGCAAATATCAATCCTGTTACCTTATTTAGAAATTTTTCATCCTGATTTTCTTTCTGAAAAACAAAATCATATTTTTTATCTCTCAGTAGTGAATAAGTATTATGGATGCCTAGTTTTCTGTTAAAACCATTTACAAATAAAATAGTAATCTTGGCTTTATTTAATCGAAAAGATTATTATTTGTAAATAATGGTAACAAAAAGAACTTAAAAATTGGCAGCTATGCTTAACTACAGAGAAATAAAAAACAATCATACAAACAATTACAGAGATATACAAGCAAATAAACACTATTTTACGTTTTGCTGCTCAATTTATTGTATAAAAGCATATCTAATTTACATTACAAAAAATTAAATCTTTTCCAAAAATAAAATCCTCAACAAAGAAGCTTAAATTATAAGATTGGTGGAAATCTTTAAATTCAGCTCCCATCTGTGTTAACAACATCCTGAAACTCTGAACATCTAGATCTTTTTGATATTTCATAAAACCTGTAACATAAAAAATAATATTTAGAATGCATGTGATAAATAAATAAGAAATTTTGCGATTTATTTGCACTTTTGACTGAAAAAAAAAAAAAAAAAGACATGCAACACCCCTCCCCCCCCCCTCCCCACACACACAGTCAACCAAAGTGACTGTCTCCCTCTTTGCCTCTTTTTGTCTTTAAAGATCCAAAAATTATTGAAATTTTCAATAATTTTTTAAATCTGTTTTTTAGTTTCAGTATAGGGAAGACGGGGTACAATGAAACAAAATTTACTAATTTTTTTTTTCCTATCCAAAATTTTGCATGCACAAAAATATAATTAATGCATATTTTTAATCTTGTATTTTCCCCATGTAAATAAATTTTTATTAGGTTCTAAACAATATCTTTATGCTTGAAAAATAACAAAAAGTAAATGTCTTACAGTGTTTCATTGTACCCCGTATGCCGGGGTACAATGAAACACTCCAAATGATGGAAGCAATTTTCACCCAGTATAGTTTATTTTATTAAAAATGAGATAAATACAAAAACAAAACTTGATTAATAAGGAAATTGATAAAAATATTATAGTCTAAGATGAAAAATAAGAAAATTCTATTAGTTTAAGAAATACCTTTCATTTTATATTAAATTGGCTCAAGTCTGTTTCAAAAATTAGCATTTCTGCTTATGTTTCAGTTGCTCCTGAAGGAATATTGGATGGTAGTTTCAACACAATGAGGTTTTTTTTTTTTTTTTTTTTTTTTTTTTTTTTTTTTTAATGTAAGTTTCTAAATATATATATATATATATATATATATATATATATATATATATTAAGACTGGGTTGGAGTCTTTTTATATCAAGTACTTCACATTTGACTTCATTTAAATGTATGTTTTCTCCAACAGTATATATTTCCATTTATATGGATACTGCTTGTGCTATACAAGTTGTGTGTGGATATCTCATTCTTAGTACCTCGATGACCAGCTGGGCCTGGAAAAAAAATCTGGATCATCATCAGAGTCTGTAGCAGGCAGAGTTTGTTTTCAAAACAATCCCTTCTTAGCTTTTTTTTCTCTTTCTATTTTTTAATTGCTTAACAAGAGCATTTTTTACTGACCTGGTTAGAACAAAACTTTTTTTTTTCTGTTTTCCTACTCTTACTTCTAATATATTATATTTACTACTTTTATTACTATAATAAAACATGTTTCATTGTACCCCGTCTGCAAGTGTTTCATTGTACCCCGCACTGAGGTTACTAAGTAAAAATTTACTTTCAAACTTCTAATATTTATTTTTTTTAGTTTGGTTTTGGAGGTATGAAGACAACAACCCAAAGATAACAATGCATAAAAAAAAATTATTACATATAACAACAAGGAAAAACAAACAAAATTACTTTTAGTAAAGAAAGTTACTTTCAATGGTGTAAAAGCAATAATCTTCTATTGCTACTGTTGTAGAAGTGTGAATGTATCCAAATCACATCAGTAATTGGAACATATAGTTGTATACCAGTATATAAACTGCAACTCTCTATGAGCTGTATGAATTCACTTGGTATATAGTTTGTTTTTTTCTGCTGTTTTTTCTTCTTCTAAGCCTTTGTACCATACCGTTTCTCGAACATCCTGAGCTTAAAATAGTTTGGTACAAACCTTCATTAAAATTAAGCGGGATAAAATATATATCGCCCTCCAAGGGGTTAAGAGGCTACTTCAGTCAAGCGAAAAGACCCATTCGCTAATGCTAATGCTATGGAAGAAATTTATAAAGATATCTCGGTTGCTTTTCAATATTTTTAAATTATTTCTTTTGCATTGGATAGCTGAGATCGGCCTGTACAAAGAGGTTGTTTTTTACTTTTTCGATTTTGTTTACAGATATTTTTTATGGGGACATTTTCATTTTCAGAACCGGTTTCGAAAGTGAAAACATCCTCATGAAAAAAATCTGTAATGAAAATCGAAAAAGTGAAAAACAGCCTGCATACAGATCGATCTCAGCTATCCAATGCAAAAGAAATCATTTAAAAATATTGAAATACAACCGAGATATCTTTATAAATTCCTTCCATAGGATTAACATTAGCGAACGGGTCTTTTCGCCTGACTGAAGTAGCCTCTTAAGCAATAGTGGTGTACCAAGTAATTGTGTGTAAAAAAAGAATCTCTGATTCACATATGAAGCCAGCTTAGAATAACACAGCATGTGTGTTATCTGTGTTTGTGCGACTGTGTTTGTACACACACATAAACTTGCATCTTGAGTCATATTTTTAAACAATAATCGAAAATAAATAATTGTTAAATAATATATTCTTCTTATATATATCTTAATATAACTTCAGTTTGAAATTTAATTTGCAGGTGTCGATCCAGGGAAATTTGGGGCTTATTTAAGACCCTTTCACAAAAATCTATTTAATAAAATAGGCCTCTTCACAAAAATAAATTTAATAAAATGGGCTCCTTCACAAAAATGAACTTAATAAAACAGGCTCCTTCACAAAAATGGGATTTAAAGAATGGTTTTTGTTCATAAATTCTTGGTTCGAATTTGAGTAACTGGATTTCAACTTTCGTTACAAAATGTTATTTTTCACAAAAATATAATAAAGTTCACAAAATGGACCCGAAGAGTAAAAACCTGCATCGACCCCTGATTTGTCATCTTTTGAAGACCATCTTTGTAAATTCAAAGATTTAGTAACGTTATTTAAACATTATATAGTTAAAAAAAAAAAAAAAAAAAAAAAAAAAAAGTACAATGAAAATTTGCACTCTTTTTTTTTCATCATCTAATTTAATTATTTAATTCATTAATAATCTAATTTCATTCAAAAAGTTTGGTACAAACTACAAAGCTTCATTAAAATTAAGCAGGATAAAATATATCACACCGCCCTCTATAGGTGTAAATTAGCGGTCGCCACTCGCCACGTGGCGATTAAAGTTGTAAAAGTGGCGATTAAAAAATTGGCCATCGATCGCCACTAGCCAAGTGACGATTACCGTGGCTGTTATCGATCGCCAACTGAAATACAACTTTTTTCATGAAAATATGTATCTCTACTCTGATTACATCTAATTAGCAAACTGGTTAATTTTTTTTCCTACCGGATGCAAGCAGATTTCAATAATTTAGCTGTATTTTCAATATTTCATTTTTTCGCCAAGTGCTCGCTCTTCAGTTGGATTTTTTTTTTTACAGTTTTATTCTGCAAAATATATTCATCAGCTTTGATTCCACATGCGTTTCAAATAATTTATTCCCTTTCTTTCACCGCCTTTTCCTTTTCTTTCACTTTTAAAATGCAAGTGCATTTTAACCCTTTCGGGTTTGGAGTACTATTAATAGTACATGTCTTTCCATCGAATATTGTTTTGTCTTAACAATTACTTTTGCTACTATCTACATATAGTAATGATAGTATATGGCTATGCCTTTTTTATTATGATTTCATTTATGTTTGGACATTTAGTAATAACAATAAAAGTTTGTTTAATTCTCTTTGCACCATTGACGATTTCTTTATTTTATAAATATATATCACTCTTTAAATTTAAAATAGTATAGGTTACTTTTCTGAACAAATCATGTGTGATAAAACAAAAAACATTAGAAAGTTGTAATATCTGTTAATCTCTGTTATAATGAATATTTTCCAAACGTCTTCAAAAACTCTTCCTTTCTATTATCATATAAATATGAATTGAATAGTACATAAAATAAGTACATTCGTTAGAATTCGGACAATGAGATAATCTTTAAACTTCAGTAAATCTATTCGGATAACTACGATTAGCATTATTAAAATAAAAGTAATTTTATTCTCAAAACTGAAAAAAAAAAAAAAAAAAATCCAACATGAAAAGGTTAAGGACATTGCAATATCTTCAATATGTTAGATCAGTTAGATTATTTTTCTTCAAGAAGTATTGTTTAATCCTGCGAAATACAGTCACCAGCTTAGACTTCAACTGTATGTAATGTGTGTAGCATGTTAATAACACATTTATTAAATAAAATCAAAATAATGTTTTATTTGATTTTCTTTTTTTAATTGAATATACCTAGCTGTTGGAATTAGTTATTTTTTATCTAAAGAAAGTAAAATGAATTTGATTGATAATGGTGTTTATGAACATATACAAATTATCCAAAAATTAATTCTAAAAAAATTAATATAACAGATTTTGTGGTTTTAAAGTAATTTTCTTGAATTTCGACTGCTTCCCTATTCTTACTGTGAATAGTTGGCTGGTTACGATACAACGATATACAACGATTATAGTTTATCTAGATGTCAAGAAAGTTTGAAACATTATAGTGGCCACTAACTTTAAAAAGTGGCCACTAATGAAACTGAGTCTACCGGCCACTGGCTACTAACTCAATTTCCCAGTTTTCACCTATACCGCCCTCCAAGGGATTTAAGCAATAGTGGTGTACTAAGCAGTATTTTGGCAAAGTGCCTATACCTAAGGAAGACCTAAGTTGTCAATGGTGATTATACTAGAGAGGAGTGTAAGTCCGCGACAATAAATAGTTCTGTACTGAATATGAAAGAAATGGCATATTAAATCTCTTTTTTTTCTTCATTTTCACAGGAAAAATGATTGACTCATTAAACGAAATCGATTGAGCTTAGCATATATTCAATTTTATGATAAATATCTAATAATAATCAAGGAAATGTATTTATTCGCAAGGAAGTTTTTTGGCGAGTACTTGGCGCGGTGCTCGCAAATAACTAGCAACCTTAGACCCCCAACAGAGCTGTGCGGGGTGATGGTCAATAGATATTGCCTCTTTTTATTATCAGAGATTGTAGATTTTTGATGTCCAATCAAAAGTTTCTTTTTTTAAGCTATTACATATAGAGAAAAATTTTCGGTGGATTCGAATTTTTCGGAAAATTTCACCCCAAGTACATACCCAACATATGGATGAAACATTTAAAATAACAAAGAAAATTTTCTTTTGCAAATTAAAACGAATAAAAGAAACTCTTTATTCGTTTTTTTATCTATCTCTTTATTTATCTAAGGCTGTTCTCAAAAATATTATCTTTCCCTGCTCAAGAACCGGAAACTTTATATTTTAAGGCTCTTTTTTAAATGTAAAAACAGGATACTTGCAGGCATGATATTTGAAGGGATTTGAAATCGAACAGTTTTTCTTAGTTTCTGGTAAATTAATTACAAGCAATTGTTGTCTAAGAATGGATTTTTATTTATTTATCTAATTTACTGGACAATCGCGTTGGATAGAAAATTTTGGTGGATTAGACAATTTCACCTCAAATAAATATGAAGCATATGGAAAGAATATGTAAAATAACAAGAATTTTCCTTTTGTGTGAATTAAAACAAACCTTTTTTTTTTTTTTAATGCGGCTTTTCTTAAGTACATTCACGATATAATTTCCATCCCTCCGCATACAGAAGTTTAAACTATTCTTATTTTACTTAGAAAGAATTGATCAGACGTTAAATTAATTTGTTTTTTAAACAATGATATAAATTCAATATTTTAACAGTATTTTAGACACAAAAACAAGAAAAAATTCACCAGTTATTCATAATGCATACTATATTTTTATACATAAATGTAAGTTAATTTGATTCGATAAGTTAAATTATAATTTAATTTGACATAAATCAATTAACTGGAAACGAAATTGCAAAATATCTAAATATATTGGATTAGTTTAAAACAACTTCTTCAATGCTACTAAAAATGTGCATTTGTTTGTAAACATTGTGAGAAAAAAAATTGTGAGTAAAGTGTTGTACGAACATTGTGAGAGGGTGTGTATGTGTGTTTCCTTCTATTTTAATAGATAAATTTGAAAAAAGGGATATTATAATAGTTTTTAGGATGAAATTTATATTGAATATGAAATTGGAATAAAATTTGTAAGGATATAATTAGATTATTTTCAAATTTTTCTTTTGTTTTAAACATAAAAATTGAATGCTAAATAATAAGAATTTTATCTTTATTTAAAATGTTAACATATATATCAATAACATTTTTATTCGGCTTCATAATAAAACACTGCACAGCTTTTGAATTTTAGCATTCATTACTATGAGTTTATTACACCGGTAGATTTATTTATTGTTATTATTGTAATGAAAGCTTTCAAATCTAGGACTAAATAATAATTAATTTAGAAAAGAAAAGCTAAAAATATTAATTCTTGTTTTCTTTTATGATTTTCGGAAGATTTCTATTACAAACAAATCGGCGAAGACCATTTATTTTTATTATAAAAATAAGGGGGAAAACAATTTTTATTTTATACACGTTTCATGTGATTTACAATAAATTCTATATTGAATGTATTAAAAAAAACTGTTTAATTTAATATGATATAGCTTCTTGCTAGCTAATTTTATATGATATGATTTTTGTTCGCGCACTTTTAAAATAAAATTTCATGTCTTTTTTTTTTTCTGGTTGGGTGGGAGGGTGTCTGAACTAAAACACAATTTTTCTCTTATAAATTAGTTCTTTCTGAATATTTTTGTACATTAAATCATCGTTAATTTTATATCTTCGCGAAATAATGCTGAAAATAGCATTATAAATGACTAAAACTTCAAAAATTGCAGGATAAAAAAAATTTCTATATTGGAAAAAAATAGGATTCCAGGGATCGATGCAGGTTTTTATTCTTGGGGCCCATTTTGTGAAAAGTAAAAGTTATTTTTGTGAATTTTATAATATTTTTGTGAAAAATACCATTTTGTAATGAAAGTTGAAATCCAGTTACTCAAATTCGAACCAAGAATTTATTAACAAAAACGTCTTTAAATCCCCTTGCTACAGTTTTTGCTTTTCATGACCTGGTTTTATTTACAAATTACATATTTTAAAACAGTTTTTATGAAAAAGATTGTTACGAAAGGGGCCTGGCCAATTTCATTAAAAGGAATTTTGTGAAGGGGCCTGTTTTATTAAATTCATTTTTGTGAAGAGGCCTGTTTTATTAAGTTCATTTTTGTGAAGAGGCCCAGTTTATTAAATTTATTTTTGTGAAGGGGCCCATATTATTAAATTTATTTGTGTGAAGGGGCCCATTTTATTGAATAGATTTTTGGGAAAGGGCCCTAAATTGGCCCCAAATTTTGCCTGGATCGACCCCTAGATTCAATTTGCGAATGTTGAGAAATCGTCGCGCAAACCCCCCAAAAAACCCCACAAAAATTGCTGTACGCGAATTCCAAATAAACTTCATTGAAAAAAGGATAAAATTTATTGTATTGGACTAAAAGTTAATAATTGGATGTATTTTTAATAATGTAGAAAATCGCCGCGAAAAACAAAAACAAAAAAGAAACATTAAATCGCATAAGAATCGCTAAAAATTCAGAAATCACAGATGACAAAATTTAGTACATTAGGCTAAAACAATGGAACCGAAATTCTTTTAGGAATACGGAACAATATGCGTGGAACATGAAAAAACAAAAGAATTGGTAACATGAACTCGCTCAAATTTATTCCCCCAAACAACGATAAACAGCCAAATCCGGCGATCCTACAATGCCAAAGTTAGTAAAAAGGCTGGCGTAGCATAGTACCCATTGACTAGTTAAACGTGCCCCAACTATAGTAATTGTGTTTTAAAAAAAGAATCGCTGATTCGTATATGAAGCCAACTTAGAGTAACACAGCCCTATGAGTGTGTGTTTGTACACGCACATAAACTTGCATATTGAGTCATATTTTAAAATAATAATCACAAATAAATAATTGTTAAACATTATATATATTTTTTAAACTAACTTCAGTTCGAAATTTAATTTGCAGGGGTCGATCCAGGGAAAATTTGGGGCCTATTTAGGACACTTTCACAAAAATCTATTTAATAAAATAGACCTCCTCATAAAAATAAATTTAATAAAATGGGCCTCTTCACAAAAAGGAACTTAATAAAACAGGCCCCCTACGTAACATTCTTTTTCATAAAAACTGTTTTAAAATGTGTAATTTGTAAATAAAACCAGGTCACGAAAAACAAAAACTTTAGCAAAGAGATTTAAAGAATGTTTTTGTTCATAAATTCTTAGTTCGAATTTGAGTAACCTGATTTCAACTTTCATTACAAAATGTTATTTTTCACAAAAATATAATAAAATTCTCAAAAATAACTTCTACTCTTCACAAAATGGACCCCCAAAATAAAAACCTGCATCGAAAAAAGTATTGCAACTCCCATTTCATTTACAAATGATTAAAGGATATCTAAATATACTTTTTTTTCCCTTTAATAAATAAAGCTTGTATTAAAGAGCAATGTTTGGCACATTTAGCGCATCGCAACAAAATTTGTTGTAAAAGAAGTATTAGTGAAGTTTTCAGATTCACCCAGGTTATATGTGAAATTTTATTTTGGATATTATTTCGATACACTGTTTCCATTTTTAAGTACAGGTTTTTTAAATTAATCAAATTATTAGCAAATGACAAAAGTTGACTAGCAGAAGAAAGAAAATTTTATTTAATGTAACACTCATTTCATTTAGGAATGATTAAGGATCTCTAAATATGGTTTTTTTTTCTTTAATAACATCAATATAAACAAAGTCTAATATAGAGCAATGTTCGGCACATTTAGCGCATAGCAACAAAATTTATTGTAAAAGAAGTATAAGTGAAGTTTTATTTTGAATATTATGTCTTTTAAGTACAGGTTTTTTAAATATTTAAATTAATCAAATGATTAGCATACAACAAAAATTGACTAGTACAAAACAGAAAATTTTATTTAATATAACTCATTTCTTTTACGAATGTTTAAGGATATCTAAATATGCTTTTTTTTTTCTTTAATAATTTCAATATAAACAAAGTTTGTAATATAGAGCAATGTTTGGCACATTTAGTGTATAGCAACAAAATCTGTTGTAAAAGAAGTTAAGTTTTATTTAAGAAGTATAAGTGAAGTTTCAAGATTCATCCAGGTTATAGGTAAAATCTTATTTTGAATATTATGTCTGTACAGTGTTTCCATTTTTTTAAGTACAGGTTTTTTAAATTAATCAAATTATTAGCAAACGACAAAAGTTGACTTGTAGAAAAATGAAATATTTAAGGCTGTTCTCAAATCCAAAAGAACAACTTTATGACATAAGTTTTAATTCATTTTTGTTTGGAAATGCATGATATGCACACATACATTAAAAAATGGAAACAGTGTATAGACATAATATTCAAAATCAAATTTCACTTATAACCTGGATACACTTATACTTCTTTTACAACAAATTTTGTTGCTATGCACTAAATGTGCCAAACGCTGCTCTATATTACAAACTTTGCTTTAAAAAAAACATATTTGGAGATCCTTAATCATTCGTAAATGAAATGAGAGTTACATTAAATAGAAATTTCATTTTTCTGCTAGTCAATTTTTGTCGTTAGCTAATAATTTGATTTATTTAAAAAACCTGTACTTAAAACATGGAAACAGCGTACAGACATAACATTCAAAATAAAATTTTACATATAACCTGGATAAATGTTAAAACTTCACTTATACTCCTTTTACAACAAATTTTGTTGCTATGCACTAAATGTGCCAAACGTTGCTCTATATTACAAACTTTGCTTTTAAAAAAAGCATATTTGGAGATCCTTAATCATTCGTAAATGAGTTACATTTTAAATAAAAATTTCATTTATCTGTTAGTCATTTTTGTCGTTTGCTAATAATTTGATTGATTTAAAAAACCCATATTTTTAAAAAATGGAAACAGTGTATAGACATAACATTCAAAATCAGATTTCACTTATAACCTGGATGAATGTCAATACACTTCACTTTAATGAGAAATTTTGTTGTTATGTACTAAAAGTACCTAAAATTGCTTTACACTGCAAACTTTGTTTAGTATATTGAAGTTATTAAGGACAAAAAAAAAAAAAAAGCATACTTAGAGATCTTAAATCATTCATAAATAAAATAAGAGTGTTACATTAAATAAAAAATTCAATTTTTTGCAAGTCAACTTTGTCGTTTGCTAATAATTTGTATCAGTATTGAATTTAGGGGGTTGGCCGGGGTGGACATACTCCCCCCTCCAGAGCAGTGAGATGTCCCCCCCCCCCCCGAAAGATTTGAGATTGTGTTTTCAATGGTCAAAAAGTGCAATTTCACCCCCGGAACTCTATAATGTCTCCCCCCGGAGCTACAAAAATCCCTCCCGGAGAAAAGAGTCTGAATTTAACACTGATTTATATAATTTAAAAACATGAACGGAACAAAAATACAACAATTACTAGCACAAAAAAATCTATAAACACTCAAATTAAAAGCGAAATAACACAATAAATAATTGAAAAACTTACATTTGAAGGGAACAAAAGATAAACTTTTGACACGTAACTTGACTTTAAAAACATGAGCTTCTTTTCAAAATACGAACTGAAAAAAAAATACAACAATTGCTAGTACAAAAAAAATCTATAAACATTCTAATTAAAAGTGAAATAATACAATAAATAATTGAAAAAACTTACATTTGTAGGGATTTGATAGCATGAAAACACGTGCATGTCTTCCGTTGCGAATAGCTAGATTTCCTGCCTTGATGACGCCTCGCACTCGCCAAATCGTCCCAGGGCGGAGTGTGTTTTACCGACCCCCAATAGACGGCGCTGCAATCTACAGCTCCGAGTTATTCGTCTGGGACCTATTAATTGTCTGTGTTTCTCCCTTTCTTGCCTGTTGAAACGAGAGCCGAATTTTTTCTAAGTTCTACTGTTAGCAGTCGTTCTCTCCCCAGACGCTCGTTACAAGGAAGGGGGGAGCCGCGGGCGGAGTTTGACGTTTTCATTATTTCTCATCTTTATAATAAAAATAAAATTAATTATTTAAAGTGGTGTGGGTAGAATAAAATTAAAAAAAAAGAAGCAGCATTCAGATCATAGGGTATTCAGTATAACTAAATTAAAATAAAATATTTGAAAATAAATTAGTATTAATATTACTAATATTATCTTCATCAAAATGTATCGCTACAATTTCGATGTTTTACAAATAACGAAAAACTAAATTCTTAAGGCAGTGAGCATATATCGTATTTTTTATGTTTTTTAACCCCTTCAGGAGCAAAGTGTTTGTCTTGCTAAAGAATTTAAATTATTGAGTGGCACTAGAATTTTAAATATTTTTTTTACAAACATAAATATTTTTTTTTTGTGTGTGTGTGTGTGTACATTATAAAAGCAAAATTTTATTCACAAAATATGGTACGATTGTAGCAATTGGGGATTAAATTTAAGTGATATAAATAATTCACCATTGTCCTTCAAAGAGTTAAAATTCACATTTTTATTAATTTTGTTTTTGTTCTTCTTCCAATTTTGCAAGAGGATCATATTACATATAATCAAAAACTAACTATCATTATTTTACCAGAGAGGATGGGAAAAAAAGGAACATGTTTGTATTGGTTGAAAGGCATGCGCCTCTTTTGGATACATCTAAATCCCACCACGAGAAGAATTCTGCAGTTTATGTGTTATATTATTTCGCAAGGCAATGTATAAAAAATTAATATTTATACAATTAGTGTACTATATTAAAGTCATCAAAATGCTACCCCAACGCGCTTTCTCAAAAATGACAGATGTCGTCGGTGGATATTTTTTTAGATTTTGCACGTTCCCTTGAGTTTGAGCACCTTTATTTTCATATAAAATTTTTTATTTTACTTTTCTGTGATCAAATACGGTGAGGAATAATACTATTCGAAAATAATGGTACTGAGATTCAACGAACCATACAAATGCTGCAAAATAGCCAGCTTTGACAGCAGTCTTTGAGTTAGAGCATTGGCTTATTATTCCTGAAGATGTGACTATGCATATTAAATAGTCATGCTTATAAATACTTCGGAAAGAAACAGTACCATTATTGTATACATTCATTTCCAATATAAACGCGGACACAGAACATCATTTGATAAGTATAACATAACATGAAAGAGTTACTGCCCATCAGTGGGGCTTACTGTTAAAACTAGTCGGAAGTGGCAATCTCAAAACTTTCTTCTATCTCATACATGTTAATATTTCCTGAAAAATAAAGCATATCAATGCCACCGGTTAGGTGATTTACACCAAAATCTGATCAGCAACAACTTATGTCAAGTTGTAGCTGAATCTGAAGTTTGATGAAAATCCGTGCATTAGTTTTTGAGGTAGAACTATTACGGAAATCGTAAAAAAATCTACATAGCAGCGTCACCTCTTAGTCGATTTACTCCAAAAACTAATCAGGACCAATTTATATGAGGGACAAACTAAATCTGAAGTTTGAGGAAAATTCATGCATTATTCCTTGAGATACAGTTATTGCGAAAATCGTGATAAATGTAGCCTAGTAACGCTACCTGTTGGGCGATTAACACTAAAAACTAAACAGCACGAATTTATATCAGGGACTAACCTAATCTGAGGTGTGGTGAAAATTCGGGCATTAGTTCTTGAGACAAAGCTATTGCGATAATCATGATAATGCCACATAGCAGCGCCACCTGTTGGGAGATTTACCTAAAAAGTAATCAGCGCCAAATTATATCAAGGACCAACGGAATCTGAAGTTTTATCAAAATCTGTGCATTAGTTCTTGAGGTAGAGCTATTGCGGAAATCGTGAAAAATGCAGCATAGCAGCGCCGCCTGTTGAAGGATTTACACCAAAAGTAATCAGCACCAGTTCATATCAGGGACTAACTGAATGTAAAGTTTTATTAAATTCCGTTCATTAGTTCTTGAGATAGAGCGCGCACAAAATGTGTGTCATACACACAGAGACAGACAAACAGACAGATTCACAGACAGACATTTTGTAAAAACATCTTTTTATGGTTCTCTGACCTGTAAAATGTGTAAATCCGCCGAAAACCTCAATTTGAAAATTTTGATTAATCCAGTACTTTCTCCTTGTAAAGAAAGAAAAAAAGTAAAAGTTAATTAATTAAATTAAAAATAAAACGAAAATTTGTTTTATGGAATAGGTTAGGAATAATTGTGTTCTGAATATGTGAATGCTCCGATAATCCAAAAGTCTAGTAAATCACAAAATCCAAGTTAGGTTGAGAGAGCAGTTAGAGATTAAACAGTGCATTAAATAAAATATAATATAATCACCACACTGGATTATTAGCAATTAATAGCCAAAGTATTACATTTATACTCTCTGTTGGTACAGAACCAAAATTATGTTTCTCTGATACAGAGCCACGAATCCATGATACTACAAATATATACTCTGTAGTTACAAAGCCAAAATTGCCTCTTTTCTGTCTGGTTACAGAGTCAGGACTGACAACTTTCAAGAAAATGCATATTATCTCTCTATTCTAAAAAAAAGTAACTACCGCTGTCACCGCCGCCGCCGGTTTTGAATTTTTTGTGACCGGAAGTCTTTCTTCGTTAATATTAAGAAAAACATTGCATACAAAAATATGAAAATCGATGGAATTATAGAGAAATGTTTGATAAACACGCTGATGCAGACAGTTTTCAAATCGAAGAAATATTTTAAGAGATATTTAATGCTAAAGTTGGACAAAATCGTTCCATTAAAAAAGTTTTATAGGAGCAAAAACTGTACATTGGAATTTAATCATTTTTAGATCATTTTATGCATCAAAATTTCCCGGTGTGCAGACTGCACTCAGTTTATTAATTTGACTAATTTTTTTGAGGTTTTATTTCTATTTTAAATTCAAATTTTCAGCATTTCGAGAGATATTTTTTATTTATTTTAGAAAATGGTACTAATTTAACCTGTTGCCAACTGTATAAAAAGCGTAAACAATAATGTTTGCTTCAAATTAAAAATTTATTTTACACGTGACTATTATAAACAAGAAAATATAAAAAGCAGGAACTCATTGAAAATTATCATAAAAACCATATTACACATGAATTTTAAAAGTGAAAGAATGTTGTAAAATAATAAATTCATTTACATGCATTAGAAGTCTTAAACAGGAGAAATTACGTCACATTTACGTCACATTACACATTACGTAAAATGAACAAAAAATAATATTGCAAAACTGTTTAAATTTAAAAATTGCGCGAGACATTTATGTAATATTTTAAGATGATATTTTCAACTATTTTTATTAGGATAGCGCAAATAATATTTCATTTCTAACAAAATTATTTTCACGTGAATAGTAAAAGCAGAAGGAAAAGTTTAGTGAAAATTACGTGACATTAAAAACGGTACATTTAAAGTGTCATTAAAAAAAAAACTTTCTTTTCACTTTGCTAAAAAATACCGGAAGGCAAAGACTCTGTTTATTTAATTCATTTTATATTAGCTTATTTTGAAATGTCAACTGATTTTATTTAATCAAAGACGGAAACAGCCATTGTATCATTTAACAGCCACTGATTTGGCTTTAAAATTCCCCAATCAAAGAGAAATGAATAGAAACCCGTTTATAGGGAGATCGCCACTGTTTTTAAACTTATAATTCAATCTTCCGAAATATTTTTTAAGCCGATCAAATTAGCAAGCTTTTAGAGTCTGCGGTGTCTAAACGGGGGTTGACGAGCGTAGCTCGTAGGGGGCAGCGCCCCTTGTAAAAAAAAAAACACATCAAAATAAAAATTACACTAAGCTGGTTGTAAATCATCTGCAATTACTTTAATTTCCAATATCATAAACCACATTAAATTAGCTATAAATTATTTTAAATAGCTATAACATTAATTTAAATGACATCAAGTAATTATAAAACTAATAAATCTATTTAAATGATACCAAAATAAATATAACTCATAAATTTATATCAAGAAATCCCAAAATCATTAAATTACTAATAAATCATCAAGAATTCAAAATTATTATAAAGGCTAATATATCTATATTAAATGACCTTGAAAGCATTATGTTACTCATAAATCTCATTACGAGCCAAGAATTGTAAATAAAGTACATCTTCATAATATAAACAATAAATTGTTATTAGAATTAGGTTATATGCAATAAATTTGCTTTCTTCTTCAAGGGCATTACGCCGAAACATCCTCGGCCTCCATGAACGGAGTTCATCGAACATTAAGCTAATATAAATTACATACTCTTAATAGTTTTCCTCTAACAAATATTAAATACAAAAAAATTAAATATAAAATATTTTACCATAAATATGAAGTATTAAATTAAAATGAAATGCAAATAAATCAATATACTACTTGATAGAACAATGACTTCATTTCTGGAATACAACTAAATATAAAAAAAAGATATTAATATACATGATAGTTTAGAAAATTACAAAAATTAGACATGCAAAAAAATAACAGGAATAGGTTAGAAATTGGTAAATTAATAATTTTTTTTTTTATACGCACGGCTTTGGCAAAACGCTGCATCTGCTTTTATTGAGGAGTTAAAAAGAATTTTTTTGGAATGTTTATGTTTTCTATCGTCTATAGTCTGTAGCTATGAATGTTATTTAGAAGAATTCCGTCTATTTTCCTGAAAAAGCATGATGAGAGTTTAATAGAAGGCTATTTTAGGATAATCTTTTTTAGTGTAAAGTATGATGATCCGAATTCAAGGTAAAATTAATCTGTAATTTTGTAAATGTGTAAATAATTGTCAGTTCAACATCTCTTCGAATGTCCTATTTCTACTATTTTCTAAGTATCTAAATAAATTTTGTTATCAAACAAAGCAAGTAAAATCAATTAAATATTTCGAACCCATCATTATGTTTGATAACATGCAAATACTAGGGTCAGCATTTCAAGCGTTCTCCTGTTTGTTAAGCTTGGCACAAGGTATTTTTTCGTAAAAAAAAATAAATAAAAAAAAAATAAATAAAAAATAAAAAATTAATTTTTTGGTACTTTTAGCATTTTCTATTCTTAGTCCACAATTACTTGTTGTGTTTTATAATACTGTTTACAATTTTGTTTTTACCATTGTAAACATGTTTACCCAATAAACCCTTTTCCAACATAATAAATTCGTTTCTAGTGTGGCAGGAGCGTAATTGAAACGTCGCTTTGTTTATCCCAAAAGCATTGTGCGATTTTGCGTTGACCTTAGATTTAACCCTTTATGTACTGGCGGTACTTATAAGTACCATTAAAAACACTTGTTATAAAATTCACTTAATACATCGGCTAATTGCAATACAGTTTAGAATGAGTTATAGATACAATACTTTATCTCTTTCCAAATTCATTATTGGTCACACAACACAAAAATATTTTTTAAAAAAGATGATTTCTTTTCCCTTTGCATCTTTTCAGCTTTCTTGGCGTTTGGGGGGGGGGGGGGGGTTGGAGGAAAAGAAATTTTTCAATTGGGAAATATTTCTATAGTAAGAACATTATATTTGTACATTTCCTAATTCTACAAAATACTAAGAAAAATATTTAATATAAAAGATTTGAGTGGGGGTTATAAATATTGCACAAAATTCCTAAAAGTTCAAATTTAATTAATCCTTCTAAAATTTATTAAATGATTATATAAATCATGTGTAGTTCAACCAATTCGCGAAAAATGCTTTAGAACATAAAATTTTCATGGATTCATAATCCAGTACATAAAGCGTTAAGCAGCATACAATTAGTGGGATATGAAGGCACCAGGGATAGGAAGGAATTGGATATAAATCTTTATTTATTTAGAGACTGCACGTGCAGGCTCCTATTTGAGAGACAAAAGACTGAAATGATGTAAGCGAGTTAGTAGATGAACACTGGTTTATAATATAAATAACCAGTCTCTATAAACTTTGTGGTGTGAGTTGCTGTATTAAAATTACAGTCAGCTTCGATATGCAGATTCTTTGTAAGAATGCCTTTTTTAATAAAGTTTTCATTATTGCACGATTAGCCTAAAGTAAAATTTTCGCGTTTGCTATTCCTCTACAAAGCGTATACATAGCTGCCAAATTGTACGGATTTTTCTTACCACTAAAATTTAATAGAAAATTTTCACTTTTTTAAACGTTAAAATTCATTGAATTTCGGTGATTCAATTAGCTAAAATTTTGTATTAAATTTTAGTGGTATGAAAAATCCGTACAAGTTGGCAGCTATGCATATACAGTTTAAAGCTCTTTATCATTCTGAAAATCTTTCTGCTTATCGCAGTGATAAAAGATCGGACTTTTAAATAATCGCTGCAAATTTTCAATTTCCTTCCCTACCCTCATAGCCACTAGTAATACTTTAAATCTCCAAAACTATTTAATTTATCGAAAGTTTCCTGGCTTTGGTGTAAAAATAAATAATAAATTTTCTAATCGCCCCACCCTCTCACAGCATACAGCTTAATCTTTAAAATTATTTAAATATATATATTTGTCAATCATTCACAATATTGCAGTTTTTGATGATGGTCGGTAATGTTTAATTAATGGTTATATATATATTCCGCACTATTTTTACTTTCTTCTATCTTTACAAGAAGAAAGTATTGGATTCGTAAAAATTTTCGACTACCGGTTTTCGACGGATTTACACGTTTTAGAGGTCAGGGATTCGAAAAAACATGTTTTTACAAAATATCTGTCTGTGAGTCTGTCTGTCTGTATGTGACACAAATTTCGTAGGCGCTCTATCTCAAGAACTAATGCACGGAGTTTAATAAAAATTTATATTCAAGTAGTCCCTAATATAGATTGGTGCTGATTAGTTTTTGGTGTAAATCGCCCAGCAGGTGGCGCTGCTATGCTACATTTTTCGCGATTTCTGTACTAGCTCTATCTCAAGAACTAATGCGCGGATTTTCATCAAACTTCAGTTTCAGTTAATCCTTAATATGAGTTGATGCTGGTAACGTTTTGGTGCAAATCGCCCTACAGAGGGCGCTGCTATGCTGCATTTTGCAGCATTTACACGATTTTCGTAACAGCTCTATCTCAAGAAATAATGCACGGGTTTTCATCAAACTTCAGATTCAGTTAGTGCTTGACATGAATTGAGATTTTGCATCTTGTGGTGTAAATTGCTCAACAGGTGGCGCTGCTATGCTGCATTTTTTGTGATTTTCACAGAAGCTCTAGCTCCAGAACTAATGCAAGGATTTTCATCAAACTTCAGATTCCGGTATACCTTAATATGAATTAGTGCTGTTCGTGTTTTAGTGCAAATCGCTCAACAGGGGGCGCTGCTATGCTGCATTTTTCAGAATTTCCCCTACAGCTCTATCTCAATAACTAATGCACGAATTTTCATCAAACTTCAAATTCAGGTATACTTTGATATGAATTGGTTCTAAATTGATGTAATTTCTTTTACTATTTAAAGGATTTAATTGACGTGATTTATATAGAAGAAAGTTTTGTGATGGCCACAATATACTCGTTTACTTTGAATTAACAATAAATAGAATATCATCTAAATCCTTTTTTCCCAATAAGGCGATGCCCCCCGCCCACTCCTTATTGCTGCAGAAGTACGCACATTTAAAATTTTAATATACAGTGAAACCTTTCTGTAAGGGCCACCTGCGATTCCATTGAACATTGGCCCCTATGAGGATTGGCCCTTGAATAGGGGTGACCAAATTTTACATTTCTCTTTCTTTTTATCCCGAGGTTTTTAAAATCGGCATATTCTTTCAGTAAGTTCTTTTTGCTTTTAACAATATTATTTATTTGATTTTTGCTGCACTTAAACTGTGAAGCCAATTTTCTTGCAGATGTTCCTTGATTATGACAATTCAGAACTTTGATTTTGTCATTCAAATCCAAAAGTACTCTTTCGCTTCATTTAGATGCCATAGTTTTAAATTTTACATAAGACTGAGCATAAAATTTGTGGCGTAAAAGTTGTGCTACAATATGCATTCACAGTTTTAGTAAATGTGGAATCAGTTTTTTTAGATAACATGTTATCATTTGTGTTCCCACAACAAAGGGTCAAGTTTCCCCTCCAAACCAACACCTACAGGTTGTAAGGTCAAACAAAGCGTTAGGAACACCCGTTTGCCTCACTTGTGGAAAAGTTTGTGATCCTTCATTGTGTTAATAAATCCTTCCCATCTCCCCCTGCCTTCTTTGTTGCAAGTGCAGTTGTTTGCTGAATTCTTATCTTTTTGTCCAGGAAATCAATATGCCTGTTTAGAATTTAAGGCACATGTGAAAATAAAGACCTTCATGAGGGGTTGCTGCAGCCCCTAATAGGAGTAAATTTAACATTATGTCTATGGGGAAAATTTTTGTTCCTAAAAATATTGGCTCTTAATAGAGGTAGCCCTTGAATAGGAGTGGCCTTTAAAAGAAGTTTCACTGTAATTCTTTAAAGGCTTGTTTTTATTTTGATATAGACATAAGTAAATAATCAAATAATAACGTGCTTCAAAAGCAAAGTTGTATGACTATCGATTATAATTAAACTGATTAAAGACCTCTTTTTTAATAGATATGTTTTAGTATCAGAAACACCTAAAAATCATTGCTTGCGAGTGTTACTGTGGAAATATTTAGCACAAATATGTGGACTGTTGATTTTTTCACAAGGTTTAATTTTTGCATTCACTAAGCAATTATTCGGGTACGGGAGTACACAACTCACTCAATGAGTTCCACAAGCTCAACTGAGATAAAAGATGACAATTAACACTTTGAGGTCTAAACCCGAATGTCACTCGGCTTGCCATTTTCGGTAAAGCGACCTAAGCCCGAGAGTCTCTCGGGGCCAGCTTTTAACTCTCTGAGTTATAAAAGTACCGACTATGTAAATTTGCTGTCTTTTCAGGTATTGTCTACGAACCTTTTATTTTGAAAAAAAAAAAAAATAGGTGGCAGAACTAAACAGAAGTAAGTATATAAAAATATCTAGAATCGGAGCTTAATTCGAACTTATTGTGAACCTTGAAGTGTTGCTCTTTGTGCTTTGAAATGCACCACACTAAAGCAAATTTACTAAATAATGTTCATATACAAATAAAACCTATTTTCATATATTTGTACAACATTTGGGTAAGTTTTTATTCAAGATTCTTTTTTTAAAAGTCAGAAAAAGTACCAAAGTCCAGAGTTGATATGTGGTCGATGGTGTTGGTGTTATTTTTGACGGCTGATTATCCGCACGAGAGATATAGGCCCGAGGGGGAGTGCCCTCCGTGGGGGTCTTTCTAAGGGAGCCTAACCCGTATTAACGCATGGAAATCCAAGGTTATTTTATCACTGGCACTTTCACCTCTCTCCACTTTACTTCTTGTTGCAAGTTCATCATTCCCCACTTCGTGTGGCACATTCAACCAGCGACATTTAACTATTCTTTTTTGCACGGGCATTACCCATGTGACGTCAGACGCGGGTAGAGAGAAGAAAAACACCATAAGGCGTGAAGGAATTTTACCTACGAATGGCAACAGCCACGCCTCTGCGGGAAAATACCCTCCGAAAAAGACTGTTTATTGGACGAAGGTCAAACAGTGTTAAAATGTTCTTCACGCTTATTGGTATTTTTCTTTTGGTTACCCGCGGCTGACGCCAGATGGGTAAAGTCCAGAACATTTTAACACTGCTTCCCCTTCGTCCAATAAACAACCTTATTCGGAGGACATATACCCGCAGAGGCGCGGCGGTTGTTAATCGTGGGTAAAGGTTGGCACTTCAATGCGTTCCCCTGGTCCTGTTTGCATCGGTGTAGTTCAGAGGATGAATGCTACAGATATAGAGTATACGCTTATTTGAGAAATAGGGGGCATACGGATTTGCTTTTAAAAAATCCAGAAGCTATATGGCGTATACCCTGTGCTACATCCCAGACTGTTTGTTACGCTTGGCATTTGAGAGGGCTGGTCACTCAGATTCGGAATCCTCCTCCGTAATGTTAAGCCTACGGACTTTTTATGCATTCGTATATTTAAAATATCTTCTCGGAAAATTCATACTTGTAACATCTTTTTTCTGTGTACTGTTCTTAAAGGATGTCTCTTTTTTCTTAGTTTTCAAGATATTTCTAAAATCTATGCTGAATTTGATATTTTATGCGTTAAAAGCGGGCGAACTGCGAGTAAGATTTTAACACTTCCTATAAAATTATGTTTATACTTTAGAAATATTTTGAGGACTAAGAAAAAAAAAGAGACCTCTTTTAAGAAGTGTAGAAGGAAAGAAAAAAGAAAAAAAAGTAGAAATTAAAAATATGAATTTCCCGAAGAGATATTTTAAATGTACGACGAATTCGTCCAATGTCCATAGACTTTGCATTAGTGAGGGGAAATCGGAAGCTGAGTGACTAGCCCCCTTAAGACTTTTTTTTCGTAGAAAAAAAAAGATATTCGATTTTTTGTAGAGTTGCAAAGGGTGAAAAAAACCGGTTTTATTCCCGGAAATAAACCGGGTTTTTTGAGAAGGAAATTTTGAAAATTTCCGTGAGCTTTCAGAAAATTTTGAGCTTGAAAATTTTTTAATTTATTATTTTCAATTATTTTTGATTATTTCAATTTTTGCCAATCTAAACAAAACTAATTACATATAACAAAAAAAAAAAAAAAAAAATGCACGGTTTACATGAAAACTAACGAAATACAGGCTTACGCTGCAGAAATATTAAGTAACAGAAATTAAAATATCATAAGTAATTTGGTTTTTTAATCGTCTATAAGTAAAAAGTGAAAGATGCAGATGAGAAATTCATCTTCCCTGGCATGAATAGAAACTTCACCTCTCTTCTTCGAATCAACGAATGTAAACAAAAAAGAAAATTAACACGATTAAATGAAATCAATGCAAAAATAGAAAGTAACTCGTTAGAAAATTAATGTAAAGTATGCCTGAATAAGTATATATGCGAACCAACAGAAACTTAAAAAAGTATTTTTTTAAAGAAACATTCCTATCCTCACCTATTTACAGCCACCATTATTGTAAAACTAATAAATTATAAAGACTTAGACTGTAAAATCATAAGTTTTGTGAATTCAGAATGTAAAATCTATCTTTTTGGAACATTATTCCCTGAAATTTCTTTCAAATAAAAATTTCAAATGGAAAAATAACTGGTTTTGTTTATCTTCAAAACTCCTTCAAAATTTCAATATTTCTCAAAATTCCGGGTTTGTTCCTCAAAATTCCGGGTTTGTTCCCCAAAATTCCGGGTTTATTCCCCAAAATTCCTGGCCCTCAAAATCTGAGGGTTTTTTGCAACTCTAATTTTTTGGCACTTTCAGCGTGAGCGTATTCCATTTTTAGTCTCCTCATTTAATCTACTATAGCTTGTTTGGTGGGATGGATGCGGGGTTAAAAATTATCCACATTCATTTACAGTTCTGCGCGTGCGGATTCTGATTTCTTGAGGATACCAGTGCACTCGATTACGCCAGCGTTGCACATACAAAACATTAAAATGTGAATTATATAAAACTCAAAGATTATGCATAGGTAGTTCTGTTTCATAATTTAAAATGTGTATTCGGCATGATGCTCGAATACTTACGTGAGTAGAGAATATTGAATTGCATAGCGAATAACACGTTATAATACACATTTCTACCTCTTAGTAAGTCTTACTAATAAACGTGGTATGAAACTATTAAAATATAAGCAATATATTTTATTTATTCTTTTCTTCAAGTAAAAACAATTTTAATAGCTTCATATAAACAATTAAAGGTTAAAATGTGTAGCCGCGTGTAAAATGTATACAATCAGACAACAATGTTAACTGAAAGAGATACCTGTTTTAGAGAATTTTTAAAAAAATATTATTAAATACTTTTTTAAATTATACTGCCCTAATATAAATATTTTATGGCTAACGAATAAAAATATACTTAAATAAGTGAGCTTTATGTAAACGATAATAAAACAAGTAAGGTAAATCTGTAACAGAGTGTAAAATGCATACAATAATGCATAAATATTAGTAACATGTACCTTTTAGAGACAAATTTTTAAAATTTTTTATTAAATACTTATTTTTAAATATACTGCTTTAATATTAATATTACACATATACATATACTTAGCAAAACAGGAATATATTTTACATTGACGTATTTTATGAAAATTTATATTGTTATCGATTTTATTGTTGGACATTTTATAAAGAGAATGAACATTAAAAAATTCAAGAGGCTTTTTTTTTCTCTTTTTAACAATCGATAACGTGGGTCTAATTATACACTGGGCACAGCAGATATGTGCCCAGGGCCAGAGGTGAATTAACTACCGCGCGGGTACCTAGTTTTGACTTTTTGTGTGTGTGTGTGTGTGTGGGCGCACTTCCCCCTCCTTCAAAGAGGTATATAAAGGGTGTTTCAAAATACAGGTCTGCTCAACATAAATCATTGATGACAGACACATACAAAAAGTATCGAAATTAAGTACAGCTTTTATGTATGGCATTTGTTTTATAAGGGATCGTATACATATTAAAATACGAAATTTAATTTTTGTGCGGTTTTGGTGTCATATAAATTATATTAAAAAAAAAAAAAAGTTTCCTTCGTCTAAGGATAAGTGGTGGTAGAGAAATAATAAGACCTTTAAAAAGAATTTGTAAGAATACTCTGTACTGATTTTTTCTAGAACTCTAAATGCTTTATTATTTATTATTTGCGTTTAGTTATTATTTTTATTGTATGTATGTTTTTTTCAATTTTGAGCTAGTATTTTCTTTGATCATAAGTTATCGCAGATTTAATTTGGTTTTTACCTAAATTAAAGATGAGAGTATGTTATGAATTGGTAAATTAATATATATATATATTATACGCACGACTTTGACAAAACGCTGCTGTGATATTTTATTTTATTTGTTCAACGCGGCTTTTTGCTATAGCAACGTAGTTGTTTCTCTTTTCCCCTTTTTCTTACATTTTTATCTCACGAGAAGAGGTTAAAATTTAAAAAATAAAAGTTGGCATCTGCTTTTATTGAGTTGTTAAAAAGAATTTTTTCCGAATGTTTATATTTTTTATCGTCTTTAGCTAAGAATGTTATTTAGAAGAATTCCGCCTATTTTCCTGAAAAAGCGTGACGAGAATTTAATAGAGGGCTATTTTGGGATTCTTTTGTGTGTGTGTGTGTGTGTGTGTGTGTGTGTGTAAAATACGATGATCTGTATTCAAGGTAAAATTAATCTGTAATTTTGTAAATATGTAAATAATTGTCAGTTCAACATCTCTTCCAATGTCCCATTTCTACTATTTTCTAAGTATATAAATAAATTTTGTGACCAAGTAAATCAAGTTTAATCAATTAAATATTTCGAACTCATCATTATGAATTATGTTTGATAACATGCAAAAACTAGGGTTAGAACTTCAAGAGTTGTCCTGTTTGTTAAGCTTGGCACTTAAGATATTTTTTCGTAAAAAAGAAAAATATTTTCGATTTTTTGGTATATGAGCTTTTTCCACTCATCGTCCACAATTATTTGTTGTGTTTTATACTACTGTATACAATTTTATTTTTACAATTGTAAACATGTTTACCCAACAAAAACTTTTCCAACATTTAAAATAAATTCGTTTCTAGTGTGGCAGGAGCGTAATTGAAACATCGCTTTGTTTATCTCAATAGCGTTGTGCGATTTTGCGTTGACCTTAGATTTAACCCTTTATCTACTGATGGTACTTATAAGTACCATTAAAATAACTTGTTATAAAATTCATTTAATGCATCGATTAGTTGTAATGCAGTTTAAAATGAGTTATAGATAGATTACTTGTTCCAAAAGATTATTGGTTACACAAAACAAAAATATTTTTAAAAAGATGATTTCTTTTGCCTTTGCATCTTTCTTGGCATTGGGTGGGGGGTGGGGGGGTGGGAGAAATTTTTCAATTGGGAAATATTTCTATAGTAAGAACTTTATATTTGTACATTACCTAATTCTACAAAATACTAAGAAAAATATTTAAAATAAAAGATTTGATTGGGGTTATAAATATTGCACAAAATCCCTATAAATTCAAATTTAATGAATCCTTCTAAAATGTATTAAATGATTATGTAAATTTTCTAATGTAGTCTAACCAATTCACGAACAATGCTTTAGAAGATAAAATTTTCATGGATTCATAATCCAGTACATAAAGGGTTAAGCAGCACAAAGCGATTAAAGGAATATAATATCCTATATAATCGCTTTGAAGTAGCATACAATTAGTGGGAGATGGAGACACAGGAATTGGAATGAATTGAATTGACAAATCAAAATTTATTCATTTAGAGACTGCATGTGGAGACTCCACTTTAAAAATTAAAAGAAGAATTAATGAAAGTGTGACGGCTCTAACACTGGTTTATATGATAAATAAAAGTACTCTACACACTTTCTGGGGTGCGTTGTTTAAATAAAATTACAGTGAGCTTCGAAATGCAGATTCTTCTTAAGATTGCCTTTTCAGTTAATAACCCCTTGGGGACGAGCGACACGTATACGTGCCGCATGAAGCCCTCAGAATCCTTGTTCTCCCTCACCAGTAAAATTTTACTGTAAAATTTGCCTTATTTAATCAGCGCATATTCTAGATTCAAGAAGACACAAATTTCTGTTTTTTAAAAGCGGTGACAAAAGATTAAAAATTTCATAAAAGGCTCCCGTCCCGAAGGGGATAATGCCTTTTTTAGTAAAGTTTCTTTATTGCACGTTTAATCTAAAGTAAAAATTTCGCGTTTTCTATTCCTCTACAAAGGGTATAAAGTTTAAAGCTCTTTATCAATCTGGAAATCTTTCTGCTTATCTCAGTGATAAATGATCAGTCTTTTAAATGATCCCTGCAAATTTTCAATTTCCTTCCCTACCTTTAAAGCCACTAGTAATAGTTTAAATTTCCAAAACTGTTTAACTTATAGAAAACTTTCTGGCTTTGCTGTAAAAATAAATAATATATTTTCTAATCGCTCCACCCTCTCACAGCATACAGCTTAATCTTTTAAAAAAATATATTCTGCCCTATTTTTTACTTTGAATTAACAATAAATAGACAACCGTCTAAATCCTTTTTTCCCAAAAAGGCGATGCCCCTCGCTCTCTCCTCATTGCTGCTGAAGAACACAAATTTAAAATTTTAATATACAGTGAAACCATTCTGTAAGGGTCACCTGCCATTCCATTGAAAATTGGCCCCTTATGAGGATTGGCCCTTGAATAGGGGTGACCAAATTTTTCATTTCTCTTTCTTTTTAGCCCGAGGTTTTTAAAATCTGCATATTGTTTCAGTAAGTTCTCTTGGTTTTTAACAATATTGTTTGATTCTTGCTGCATTTAAACTGTGAAGCCAATTTTCTTGCAGATGTTCCTTGATCATGACAATTCACAACTTTGATTTTTTTCATTCAAATCTAAATGTACTCTTTCGCTAGATTTAGGTACCATAATTTTAAATTTTACATAAGACAGGGCATAAAATTTCTTGTGCAAAAGTTGTGCTACAATATGCATTCACAGTTTTAGTAAATGTGAAATTCATTTTTCTAGATAACTTGTTATTCTTTGAGGATATTTATCCTTGTTATCCCCTTGTTATCCCACAACTGAGGGTCAAGTTTCCCTTCCGAACTAAGCAGGTTGAAAGGTCAAACAAAGCGTAAGGAACCCTGTTTGTCTCACTTGTGGAAACTTTTGTGATCCTTCATTGTGTTACTAAATCCTCCCCATTCCCCCTGCCTTCTTTGTTTCAAGTGCAGTTGTTTCCTGAACTCTTATCTTTTGGTCCAGCAATTCAATACACCTGTTTAGAATTTAAGGCACATGTGAAAAAAAAGACTTTTATGAGGGGTTGGTGCAGGTGTCGCTCGAATAGGGATGGCCCTTCAAAGAAGTTTCACTGTAATTCTTTAAAGCCTGGTTGTTATTTTGATATAAACATAAATAAATAATCAAATCATAACGTGCTTCAAAAGCAATGTTGTATGAGTATTGACTATAATTAAATTGATTAAAAACATCTTTTTTTTTTTTACCCGACTGAAAGGAAGGCTTATGTGTTTCACGCGTATCTGGGTATGTGGATTTCTTTATAACCTCGAAACATCCCATCGGCTGGATGGATTTTTATGAATGAGGTCTCTATCGATTCGTCTTAACGGCCCGATGGTTATAGGCTAGGTTTTGTTTTTATAAATTCAAAATGGCGGCCGTAAAATACAAAATGGTGGTAGAGACGAAAAAATTACGCACCCTATTGAGTGGCATATCATTGGATAGGTCTTTCAAAATGAAGACGATGTTTTATTGACTATTTTACAGCAGAGGCTCCGTTAAAATATTATACAACCTGTAAGTTGTGTATGTAGGATATCTAGCTTTACTGCAACTCTAACCATCATAGACCTCATCAAAACAGTGTTTATAGATAGGAACTAACAATTAAACAGAACTTAAAAGTCATCAATACAAGAAAAATAAAAAAAATAGGTAAGTAATATAAACAAGTAATATAAAAAAAATATTTTAAGTCAATTCCTACTTAGGTCAATAAGAGAAATTTTTGTCTCCCACTCTTCTTTCCTCATGAGTGGCGCATAGAATCCCTTGATCAAGAAGAGGGCTCTCTCGATTATTGTTGAAAATTAATTAATTTAATTAATGAATTAATATTTGAAAAAAAAAAACTGGATTTACATCAAGTGTCATCCACTAGAAGTTTAAAAAAATTTATTCGAGCTTGATTGGATGAATAATAAGTATTTTATTAACGATTGAAAATTTGAACAAGATATATATAGCGAGAGACTAATAGTAGGAATTGAAAAAAAATAGTTTTACATTGATGAGAAATAATTAATTAGTTCGCTTTTTACGCAGTCGAGTTTTTTTGATTTTTTAAAATTTAATTGTTTATTAACAGATATGTTTTAGTGTCAGAAACAGCTAATAATCATTGCTTGCGAGTGTTTAGTGGAAATATTTAACACAAATGTGTGGACTGTTGGTTTTTTCAGAAGGTTTGATTTTTGCATTCACTAAGCAATTAGTCCGCTTCCGCTTGGGAGTACACAACTCACTCATTGAGTTCCACAAACTCAAATGAGATAAAGGATGACAATTAGCACTTTTAGGTCTAAGCCCGAATGTCACTCGGCTTGCCATTTTCGATGAAGTGACCGAAGTCCGAGAGTCTCTCGGGGTCAGCTTATAACTCTATGAGCTATACAAGTACCTACTATATAAGTTTGCGGTCTTTTCAGGTATTATCTACGAACTTTTTAATTAAAAAGAAAAAATATATGGCAGCACTAAACAGAAGTAAGTATATGAGAATAACTATAATCAGAGCTTAATTCGAGCTTATTGTGAACCTTGAAGTGTTGCTCTTTGTGCTTTGAAATGTACCACACTAAAGCAACTTTTACTAAATAATGTTCATATACAAATAAAACCAATTTTCATATATTTGTACAACATTTGGGGAAGTTTTTATTCAAGATTGTTTTTTTAAAAATCAGAAAAAGTACCAAATACCCTCAGTTTAGAGGGTGATATGAGGTCGATGGTGTTGGTGTTATTTATGACGGCTGGTTATCTGCACGAGAGATATAGGCCCGAGGGGGGTGGGGGGGGGTGCCCTCCGTGGGGGTCTTTCTAAGGGAACGTGACCCGTATTAACGTATGGAAATCCAAGGTTATTTTATCACTGGCACTTTCAGCATTGTCCACTTTACTTCTTGCACGTTCATCGTTCCCCACTTCGTGGGGCACATTCAACCAGCGACATTTTACTACTCTTTTTTGAACGGACATTACCCATGTGACGTCAGATGCGGCGTGAAGGACCACCGTGAAGGAAAACCATTAGGCGTGAAGAACATTTTAACCCTCCGTCCAATAAACAACCTTATTTGGAAGACATATACCCGCAGAGGCGTGGCTGTTGTTAATCTTGGATAAAGGTTGGCACTTCAAGGGTTCCCCTGGTCCTGTTTGCATCTGTGTAGTTCAGGGGATGAACGCTATAGATATAGAGTATACGCTTATTTGAGAAATAGAGGGCATACGGAGTTGCTTTTAAGAAATCCAGAAGCTATATGGCGTATACCCTTTGCTACATCCCAGCCTGTTTGTTACGCTTGGCATTTAAGGAGGCTGGTCTCTCAGCTTCGAAATCCTCCTTCGTAATGTTAAGCCTACGGACTTTTTATGCATTCGTATATTTAAAATATCTTCTCGGGAAATTCATACTTGTAACATCTTTTTTCTGTGTACTGTTCTTAAAGGATGTCTCTTTTTTTCTTAGTTTTCAAGATATTTCTAAAATCTATGCTGAATTTGATAGTTTATGCGTTAAAAGCGGGCGAACTGTGAGTAAGATTTTAACACTTCCTATAAAATTAAGTTTATACTTTAGAAATATTTTGAGGACTAAGAAAAAAAAAAGAGACCTCTTTTAAGAAGTGTAGAAGGGGGAAAAAAAAAAAAGTAGAAATTAAAAATATGAATTTCTCGAGATGGTATTTTAAATAAACGACGAATTCGTCCAATGTCCATAGACTTTGCATTAGTGAGAGGAAATCGGAAGCTGAGTGACTAGCCCCCTTAAGACATTTTTTTTTTAGAAAAAAAAAAAGATATTCGATTTTTTGTAGAGTTGCAAAGGGTAAAAAAAAACCGGTTTTATTCCCGGAAATAAACCGGGTTTTTTGGGAAGGAAATTTTGAAAATGTCCGTGAGCTTTCAGAAAATTTTGAGCTTGAAAATTTTTTAATTTATTATTTTCAATTATTTTTGATTATTTCAATTTTTGCCAGTGTAAACAAAACTAATTACATATAACAAAAAAAAAAAAAAAAAAAAAAAAAAATTGCACGGTTTACATGAAAACTAACGAAATACAGGCTTACGCTGCAGAAATATTAAGTAACAGAAATTAAAATATCATAAGTAATTTGGTTTTTTAATCGTCTATAAGTAAAAAGTGAAAGATGCAGATGAGAAATTCATCTTCCCTGGCATGAATAGAAACTTCACCTCTCTTCTTCGAATCAACGAATGTAAACAAAAAAGAAAATTAACACGATTAAATGAAATCAATGCAAAAATAGAAAGTAACTCGTTAGAAAATTAATGTAAAGTATGCCTGAATAAGATATATGCCAACCAACAGAAACTTAAAAAAAGTACTTTTTAAAGAAACATTCCTATCCTCACCTATTTACAGCCACCATTATTGTAAAACTAATAAATTATAAAGACTTAGACTGCAAAATCATAAGTTTTGTGAATTCAGAATGTAAAATCTATCTTTTTGGAACATTATTCCCTGAAATTTCTTTCAAATAAAAATTTCAAATGGAAAAATAACTGGTTTTGTTTATCTTCAAAACTCCTTCAAAATTTCCAATATTTCTCAAAATTCCGGGTTTGTTCTTCAAAATTCCGGGTTTGTTCCCCAAAATTCCGGGTTTATTCCCCAAAATTCCCGTGTTTATTCCCCAAAATTCCCGGGTTTATTCCCGTGCCTCAAAATCTGAGGGTTTTTTGCAACTCTAATTTTTTGGCACTTTCAGCGTGAGCGTATTCCATTTTTAGTCTTCTCATTTAATCTACTATAACTTGCTTGGTGGGATGGAATCGGGGTTAAAAATTATATTTAGAGTTCTGCGCGTGAGGATTCTGATTTCTTGAGTAAACGTCAGCGAAGCACACACAAAACATGAAAATGTGAATTATATAAAACTCAAAGAGAAAGCATAGGTAGTAGGGATGGGTAGAGAAACGTGGAACAGGTTCCTAGGAACAGTTCCAAGAGAAAAAACGAAGGAACTGTTTCTCTTCGCCAAAAAGAACCGTTCCTTTCGAACTAAAATTCCATCTGTCGCCAAAGCAAATGTTGTCACATTTTTCTCTCACTTGCGATTGGTTGATGATGTCAAAAGGTTTCCAAACAATGAGAAACGTCATTAAAGTATCAAATGCTAGATGCCATAGGCACCTAAAAATCAATACTAGTATTAATAATAGTAATAATAAACGTTTTTGTTTACATCTGAATGAAGGTTTCCAGTCCGCCCCCAACTCTAAATTTGTTACTATAACTAAAGATTATTTTTTTAACTATTTTATAAACACGATTTTTGCGCAGCTGAATAATAAGGATATGTTAAAATAGCAAAAGGAATGAGGTTAAATTAATGTTAATACAATAATAATAGTAAAACAGCACTAGTAAGGTTATTTGTAAGGTAAAAGTTGAATGCTATTTCTAGAAAATGAGCAAAACTCTAACAAACGAATCAATGAAAACTTTTAATTTATGAAGAAATCCACAAAGAATGTTTAAAAGTTTAAAAAATGTAATTTTAATTAAATAAGCAGCTCAATAAATGTTATTTTTTAAATTCAGTTTTTAAATTTGTATTACAAAACATTACAGCAAAAAAATTCATTTTAAATCTTGAAATGAAAAGATTTAAGGAATATTGCTGTAGATTCTTAAAAAGGGTGTTTAAAAAAACTGTAATCGAACGGTTTTCAATTTTCGATAAATGGACTACATCTTGAGCTATTAGCTATTGTTGTATCATGATGATAGCTTTCCCTCTTCTCCACACTGTCGCGTCCGGAAATTCGGTTAAAGATATCAAATTCGCAGAATTTTCTGAAACACCTACCTTTTTATTGAAAATGGGGGAAAACCCATTCGATTAGCTAATTTTTGAGCAAAAGTACCTAGTAATTTTATGCGTTTGCGAATAAAGATGAAATGAAGAATGTGTCAGAAAAAACCCTCAGTTTAGATTTGAGACCAGACTTAAGAAAATCAAGAAAGTATACATGAGGTCAGATATTTTTTAAATTCATATAGCTTAAAAAAAAAAAAAAAAAAAAAAAAAAAAGCTAGTTCAATTAAACAAATTGTTCGGGAAAAATTCATTATACATTATGCGTATTTTCCGATTTTCATAGACATCAGGTAGAAAAATATAGCTTATTATTAGTATTGTATTTATAGAATTTTAATTATGATGACCAGTGAAATCAAAAGAAAATATTCCTTAAGGGCGCTGGTCACTGGCGGAAAATATCGCGTTCAGCTCATATAGTAGACTGTTCCTACCCCCCATACGAGCTGTCAGAGAGGCGTGTACTTTTAACAGCCGTGAAGTCCAAGAGATATTATCGGCTATCTGTTGACAAAATTTACGAGCCAGTAGGAACGGAAAGTTCTCCCATAGCAGCTATTTTTGTTAGTAGGGAAATACTACAATTTCTTTTGCACTTTTTAAAATACACGAGATCACATTGAACAATTTTACTGTTATTATTATTATTATTACAGCAACGCAACCGGGAATTCCATCAAGGAATAAGTTTCAATTGAATAATTTCGACTTTTATAAATGCCTAAATTTTAGAAAAGGTTTGACAAAAATTTAAATATGACAATAAAAATTGATTCAATGTAATTCTCCTGTCTAAAATGATTTTGATGTTTCACCTTACTTTATATTATGTTTATTATATGTTCATGTTTACCTTCAAATTTAACCATCCTAAATTTTAAACAAATAATTATTAAACCAACTTGTCTATAACTCGTTTTCATAATTTAATTACGTAATATTCAGTGTTTGTGATTTTTTTCCTTTGTTTATGTAAAGCAACATTAATTTACTTCTGAAAAATCAAATCACAATTGATTATAATTAATAACTGTAATATGTATTTTTTTTAAATGTTTGTTTATAGATAAAAATATTATTATAAATCATCAGGTAAAGAAAATATGGACAGAGTGAAGATTTTAGTCTGAGTTACACATTCATTCTTCAATGTGATATATTTAAAAATATTTCACAAATTTATTGAACACTTTAAAATTCGATGTTTCGTTGAGATTTTGGACCTATTTTTATAAACGATAATAGATACCGCCATAGGTATTTCTCACTGGATAAGACAAAGAAGCTGAATTCTCAATGTAGTAACCCCCCCCCCCCCCCTCTCCACCTAAAAGCGAAAAAAAAAATAAAAGGTTGTAAGAGAATTTTATCAAAATATCTCCGATTACTGAAGTTATTCAATATATTGGCACGTATTTAAGTATTTATATAATGAAATTAAACTACAGTGCAAAATGAACATAAATTATACAAAAAATACTCCAAGTAGTGTTTTTTAATACAGCTTTATTTGACAAAAGCATAATATAAGATTTCCAATAACTCAAATTAACGGCCATAAATTCGAATTTTGAAAGTTATTTCATTTAATTTTGATCATCTTTTAATAAAATTAACATTATTAAAGAATATTGAAAATTGCGAATTTCAATACATGTAACGATATCTTCCTTAATTCTCTATTCAATCAAAGGATACAATATTAAATATAGATACAACATACATCAATGTATATACGATTCACAAAGATCAAAGTATAAAATTAATATGTATAGATATGAGGGAAAAAAAATCATTAAATAAATATTAGTATTGAGCATGCTAAGTACCCCCCCCCCCCCCCCCTCCTACTCAACCTTGCTCCCACCAAAAATATCTAACAATATTAACTGAAAGGAAAGTAAAAACATGATATGTTTGCTCTGCATATTTAAATTTTCAAATAATATTAGTTTTTTTTAAATTATGTGATTGTAAATTTTAATTAAAGATGTGGAATGCTTCCTCAAAAAATTATTATTTTTATATTTTCCCCAAAAACTTTGTTAACCTTGCCTTGAGTTTATAAGAATTTTGTTATATTAAACAAAGAAATTAACTATATTTTCTGTATTTATATAGTTACATCCGAATGTAAATATTACCCGAACTTTCTTTTTTCTTACAGAGTATTTAAATAAAGCACATTTTTTTCCCTTTATGTAGATTAAAACTTAGCACTGAAAATTATTTAAAAAACATTAATTACCCAAAATATACCATAGTAGTTTTCTCATACATTTGGAAGGTTCACAGCTATCTTCCACACATTTTAACAATTTCTTTTCTTTTCTTTTTTTTTTCTTTTTCTGATCATTTTTTAATAAAATTGACATTATTAACAAATATCCAAAATTGCTAAGCTCAATACATATAATTAATTTTCAGTTAATTCTGGCATTGTCATCTTTTTAATTAAAGGATACAATATTCAATATAAATGCAGCAACATATATATGATTCACAAAAACAAAATGTCAGAGTATAATATTAATACATTGTACAAGTGAGACAAAAAAAATCATTGAATGAAAATGTGTAATGTGTATGCTGAGTTCCCACCCATCCCTCGACTTACTTCCACCAAAAATATCCATAACAGTATTAACTGAAAGTGAAAACAAGAAACATAATATGTTTGCGCTGCATATTTAAATTTTCAATTAATATTCATTTTTTAAATTATGTGATTGTAAAATGTGTGTGTGTTTAAAATGCTCAAAAAGGAAACCAAAAAGAAAAAGTTGACTGTGATAGCGTGACGCAGCGTATACAGGTTGTTCACTCTCAATGGTGTCCAATGGCTGATTCCTAAACCGTTAGTCAGAGATATATATAGTTCCAATTACAAAAATGTTTTAAATGAAGTAAAGAAGTATTTTAAAAGCGATTTCGGTGAATAAAAAAATATATTTTTTAAAATATGAAATTTTATTTTTTATACTGTCTCATGCCCCGGGTCCTATAAGTAATATTTAATAAAATTTTCCAATATTACACTGACAAGTAAGACAAAAAAAAAAAAGCCATTATTCCACGATTAAAACTGACCGAATATCTGTTTAAAGTTGGAGCATATTTTTTGCTGCGAAATAGCGATCATTCACAAATTTAGTAGAAATATCGTCAGCTATATTAAAAAAAATAGTTGAGAGTAAAATTGCAATATAAATTTGAAATCTATAATCATTCCGACATATTAATGCAAAATATACAATTTATACTAAACAAATAAGAGGGGAAAAATAACTGAATTTTTGTTAAATAAGATTATGAACAGCAACAGCTTCATTTCTTTACAAAATTATACATATTATGAAATGCTATTAGGTTGCAAAATTTGAGTTGTGTTATGTTCCTTAGCTTTTGATAATTGACTGTATGTATTTCGTAGCGAAGAAACCGGAATTGACTCTCCCTTTTTTACCACCACGTAAAGATTTTTTACAAATCATAATAGCATAAAAGTCACGAATTTCAAAGTTTCATAACTCGGTCAATTTCAGTGTTAGATGAACATATATTTTTGTTGAATTTCATGAGTTATTTTGACTTTATTTTTAGTGTAACAGGAAGTTTTAACTAAATATCACTTATAGAACGTATATATATTTCGAAATTTTTTAAGAAATATTTTTATTGACCCAGATCGCTTGCTTCTTTACATCATTTAAAACATTTTTGTAATTGGAACTATATGTTTATGGCTAACGGTTTAGGAATCAGCCATTGGACATCGTTGAGAGTGGAACCATGTATAATTGAATTTGGAATAGCCACTTTTTTTTTTTTTTTTTTTTTTCTTCGAATTTCTTTTTCTTCTTTTTATATGCTTCCATTGCATCTAAAATGCATTTTGATTCTCTTATTGGCATGGTTCTCGTGTAGCGGGGATCTATTAGTTCTGGCAAAAGACAGCTAAAATAAAATTCTTTAAGTTTATTCTCCATTTCTTTTTTCCAAAATTCGTCATCCCTTTCGATTTTTTCTATTTTCATACCCTTCGGGGTCCAAAACACGAAAAGACAATGCATTTTTTTTGTTATATGTAACTGTCCCTGTATCTGAAAAGAATACTGGTGTTTCTTATTTACTTCTGTGACCGCTGTTCTATCTTTATTAATTTTCCAAAAGGTGAATTTTTGCTTTAGAATAGCCTCATTGGGATATAAATTTTCACACGATGATGGACATTTTATTTCTACGATGCAATCACTGTTTTCGATAATACCATCTGGTGTTGCACCTAAAAAAATGAAGTTCTTCATCGACAAATAATCCGCATTCTAATATTTTGATGTTTTCTGATGTTTCAATGTTTGCTTTTGCATCTCTTTCATGCATTTTATCATACTGCATTCCCCGCGTATTTATATTGGAATATAAAGTCCGTTTTATGATACTTTTGCAGCTTGTATGTGGTAATTTATTGCATACTGCGCCAAAATTTGACGCTGTTAGTAACTTTCGACGCTCTTCCATCCATAATGGACTTTGTGCTTGGCTCCGAGCTTTCATACGTTTGCAGCGATATTATACATTTATTATTCACATATTTTACTGATTTTAATGAAGAAAAGTCAATAAAATACTATTAAACATGAAATAGCTTTATACCAAAAAACACTTTAAGGAAATATTATATAAAAGTGTTTAATAATAGCTTTTTGTTACATAATGCATTTTCCTGCACTTGCCCCCTGTATGGGAAAAGGGTAAGCAGAAATAAGTTCTTATCAACAAAACAAGTGGCCAATATTCTTCCCATTTTTTTACGAGTTAAAAAACAAGTATAATTTCGAACCTGGTTACTCTAACAACGCATTCTATCCTCATATGGCAGAAGAATAGGAGTGCCAAACGTTGGGATATTCCATATTTTGGAATAAAATTATTTTATAATTATTTAATGGTTTTAGTAAAAACTTTGTACTTTCATAAAAGTAGATAGCAGACTAAGCAAAAAGTTAAAAGACTATTTTGATGAAAAAAAAATGCTTAGATAAAAAAATGATAAAGGTTATCAAAAGGCACCTCCTCCTACAGATACATTACGATATCAAATGCCAGAGTCCCCCTCCCTCTAAAGTGATATCGTTATATATGTACAGCCCTAAGATATTTACGTTTTTTTTTTTTTTTTACTTCTCGATCATATAACAGCAAAATTTCAGATAGAAAATAAAAGAAACAAAATATAGAAGGAAATATATGGAGCGTAACAGATGAAAAATGTATGCTTTGAACACTAAACTCATTTACAAAATCCACATATATCATATACATTTTGATTATACATAAAAATTACATTTTTTTCTTATTTACATAAGTAGATAACTTAATCATACATATTGCATCTTTCATAAAATTTTAAAATCTCTCTATTCTAAAAAAAAAAGTAACTACCGCTGTCACCGCCGCCGCCGGTTTTGAATTTTTTGTGACAGGAGGTCTTTCTTCGTTAATATTAAGAAAAATAATGCATACAAAAATATGAAAATCGGTAGTATTATACAGAAATGTTTGATAAACACGCTGATGCAGTCAGTTTTCAAATCGAAGAATTATTTTAAGAGATATTTAATGCTAAAGTTTGACAAAATCGTTCCACTAAAAAAGTTTTATAGGAGCAAAAACTATTCATAGGAATTTAATCATTTTTAGATCATTTTATACGTTTGAAGTTCCCGGTGTGCAGATTGTTTTTCTTTTTTTAATTTGACTAATTTTTTGAGGTTTTATTTCTATTTTAAATTCAAATTTTCAGCATTTCTAGAGATATTTTTTTACAGATTTTAGAAAGTGATATTAATTTAAACGCTTGCCAACTGTATAAACAGTGGAAACAATAATGTTCGCTTCAAACAAAAAAAAATATTTATACTTGTAAATAAATTACAAATTTATTTACACGTGACTATTATAAACAGAAAAAAACATTTGGAATTAGAATTAAATAATTATGTACAAAAAGCAGGAACTTGATAAAAATTACGTCATAAAAACTATAATTACACGTGAATTTTAAGAGAGAAAGGAATTTGTAAAATAATAAATTTATTAACATGCGTTAGAAGTCTTAAATAGGAGAAATTACGTCATATTTACGTCACATTACAGTTATTACATAAAATGAATACAAAATAATATTGCAAAAAGGTTTAAATTCACAAATTGCGCTAGACATTTATTTGATATTTTGAGCGGATACTTTTCAACTATTTTTGTTAGGAAAGCGCACATAATATTTCATTTCTAACACAAGTATTTTCACGTGAATATTAAAAAGAAAAAGAATAGTTTGGTCAAAATTACGTCAGATTAAAAGCGATTAATTTAAAAAGTCTTATTTAAAAGAACTTTCTTTTCGCTTTGTTAAAAAATACCGGGAGACAAAGACTCTGTTTACTTAATTCCTTTTACATTAGCTTATTTTGAAATGTTGTTACACGTGTCTACGTCGAAGACGAAAACAGCGATTGACATATGTATTTTTGGTACTACTTAGTTATCCCGTCGACCAAAAATCTATCATTCGCCAAACTATAAGATTAAATGCTAATAATGGTTGATCGTAAATGTCACATTAACTTGACTTTAAGCAAGTTACATGTGTGTACGTCATCAAGTTATTTTTATTTCGACGTTTTATTTGTATTTTTATTAATGTTGCACTAATTTATCTGTTCTTTCGTTATTTAAAATAAAAATTATGTCAGTTTGTATAATTGGCGAGTGCTTTAGCGATTTATATAATTTGGCGAAATTGGTCGACGGGTTCATCAAGTAGTACCGCAGCGGATTTGGCCTTAAAATTCCCCATTCAAAGAGAAATGAATAGAAATCGGGAGATCGCCACTGTTTTTTAAATTATAATTCAATCTTCCGAAATCTTTTTAAAGCCGATCAAATTAGCGTACTTTTAGAGTCTGCGTTGTCTGAACGGGGGTTGACGAGCGTAGCTCGTAGGGGGCAGAGCCCCCTAGTGCTCAAAAAGGAAACAAAAAAGAAAAAAGTTGACTGTGATAGCCTGACGCAGCATATACAGTGTGCTGACTATCGGCGAGCTGTATAGCACCTCCCGTGTACGCAGCCGAAGGCACTGGGTCCTCCAGCATGATGATCGTTTGTAAAGATTTTCGTTTTAAAATATAAAATCCTTCAACACTGATTTTGGCATGTTTGAAATAATTATCACGGCCCAAGGCCACTGGCGGGTCAGCGAATACATAATAATTAATCATAATTTATTTCTGTAAATCACACACACTTTATATATATATATATATATATATTCAATTAAAAAATAAATATCTGAATATAATTTTAATACGTAAAAAAAAAAGAAAAAGAAAAAAATATTTAAATAATAAGAAAGAAAAATCATGCACCAAGCATAGATTATAAAACACTTTCAAACACTTCCAAAATGCTTTATCAAGACTTCGCCGTTTAATAATGTAAATAAGATACCCAAGAAAACATTTTAGAAATAGCGCATTTGAAAATAGGATATCAGTAATTACCGTCCACAGTCGAAAAGGTACTTTAATTCGTCTCTGCAGCTCTGTATATGATCTATATATTTGTTTAAATTCTACACAGTCTGCTAAAATTTAGTATAATAAGAAAACGCATAACACAGTTAAAAATTCACTACCAATAGGCAGAAACGTACTTGAATTGTTTTGTACAGCCCTGTATATTACATATACATTTTTATGCACGTAATATAAAAAGTTGAAATTTAATACAGGCAAAAACACTCTTAAAACTCTTCACTCCTCATTTTTATTTATTTATTTATTTATTTTTCTACTCTCCCATTACCTCCCTACTTTTCCTTTCATTTTCTTCCTGCACACTGAGTTTGAAATACCGTATTTTATGGAAGAAACGCCGCACCCGTTGTAAACGCCGCATCCATCGGAACGCTACTTTTGTCGACAGCCTCACATTGACCTAACTTTAATCAAAGTTTTCTTAGCAGTGTATTAGGATGCCTCGTTTTTAATATCTTAAGATGTCTGAAGTTTTATTTAAAATATTTAAATTCGATTTTAAATATTTTTATGAATTTTTAAATTAAGGAAACTCAGTTGGTATTTAAGAAAAATTGTAAACGCCGCACATTGTGTAAACGCCGCACTTGGAAAAAAATTAACTTTTAAACTCGTAAACGCCGCGGCGTTTCTTCCATAAAATACGGTACTATATTATTTTGGAATATCTAATTGTATATAATTTTCTAAAAATCTACTGCCACATGCCGAAACCCCTCGCCATTTGAATGTGTAAATACTGTATTTAAGAAATTGATACTCTATACTAACCCTTTCGGGACAGGTGAGCATATATGCATCGTCAAAAGGTTCATGTGGAATCTGTTTTTTGAACCATTAATAAATTATTTTTTTGTCTTTTTTAATTACAGTTTTGTTTGGTATTTTACAAGTAAAGGGAACGATTTAAAAAAAGCGGTGCCATCCAAATAAAATTTGTGCAAGGGATTCCGTCTCGAAAGGGTTAAAAAAGGTCTATTATAATTCAATAGTTTATAGGTCTTTAAATATATATATATTTTTTTGTTTTGATCCTTGAAACTCTTTGATTTATATTTAAAGAAACGAATATTAACCCTAAATGAATATTTTGACATAGTGAAAAACTTTAATTCACCTTTAAAAAAAATATTTTGTGAAAAAAAAACATAAACGGTTTAAATTAAAATTATTACTCGAAAAATAAGAGTAATGAGAATTAAGATTTTTTTTTATTGTTAAATGTAATTTGATGTATTTTTCCGTTATAATAACTTAGCTACATAGCTAATATAAATACAATCTAAAATTGAATATAAGAATTTAAAACGTGAACAATTATGAAAAACTATAATAGAACGTATTGGAAAATTATTGAAATGAACTACATAAAGATTTAAAATAATCAATTTAAAAGCATGGAAAGAAATTTTAGTTATAAAATTACGATTCTTGAAAATTAAATGCACTTCTAAGCAGGGCCCGACCTCTGAAGCTATGGGAAGCACAGCTTAATTTCAGTTCCCCCTTTCATCCAAAAAGGGTTTTCTAAATTGAAACTCACAAATGCTATAAATATTGCTCCAAAGAGTGGCTTATTTGAGTTCACATATGGCCATAAAAGGTTTAAATTAAAATTAAACACATATAGCTAATAAAACAACTTTTTATGTTCTCTTATATACACTATGACAAGGAAAATTGGAGGCAATCAAGAAAAATATGGAAAAATAATTTTGCATAGTATTGACATAAAAATGTTGAATTCAGCATGTATGCTCAATATAAAAGATCAATATTTTGAAATACTTCTTTCAATTTTAGCAGTAGTTTAAGTTACTAATATTTTATGTTGTCCATACAAGTCAAATTCAATATGTAAAATAAACATACATCTAAAATAATGGACAAACTGAAGAATTGTAATCATGTGGTTTAAACTGCTGGTGTATTATGTACATGAAAAATTAATGTGTTATGAAAGACATTTTCATGAAACCCTTATAAATACACACACACACAAACACATATATATATACAATTTTTGAATGGAATTAATTTAATATAACATTTGGGGCCTCCTGTTTTCTCAGTTTCGAGTCATGTTTTCTCAATTTCGAGTCCCTTCAAAATTTTCTGAGGGAAGCAAAACCTAAACGTGGCTAAATTGACTTTGAAAACTTCTCTCAGCTATTTCTATCCCCTCTAACTATTCCCCCGACCCAACTTTTATTACTCCGGAGTCCGAGCAAACGCAACGGGGTGTCGCTCCCCATGGAGTGATGGATTATATCGAGGGGGAAGACACTGAAATCATCAGAATAGAAATATATGCGTTTTGTTTTAATTATAGCTCCCTCCCTAATTAATTTCAATGAAATATTTTTATATCAATGGATAAATTGGAAACTGTACATTTTTTCGTGTTTTTTTTAATTTCCAAACGACCTAATAGAACTGCCATAATTTACAATTTAATGAGAGGTAGAAATTATTTTGGTCATGCTCCGAGTATTTCACGTAAAATCAAATATTTAAAATTATTTTTAATATAAAATGAAAACTAGAATGAAAAGTGACAAGTTTTAAGAATTGCATACAGAAAACAAAATTCGAAAATCTTAATTTTTTCATGAGATATCCTTAGAAAAGTGAGAAAAAATATTCCCATAGGTTTACATGGAGAACGGAAAACGGGATTGTAAGTGATCAGCACCCTTAAATGCGTTTTTTATTTTGGCTTTTCTTCAAAAATAAAGATATTTTATCATGAGTTGTTTTATGGATTCAAGTCAATTGGATAAACAATTCTTTAGAAGATTTCGCAAAAATAAATAAATAAAATAAAATAAAATAAATAAAAAGAATGCAAGGAAGAAACTGCATCCAGTTTGAAGTTACAAATCTTTCTTCATGTATTCACTAGAAATATTTCCGGTGTCAGCTTAATAATGTATGCTAAAAAACTTTGAAGTAGTGCCAGATATGTTCTTAATTAATCGCTATCGGAATTAAGGTTTACAGAAGCAGCTACTATACACCGAGAATATCTGCATTTAAAGAGTTCCTTAGATTCTATTAGAAACAAGATTGAGAAGTTTTTAAACGATTTTTTTTACGCAATTTTGAAATACACAACCAAGGACCAACACAAAAAAAAAAAAAAAAAAAAAAAAAAATCTCGGTGGCACTAGATTTTTATGTTATTGGTGTTGGTGTTATTTATGACGGCCGATTATCTGCACGAGGGATATGGGCCCGAGGGGGAGTGCCCTCCGTGGGGGTCTTTCTAAGGGAACCTAACCCGTATTTACGTATGGAAACCCAAGTTTAGAAGAAAAACCCGAAAAACTCCGAACGATTAGGCCGACTGGCGCGATTGGGTTCGGGCCGCCTATCACCATCGAGAGCAGAGCCTCTCGGCCACTGGTGGGGCCGCACTAGATTTTGGAACGAATATGTCTGTCATCAATTGCCTAGTCTGTTTTTTCTTTAAATCGGGTATATACACATGAAATAGAACTTTGAAGAATTAAATCATTTTATTATCTTTTTTTGTCGAGGATCCCCCCCCCCCCCATCTGCCGTTTAAGATAATTTTAAAGTCATGAACTTAAGAGAAACAGAATTAAATATTGTCTTCAACGACAGATTTAGTGAGAGAAAGCTTACCCCTTCACCAAAAAATCCTTAATTTACTTTTCTCTTACTGTATAATTATTTTAAGTTACTTGAAAAATAAATAAATAATATTCATCTTTTAAATCATCTGATAAAAAGAAAATTTAGTTAATTGAACTTGGAACCCCCACTCCCCCCGCCTTCATAGAGCCATATCTCAATTCTTGGCATTATTTTCAATTTTTAGCTTGCTAATTTTAATAAGAAGTCTCAAAAATTTTAGTTTATCTAATCCTATTAGTTTAAGTTTAGAACTAATATGTTTGAAAAAAGGTATATCACGGAATTTATTTATTGGATTATCTTAAAGCCAGTTTCGAGTCAAATGCTAACATAGTATTTATCGCAGTTGTTTTAAATATTATCCATGGTATCCATTTTTACATTACTGAAAATATTATTAAATGTTTTTTTTTTTTTTATTATTATTTAATTTCTTTTTCAAGCAACATCCTCTTCATTTTTTATATAATCAAAATTTCCACTTGAAAACTCAAAAGTAAAAAAAAAAAGAGAAAAGAAAAAGAAAAAATAACATGATGTATCCAGATTTTTCTTGTATCAGAAACCCTCATTGCTTTAAACTCCCTTCCTCAGTGTTATGTATTCAGTAAAGAAAAGAGGGCTTTTTTTAATCCCTGAAACAAAACAATCAATCAATGCTCTGTCTGTTACTGGAACGGTCTCAGGAACAGGTCTTGGTGTCTTCGTTCCTCTTCTCGTTCGTTACAAGATCACGTGACCTGTTCCTTTGGAACGGGTAAAAGGAACAGTTCCAGGTTCTGAAGGAACGGTTCGTTTTCGTTTTTCAAAAGGAGCAGGAACGCCCATCCCTAATAGGTAGTTCAGTTTCATAATTTAAAATGTGTATTCGGCATAATGCTCGAATACTTACGTGAGTAAAGGAAGTTCAATTACATAGTAAATGTTCCGTTATAATACACATTTCTACATTTTATTAAGTCTTACTAATAAACGTGGTATGAAACTATTAAAATATAAGCAATATATTTTATTTATTCTTTTCTTCAAGTTAAAACAGTTTTAATAGCTTCATATAAACAATTAAAGGTTAAAATGTGTAGCCGCGTGTAAAATGCATACAATCAGACAACAATGTTAACTGAAAGAGATACCTGTTTTAGAGAATTTTTAAAAAAATATTATTAAATACTTTTTAAAATTATACTGCCCTAATATAAATATTTTATGGCTAACGAATAAAAATATACTTAAATAAGTGAGCTTTATGTAAACGATAATAAAACAAGTAAGGTAAATGTGTATCAGAGTGTAAAATGCATACAATAATGCATACGTAACATGTATCTTTTAGAGACAAATTTTTAAATTTTTTTATTAAATACTTATTTTTAAATATACTGCTTTAATATTAATAATACACCTATACATATACTTAGCAAAGCAGGAATATATTTTATCATTGACGTATATTATGAAAATTTATATTTTTATCGATTTTGTTGTTGAACATTTTATAAAGAGAATGAACGTTAAAAAATTAAAGAGGCTCTTTTTTTTTTCTCTTTTTAACAATCGATAACGTGGGTCTAATTATACACTGGGGACAGCAGATATGTGCCCAGGGCCAGAGGCGAATTAACTACCGCGCGGGACACTAGTTTTGCCTTTTTTTTTTCTTTTTTGTGTGTGGGCGCACTTCCCCCTCCATCAAAGAGGTATATACCGGGTGTTTCAAAATACAGGTCTGCTCAACATAAATCATTGATGACAGAGACATACAAAAAGTATCGAAATTAAGTACAGCTTTTATGTATGGCATTTGTTTTATAAGGGATCGTATACATATTAAAATAGGAAATTTAATTTTTGCGCGGTTTTGGTGCCATAAAAATTATATTTAAAAAAAAAAAAGTTTCCTTCGTCTAAGGATAAGTGGTGGTAGAGAAATAATAAGACCTTTAAAAAGAATTTGTAAGAATACTCTGAACTGATTTTTTCTAGAACTCTAAATGTTTTATTATTTATGATTTGCGTTTAGTTATTATTTTTATTATGTGTATGTTTTTTCAATTTTGAGCTAGTATTTTCTTTGATCATAAGTTATCCCAGATTTAATTTGGTTTTTACCTAAATTAAAGATAGGAGTATGTTATGAATCGGTAAATTAATATATATATTTTTTATACGCACGACTTTGACAAAACGCTGCTGTGATATTTTATTTTATTTGTTCAACGCGGCTTTTTGCTATAGCAACGTAGTTGTTTCTCTTTTCCCCTTTTTCTTACATTTTTATCTCACGAGAAGAGGTTAAAATTTAGAAAATAAAAGTTGGCATCTGTTTTTATTGAGTAGTTAAAAAGAGTTTTTTTCGTATGCCTATGTTTTTTATCGTCTTTAGCTAAGAATGTTATTTAGAAGAATTCCGCCTATTTTCCTGAAAAGCATGACGAGAATTTAATAGAGGGCTATTTTGGGATTCTTTTTTTTTTTTTTTTTTTTTTTTTTTGTTTTGTGTGTGTGTGTGTGTGTAAAATACGATGATCCGAATTCAAGGTAAAATTAATCTGTAATTTTGCAAATATGTAAATAACTGTCAGTTCAACATCTCTTCCAATGTCCCATTTCTACTATTTTCTAAGTATGTAAATAAATTTTGTGATCAAGCAAATCAAGTTTAATCAATTAAATATTTCGAACCCATCATTATGATTTATGTTTGATAACATGCAAAAACTAGGGTTAGAACTTCAAGCGTTGTCCTGTTTGTTAAGCTTGGCACTTAAGATATTTTTTTCGTAAAAAAGAAAAATATTTTCGATTTTTTGGTATATCAGCGTTTTCCACTTTTCGTCCACAATTATTTGTTGTGTTTTATACTACTGTTTACAATTTTATTTTTGCAGTTGTAAACATGTTTACCCAAAAAAACTTTACCAACATTTAAAATAAATTCGTTTCTAGTGTGGCAGGAGTGTAATTGAAGCATCGCTTTGTTTATCTTACTAGCGTTGTGTGATTTTGCGTTGACCTTAGATCTAACCCTTTATCTACTGATAGTACTTATAAGTACCATTAAAATAACTTGTTATAAAATTCATTTAATGCATCGATTAGTTGTAATGCAGTTTAAAATGAGTTATAGATAGATTAGTTGTTCCAAAAGATTATTGGTTACACAAAACAAAAATATTTTTTAAATGATGATTTCTTTTGCCTTTGCATCTTTCTTGGCGTTGAGGGGTGGGGGGGGGGGGGGGGAATTTTTCAATTGGGAAATATTTCTATAGTAAAAACTTTATATTTGTACATTTCCTGATTCTACAAAATACTAAGAAAAATATTTAAAATAAAAGATTTGAGTGGGGTTATAAATATTGCACAAACTCCCTATAAATTCAAATTTAATGAATCCTTCTAAAAGGTATTAAATGATTATGTAAATCTTCTATTGTAGTCCAACCAATTCACGAACAATGCTTTAGAAGATAAAATTTTCATGGATTCATAATCCAGTACATAAAGGGTTAAGGAGCACAAAGCGATTACAGGAATGTAATATCCTATATAACAACTTTGAAGTAGCATACAATTAGTGGGAGATGGAGAGGAGACACAAAGAAGGAAGGAATTGAACTGACAAATCAAAAGTTATTCATTTAGAGACTGCATTAAAAGTGTATTCGGCATGATGCTCGAATACTTCCGTGAGTAAAGGATATCCAATTGCGTGGCAATTGGCGCATAAGACTTTATGATACACATTTCTACATTTTAATAAGTCTTACTAATAAGCTTGGTATGAAACTATTAAAATACAAGCAATATATTTTATTTATTTTTTCTTCAAGTTAAAACAATTTTAATAGCTTCATATAAAGAATTAAAGGGTAAAATGTGTAGCCGCGTGTAAAATGCATACAATCAGACAACAATGTTAACTGAAATAGATACTTGTTTTAGAGAATTTTTAAAAAAATACTATTAAATACTTTTTAAAATTATACTGCCCTAATATAAATATTTTATGGCTAACGAATACAAATATACTTAAAAAAGTGACCTTTATGTAAGCGATAAAAAAGCAAGCAAGTAAGGTAAATGTGTAACAGAGTGTAAAATGCATACAATAATGCATCAATATTAGTAACATGTATCTTTTAGAGACAAATTTTTATAATTTTTTATTAAATACTTATTTTTAAATATACTGCTTTAATATTAATATTACACATATACATATACTTAGCAAAACAGGAATATATTTCATCATTGCCGTAGTTTATGAAAATTTATATTGTTATCGATTTTGTTGTTGAACATTTTATAAAGAGAATGAACATTAAGAAATTCCAGAGGCTTTTTTCCCCCTCTTTTTAACAATCGATAACGTGGGGCTAATTATACACTGGGCACAGCACAGGGATGTAGTGGAGGGTATACGGGGGTATACGCCGTATACCTTCTGGATTTTTTTAAGGAACAACGTATACCCTCTGTTTCTCAAGAAAGCTACAGTATATACACTCTAGGGTATACTCTCTGCCTTGAGCGTGTATCCTCTGCTTAGAGCGTTTACCCTCTGTTTTTTTTTTTACGACTACACCACTGGCACAGCAGATATGTGCCCAGGGCCAGAGGCGAATTAACTACCGCGCAGGCCCTAGTCTTGACTTTTTTTTTTTTTTTTTTTTGTGGGCGAACTTCCCCCCTCCTTCAAGGAAGTATATACCGGGTGTTTCAAAATACAGGTCTGCTCAACATAAATCATTGATGACAGAGACATACAAAAAGTATCGAAATTAAGTACAGCTTTTATATATAGCATTTGTTTTATAAGGGATCGTATACATATTAAAATACGAAATTTAATTTTTGTGCGGTTTTGGTGCCATGTAAATTATATATATATATATATATAACGTTCCCTTCGTCTAAGGATAAGTGATAGTAGAGAAATAATAAGACCTTTAAAAAGAATTTGTAAGAATACTCTGAACTGATTTTTTCTAGAACTCTAAATGTTTTATTATTTATTTGCGTTTAGTTATTATTTTTATTATATGTATGTTTTTTTCAATTTTGAGCTAGTATTTTCTTTGATCATAAGTTATCGCAGATTTAATTTGGTTTTTACCTAAATTAAAGGTGGGAGTATGTTATGAATTGGTAAATTAATATATATATTTTTTTTATACGCACGACTTTGACAAAACGCTGCTGTGATATTTTATTTTATTTGTTCAACGCGGCTTTTTGCTATAGCAACGTAGTTGTTTCTCTTTTCCCCTTTTTCTTACATTTTTTATCTCACGAGAAGAGGTTAAAATTTAGAAAATAAAAGTTGGCATCTGCTTTTATTGAGTTGTTAAAAATAATTTTTTTCGAATGTTTATGTTTTTTATCGTCTTTAGCTATGAATGTTATTTAGAAGAATTCCGCCTATTTTCCTGAAAAAGCATGACGAGAATTTGATAGAGGGCTATTTTAGGATTTTTTTTTTTTTTTTTTTTTTTTTTTTTTTTTGGTAAAAAATATGATGATCCGAATTCAAGGTAAAATTAATCTGTAAATATCTAAATAAATGTCAGTTCCACATCTCTTCGAATGTCTTATTTCTACCATTTTCTAAGTATGTAAAAAAAATTTGTGATCAAGCAAAACAAGTTTAATCAATTAAATATTTCGAACCCATCATTATGTTTGATAACATGCAAACACTAGTGTTAGAACTTCAAGCGTTGTCTGTCCTGTTTGTTAAGCTTGGCACTTACTGTATTTTTTTCGTAAAAAAAAAAAAAAAAAAAAAAAAAAAATGTTTTCAATTTTTTGGTACTTTTAGCGTTTTCCATTCTTAGTCCACAATTACTTGTGTTTTATACTACTGTACATGTTTACCCAATAAACCCTTTTCCAACATTTAAAATAAATTCGTTTCTAGTGTGGCAGGAGCGTATTTGAAAGGTCATTTTTTTTTTTTCATCCCAAAAGCATTGTGCGACTTTGCGTTGACCTTAGATTTAACCCTTTATCTATTGACGGTACCGATAAGTACCATTAAAATAACTTGTTATAAAATTCATTTAATACACCGATTAGTTGTAATACAGTTTAGAAGAGTTATAGATACTTTACTTTATCTTGTTTCAAAAGCATGATGGGTTACACAAAACAAAAATATTTTTAAAAAGATTATTTCTTTTGCCTTTGCATCTTTTCAGCTTTCTTGGCGTTGTAGGGGGGTGGGGGGGGGAGTGGAGGAATTTTTTAATTGGGAAATATTTCTTTAGTAAGAACTTTACATTTGTACATTTCCTTATTCTACAAAATACTAAGAAAAATTTAATAGAAGGCTATTTTAGGATTTTTTTTCTTTTTTTTTTTGTGTGTGAGTGTGTAAAATACGATGATCCGAATTCAAGGTAAAATTTATCTGTAATTTTGTAAATATGTAAATAATTGTCAGTTCAACATCTCTTCCAATGTCCCATTTCTACTATTTTCTAGGTATGTAAATAAATTTTGTGATCAAGCAAATCAAGTTTAATCAATCAAATATTTCGAACCCATCATTATGTTTGTTAACATGCAAACGCTAGGGTTAGAACTTCAAGCGTTGTTCTGTTTGTTAAGCTTGGCACTTAAGGCTCCTGTCCCTAACGGCCAAAGCACTCACAAGCAAATGCTAATCCTATGGGGAGGGATTTTTCTAATATCTCGTTTGCATTTCGACATTTTAAAATAATTTTTTTGCGTTGAATAGCCGAGATCCGTCTCTACTTCGCACCTTTTTTACTTTTTTGATTTTGGTTTCAGATATTTTTAGAATGACACTTTCATTTTCAGAACCGGTTTTGAAAGTGAAAGTAACTTTATAAAAAATATCTACGACTAAAATCGAAAAAGTAAAAAAGGTGCGATATAGAGACGGACCTCGGCTATCCAATGTAAAAAAAATCATTTAAAAATGTCGAAATGCAAACGAGATATCAGATAAATCCCTCCCCATAGGATTAGCATTAGCTCTAGAGTGTCCTCGCCGGCAAGGACAGGAGCCTTAAGATATTTTTTCGTAAAAAAGAAAAATATTTTCGATTTTTTGGTATATCAGCGTTTCCCACTCATCGTCCACAATTATTTGTTGTGTTTTATACTACTGTTTACAATTTTATTTTTACAATTGTAAACATGTTTACCCAACAAAAACTTTTCCAACATTTAAAATAAACTCGTTTACGGTGTGGCAGGAGCGTAATTGAAACATCGCTTTGTTTATCTCAATAGCGTTGTGCGATTTGGCGTTGACCTTAGATTTAACCCTTTATCTACTGACGGTACTTATAAGTACCATTAAAATAACTACGCTTTTTTAAAAACTATCTTTTAATAGAACTATTTTTCAGTATATTTATAACTTAAAAATTTCTCATACAATATTGAAATAATTTTTAGAATGCTAGTTTTGAAATGTTGTTTATTTTAAAAGTTGAAAATATTTTAAATGCATCTACGAAAATCCCCAGTTGGAAAAAACAAAGGAAACGCGCCAGAAAAGGGAAATTTTCATTTCGTATTTCCCTGCAAGGAGAAAAGCAAAGCAATGAAGTGTGTTGATTGAGTGTGTGTGTGTGTGGGGGGGGGGGGGTTGAATTGAGGCTGTACATTTGCTATATATTTTTATTTTAATCTAAATTTTGTTTATCTTTGAGGGTTTTGAAACATGTAAAATAACTTATTTTTTGCGACTGACAAAAAGTAGTCAAAGTCACTTTGAGAGCAAAATAACAATAATAATAATAGTAGGTGTTGATTATTCTCTGATCATACAGAAAAATTTAAAACAAGCATGCATATTTACACATAGACAACCTTAATAGCAATGTTTACTTTTTTCTTGCCCTCGCAACCCCGCCCTCCCCCTTAAAATCCATAAGGATTTCATGAAACATTTATGAAACACTAACAATAAATTTAACAAAGTTTTGTTTTTGTTTTATGCTCTTTTTATTAGGAATTTAAGGTGTGCTGTATATATTTTTTAAGCATTTTGATTCAAAAAAACATTTTATTTTATTTATTTATTTATTTTGTCACATTTTAGTTTATAATTTTTCTAAATTTTGTTTTGAGTATTGTACTTTAGACTAAAAATGTCTCATATGATACTGAATAGAATTTATATTGAGGCTGTACATTTGCTATATATTTTTATTTTAATCTAAATTTTGTTTATCTTTGAGGGTTTTGAAACATGTAAAAGAACTTACTTTTTGCAACCGACAAAAAGTAGTCTAAGTCACTTTGAGAGCAAAATAATAATAATAGTAGGCGTTCATTATTCTCTGATCATACAGAAAAATTTAAAACAAGCATGCATATTTACACATATACAACCTTAATAGCAATGTTTACTTTTTTCTTGGCCTTGCAACCCCCCCCCCCCCCCCCCCCCCGTTAAAATCCATACGGATTTCATGGAACATTTATGAAACACTTTAACAAAAAAATTAACAAAGTTTTTGTTTTGTGCTCTTTTTATTGGGAATTTAAGGTATGCTGTACATATATTTTAAGCATTTTCATTCAAAAAACATTGTATTTTATTTGTTTATTTATTTATTCACATTTTAGTTTATAATTTTTCTAAATTTTGTTTTCAGTATTGTACTTTAGACTAAAAATGTCTCATATTATACTGAATAGAATTTTAGCAGCCCAAGGTTTATTTACATTTAAAAATTTATTTTGGCAAAACAAAAATTGTTTCAGATGTATATTCTATTAATTAGTTGTCTGTTTGTTTTGGCTATAAGATCAATAGAAATTGAAAAATAATACATTCATTGTTTTTAGTGTGGCCATAAAAAATGTAGCACATTTTGAGGACTTTTTTATATATAAAAATATTTTAAAACTAAATAAAAATGTGTAATTTGTTTTACTGCTTTAAATATAAATCTCTCAACGTATTTATATATTTACTAAAAGCCAGATTTAAAATAATTAAGTTTACTTTTAAAAAAAATGAAGAAAAAATACATTTTCTCTCTTTAATTAAATATTAGGGTTAAGTGATATTAGTCCTCTACTTTCTAGACAATGACGGTCCATTACATTTTTGCCAGAAACTGCCCCTTAAGAGTTGCCGGGCAAAGTAAATGCAACCGTTCTCTCAACGCCGAAACATTAGCGGTTCGGCAATAGCTGCCGGAACTAGCGGCGGGTCATTTACGGTACAACACTGTTTGGTTACAAATGGACTTAACTCCTTTTGGCCGCGATATATACGTCATTCGGCCCTACACTCTATTCCAACTCAACTTGGCAGCACTGTGAAAGGTAGAAACAGTAACATTCCGCCTTGAAAAGTAGTTCTCCGTTATTTTTTAATCTTAAATGGTGAAAATGCATACAAATTTATATGATTATGTTTATAAATTACAAATTTCGGTATTTTGAAGTATATATTTAATGTAATTTCTCTGTTAAAAGTATTTAATTTAAAAGTATTTTGTATTTAAAGCGAACGTATAAAGTAAAAATCTTGGCGTAAAAAACTCTCCTTTGGCGAGGAACAAATCTTCAAGGTTAAAATATCTGGCGCGCTTTAGTGCTCTGCTACTCTGCGCATTCTTATTGTTCTTATGAATAGTTTTAATAATACTCGCTGTTTGCTTTCGCTTTTACTTTTCTTTTTATCGTGTTCATAGTTTTTTATTTTTACTGTTAATTATTGTTATTATTTATTCGTTTATTAACTGAGTATTTCTAAAATTTGTTACATAGTTAAATATTTATTTGAATCATACTTATTTGAATTATAACATAGACATTTGTTACATAGTTAAATATTTATTTGAATTATAATATGTCTGATAAAGCATTATCTCCATCCACGCTTTACACACCTTCAAGGTGAGGAAAGTCAATCGAAAGTGCAGCTCGCAAAAAAATATTAAATGTTTATTCCAGACTTCGTCAAGAAAATCCCCAAAATTCAATTAATGAAATCTTAGAGGAAGTTTCCCAACTTACAGGTGTTTCGAAAGGAACAATTTTTCGTTTGAAAAAAGAGAAAAGGCATCTAGCCCTTTAAGTACACCCGGAAAGAAACGACCTGGTGCAGTGGGTAAACGCAGAAGGCTGGGAAAATATGACGAATTCACGTTATCTTGCATTCGACGAAAAATCCATAGTTTTTTTTCGCAGAAATGACATACCAACTTTGGATAAAGTTTTACAAGTTGTAAACGATGATAAAGAAACTTTTTCGAAAAATATTAGCCGGACTAAATTGTACAGAATATTAAAAGATTTGGGATTCTCTTTTCAAAAACGAAAAAGAGAGGCAGCTCTTCTTGAGAGGCAAGATATTATTTTGTGGCGCAGAAACTATTTTCGAAAAATTACAGAGTATAAGAAAAAAAAAATGCTTCTATTTATTATCTTGATGAAACATGGATAAATGAAGGGCATACTCAGAGACACCGCCCCCCCCCCCCCACCCAAAAAAAACAAAAGAAAAAAAAATCTTGCAAACAAAATCGAAAAGGCAAAAAAGGTTATTTGTAGAGATCGACCTCAGTTATCCAATGCAAAAGAAAAAAAATAATTTAAAAATACTGAAATGCAAACGACATATTATTTTTTTTTTCTCCATAGGATTAGAATTAGCAAGCGGGTGTTTTTGCGTGAGTGAAATAGTCCCTTAATTTTTGGCCGTGTTAACAATTTAATAATAAATGCAGTTTTTAATTATTTAAAAATCAACTTATTTTGATTTAAAGAAAATCATGACTTTTTTACACCCTAATATCTATAATTAAAAATGTACATTAAAAATGAGACGGGCTCAGTGTGAGATCTAGCCTTTTCCGAATTTCTGCCAGAGGTTTTGGTATAAATAACAAATTTTCTGTTTTAAATAGATTACCGGATAATTTGGTTTTAATCTTTTAACCCAATATAGATAATACTGTTTTGTTTTCAGTAAATTTCATTCGGAATTCGTACAGCGATTTTTTAAATTTTCTAGATTTTTTTAATCTGATTTTTAATTTTTTTTCTTTTTTTTTCTTTTTTCTTTTTGCGGCAATTTTTTGACATTTGTAAGAGGAATTCTGTTTTAAACTTGAAGCTTAAATATAGAAAATTTTTCCCTTCGCGATTTTAAATTTCTTAGACAATTTTCGATGCGATTTTTTTCTTTCCGATGTGATTTTTTCAACATCAGTTACATGGAATTCGACTTCAAATTTTTAGTTTAAAACAGTAAATTTTGACATTTCTTCAATAAAGTTTTTCTACAATTCGTGCACCCTTTTTTAAAGTTTTCGCTATTTAAAAAAATTTTTCGCATTTTGCGGGCCGGGCGACGTCGGGCGGATTAGCTAATATAGTATAAGATAGTGCTAAAATCAGTCTAAAAATTTTAAAAATAAGAAAAAAAATTTAATAGATTATATAATTAATTTCTTAGGAGCTTCAAAACGTACAGATTATTGTACACGCATTATAATTTTCCGCCAAAATGGCCCTTTTCCTTGGTTACTAGTGATCCTTTGCTCTTCAAGCAAACCCTGGTTGCTACGGCAACGGCTGCGATTCGGCATTCGTAACATAACCAACGCTGCCAACTTGAGGTGGAATCAAGTATAAGTCGAGTGTTTGTTGGGTTGTTACAAACTTCATTTAATGCATCGATTAGTTGTAATGCAGTTTAAAATGAGTTATAGATAGATTACTTCTTCCAAAAGATTATTGGTTACACAAAACAAAAAATATTTTTAAAAAGATGATTTTTTTTGCCTTTGCCTCTTTTGGCGTTGGAGGTGGGGGGGGGGGGGGAGAAATTTTTCAAATTGGGAAATATTTCTATAGTAAGAACTTTATATTTGTACATTTCCTAATTCTACAAAATACTAAGAAAAATATTTAAAATAAAACATTTGAGTGGGGTTATAAATATTGCACAAAATCCCTATAAATTCAAATTTAATGAATCCTTCTAAAATGTATTAAATGATAATGTAAATCTTCTTCGCATGGCTTAAAAATATACATTTTGCTTTGTAAGTGATAGTCGTTATATTTCAGAAGAGGAAGCGGCCTCCTCTGATGATAAAACATTATTTTTAAATGGAAACTAGCATTTTCATTCATAAAAATTAAATTTACAATAATTGCATGAAAATGATGTCATTTACTATTTGTTTTTACTCGTTACTTATTTATTAACATAAATCATAGAAAATATTACCACTGCAGTATTAAAACACCTAACTGTACGATACAGCTGTAGTATACAAACAAAATAAATACAACAACAATTTATTTAGAGTCAGTTTGACGTCATACTGAAAGTGTCTTATTGAAAAAGATGTCATGTTTAGTAATTTTTTTTTTTTTTTTTTTTTTTTTTTACCTTGAAATTGAAATGTCAATTGTTTTAGATTTTTTAACTCTAAATACATTTAAATGAAAGCACTACGTAATTTTAACATACTTACAGTAAAGCACATTTAACATCAATTTATCATGTAAAAATACAGCAAGTCTGACTTTTTATTGCCTAATAAAATTATTGTTCATACACAGTTTCTTTTTGCAGAATCAGGAAAGAACAGTTTTCATTAGAAAATTTAATTTTTTAAAGTTGACAGTTTTACTTTTTTTTTCTAAACTAGGGGGCTCGGCCCCCTACGAGCTACGCTCGCCAACCCCCGTCCAGACACCGTAGACTCTAAATGCACGCTAATTTGATCGGCTTTAAAAAGATTTCGAAAGATTGAATTATAATTTAAAAAACAGTGGCAATCTCTCTATAAACGGATTTCTATTCATTTCTCTTTGATTGGGGAATTTTAACGCCAAATCCGTTGCAGTACTACTTGATTATCCCGTCGACCCATTTCGCCAAATTATATAAATCGCCAAACCACTCGCCAAATTATACAAATTGACATAATTTTTATTTTAAATAACGAAAAAACAAATAAATTAGTACAACATTAATAAAAATACAAATAAAACGTCGAAATAAAAATAACTTGATGACGTAGACACGTGTAACAGCATTTCAAATTAAGCTAATATAAGAGGAATTAAGTAAACAGAGTCTTTGTCTCCTGGTATTTTTTAACAAAGCGAAAAGAAAGTTCTTTTAAATGAGACATTTTAAATTAATCGTTTTTAATCTGACGTAATTTGGACCAAACTATTCTTTCTCTTTTTAATATTCACGTGAAAATACTTCTGTTAGAAATTAAATATTATTTGCGCTTTCCTAACAAAAATAGTTGAAAAGTATCCTCTTAAAATATCAAATAAATGTCTAGCACAATTTCTAAATTTAAACCGTTTTGCAATGTTATTTCGTGTTCATTTTATGTAATAACTGTAATGTGACGTAAATATGACGTAATTTCTCCTATTTAAGACTTCTAACGCATGTTAATAAATTTATTGCTTTACAAATTCCTTTCTCTCTTAAAATTCACGTGTAATTATAGTTTTTATGACATCATTTTTAATAAGTTCCTGCTTTTTGTACATAATTATTTAATTCTAATTCCAAATGTTTTTTTCTGTTTATAATAGTCACGTGTAAATAAATTTTTAATTTATTTACACGTATAAATATATATTTTTTTTTTTTTTGAAGCAAACATTATTGCTTCCTCTGTTTATACAGTTGGCAACAGTTTAAATTAATATCACTTTCTAAAATCTGTTAAAAATATCTCTAGAAATGCTGAAAATCTGAATTTAAAATAAAAATAAAACCTCAAAAAATTAGTCAAAATAAAAAAATTAAAGCAATCTGCACTCCGGCAAATTCTAACGCATAAAATGATCTAAAAATGATTAAATTCCTATGAACAGTTTTTGCTCCTATAAAACTTTTTTAGTGGAACGATTTTGTCCAACTTTAGCATTAAATATCTCTTAAAATAATTCTTCGATCTGAAAACTGTCTGCATCAGCGTGTTTATCAAACATTTCTGTATATACTACTGTTTTTCATATTTTTGTATGCATTATTTTTCTTAATATTAACGAAGAAAGACCTCCGGTCACAAAAAATTCAAAACCGGCGGCGGCGGCGGCGGCGGCGGTGACAGCGGTAGTTACTTTTTTTTAGAATAGAGAGATGTTATATCAAGTTTCATGCACATGGGTCAATTGTAAATTTGTACAAGCACTGGTGCAGCGAAGGGATGGAGGCAGTGTTGATTTCAGGGGATGGCCCGGGTGGACCCCCCCCCCCCCCCCCCGGAGCAATGACATGTCCCCCCCCTGAAAGATTTGAGATTTTGTTTTCAATGATCAAAAAGTGCAATTTCCCCCCTGGAACTCTATAATGTCCCCCCGAAGCGACAGGAATCCCTCCCGGAGAAAAGTGTCTGAATTCAACACTGGATGGAGGGATTTCAGTGGTAATCCGTCAGTACATGTTCCCCTTTCCATTACGTCACTACACACACAGCATAAATCTCGTCCCATTTTGTCTCTCATTATATTTTTGATACTTATTTTTAAATATACTGCTTTAATATTAATATTATGCATATACACGTTGCATTCTAGCAACATTGGATTGGCTTTATCGTTGAAAATGCAGTACTGGCTGTCACGATAGTAGCTGTGGATCACATCCAGCGATAATGGCGTAAAAGAAGTGGTCAGAACAGATCATTCGAGTCTGTTATATTAGTAGAACAAATTGTTCAAATGTAGTTGTCGAGTGAAAACAATGGAATACATCGTTCCGTGAAGTTTCTCCAGAAGAAATTGAAACAACTCATAATATCAGCTAAGCACTTTATTAGAACATCTTGCAAAAGGCGCAGTTTCCACCAAGATAATTAGCCATCTCTCCGTAGTAGTAATTAAGTTTAAACAAAGTTCCAGATAATCGAATAACAGGACGATGACCAGGGGACGGATGAAAACTGGAAATACGACTCAAATCTGCTGAAACACAGCAAGTATCAACTTTGTTCCTCACGTGTAAGGATACAAATATGACGTAGGTCACGCTCTCAACCAATGAATAATTAAGAATGTCACGTCATATAAAGAGTGCGGACAGAGCACGCGGATGAATTTGTAAAAAAGGGAAAAAGGGAAACGAGGGAAAAAGGGAAAAAGGGTAACATCAGAAATGCGCGGAAAAGTAAAAATGGAAGCTAAAAGAATATTCTCGAAAGAAAAAAGCTCGGAAATGGAACATTTAATCTAAGAATACTAAAAACGTAATATTTAAGCGATTTAGACAAGTGAGACATTAAATTAAAGGGAATTTAACAGAGTTAACGATAGAGATTATTTAAGGATAACGATTTAGTGAATATAAAGTAGTAATTTAGAATAAGATAAGGAAATCGCGGAATTAGATCTAATAATGTAACATACATATACTTAATAAAACAAGAATATATTTTATCAATGACGTATTTTATAAAAATTTATATTATTATCTATTTTGTTGTAGAACACTTTATAAAGAGAATGAACACTAAGTAATTCAAGAGGCTTTTTTTTTTCTCTTTTTAACAATCGATAATGTGGTTCTAATTATACACTGGGCACACCAGATATGTGCCCAGGGCCAGAGGCGAATTAACTACCGCTCGAGCCCCTAGGCTTGACTTTTTTTTTGTGGGCGCCCTTCCCCCTCCTTCAAAGAGATATATACCGGGTGTTTCAAAATACAGGTCTGCTCAACATAAATCATTGATGACAGAGATATACAAAAAGTTTCGAAATTAAGTACAGCTTTTATGTATGGCATTTGTTTTATAAGGGATCGTATACATATTAAAATACGAAATTTAATTTTTGTGCGGTTTTGGTGCCATATAAATTATATTAAAAAACAAAAAAAAACAAACAAACAAAAAAAACGTTCCTTTCGTCTAAGGAGAAGTGGTGGTAGAGAAGTAATAAGACCTGTAAAAAGAATTTGTAAGAATACCCTGAACTGACTTTTTCTAGAACTCTAAATGTTTTATCATTTATTTACGTTTAGTTTTTATTTTTATTATATTTATGTTTTTTTCAATTTTGAGCTAGTATTTTCTTTGAATCGCATAATCATAAGTAATCGCAGGTTTAATTTGGCTTTCACCTAAATTAAAGGTGGGAGTATGTTATGAATTGGTAAATTAATATACATATTTTTTTATACGCAAGGCTTTGACAAAACGCTGCTGTGATATTTTATTTTATTTGTTCAACGCGGCTTTTTGCTATGGCAACGTAGTTGTTTTTCTTTTCCTTTTTTTTAAATTTTTTTATCTAACGAGAAGAGGTTAAAATTTAGAAAATAAAAGTTGGCATCTGCTTTTATTGAGTAGTTAAAAAGATTTTTTTTAAATGTTTGTTTTTTATCGTCCTTAGCTATGAATATTATTTAGAAGAATTCCGCCTATTTTCTTGAAAAAGCATGACGAAAATTTAATAAAAGCTTATTTTAGGATTTTTTTTTTTTTTTTTTTTTTTTTTTTTTTTTTTTGTGTGTGTGTGTAAAATATGATGATCCGAATTCAAGGTAAAATTAATCTGTAAATCTATACTAATATTATAAAGAAGTAAAGTTTGTTTGTTTGTTAGAGGTATTCTCTGGAGCTACCGAACCGATTTCAAAAGTAATGGTATCAAAATGATGGCGTTAGTCCAACTTAGAACATAAACTATATTTTATGTCATTGCCACTACCTTAAAGCGGGTGCAGGAGCAAAGTTCTTAAACAATTCGAAATTTAAAAGGGGTGAAAATGCACAAAAAGCGTTCTAAAAAACGTTCTAAATGGTAGTTTCTACATAATCTCAGGAAATACGAAACCGATTTAAAAAATATTGGTTTCAAAATGATGGTGACAACGCTTGCTTCAAGATAAGCTATATTTTATGTCTGTGCTACTACCCCAAAGGGGGCGCAGGAGCAAAAAATGTTCTAAAAATGCGATTTATGTGTTACTAAAGGGCGTAGAAATATGATATTTGAAATATTAGACATTTATTAGATATAAAGGATTTCTAAGAACAGTTCTTAAACAATTCGAAATTTAAAAGAGGTGAAAATGCGCGAAAAGCGTTCTAAAAAACGTTCTAAATGGTGATTTCTACACAATCTCAGGAAATACCAAACCGATTTAAAAAAATAATGGTGTCAAAATGACGGTGACAACCCTTGCGTCAACATAGGCTATGTTTTATGTCGGTGCCACTACCCGAAAGGGGGTGCAAGAGCAAAAAGCGCTCTAAAAATGCGATTTTGCGTTACTGAAGAGCCTAGAAATATGAAATTTGAAATATTAGCTACTTATTAGATATAAAGGATTTCTAAGAACAGTTCTTAAACAATTCGAAATTTAAAAGGGGGGAAAATGCGCGAAAAGCGTTCTAAAAAACATTCTACATGGTGGTTTCTCAACAATATCAGGAAATACCAAACCGATTTAAAAAATAATGCGGTGAAAATGATGGTGAAAACCCTTGCTCCAACATAGGCTATGTTTTATGTCGGTGCCACCACCCCAAAGAGGGTGCAGGAGAAAAGCGTTCTAAATTGCGGTTTTTGCGTTACGGAAGATCCTAGAATCGTGAAATTTGGAATGGTAGTTAGTTATAAGATATCAATGGGAATCTAAGGACATTTCCTAAAAAAATCGAAATTTAAAACGGGGTCAAAATGCGCAAAAATCGTTGTAAAAAACGTTCTAAATTGCAATTTCTATGCAATCTCAGGAAGTACTGAACCGATTTCAAATATAAGGGTGTAAAAGTGATGGTGAAAGATTTTGCTCCAAGATAGGCTATATTTTATATCTGTTTTCCCTACCCCAGTGGAGATGCATGAGCAAAATGCTCGAAAAGCGTTCTAAAACCGTCCTAAATGCCGATTTGTCAGCAATATATCAGGAAGAATCAAACTGATTTCAAAAGTAATGGTAGGAAATTGATGCTGACAACCTCTGATCTAACATAGACGTTATTTTATATCGGTATCACTATCACCTAGACGTTGCAGGAGCATAAAAGCGTTCTGAATTTCGATTTCTGTGATCGGTAGGGGCTAGCAACTTAAAATTAGGCAAGGTACATATTTATTAGATATAAATGATCTTTAGGAACAGTTTCGAAAAAATTGGAAATTTAAAAAGGGGTGAAAATGCGCGATAAGCGTTCTAAAAACGTTCTAAATTGCGATTTCTACTCAATCTCAGGAAATACCAAAGCTATTTCAAAAGTAAATGTTGCAAATCAACGGTGACAGCCCCTGCTATAACATAGGTTATATTTTATGTTGCTCTCACTATCATCTGAGGGTTTCAAAAGCAAAACATGTTCTAATTTGCGTTTTTTGCACAACTGAGGGGTCTAACACTTTGAAGTATGGCATGGTATTTACGTATAAGATGGAACTGCTTTCTAAGAACTGTCGAAAGAAAATTCCAAATTTAAAAAGATGAAGTGAGCGAAAAGCGTTACAAATTACAATTTTTATGCAATCTTATCAAATACCAAACCGATTAAAAACAAGTTGGAAATTGCTCGTCAAACGTGGCAAATGAGGTGCGTTCGTACTATAACTAGTTTTATAATTATTTTTTGCACCCCATATTGTACTGAATGTGTATTTATTTGCAATTCATAAGTGCATAGTCTGTAACATCATTAAAATGCACTTGCAATAATTTTTTCCCATTCCCCTTAATGTAACGGAAAACTTTTGACTGTCCCTGTAATTAAGCTATACATACGATTTTCATGAAATTTGAAATGGCTCGACAAAATTTTGCAGCAATTATATATTTAAAATTTCAGCCCATTCGGAAAGCTGTAACATCATTAAAATGCACTTGCAATAAATTTTCCCATTGGCTTTAATGTAAAGAAAAACTTTTGACTGTCCCTGTAATTAAACTATACATCCGATTTTCATAAAATTTGAAATGGCTTGACAAAATGTCGCAATAATTATATTTTTAAAATTTGAGACCATTCGGTAAGCTTTAACATCATTAAAATTCACGTGCAATAATTTTTCCCATTGGCCGTAATGTAAAGAAAAACTTTTGACTGTCCCTGTAATTTAACTATACATTCGATTTTCATAAAATTTGAAATGGCTCGACAAAATTTTACAACAATCATATATTTAAAATTTCAGACCATTCGGTTGGGTAGTTTTTTCTCTATTATATGCGGACGGACGGACAGACAGACGGACTGAACGACGACTATAGGTGCTACGTATTTATATAATTACGAACGCACCTAAAAATAATGATGACAAATTTTTGGTGATAGAACCTGCTCAAACATATGCTATACTTTATGTATCTGCCACTATCACCAGAGGGTTCCAGGAGTTAAAAACTTTCTAAATTGCGATTTCTGTGATACTGAAAAGGCTAGAAACTTTAAATATGTCATGGTAGTTACTTATAAAATATAAATAACCTCGGAGGACTGTCGAAAATAAATTCGAATTAAAAAGGGGGGAAGCGAAGAGGAGGTGCGAAAAGCATTCTAAAAAAGTCCTAAATTACGATTTCTATGCAATTTCAGGGAATATAAACCGATTATAAAAGTAATAGTTGCGAACACAATGATAACAGTCTCTGGTCCTACACAGGCTATATTTTATGCCGATGATTCTACCACCTGGGGTTCACAGGAACAACAAACGTTCTAATAAAGGCCTTTAAAAGCTTTCTAAATTACGTTTCTGTGGAATATAAGGAAATAACAAACCGATTTCAAAATTAATGTTGGCAAATTAACGGTGACAGTTCCTGTTTCAACATAGCCCTTTATGTTGAGAGAGGTGGTAGGACTTTGAATTTGACATGATAGTTAATTTTAAGATGTAAGAAGATGGTTTCTAAAAAATTCAAAACTTCAAATGAATACTGAAATGAGCGTATTAATTGAGCATAAAAGTTTCAAAATATTTTCTAAATTATCATTTATTTAGTTTTATTTCGTTTTAGTAATTTAAGTCTCATTTCTGCCTAATGCAGTGTAATAATGATGTTTAATCAAACTGTGTTTTAAATAGTAATTTTTGAAGTATTCCTAAAAGTAATAAGTACCTTTTAATAAAATAAAATATTACCTTTTAATAAAATAAAAATTTAGTTAGTACATTTTAATAAAAATTAGACATATAAATATCACTAGGCATATTTCAAATATTAAGCGAGCAAAGCCGCGGGGTTTGCTAGTATGTAAATTATTGTCAGTTCCAGATCTCTTCGAATGTCTTTTTTTGACATTTGAAGTCCACCGAAGCGGAATGCTTTGGGGCCTATAGCTACTATGGCTGTCGCCTAGAATGATCCTTATTATACAGAAACAACAACAATTCTCAACAATTTTATTTTCCATTACATATATTATATTACAACAATGGGACATTCACAATTATATCCATGTCTTACCCGAGGATTTGAACCCGGGCCCCCGCCGTGGCAGTAGCTGTCGCTACCGACCTCACCACTGGGCGACTTCGAATGTCTTATTTCTACTATTTTCTAAGTATATAAATAAATTTTGTGATCAAGCAAAACAAGTTTACTCAATTAAATATTTCGAACCTATCATTATGTTTGATAACATGCAACCACTAGGATGAGCATTTCAAGCATTCTCCTGTTTGTTAAGCTTGGCACTTACGGTATTTTCTTCGTAAAAAAAAAAAAAAAAAAAAAAAAAAAAAAAGATTATCAATTTTTTGGTATTTTCAGCGTTTTCTATTCTTAGTCCACAATTACTTGTGTTTTATGCTACTTTACATGTTTACCCAATAAACCCTTTTCAACATTTAAAATAAATTCGTTTCTAGTGTGGCAGGAGCGTAATTGAAACGTCATTTTGTTTATCCCAAAAGCGTTGTGCGACTTTGCGTTGATCTTAGATTTAACCCTTTATCTATTGACGGTACTTATAAGTACCATTAAAATAACTTGTTATAAAATTCATTTAATACACCGATTAGTTGTAATACAGTTTAGAATGAGTTATAGATACATTACTTTATCTTGTTCGAAAAACATGATGGGTTCCACAAAACAAAAATATTTTTTAAAAGATGATTTCTTTTGCCTTTGCATCTTTTCAGCTTTATTGGCGTTGTAGGGCGGGGGAGGGAGGAATTTTTCAATTGGGAAATATTTCTATAGTAAGAACTTTACATTTGTACATTTCCTGATTCTACAAAATACTAAGAAAAATATTTAAAATAAAACATTTGAATGGGGTTATAAATATTGCACAAAATCCCTATAAATTCAAATTTAATGAATCCTTCTAAAATGTAATAAATTATTATGTAAATCTTCTAATGTAGTCTAACCAATTCACGAACAATGCTTTAGAAGATAAAATTTTCATGGATTCATAATCCAGTACATAAAGGGTTAAGCAGCATACAATTAGTGAGTGATGGAGACACAAGACTGGCTCCTATCTGCATGAAAAGCTCCCTACCGAATCGGTTATACATTACCTAATTTGACAGCCTATCGCTTACTTGGCGAGTTATATGTAGTAATTATAAGTAAAATACGTAAGCGTTCGCTCCGAAGTGACAAGGAGGATTATGATTCCAGAGGAACGGACAAAGTTAGACCATCATTACTTTAATATCGTTAACTACAATAAAATAATAAACAATTAGCTCTAGTAACATACTTATATACATATTTCACGCTGATAATTTTTTTTTCTGTTTCTTTAATAGTAGTTGTTATTGCATAGAATGTATGTGTGATGATTAGTTTAGTTTTAGGGATGTTTTTCTATTCAAATTTTTGCAAATTTCAGCATTATAATTACGACAGAACAGCTGATTTCATACTTTGTCTATATAATTAAATAATATAATCATAACGATGACATCAATTAATGACATTTTTTTTTATTTGACGTTTAGATAAGATTGTTTAATGAAATAATTTTTGTGAGTAACAATAAAATTACACCTATTGATACTTAAAGCGGAATTTCTGTAAAATTATATCATCCTTTCTAGTTTTAAAAGTTAATTAACATTTATTTAATGCGGATAAACCATTCCAACTCGACTATATCATGTCTCTCGTGATGTAACATATTAATGAACTGTGGCATACTTTGTATGAATATATGGGGCATTCTCACAATCTTTTAACTTTCATGTCCCTGAATAATAATTTTTTATTTAATACACTTTTTTGTGTTTTTTTTATTTCCTATACTTGGGAACATCTCATTGCATGATTGCACAACAATATTAACGAGATAAATAAGTTTTGGACGATGTTGGGGGTACAAATACATGGAAAACTCATCTACCGTCCCGTGTCCCTGATGCTGATTTTGAAGTTTGGAGTTGTCTGTATAAAATTGTTTCAATAAAAGTAATTCGATGTAATTATTTTTTTTCGAAAATGGGACAATTGTTTTATATAAATTTGTAGCAAAAAATTAACCTGCACACATTTTTACGGTTGATATTATTTTTTGAACTCTGTCCCTGGGTTTTTCATCCTGACCGTCCCTCTTGCTAAACCTATAGAGAAAATCACTTCAGATGCAGCCACAGAACTTTTTTCAAGTTTTTTCTCATGCAGAAGTATGCTAGAGAAAGAATGTCTAAAATTCTTTGACAGGAAATTTACTGCAGAATTTAAATCAGCATTTAAATATCAATTTCAAGATCGTGCCTTTATAAGTAGTCTTACCGTCTCCAAGGTTTATTCCTGCACTTTTCGAGGTAAATTAAAAAAAAAAAAATCCATTGTTAACAACTGTTTCTAAAAGTCAATGAACATTGTGGCTATCACTTAGTCTTAACATGATTTTCCTAAAAATAGGTGGTAATTTTCCTTACCGTCCCTTTTTTTGCCATTTCGTCCTTTTTTTCCTATACCATCCCCTTTTTTTACTCTACTGTCCCTTCTTTAACAACCCTTTAAGACAATGTTATGCAAAGATTCTGTATTAAAAGTACTACATTTTCATTATTTCTTATTTGAATGTCCTGTGGGTACTATGCAAATTCATTATAAGTAAAAATTATAAGAAAATAAAGAGTTATAGATGTAAGAAGGTAAGAAAAATTAAACTCGCAAGTTTCACTTAAACCTCAGTTGAATAAAAAAATTTTCGCTGCTGACCCTTTTTTCCTTTATTTTGAATCATCAAGGCATTCATCTATCAGATTAAAATGTTATTTTAGCAAGTTTAATTTCGCCAGATTTTTCCCCCCAAAAGTCAAAAGATTGTGAGAATGCCCCATATATAAAAACTTTTTTATAAATAAAGTACTACCTTTAATCGAAAATCCAGTATGCAATTAACAACAAGTTTCTGTGTCATAGAAAACGTTTCATCTCTTGAAAATGTAACAACGAAATTAGTACCAAGATTTTACAAATAAATAAGTGATTTTTAAAATGTGAAATATTTCATTAGTTTGAAGCCCCACCATTGGCCGAGAGGTTCTGCTCCCGAAGCTGGTAGACGGGAGGTGCTGGGCTCGATCCCTATCGCGCCCGTCGGCCTAATCGTTCGGAGTTTTCGCGGTTTTCTTCGAACCTTGGTTCTCCAAGCGTAATTACGGATTAGGTTCCCTTAGAAAGACCCCCACAGAGGGCACCCCCCTCCCCGTTTGGGCCTGTATCCCTCGTGCTGATAATTGGCCGTCATAAACACAACCAACCAACCATTAGTTTGAGGAATTTTGAGCGTCAATTCAATACTTTAATATTGCTCAAGTGAAATAATAAATTTTTGACCTCTAATCCAATTTTTATAGAAATTTCATGGAGATGAGAAAAAAAAATAAATATTAAGTAAATTTGATACAGAAATAGCGTCAGGGATTCGCGGTTTTAAAAATTTGATATAGTTTTCAGTCATTCATTAAAGTCTTAAATTTATCTTAATTTCTAAAATGTCGTGAAATTAAAAATAATAGTTAAAAAAATAATTTGTAAAGATATTTTATCAACAGAATAAATAAAAGAGCCTTTGAAAAATCCTGTACAAGCCCTTGAAGGAACAATTAGTTATTATTGAAGATATATCGCATATAGAGTAATTAAAAACTTGTTCTGTTTTTCGGCAAATAGCAATGTCTGCAAATTTCAAGCATTTTCGTTTTAAATCACTTCAATGATTGTCAAAATATTTGCATTGTTCAGGGGATTTGTTTCTTTTCTTTTTCTGGGAAGGGAACGGAGGACTCTTAATATGTATTTACTTTTAAAAAAATATTTTTTATCGAGAAAAATTAATCGTTCAAAGGGGATCATGACCCGCATAAACTCCTTTTTGGATCCGCTTTTGAAAATAAATAAATTAGCATTGATGTGTGGCAAATTGGGCCATCGGAAGCAGCTAAAATTTTTCGAAAAACGAATCTCCATTACTTAAAAGCATTTTAATCCACCCGCTAATATAAAATAAGCAATAAAAATCTGTTATCATGAAATTTTATACTGTAAATAGGGAATTTTAATAATTAATGCTGTAACTATAGTAATGTAGCAACAGGAACTCAAAATAAGATTTATTTTCCGTCTTGATCATAAAAGATGTATATTTAATACAAACTAAACTCTGTGGCTATACAATCCAAGTAGGATCTGGGCCGACAGTGCCTATCTCTGTTTTCTTGACCCTGGGCCCCGAGATGCTATGCAGCATACGTCCCGGCCAGGTGGTCAACCTAACGCGAGACCCTCGGTGTTTAGTTCCCAAGCAAGCTTGGTACTCATTTTATCGACCCCCAAAGGGATGAAAGGCTGAGTGAACCTTGCCCAGTCGGGAGTCGAACTCTCGACCTGTGGTGCGGCAGACAGGCGTGCTGACCACTACACCACTGGGCTATATATTTGATACAGTTAAAGTTAATTAATCTGAAGCGCCTGATATTGATAAGATTTCTTATATTACATAAAATCCATGAAAAGAATAAAAATCCTAAAAACGCGCATATAATTTAGCACAAAAATTATTACAATTGTTGCTCTAATTATTCGAGAACTAAAATTAACTTTATACCATCTCTTTTTTAAAAAAAATGTAAATATTCGGCAGCATTTGTTTTTACGATAACAGTAAATTATCAAGATGCAAATTCTTCTCAAACTTTGAATTTGCCTTACTAGTAAAAATAACAATAATAACAGTAATTCTCCCCCAGGCCCCTTCTCCTACACCTACGCACTCTAATCTCCGGATTAAAATAATACTCCTCAATACTAAAAAAAAAAAAAAAAAAAAAAAAAAAAATCGAGCTATAAAAGTGTTTGCACTTATATGCTGCTGCGCGAAGCTTTATTCATTTATTGAACTTAAATTTAATCATACGTGTTTAATAAACATAATCGGAAAACACGTCGATTGATAAAACTCATAAACCGGTTTCCTGGAAGATACGGATGGTAAGGAACATAGATTAATGACCAAGATAGGACATTTATGGCAAAATCTGTAATGGCAACAGTACTAGAGTCACTATCGGCAAGGGGGAAGAACTAACAAACCTCCGAAATTTACCTATGTTGAAGAAATATGTTTATCCTCTATGGTTTGAATATCTATTCGTTCCTAAAACGAAGCAGGTGTCAGACGATATTCTATTCATGCTTGCTTTATTTATTTAGCTGCTTTTTTTTTACCGTATTTGTATTGTTCATTTTTAACTTACAAAATGATAATTAGACTAATAATATAAAAGAAAGCCGCCAGAAAATTCTGTTAAGAATGCAAATATGTAAATTTATAAGATTAAAGTGTAAAAAATCAAATTCAGGTATTGTGTCAATTTATTCATATCGAATAAAATTTTATTGAGTGTAATGTCAGTACCTCTATTTCTTTTTAACTTTTAGATTTATACAATTCTAAAAATTTGCCGAAAGGAATTTTTCCCTATCTGTAATATTATTATTATTATTTCTTATATGTTAATATTATAAACATTATTGAATTGATTGTACGTTATTTACATTAAAAACAATATTTTTATTTTATCTGTAAGGAAGTGAAAATGCATAAATTTTAAAAGATTATTGTAACGATTGTTTAATACGTTAAACTTCATAAATTTATAAAACACGGGCTATAAAAATGTTCCTGCCAAAGGGGAATAATTATGAAATTTTCTAGGACTTGTAGAGTTCAACATTTCGTATATTTTTGTATTACACCATTGCTTTTGATATATAGCATTCAAGACGAAATTTTTACCTAGTATTCGTTGCACTTAAAACCGTTCACTAATCATGTAAAAAAAAAAAAAAAAAAAAAAAAAAAAAAAACATATATTCGTGCATGAACATAGAATAGATATATTAGATATATAAAATAGAATGTCTATTCTATGTTCATGTATCTGTGTAAGATTCTATCGAAAACGTAAACATGCAACATTAAAAAAAGAAAGATCACAATAAGGTAGATACTCAATAATAAGCATACTACAAAGATGGGGAGTTTCTTCCCCATTGTCACTAAGGGCGCTACGATCGCAATCGCATTACCATTACGCTTTATAGGAATGTCCGATCTTGGATGTTAATCTATGGTAAGGAAAGGCTCTCTCACTGTGTTATTTCAATATTTGGCGAAATCCGCTATGAAATCGCCAAGTAAAAAGGAAAAGAAGCTATCAGGTAGGGACCCGTAAGGCATGGTGACGTCACAGCGACGTCACTGAGAAGTCACACTGTGACTTTGTGACCGTCGATGTGACGTCACGTGACGTCGATGTGAAATCATGGTGACTACAATGTGAAGTCGTTATGGCCGTTTTAGAGCTCGTTTGTGACGTCCCATTGTGACCACTTTGTGAAGTCACGATGTGACAAATTTGTGAAAAATGTGTCCTTTGTGACTATTTTGGCTATAACTCTTTGACGAACTTGTGACGAAAGCGACATTGCTTTGAAGTCGCATTGTGACCAATTTGTGAAATATGTGCCATTTGTGACGAAATTGTCATTAACACTGGAATTCTGTTTCGATTTAACTTCTTTTGAAGATTTTCTAACAATTTAAAAGAACAGGATCGTTTGAAATTATTATTACTGCACGCGATCTTTCTGTTAGAATTGGTTTGGAATCCTAAAATCGTATACTCAAAATTTATGAATAAATACTGTATAACATGTATCAATAGTCATATACAATATACAGACTTTCTTCTAAATTAAAGTTAAAAATTTAATTTCCCTCACTTGCCTTACAACTGTAACAGATTGTATTGTTTTCAATATTTGATGAATGTTGCCTTTGAAAAATATTTATGCATTCCCCTCACACACACATGCTAAAAACACCACAGCTTTAATTGTATTTATAACATACACACAGTGACTATTTTCTGTTGCTGTGGTGGGCAAGGCGAAAAATAAAAAAAAAAAACGTTTTTGTTTCTCTCATTTTGTAGAAGGTTATTGCAAACTTTTTTGCCATTAAGTATTTTTGCACTCTCTTTAAAAGCTTTTACTCACGTTAACACCCAAAGGTATCAGCACATATGTAAAACTGTACAGCTTGCCAATATTTCTGAACAATAACGCTGATGTTCAAGCAAAATTATCTTTTATTGCAATTTTTCCAGTTGAGTGAAAAAGTGTCCAGGTCAGGATTCGAACTAGGGCCCAATGGCGTAAGCTGCCAATGTTCTATCAACTGTCAACTGAGCTATTCTGGATAAATCTAACGCACACAATTCACCCAGTGAATATGAATATGAACTTATTATTATTACACAACCTTATATAATAATACTTTAATTATTTTACATACTACCCGTATGAATAACACATACTTCTCATATAAGTACACAATAATAGTTCTCTGGATGAAATTTGTCCGGAATGGCTCAGTTAGCAGAGCATTGGCAGCATACGTCAAAGGTCTCTGGTTGGAATCCTGACTTGAACACTTTTTCACTCAGTTAGACATATTAAATCTTTGTTGATTAATTTACCAATTAGAATCATCCTGTTAAAGTTAATATAGAAATATCTTTTGATAAAACTACGTGTATTATTTGCGCAATATTTCCAACATACAGATTTCAGTTGAAAATCTTGAGTATAAATGAAGACGATGCAACTACTTCTGCCATTACGCTTTGGTACTTCCTTATTATAGTGGTCTGTGCATGTACGATTACGCCAAGGTTTCAGTTGCGATTTAGCCAAAGTCATAGTTTAACTTATATACGTATATATATATATATATATATATATATATATATATTATGTGTAAGTCTTATGTATGTTTTATATGTCATATAAGGTAGATGAGTAATGGACACACTTAAGGAATTTCTTTAAAACTATAATTAATACCTATAATTTTTATATTCCAGTTTTTCCAGTATTATATTAATAAATCAATAATATTTAAATATTCTCATAGTTTCATTTCTTAATATTAATCAAAATTTTATTGTAAATAACAGAAATATATCAAAATACCCACAATTCCAATCATGGACACTCCAGAAAATATAGTACATATAATTGTTTTTATGACTGTATTTAGAATCAGAATTTATCGAAAGCATACTAACTAATGAAACAAAATAGTTATTTTCAAATAAATTTAACAATTAAGTTATCATTAATTAATAAAATATATGTGATAATTATTCACTGTTTAAATCAATTATTGTGATTATGACAAAATAAATATTTTAATTATTTTAGATAGATGGTTTAAAATAATAAATGACAGGGAATTACAGTTGTCAAATTTTAGAGACAGTGGTGGATTTAGGAAGGTAATTAAAAAAAAAAAAAAGTTTTGGAATATTAGTGCATAAATTCATATATTTACCACTATTTTTAACAGTGAAACACCCCGAAACTACTTGATATATTACTTGCAGTAATTAATATTACATATATGAAAGAAATAATACTGCAGGTTGAATGTTTTAAATATTAAATAAAATAATTTCAAAATAAAAGTTCAGAACTGATGTTTGAGGCCACTGATCCGCAGATTTACTAGTTCCATTTACTACTATAAGTATAAATTTAATTACTAATATGGAATTTTTTATTTATTTATTTATTTATTTATTTATTTATTTATTTTTTTTGGTCAGAGAAGAATGAAAAACGTTTAAGACAGGAAATAATAAGTATATTTTTAACAACTTCTGTAACTTTTTTTTTTAATGGGTAGAAATTGAGCACTTCTTTCCCCTATGTCCTTAAACAATATTCTCTGATTCCTAATTTGTTTTATTTATTACCAGATTATAAAATATTTTTTAGCAAAGTTATATAAAATTTGTGTTATTACATTCTGATAAGTGCAATATAAATTATTAAATTTGATTACTTAGGTTTTCAGTTTTGTCAAAACATTTTTATCTACTATGAACATTACTTAAATTGCATTTTTAGGAATGTCCACATGGGATGTCCATACTGTACATTCAGTAATTAAACGTTTCAAAGTTTTCTATTACTACCAAAACAAAAACATAGAAGTTTTGTAAGAAAATAAAGAATATATAAAATTATTAAGTGAATTAAGCTTTTAACAGGTTCATTAAGATTTTCACAGAAAAACAGTAGAACTTCGAAACATTATTTTCTGCTTCCTGATTGCTTTGATTAAGAGTATATCATCAATAACCCAGTTTATAAAACATGCAAGAAGGAGTTATGAAAAAAATAATAAAAGCTAAATTTTTATTGGTTATTATTTTAGAAACCAAAAACATTCAAGGGTGTCAATTACTGGAAGGGTATCCATTACTTTCACACCTATCCTGTATAATATTCATGTGTTTTATTATGTGATATGCTTCATATATGCCTTATACACATGTCACATATATATGTCATATGACTAAAATTTCGCCATATACATCATAAAATGTTATGCAAGTAAATTTTATGTTGATTTCAATCAAAGAACTATTTTAAGCACTATTTAAATTTGAAATTACTAGGATGTTAGAATAAATCATTTTAAGCCTATAAAAAACCAAAATTAAGTATAAAAAATTATTGGCTAAAAGGTATCTTTTTTTTATATTTGCAATAAACAGAAAATTACCATACTTCTCATAATACTGTCAATTTTCTAACACAAACTTGTAAAGAATACGAATGTACCTTAAAAAAATATATTTGTGGGCATCACCAGCCTTTTTAATATTATAAAATTTAAGAAGTTGCTTTTAGCAATAACGATGTGAAACTGCTCAAAAGATAAATAAAGTTTTGATGTGGAAGATTCCGTATCGCTGAGCAGATATCCATTTTTTATTATATAAAAACATGCAATGCAAATTATTTCAGAACATTACTTAACGCAAAATTAAAAATTTAAGTTTGCAAACACTTTTATTCTATAAAAGGTTTTTTTATTCAGTAATTGAATTAGCTTTAAATGTTTATTAATTATGTGAATTATTGATTATATATATTTTTTAATTTACGAAAGTGTGATTTTAACCAGATAATTTTAAAAAGGAAAATAAATGCGATTAAACTGCAATTTAAATTAATGGTTTTAACCATCTGATTAAAATCGTTGACATACTATTTTTTCCTTCAACTATTCAAAATAAACATTAAATTTATTAAATTTTATTGAATAGATAAAAGTTAAATTAATGGCATCTATTACTTTATAACATGTTTTTTATGTGAAATTAACTCAAATCATAATAAAAGAAAGTAGAAAAAATCATTTTTTCTTACCCATTTCTTGTTGACATCGTCTTCTATAATTCCATTATGGTAATCCAAAAAGCGAAAGTTCTTAAAGTCGAAAGTCGAAGAATTATATCCGAATACTAGACACAATGACATTGACCAGCTGAGATTAACCGGTCACTGCACATTGTATTTTTTCGGACTGATATTTTATGTAAAATATTTCTTGACCGCGTTCCTGTATAACTTTTGTAGAATTTAAAAAACCAGTGCCAACTACACACATTCATAAAAGAGCTACTGTTTCCAGCTGCTGCCTCTATTCAAAAGAATAAATACACTGTTTTCTCTTATTATCGTCTGCAGAAAACAAAATTCACGGGCAGATGGTTTTATTTGTTATTATAGATTTGCAAGTTAAATGAGTAATACATTTATAAAAGTGCGGCTAATTAAAATGTTCTGTTTGATTTCTTTTATTTATTTATTTTTTTTTGTGTGTGTGTGTGTGTGCATTTCATTTTAGCTTTCAATCAATTTGAAATCAATTCAAGTAAAAATGGACTGTCTCTTTTTTGTAAATTATAAAAATTGTATTAGTCATAATTAGAGTATATAAAATAAAACATTATTGAAATTTCTAGTGTATATAAAACCAATTTAATGGACAATAAAGAAAAAGTTTTATCACATGTAATAAATACCAAATATGTCCCCCCACCCAAAAAAAAAAAAAAAAAAAAAAAAGATTATCGGGCAAAGAAAGTTTTTTTTTCTTTATAATCTTTTATTTTTTTCTGTATTAATTTCCTGTAGAATAAATCACCGTGGACAATAACTATTTTTTAAAGAAATTTCTGGGGAAAAAAAAATTAAAATATGAATAAATATGTCATGCGTTTTGGATATATTTTGTATATTTTATTATATATTCAGAAAATGTTAAATTTGTTAAAAAAGTCAGAAACAAATAGCAACATTTTTTTTTAAATAGTGACTTAAACTTGTTAAACATTAACAGAAAAGAAGAATATTATAGAAAGTATAAAAGTGAATTTATTTATTATAATAAAGTATACTACAAAATCAATCCGATCCAAGCTCCAAAATGCATTAAGACGGCCTGTTTAAAATATTTCTCTTCATTTTTAAAGTTTTCCTAAATTCATATTTTTGTCACACTGTGAGTTTACAATATGGAGGATTTTTCGCCACATATGTGACGTGACGTATGTTACATGCAGTGACATTATAGTGACGTCACAAAAAAATTTTTAATTGCCGGTTTTACAGTAAATAACATGTTTTAAAGAGCTTTTGTAATTTTTTAAAGTTTCCTAAGAAGTTCACATCTCAGTCACAATGTGACATCACTGAGTGGTGGCATTTTTGTCACAGATGTGACGTGACCACAGTGACTTACAGTGACGTCACAATGACGTCACTGTGACCATGCATACTATGAGGGGAGCCTCAAAGCGATTCCAGGAAAAGCGACGACATCTCTATGGAACGACGCGCGCGCTGTTCTTGACTTTGAAAACAGGACTATTGTAGTTTACAGCACACTAACTAAGAGCGCTGCGATCGTCTCCGCTAGCGAAGAATCTGCGCGCGCAAATTTTCCCCGACACAATTTTGATTATCAATCCAGTCTCGACTCATTTCAAGGGGGAAATGCTAAAGCTCGCGTTGCGGTAATCGGATACGTTCGTTGCACGTGGGAATGCTGGTAAGTCTTGTATACTATGCTGGTTATTTTTTTTATTAAATCCAATTTAATCGTACTTAAGTTCGTTATTACCCGACTGAAAAGAAGGGTTATGTGTTTCAGGCGTATCTGTGTATGTGGATTTCTTTATACCCTCGAAACATCCCAACGACTGGATGGATTTTTATGAATGAGGTCTCTATCGATTCGTCTTAATCTTCCGATGGTTAAAGGATAGGTTTTGTTTTTATAAATTCAAAATGGTGGCTGTAAAATTAAAAATGGCGGTAGAGACGAAAAAAATTACGCACTATATTGAGTGGCATATCATTGGATAGGTCTTTCAAAATGAAGACTATGTTTCATTGACCATTTTGTAGTCAGAAGCCCCGTATAAATATTACACAACCTGGAAGTTGTGTACTTTGGATCGCTACCTTTACTGTAACTCTAACCTTCATAATAGATATCTATAGGCCTCATCAAAAGATTGTTTGTAGATAGGAACTAATAATTAAACACAACTTAAAAGTCATCAATACAAGTAAATAATAAATAAATAAACCCGACTGCGTAAAATCGAACTAAAAAGAGGGAAACAAAATGACGTAGGAAAATAGTACAGTGTGTAATGGAAATCCTTTTTATTACCCGACTGCCAAGAAGGGTTATGTGTTTGAGGCGTTTCTGGCTATGTGGATTTCTTTATACAGTTGAAACATCCCAACGACTCGATGGACTTCAATGAATGAGGTCCCTATCGATTCGCCTTAACCGTCCGATGGTTATACGCTACGTTTTGTTTTTATAAATTCAAAATGGCTGCCGTAAAATACAAAATGGCGGTGGAGACGAAAAAAAGTTTTTTACGCACCCTATTGAGCGGCATATCATTGGAGATATCTTTCAAAATGAAGACCATGTTTCATTGACTATTTTACAGTCAGAAGTTCCGTTTAAATGTTACACAACCTGAAAGTTGTGTATGTAGGATCTCTAGCTTTACTGCAACTCTAACCTTCAAGGACATCTATCGGCCTCATCAAGACAGTTTTTATAGATAGGAACCAATAGTTAAACACAACTTAAAAGTCATCAATGCAAGTAAATAAAAAAATAGGTGAGCAATATAAAAAATAGTTTCACATTGATGAGAAATAATTAATTAGTTGGCTTTTATTCAGTCGGGTTTTTTGATTTTTTTAATTTAATTACTTGTTTTTGCATATATTTGTATTTCCAAAAGATTCATTCTCATTTAAAGTTTAAATATCCGTAGATATTTTTATCATAGAGATTTAAAGTTGAGTGAAATTTGAAAAATACCTTTCAACAGTTTTCATTTATCTTTTTTATTATGCACGCTTGCATAATATGTAGCACATTTTTAGTTCGTATTAATTAGTGCTACTTCTTTAAACGTATTTTTGTTTAACAAACGCAGAAAGACATTCGTTTATCGTTTGTTTAACTTATTTATTTGATGCTCCACAATTAAAAAATATACCCATATTTATGTATTTAAAAAATCTTTAATAACTTCGATTGAATTGAATTTATTCTGTGTATAGTATTTGAAATGTAATTTATTCAAAGTTGTTAAATCATTTACTTTTTAATTATTTTAAGCGCTTTTTTTATTTTCACTTATCCTATTAATCTGTTGCTGTATAAAATTTCAAATAATACCGTTCAACAACAGATGGTTTTAAATGGGCAATCTTAATTCATTAAATTTTTGTTATACAAGTTGTTTGAATTGGAAAATTTTATTAAACGTATTTAATGCTTTTCATTTCTGTGAAATTTAAAGTAAATTAATTTTGATTAAATCAATTTAAATATTTGACATTTTCAATGTATATAATAATAGATATGAGAGATTTTGAAAATGTGTATTTGAAAAAGAAAAATTTAAGAGAAAAATTAAATAATGTTACTTGATTTAAATAAAAATTAAATTATGGAGCATCAAGGTCAAGTTTGATATAATGTAAGATACAAATGATTCTGAAAAAAAAAAAAAAAATCTGTTTAAATGAAAATATTTCAAAATAAAGTTACAAAAATGTATTTTTCTGATTTCCCTCAGAATTTATATAAACTCAATATTTCTTTTTATGTAGTTCTTAAACAGAGAATAATCTTTACGAAATTAAATTTTGCAAAATTATTTAGCTTGAGATTTTAATGGATTTAAAAATTAACTGAGCATAACTTACAGACTTATCAGCAAAATAAAGGACATTTAAAAAAAGATAAGAAAGAATAACACATCACAAACAATATTTCGTGGGTCCATGAACAGGGTACAGAATACATTTTAACTTATTTAAACTGCATATGTATTTTCGGTATAAAATAATAGTTGAAACTTTTTAATTTATTAATAATTAAACATTAAGTAACAAAAAAATTTCATTTATTCAAAAAATTTTTTTTCAAAGTTATATGTATTACTGAAAAAAAGTTATTTTTCTTCAGAGCAAAATTCCCTTTTTTTTTTTTTCTTCTTTTTTTTGAAATCCTGATAATAGTTGTGTGCATAAATTCAAAAAAGCAATTTTTTAAGAAAAAACACCTTCTAAGTTAGTATTTACTTAAAATATAATGTACATCTGATTTTTTTTTTCTAAATGATTCCTGCTTATATTAAAACCAGTTGTGTACCCTTATAAAACAAATACTTCATACACTTGCAGTAAAGAATTTTTAATGAAAACTAACCGTTGAACTTCTCGTTTATTTCGCGACAATATAACAGTAACGAAACGACAATCAGAAGTTTTCAATTCTGTCAGTCAAATACTCGTAGAGTGATGAAATATTTTAATTATTGATAAAAGTAATCGGATTATGTATTTCTTTTATATTTAATCTTATTTATTTTCTGTTTACTTTTTATAATTTATAAGGCGTGAAAAATATAAATGTTTTTGCAAGAAAATATTTGTTGTAAATATTAATCCCATATAGTAACTATCCCATTGAAACAAATTGTCGAATGCATTAAATAATATATATATCCATTATTTCAGAAATGGATCTCTCTTAAAACATTCGTATTCTTCACGCCATTATAAATTACAAGAAGTAAACAGAAAATATTAAAAATTGAAAGAAATACATAATGAGATTAGTTATCAAAAATTTAAATATTTCGTTAATCTGAGTTTAATCATAGCAGTTAAATTTCTAATTGTCGTTACCGTTGTACTGCCCGCAATAAATGAATCGGTCCGTGAAAGCAAAACCAAATCCTTCGTGGAGTGGTCCGCCCACTACCGAACAATTTGGTTTACAGTACGGGCGCTAGTGGCGTTGTTACGCTACTTCGCTGCATTATTTAACATGGGAGTGTCTTCGGTTCGAAGAAGGACTTGCCAAATCAAAATTTTTTTTATTTAGAGACTGCATGTGCAGAATCTACTTTGAAATGTTGATGATGTGGATAGGGAAAATGCATTAAGACAAACACTGGTTTATAATATAAATAATAATTCTGTAAAACCTTTCTGGTGTGAGTTCTTTTTTTAAAATTGCAGTGAGCTTCGAGATGTAGATTCTTTGTAAGAATACCTTTTTTAGTAAAATTTTCGTTATTGCACGCTTAACCTAAAGTAAAATTTTTGCGTTTGCTATCCTCTACAAAGCGTAGAAAAGTTTAAAGATCTTCATCACTCTAAAATCTTTCTACTTATTGCAGTGATAAATGATAAGTCTTTTAAATGATCCCTGCAAATTTTCAATTTCCTTCCCTACCTTTAAAGCCACTAGTAATACTTTAAATTTCCAAAGCTATTTAGTTTATAGAAAACTTTCTGGCTTTGCTGTAAAAATAAATAATACATTTTCTAATCGTTCCACCCCTCACAGCATACAGCATAATCTTTAAAATGATTTAAAAAAAAAATATTCCGCCCTATTTTTTACTTTGAATTAACAATAAATAGACAACCGCCTAAATCCTTTTTTCCCAATAAGGCGATGCCCCCCCCCCCCCGCCCTCTCCTCATTGCTGCAGAAGCACACAAATTTAAAATTTGAATATACAGTGAAACCTTTCTGTAAGGGTCATCTGCGATTCGATTGAAAATTGGCCCCTTATGAGAATTGGCCCTTGAATAGGGGTGACTAAATTTTTCATTTCTCTTTCTTTTTATCCCGAGGTTTTTAAAATCTGCATATTCTTTCAGGAAGTTCTCTTTGTTTTCAACAATATTGTTTGATTCTTGCTGCATTTAAACTGTGAAGCCAATTTTCTTGTAGATGTTCCTTGATCATGACAATTCACAACTTTTATTTTTTCATTCAAATCTAAATGTACTCTTTCGCTAGATTTAGGTACCATAATTTTAAATTTTACATAAGACAGGGCATAAAATTTCTAGTGCAAAAGTTGTGCTACCATATGCATTGACAGTTTTAGTAAATGTGAAATCCGTTTTTCTAGATAACCTGTTATCCTTTGCATTCCCACAACTGAGGGTCAAGTTTCCCTTCCAACCTAAGCAGGTTGAAATGTCAAACAAAGCGTGAGGAACCCTGTTTGTCTCACTTTTGGAAATTTTTGTGATCCTTCATTGTGTTACTAAATCCTCCCTATCCCCCTGCCTTCTTTGTTTCAAGTGCAGTTGTTTCCTGAACTCTTATCTTTTGGTCCAGGAATTCACTACACCTGTTTAGAATTTAAGGCACATGTGAAAAAAGAAGACTTTTATGAGGGGTTGGTGCAGGTGGCACTTGAATAGCGATGGCCTTTCAAAGAAGTTTCACTGTAATTCTTTAAAGCCCGGTTGTTATTTTGATATAAACATAAATAACTAATCAAATAATAACAGGCTTCAAAAGCAATGTTGTATGACTATTGACTATAATTAAATTGATTAATGACCTCTTTTTTTTTACCCGAGTGAAAAGAAGGGTTATGTGTTTCACGCGTATCTGTGTATGTGGATTTTTATGAATGAGGTGTCTATCGATTCGTCTTAGCGTCCCGATGGTTATACGCTAGGTTTTGTTTTTATAAATTCAAAATGGCGGCCGTAAAATACAAAATGGCGGTAGAAACGAAAAAAATTTACGCACCCTATTGAGTGGCATATCATTGGATAGGTCTTTCAAAATGAAGACGATGTTTCATTGACTATTTTACAGTCAGAAGCTCCGTTAAAATATTATACAACCTGTAAGTTGTGTATGTAGGATATCTAGCTTTACTGCAACTCTAACCATCATAGACCTTATCAAAACAGTGTTTATAGATAGGAACTAACAATTAAACAGAACTTAAAACTCATCAATACAAGTACAAAAAAAAAAAAAAAAGGTAAGTAATATGAACAAGTAATATAAAAAATTATTTTATGTCAATTCCTAATTAGGTCAATAAGAGAATTTTTTTTGTCCCACTCTTCTTTCCTCTTGAGTGGCGCTTAGAATGCCTTGATCAAGAGGAGGGCTCTCTTGGTCTTAAAATACCTTGATCAAGAAGAGGGCTCTCTTTATTATTGAAAATTAATTAATTTAATTTAATTAATGAATTAATATTTGAAAAAAACTGTATTAACATCAAGTGTCATCCACTACAAGTTTAAAAAAATTTATTTTAGCTTGATTGGATGAATAATAAGTATTTTATTAACGATTGAAAATTTTAACAAGATATATATAGCGAGAGTATGTGCTAATAGTAGGAACTGAAAAAAAAAATAGTTTCACATTGATGAGAAATAATTAATTAGTTCGCTTTTTACGCAGTCGGGTTTTTTTTATTTATTTTTTATTTAATTGTTTATTAACAGATATGTTTTAGTATCAGAAACACCTAATAATCATTGCTTGCGAGTGCTACTGTGGAAATATTTAGCACAAATGTGTGAACTGCTGGTTTTTTTCAGAAGGTTTGATTTTTGCATTCACTAAGCAATTAGCCCGCTTCCGCTTGGGAGTACACAACTCACTCATTGAGTTCCACAAACTCAACTGAGATAAAGGATGACAATTAGCACTTTGAGGTCTAAGCCCGAATGTCACTCGGCTTGCCATTTTCGGTGAGCGACCGAAGTCCAAGAGTCTCTCGGGGTCAGCTTATAACTCTATGAGCTATAAAAGTACCTACTATATAAGTTTGCTGTCTTTTCAGGTATTATCTATGAACCATTTAATTAAAAACAAGTAATATAAAAATTTTGTTTTTAAAGTCAATTCCTACTTAGGTCATCAAAGGAAAAATTAATGTAATCCCTTAAGCTAATATTAGTTTTTGTTGCATTAAAATATCTCAATTTGTTGATTTTCCATAAGCAAGTAGGTTTACAATGGAAGTCTATAGGAATTTGGCAAAATATCAGAGATATCGCCAAGTTGGCGTCACTTTTGGCGACTCATTATGGTTGCCAAACTTGGCGACAGAACAGGGTCCCCCCTATGGTAACCCCTTATTGAAAATATTTTAATTAATCTTCAATAACAAATGGCCGCCATTTTGTTTCCCAAGCAAAACTAAAATTAATTAATTAAAATTTAATTAATTAATTAATATTTGAAAAAACTGTATTAATGAAGTGTCATTCAGTACAAGTTTAAAAAAATTTATTTCAACTTGATAGGATCAATAATGAGTATTTTATTAACGATTGAAAATTTGAACAAGATATATAAATATATATATAAATAAGTATAGGGAGAGTGTGAACTAATAGTAGGAATTGAAAAAAAATAGGTGGCAGCACTAAACAGAAGTAAGCATATGAAAATATCTAGAATCAGATCTTAATTCGAACTTAATGTGAACCTTGAAGTGTTGCTCTTTGTGCTTTGAAATGTACCACACTAAAGCAACTTTTACTAAATAATGTCCATATACAAATAAAACCTATTTTCATATATTTGTACAACATTTGGGTAAGTTTTTATTCAAGATTGTTTTTTTTAATCAGAAAAATTACCAAATACCCTCAGTCCAGAGGACGATATGTGGTCGATGGTGTTGGTGTTATTTATGACGGCTGATTATCTGCACGAGAAATATAGGCCCGAGGGGGAGTGCCCTCCGTGGGGGTCTTTCTAAGGGAACCTAACCCGTATTAACGCATGAAAATCCAAGGTTATTTTATCACTGGCACTTTCAGCGCTCTCCACTTCACTTCTTGTTGCACGTTCATCGTTCCCCACTTCGTGGGGCACATTCAACCAGCGACATTTTACTACTCTTTTTTGAACGGACATTACCCATGTGACGTCAGACGCGGGTATAGAGATGAAAAACACCATTAGGCGTGAAGAACATTTTAACACTGCTTCCCCCTCGCCCAATAAACAACCTTATTCGGAGGACATAAACCCGCAGAGTAGGGTGGTCCTTATTTTCGAAGTTGTAAAATTTATTGCTCTTACCCTCTAAATATGTTCCATTGTATCTAAAAATAATTCTTTTAGAATTTAATCGCTAAAAAATAATATTTAGAGGTAGCTCAAAGAAGTATAGGTTTCATAAATCGGGGTCATTTTGCTGTTTTTTCTCCCTTTACTTGAAAAAAAAATTATTAATGCATTAAAATGTCAATTACCTATACTATAAAATCCATAAAAGCATTTGTAAATGCAATTATTAAAGAATTATCTACAGATAATTTCATTGAAGAAGAGAAATGTCTCTCTCCTCTCAAAGATGGCAGTACTAGCAACAGAGATTCAACTAAGAATTACTTATCTGGTTATTATTTTCTAATTATTTTGCCTTATTAGATAAGCAAATACGATTAAATAAATTTTCAATTGGTGTATTTTATTGTGAGTTTTAAACTTTTATTGAGTTAAATTAGTTACAGCTATATTATTATTTTAGACTTAACTGCAATTGCTGTCATCTTAATTTTGGTTTTGGTTTGTGCTTTGTTTGTTTATAGATGAATATTTTTTAAATTTAATTAATCCGTCTAAACCTTTTGCCTTATAAGCTTTAATTTAAGAAATTTTGACTTTTAAATTGTTCTATTTTACTGTGAGTTTTAAACTTTGGCAGTAGAAATGGCAATAGCAGTACTTGAGTCTTTTACAGATAGCTCAAATGGAGAAGATGGAAATGAAACTGAAGAACGCGATCACAAAATTGAACTGCTTGAGGATGCAGCATCAGATCCTGAGACATCTAAAGCTTAGAGTATAATAAGAGTATGGATATCATAACTCCAGAATTAGCAACAACTCTAGACAGGACAAAGTTATCAGACAGAAAAGCAATATTTGTAATTGCAGAAACAACAGAGAGTTTAGGATGTGATATTAAAGAAGTCAGTCTAAACAGAAGTGCAATTCGTAGAAAAAGAATTGTTAGTAGAATTAAACAATCACAGAAATTAAAGAACAGCTACAAAGAAATGTTCCCCTCCTTATCCATTGGGATGGAAAACTTTTACCAGAGTTAACCGGTAAAGAGAAAATAGACTATCAGTTATAATTTCTGGAAAAGTTAGATTTTCAGATACTCTCAATTGCTAAACTTCCTTCTGCAATAGGCGAAGTACAAGCCCATGCAATTTATGAAGCTTTGAATGAATGGGATATTGCAGATAAAGTGATTGGAATGAGCTTTGACACCACATCAGCAAATGTTGGAAAAGAGAAAGGTGCTTGTGTCCTTTTAGAAGAAAAGCTTTGAACGAAACTTTTTTATTTTGCATGCCGTCATCATATTATGGAACTTATCATTGGAGAAGTATTTCATATTTCTTCTGAAACTTCGTAAACAAGTCCAGAAGTACCTTTATTGAAACGTTTCCAAGAGTACTGGAGTTTTTTAGATAGAGAGAAATTTGAAACAGGCTTGAAAGATGGAAATATTCGAGCTCTTGTACAAGATGTAAAATGTGAAATTTTGGAGTTTGCCACTACACAAGAATCATCAACATGTCGACTAAGAGATGATTACCAAGTATTTGTCGAACTTATTATTTTTCTTGGGGAAATAGCTGTCAGGGGAATTCATTTAAGTTTACCAGGGGCAATGCATCATGCTCGTGGGATGTCTAAGGTAATATATTCTTTGAAAGTATTCATTTTTAAGTTCCAATTCAAGCTTACCTAGACCTGCCAACCTGTGAAAATGAGAAATCGTAGCACACAAAATTAAAATTAATCTGGAGGTTGGTTGTTTTTTCGTGTTTCGCAGCCATCTTTTGGCATTTGTAAAAGGAATAAGGTTTCAACCTTTCAACTCAATATAGTAAACTTTTTCCTCAAAATTTTTATACGATTTTTAGAGTTTCTTCTCGTTTCAAAGCTTTTTTTTTTTTTTTACATTTGTAAAAGGAGCCTGGTTCCAATTTTTTACCCCAATGCAGTAAATTGACAAAATTCGCGATATTTTTCACGCGATAATTTCCGATATTCACAATTTTTTTCCCAAAATCTTATTTCACATTTTTCTATCACGATTCTTTGTTGAAATCCGCACTTTTTAACACGAACTTTTGACGAAATTCGCATTTCTTACCACGATCCTTTGACGAATTTTGCGTTTTCTACCACGATCCTTTGACGAAATTAGTGTTTTCTTTCCTCGATCTTTGGATGAAATTTGAGTTTTCTTACTGATCTTCCGATGAAATTTTCATTTTCTTTCAGCGATATTTTGACAAAATTTACATTTTTACCACGATTCTTTGACGAAATTTATTTTCTTTTGCGACCAATGGACGAAATTGATTTTTTTATACGGCCATTTGTCGAAATTCGCGATAGCTTATCGCAACCGATCGGCAAAATTTTCGATATCTTTTCGCGACCAATTAGCAAAATTCACTACTCGTTTCCGCGACTTTTAGACTAAATTTGGAATATTTTTTCCTCGATAGTTTATTGAAATTCGTGATTTTTTGCGCAATCTTTTGACGAAATTCACAATTTCTTTCTGAACTCTGAACGAAATTAGCGATTTCATTCAACGACCAATTGAAGATAATCACTATTTTTTTTATGAGATCTTTGACGAAATACACGATATTTTTATACGATCATTTGAATAAATTCTCAATTTTTTCTGTGATCGATTCACGAATTAATTTGGGGCTATTCCATAACAGAAAAAAATTCGCAGACTCCCAAGGAATTTCAAAATATACTTGCAAAAGAATCATATGTCTGTGGAAGAATTTGCAGGATGAAATACTGCACAGCTTTTCTCATTATGCAGAACTTTTCGTTTTCGTGTGCAAATCGTGCGATTCTGCACATTATGCCAAACCTTGCTCGTCAAAGAACCACCTCCCCCCCTCCCCCAGAAATTCTTAAAATAGCATCCTTGGTTCTAAGGAAGGGAATTCCTGTATAAATATTTACAGAAACACGATTCACTCGTGATTAATATACATAAAGAGGGTTTTATGTTAAGAAGTTTGTTTTGCAGCCGAGATTTTTTTTTTCTCATGAGCATTTTTTAATGTCCGAATTTTCGGACTAATGACCAAATTTTAAAACTTTTGGAAATGAATGCTTTGAAATTTAGGAAATTTCAGAACAGAATCATTCCTGAAAAATATGCTGAGCGGAATAAAATTTGCAACTAGAAACAAAAAATACGTTTATGTTTTTTGCAAAAAATCGGAGTTTAAGACCGATTTTCATAGCATCGTAGTTTATAGATCCAAATTGTAGCAACTACGATTTTTTCGTAGCAGTTGGCATGTCTGAGCTTACCAAAAAGGAAGAAAGAGGTCTTCGTGATGTTTGTGTTTTTATAGTCAGGATGTATCAAAGCTTGGATTAGTGCTTCAATAACAGAAACCTCACCCTATAATCATTTTCAATAGATGAATATTTTATTAGAGTACTCAAGAATGCATGCAGAAATTGCAAAGTCTGCATCAGAGAAATTTTCAAAGCATCTGTGGTATATGACAGAAGATCTTTCTGGATTGTCCTTTTTCGATAGCCACGTATCTGTTTGAACAAAAAGAAAGATAGTTGAAGTCCTTCAAAATAAAAAAGGTACAAAGAATCCTGATAAGAGGATACCTGTTTCCCTTAAAAATTTTCATGAAAAGAAGTTTGAAGATTTTGTTACCAAAGAATCTTTGAAGTTCAAAGAAATGAATTTACCACAAGGATTCTTTCAAATAGGCCCAAAACATTGGAGCACTAACTCTGACTATATGATTGCATTAGAGATTGCGCAATCTATTAAAGTGGTAAATGGTCATGCTATGAGAGGTATTGCTTTGATCAAAGAGTACACTGGAATACTTGCAAGAAATGAACCTCAGTTTAAGCTATTGACAAAAGTTGTGGAGGAGCACCGAAAAGCGTATCCTCACTGCAGAAAAATGGACTTAACAAATTAAACTAATTATGGATAGTTTCAACTTTTTATATTGTGTTTTTGTGTTATACAAAAGGAAAATTAATTTACTATCATAATAAAAACTATCATTTTGGCTTATTTTCTTTTTGTCGATATCATCATGTTTTTTAGTATAATCGCCAAACTTCAGCAAGCTTGAGCTACCTCTAAATATATTTCTTTTTCATTCAAACTTTTTCTCTTTTGTTTTTTACTGTATTGGAACAAATTTTGATGGTAAGACATAAGAAAATTAAAAAAAAAATTAAAATCTACCATATAAGGACCGCCCTACCACAGAGGCCTAGCTGTTGTTAATCGTGGGTAAAGGTTGGCACTTCAAGGGTTCCCCTGGTCCTGTTTGCATCGGTGTAGTTCAGAGGATGAATGCTACAGATATAGGGTATACGCTTATTTGAGAAATAGAGGGCATGCGGAGTTGCTTTTAAGAAATCCAGAAGCTATATGGCGTATACAATGTGCTACATCCCAGCCTGTTTGTTACTCTTGGCATTTAAGGGGGGTGGTCACTCAGCTTCGGAATCCTCCTCCGTAATGTTAAGTCTACGGACTTTTTATGCATTCGTCTATTTAAAATATCTTCTCGGGAAATTCATACTTGCAACGTATTTTTTCAGTATATTCGTCTTAAAGCATGTATCTTTTTTTCTTAGTTTTCAAGAGAATTTCTAAAATCTCTGTTTAAACTATATTCAGCTCTATTAATAAATAGGAAAGAAATTTAACACTTCAATCTCATCAAAAGCTTCGTTTTCAGTTGCTTTAAAAAATACTTTATCAAGCCGGAAAAATTGCAAAGCTATTTTTTATTTATAAATATTGCTTGTTTATCTTGTCTCACTATAGTACGAGGGTTAAATAACATTGAATCCCATAACTGGCGATTCAATGTATTATGTGATAAAGCTGAGGAGTGGAATGTTTAAACCCGACCACGGCCAAACTCGATTCCCCTTTATACGGCCGTAACAAAAATTCGAAATTCCTTTGTTTCCGGGGAATCAGAGTTTCTCTCCGGAGAATTGTAGGGGGCGCTTTTACCTACTGTGTCTAATGAAGAATTTCTCTTGCACGCTTGTGTTTTCTTAGGTATAACTTAACTGAAATTACGATTTTTGATTTTTTTTTTTTTTTCTTTAGTAAAACCCGGCTCATTGCTGTGTTCCTTACCGGGCTTACGATTCAGTAAAAAAATTCCAGAAATTTCTTTTCATTAATTTCCTTCAAATTTCGAGTTCAAACTGTTGAATGAAAAGAAAAAAAAGACTTGTTGATTCTTAGACCAATGTCAGACGGGCGTCTTTTTTGCTGCTTTTTCGCTAAAGTATTATCCATTCACAATGCAGCATTGTGATATATTATAACATATATTTGAAATTTCAGACCATTCGGTTGGGTAGTTTTTGCTCTGTTACATGCGGACAGACAGACGGACAGACAGACGGACGGACTGAACGACGACTATAGCTGCTACGTATTTATATAATTACGAACGCACCTAAAAAGGCAAAACTCATTTCAATTCCAAATTGCTTTAATAGTCAGGCCAACAAATTTTAAGCCTTTACGTTTAATGAGTCAGAAAGTTTCGCATTGTTGAGCAGGAACTGGAGAAGACCTTAAGGATTATTGTAGGTTAGTATTTTGTAATCAAGTTGCATGCCAGATAGTCGCTTAAAACATGTCATTCTATATTGTTTTAAACAAAGGTGCATACCATAATAGGTGTCAGGCACACTCATTAAAATAAGAATACCCTAGCGCACAGCCCCATTACTGAAGATAAACCCGTCAATATACTTAGAGATAAAAATAGTTCTGCATTTTTCATTCAGCTAATAGGACTAATTCTTCATAATTGGGTTCACATGATTATATAACTTCCCCCTATAATTCTATGACTAAGCAACGGAAAACAATATGTTACGCACTAAAATCTTCCCTAAAAAACTAATAGTGCAAGTCGCATGGAAATTCGTTCTGAAGAATTCAATTTATATGCACCCGGAACGAAATTCCCATTTGAATTTTATATACTTATCAGGTTATTTTGAGCAGTTTTATTTGATGTGTGTTAAATTCGTGTTGTATTTTATTTTATTTTTGGCGTCTTAATTTCGTTTGCCAATTTAGTTATTGAATATTACGCGAAAGCAAACAAATTCTGAATTATTTACAATGTTTTTGCCCAATTGAGTTAATCTTTTGTATTTGGGTTCCAAACATATTTAAAAAATATGCATGCTTAAAAATAATTTTAAAACCCATAAAAAATTTGTAAATTGAGATAAATATTACAAACAAATATCACTGAAGGTACTTTTGTTTTCTATAATACGTTGGAACAATCGAATGTACAATGTTTAGACGTTAAACTGCAGTAACAGGGAAATTTATTGTTGTGTTAGGTTGTTGCCACCGAAAATATGATACCAGCGTTACTCATAGACATGTCTTTTCTATATACTATTGCATTAAGTGTAAACAGGTTCATCTTTCGTAATCGGGTTGCACTCAACTTTAAAAATATCCATGCTTAGAAATTACTTTAAAATCCATTAAAATCAGAAAACTGAGATACAATTTCAAACAAATTTCATTTGAAAGAACTTTTTTTATTGGACATTGTAAAAAATGAAATTGTGTGATGTTTAAAAATTAGAAAAATTGCAGTAAAGGCACATTTTATGGGTTACAATTTATGGGCACTGACATAGTGTTTTTGCTTTATAATGTAGATAATACCATACAAACGAGAATTTCACTAAGAGCTGCGCGATTTGGAGGATTTTTTTTTTTTTTTTCGTATTGTCAGGAAAATCACATATTTTTCTCTTACGCCCGCCAAAGAAAACTTACATTCTGTTATTAAAGCTCAGGGATTTTACTACGGTTGCGAGACAATAACGCCATGTTTTTTGGTTGTCTTTATAACGATTTGCGGATGGGAATGCACAAATTTCAGTTATTGTGATTGCCGTATTATTTCGTTTTAATTTACTTTACCTGGAACGCTCCTTATAATTGACGCGGGCGAAGCCGGGTAGTTCTGCTAGTTACCTTATAAATATTGATATTTTATGAGATAAAAATCTTTTTTCGAATTTTTTAAAAACCGATTTTCTCAGACACTACTGCACCGAATTTGATGCTATTAATTGAGGTTATATAGATACCAAAGATGCAGAACTGGGAATTTTTGTATAATTTTCTGTTTATTAAAATTGTGTGAAATAGCGTTTAAAAAAAAAAATATCATATTCTATTGTTATTTGAAAATTACCATTTCCTTGTAAAAAATTCCTTACATGTGCACGTATATTGTAGATAAATGCCGAAAGTGTGCGTTAAGTATAACATATATATATTTACAAAAATATGTGTAAAAAACAGTAAAATCCATTTAAAGGCGTGATTTGGGGTGGAGCTACTCAAATTTGACATCCGAAGAATGTTTGGAATAAACACTTACAGAATTTAAATTTAAATAAACACACGGGCGTTTAACGCTGTCGATACTGCTTCGATATCAAAAATTATTGTTGCTGTCGGAGACAACAATATAGAAGTGTATTTTTGGCATTGAAACAAACTACATTCTTCGATATTGAAATGTAATGACAGTGATCACAATCGATTTAAATGAAAATCTTCTTCACCAGTTTTAATGCAGAGAAATTATAGTTTAGTTTCAACTTTTCGAAATTAGCAATTAGCTTTGGCTTCTACCATGTTTAATGCTTATGTCTAACTGATATTAACCGCCGCTCTTTGATATTGATTAGTTGTAATGATTATATTCGATTTGATACGATGTCATCTGAAAATCATAATCCAAAATGTAATTGTTGTGGAAGTTTCTTGAATAAAACTTGTGGTTACAGAAAAAAAACAAGTTGAAAATTTCTCGTCAAACGTGGCAAATGTGGTGCGTTCGTACTATAACTAGTTTTATAAATATTTTTTCACCGCATATTATGCTGAATATATATTTTAGTGCACTTCATAAGTGCATATCAATTTCATGCTGTTGAAAGGGCTGTAACATCATTAAAATGCACTTGAAATAATTTTTTCCCATTGGCCGTAATGTAACGGAAAAATTTTGACTGTCTCTGTAATTAAACTATGCATCCGATTTTTATAAAACTGGAAATGAGTCGACAAAATTTTTCAACAATTATATATTTAAAATTTCAGACCAGTCGGAAGACTGTAACATCATTAAAATGTACTCGCAATAATTCTTTTCCCATTGACCGTAATGTAACGGAAAACTTTTGACTGCCTCTGTAATTAAACTATGCATCCGATTTTCATAAAATTTGAAATGACTCGATAAAATTTTGCAACAATTATATATTTAAAATTTCAGACCATTCTGTTGGGTAGTTTTTGCTCTGTTATATGCGGACAGACGGACGGACAGACAGACAGACGGACCGAATGACGACTATAGGTGCTACGTATTTACATAATTACGAACTCACCTAAAAATTGAAAACAGACAGAGAATCCATATTCTTTTCAATGTCGACTTGCACTATGTTATTAGTTGGAAAATGTAAACAAAAACTTTTTCTTGAAACTGGGAACTGAATTCCTGAACCCGACTATGTATTTGTATATATGTTCATAAATATATTTGCAAAAAATAGCTATGTCTTTACAGTACGTTTTACTCTGTTGATGTTTGTTCCATTTTAGACTAATTTTTATTTATTTATAAAAATATGTTTATCTCATCAAAAATTAAACGACTCAAAATTAAGGAAATATATTTTTAAATACAAAGCATCACCCAGTGTTGTCGACTTTGGGATTTGTTTTTCTTTTTACTAAAAATATGCACCAATTTTCCCTAATATTTATTTTCGAAGTAAATAGACACAAAAACCTTCCATGAAATAAATCAAAAATTGAGAGTAGTATATTTCTTGAATTAAAAAAGAATGTCTATTACTGCACAAACCTGGTAACATTTCACAGATAAATGAGAGAAATTGGTTTAAACTAGAGGTGCACTGCTTGTGGCCCGCGGGCCTCCAAGTTACCGCTATTTTTATGCAGAATGATTTTCCTAATTAATTGACAGAAATTTTGCTATTAAATAATTCAAATGTTACTTTTAAATTTTTTGTCGTGGCAAACAGCTTGTGCAGCACTAGTTTAAACTATAGTTATGTAACATCCTTATTTTACTGTGGAGATTCGGGCTTTAAAGTGACGAAACTACTTACTCTTATTACTTTTCATTAAAAGTGGTGAGTTTAATGTTTCAATAAAAGTCATTATAATACCTATCGTTGCATTTCTATATCGACGAATTTTGCTCTTTTCCAAGCAAAAACAATCTTCTGTATTGTTTCCTATACAAAACGTTAATTTTCAATATCGAAAGCGTTGAAAAAGATAGACTATATGCTTATTGAAATCAAAAATACAGAAGTTGACACGTTATCCGCTGACTTTGTTTATTTTGACCTTTGACATTTTTGTAAATATTTATATGTTATACCCAACGCATATTTTCAGTATTTGTATATAATAGACGTGCACATATGTAGAATTATTTAGAAGAAAATGGTAATTTTCGTATGACTATAAGATATTATTTTTATTTTTGTAAATTTTTTTATCGTTATTTCACACAGTTTACATAAACAGAAAATTATACAAAAATTCTCAGTTATGCGTCTTTGGTACCTATATAACCTGAATTAATAGCATCAAATTCGGTGCAGTAGTTTTTTAGAAAATTGTTTTTTATAAAAACGAAAAAACATTTTTATCTCATAAAATATCAATATTTATAAGGTGATAATAGGGGAAATATATTTTCAGATAGGTAGTCACATCTGGGAAAAAAAATCAGAACATTTTATTGAAAGGCATGTTTCCAATGCTTATCCGGCTATGCCCTTTCAACTTATAATATAATTAAAACATGAAGAATATCTTCCGTCTTCCTCAAATTAAATGCGAATTATACAATTTTAACTACTGCAACTCTAATGTAAAGTTTAAATTTATGTAAACTCAGATTACATTCGAAGTTGCATGCCTAATTTAATTTGCAAAGATAGACGCCAGTCATTTAATTTCCTACTGGATAATTTTGTTCTTTAGACCGACTTATAATAAAGTTTGAACTTACTTTTGAAATTGAGTAAATTATAGTAAATAATATATTCTGAATGTAGTTGTTTTCAGAAAGATTTTTAAAAATGCTTTTAACACTTATACCACCGTAACTTGACAGATACTAAATGAAAATATTTCGATTCCAAACAGAAAAATTTTCATAAATAAAATAAGACCAATGCAGATTTGTTGAATGCTTACACAGAGATCACACGGATGTCGTTTACTTCACGTGGAAGTCAGAGCGTGTGTTCGTAGTCGAAATAAAACAAAAATATAACTACTGCTAATGACAGCAGTTGCTTGATCGACACAAGAAGATTCATACAAGGCAGGTTATATAACTTAAAAGAAGGATACAATGGTTTTCTATAAAAATTCTGGGTTGAAATATTTTATAAAACTTAAGTAAAATTCCATGTATATTTTAGTGTTAAAATAATGTCTTAATTTATAAAGAAAGTTTTACTAAATCCGTAGTCTAAAATGTCCATAAAATATTATAAAAATGGCTAATTTCACCTTCTCAGTCTTGTCAGTACACTTCTCTCTTTTGATTCAGATATGCTTGATTGCCACTCATTTTTTGATGCAGTACTATTCGCCTGATATTATGACACGTTAAATTAAACGAAAATTGGGCGAATTATTCTATTTAAAAAAAAAAAAAAAATTGACAATCTGAATAATAAAAAAAAGTAGCGGCCTCCGCTCAACTTTTTTGATACAGGATTTTTTTTTAATTAATTAGTGTATTTTTTATGTTCAACCGGGATGATAGGAAAAATAATTTACACTTCTGTGTTAATCCATCTAGCTAGCGGTCAACGCGTTTCTCTACCACGCTACAGGTCCGCAGTTCGATCTGGTCTGCAGACTGGACATGGTTCACTTAATCTTTCATCCCTTCTGGCTCGATGAAGAGAATACCGAGCTTGCTTGCGAACTGAACGCTGAGAAATCCGCGAAAAGCTGACCACCTGGGCGGGACATATGCTGTATACAAGACTTAAATTCTAGCACAAAAAGTACTGGAGCTCCAGTTTTTTGCACTAATAACAACTAATGTGTATTCTCCGTCACCTCCACGCGCATATTTATATTTCATACATAATTTGCAAAATTTAAAGAAATTTCGCCTTTTGAAAAAGAAAATAAATGGTCAAGTGCCAGTATTATTCGCGCTCAGAGTTTCTGTACAATAAATATATGAATTATTAAAAAAATCCTTACTAAAAGAAAAATAAAACTTTGAAAAACTATACAACGGAGGGTTTGGTATAGCTGTATATATACTAGAGAAGTATGAATGGATTTTACCGTAAAAGTTCTAAGAGATATGAAGTCTAAATAATATTAAATATTGCTATTCTGTATAACTCTTACATTTAAACCTTATAATAATCTATTTATGATGAACTTAATTCGGCACTGACAATAAAAGTAGTGCCTATTTAAACTTCATTTGGCATTTCATCAAACTAAATTCAGCGTAGAAATAATCTTTTCTTTTTACAGTGTAGCTTAAACAAAAACCCTTTTCAGAGCTTAAACTTGGCATTTTGCTAAGCGCGCTTCAAAAAGAGGTCACAAAGTAGCGACGCCGCCTTGGTCCGTGCCGCGTTTTTCCAGATTGGTTTTTAATTAACTTTTAAAGACACGGGAGGCGTATCGAAAGATCTATACTCAATGCAAACTAGTCGGAAAACCCATAGTATCTGTGTGATTAATTCTAATTAAATTAGACTGTTTTTAACAATTTGGCGTGTGTTGCTTTTATACTGCTACTGGACATTGTAATTACACAAATGTATCATTAAAAGTTGTTATCTAGGCTTTAAAAGCGGAAGATACATACAGTGCGCCGCCCCTGTCATTATGTGTGTGCAAACCGTCCGTGTCTTTAAGGGTTAATATCTCGGCTAATTACCAACGATTTTTTTTTTCAAAAATCATTATCAACAATGCTTTTATACTTCTGCTACGATAGGTTCCTCGAGGGTTACTCAATACCTTTGCTGAATGCCCGCAAATCGAAATGTGTGTGTAACAGAAAAATGTGCTTTTCTCAAAAACTATGTGACCTAGGGTATTCGCTATAATTTTCCTGCAAGGTTTAAATTAACGTCTACTACCTCTAATTTTTTCCTAATTTTAGTTTAAGTAGATTCGGAAATAGATGGGGTGGGGGGGATATATTTTTGCACTACATTTTCGACGATATCCCTGAAAATATAACACCTAAAATTAATAAAAACATGTATAAAAATCAACGGCGACGTTTTCAAAATCATTTATGATAGAAAATATTTTCACATAATTTAAAAACAATAAACATAATAAACAATGTCACGAGACATGATGCATAATGAAAAACATTGCAAACATAAAATTAAATTAAAATTAAATTAGCTATTTGTGAGCGTGGATTAATTTTCATATAATTTAATAAAACAATAACATGGTAAACAATGTCACGAGACAACAGGCATAATGAAAAACATTGCAAAACATAAAATAAAAATAAAATTATCTTGGCTATTTGCGAGTGTGGATTAATTTTTACTATTGTTATTAAAATTACATAGCATCTCTTTCTAAATTTTAGGTAAATCAAGGGACACTGAATCATTGCAGATATTCTTGTTGCGTAAAAATATCTCTATTGATTCTCGGATTATGGACGGTAAATAAAATCTTGATGTATAAATTAACTTGCTGTTTTTAAAATCGATCTGTAACGGTTCTTCGCTGCATAATCTGGCCAAAGCTGTGGTTCTTCTGTTGTACTTGATGTCTGCTATATGTTCTTTGATTCTGGTTTTACTTGTCATACCTATATAAAATATATTTACTTATAATTTACTTAACCTAAAATTAAATTAAATGTATTTTAGAGTTCAGCGTTACGAAAGCTTTCAAACGATACTCCACACGATATACAAAGAAAATATTTTGTTTTTCAAGTAATTTAATTAGCCCCTCTACATATTTCGTAAAAATATTTGTAAATGTTAAATAATCTGTAAATATGTGGGTCAATAATCCTTATTACTTCCCCCAGTTTGAACTTTCTACGATCCATAGTTTACGAGTACTATGTACTGGTATTAGGCAGTGACTGATAGACAGACACAGGAGTGATCTTATAATGATTCCGTTTTTAAATAAGGAACTCTAAATATTTTGACTGTATCTGCTTGCAATTATATATAATAAGTGCGTCTCATAAGTATATGGACAAACGATTTTTTGAAATAGCAGCTCAAAATATGAAGCCATAATCACGAGAAAAATAATAAGCATATAGAATCATAATATATGTTTGTTACAACAACGAAATACAGTATAGGTTTTACTGAATTTTTGTAAAAAAATTAAATTCAAAATAAGCTGTCCCAAAAATATATGGACAATGAAGAGAATTGCTTTTATTTCCACAGTATCAAAAAAATTTGCATTTTCTGCGTTCTGTACATGTGAAGTAACCACTGCAAAATATAAAATCACTGCTCATTCTTCAATTATCGAATAGTGGGAAAATGCCTCGCAACGTTCAATTCTCTGCTACTGATATAGCTAAAATTTGGCGTTTAAAGACTCAAATGTTAAAATTTCTGATATTGCTAAACAAATAAAGAGTAACAGATCCGGAATTTATGAAATTTCATCAAAAAGTGACAATGCGATTGCAAAACAACGTCCAGGTCAACCAAAAAAAGCAACTCTATACGACAAGACATATAGATTTTTCGACAGTTTCAACCCAAAAGAAGTTTGTTCGTGAAGTTTCGAAGACTTTAGCTTTTCCTATTACAAGATCTACTGTTCACCGTTGTATACGGGCAAGCAAAATTCATAAATATCGCAGAATGTGCGCGGAATCTATGTTGAAAGTGCACCATAGAAATGCACGCGTTCTTTGAACTAAAAAACACAAGCCTTGGGAAGATGAATTGTTAAGCGTTTCTTCCGTGACGAAAACAAAACCAATTTGGATGGCCCTGATGGCTGGGCATATCATCGGCATGATCTGCGACGAGAATCTCGGGAGTTCATTAGTCGATAACAAGGAGGGGATTTTCTCAGGGTGTGGGGCGAGATTTGTTTCAATGGAACAACGGATATTGCTTCTCTTAATGGTCAACAGTTCTCAGAGGATTATTAAAATGTCCTTAAAAGCAATCTACTTCCATTTGGAAACAATTTTGGTAGGGATAACTGAAAATTCCAAGAGGCCAATGAGTCGATTCACATCTGTCATTCAACAACAGCTTTGTTTACACAGAATCAAGTAACTGTTATAGACTGGCCAGCTATTAACCCAGACCTAAATCCAATTAAAAATCTTTGGGGAGTATTTGCACGAGATGTATATGCTCATGGTCGTCAATTTTCTACTATTCGGGAATTAAAGCAAAGCGTAGAGCAGAATTGGTTCTCTTTACAGCCACACATTCTCCAAACACTAGTTTGAAGCTTACTTGATACGGTTTTCAAGATAATTCAAAGGAACGTATCCAAAATTCGAATTTAAATGCAAAAAACTCGAAAAGTCCATATATTTTTGAGACAGCCTATTTTGATTTTGCTTTTTTTACAAAAATTCTGTATAACCTATAGTGCATTTCTTTGTTGTCATAAACTTGTATTATAATTCCATATGCTTACTATTTTTTTCGTGATTATGGCTTCATTTTTTGAACTGTTATTTCAAAAAATCGCCTATCCATATACTTTTGAGACGCAATATACTAGACAGAGTACTAAAAAATTTTTGCAAAATCGTTTGTCACAAATTGGCGCAAAATCCATTCATTTACGGTTCATGACGTTGTTGTTGTTTTTACTTTCTTCTATCTTTACAAGAAGAAAGTAATGTACTCGTGAAAATTTTCGACGAATATATATTCCACAAATAAAATAACAGAAAATTGCTATTCAAAAATTTCCGGTGTCACTTCCAAAACTAGAGGGAAGTCGTTCGATTAGTGATGACGTCACAACTCGTGTCCACTGGCCTTGAGCATTTCAATGGCAGCGGCCAGGTCCGAAGGGTCGTCGGACGAATTAAAAAATTGATTAGAACACATACATACATACTTACATGCATTGTGGTAAATCTCATATGATTTATTTACCAATTAGAATAATTGTGTTAAAATTAATCTAGCAACATAATTACGTATAATAATTACGTATCCAGCGATTTCTGGCGTTCCATTACCTGAGATTTATTCTGTTGAGCTGAACCAGGTTTCAGACCAGATGCTATAATCATTAAGTTTAGCTGGGTGAGAAAGTTCCACCAGATTCGTCCGGGATAGTTCAGATGGTAGAGCACTGGTGGCTTCAGCCAGAAGATCCCTGGTTCGAATCCTGGTCCGGACATTTTCGCCCAGTTGGAAATTTACATCTAATACGAAACATTTTTCTGATAACAAACGCCCCACCAGTGGCCGAGAGGTTCTGCTTTCGAAGCTGGTAGACGGGAGGTGCTGGATTCGATCCCAATCGCGCCCGTTGTCCTAATCGTTCGGAGTTTTCGTGGTTTTCTTCGAACCTTGGTTTTCCAATCGTAAATACGGGTTAGGTTCCCTTAGAAAGACCACCCACGGACCTTTAGGGCCTATATCCCTCGTGATGATAATTGGCAACCATAAACACAACCAACCAACATGATTACAAACACTTTTTCATGAAACTGGGAACTGAATCCCTGAACCCGACTATGTATTTCTATATATGTTTATAAATATATTTGCAAAAAATAGCTATGTCTTTACAGTACGTTTTACGTTCGTGATGTTTCTTCCATTTTAGACTAATTTTTATTTACGAATGTACGTAATGAATTTTAAAAACACGTTTATCTCATCAAAAATTAAACGACTCAAAATTACGGTAACATATTTTTTAAATACAAAGCATCATCCAGTTTTGTCGGCTTTGGATTTTTCTTTTCTTTTTTACTGAAAATATGCACCAATTTTCCCTAATATTTATTTTCGAATTAAATAGCCACAGAAACCTACCATTAAATAAATCAAAAATTGAGAGTCGTATATTTCTTGAATTAAAAAAATGTCTATTACTGCACAAACCTGGTAACATTTCACAGATAAATGAGATAAATTGGTTTAAACTAGGGGTGCACAACCTGTGGCCCGCGGGCCTCCAAGGTTACCACATTTTTATGCAGATTAATTTTCCTTTAATTAATTGACAGAAACTTTGCTATTAAATAATTCAAATGTTACTTTTAAATTTTTGTCGTGGCAAAAAGGTTGTGCAGCACTAGTTTAAACTATAGTTATGTAACATCCTTATTTTACTGTCGAGATTCGCGCTTTAAAGTGACGAAACTACTTACTCTTATTACTTTTCATTAAAAGTTGTGATAATAATGTTTCAATAAAAGTCATTATAATACCTATCGTTGCATTTCAATATCGACGAATGTTGCTCTTTTCCAAACAAAAATATTCTTCTCTATTCTTTCCGATACAAAATGATAATTTTCGATATCGACAGCGTTGAAAAAGATGGACTATATGCTTATTGAAATCTAAAATACAGAAGTCGACACGTTGTCCGCTGACTTTGTTCCAAAAATTCTTCGGATGTCGAATTTCTGTAGCTCCGCCCCAAATAACGCCTTTAAATGAAATTTATGTATTTTTACACACATTTTTGTAGATATATATATGTTATACCCAACGTACACTTTCAGTATTTGTATATAATATACGTGCACATATGAGGAATTATTTACAACAAAATGGTAATTTTCGTATAACCATAAGATATTATTTTTATTTTTGTAATTCTTTTATCGCTATTTCACACAGTTTTAATAAACAGAAAATTATACTAAAGTTCCCAGTTATGCATCTTTGGTACCTATATAACCTCAATTAATAGCATCAAATTCGGTTCAGTATTTTAAGCATTTTTTTTCTAACTGAGCCCCTAATTAAGATGGAGATATGAAATTTTGCATACTTATAGCTGAACACCTCACATCAAACGACAAATCATGAAAATTTCAAAAAGTCTTATATTTACCCATCCGGTCTCTAACTTGTGAATTTTAAGCAATGTTTCTAATTCAGCCCCTAATTAAGTTGGAGACATGACATTTTGCATAGTTATAGCTGAACACTTGCGATCACACGACAAATAATAAAAATTGAAAAAGTCTTATATTTACATCTTCGGTCTCTAAGTTGTGTATTTTAACACTAGAACGGCGGGAATTTTTACTCAAGTTTCAAAAAAATATTTTACATCAGAACTTTAATACTTAAAACTATTTAACTCATTTATTTAAGTTATTTTTGTGCAGCGTATATTAATCTTATATTACAAAGAAATTTCTGGTTCGAATCGACATGTATTCATTCAGAAGGGGTCAAAATGACCCCTCGCCGCCGTTCTAGTGTTAAGCAATTTTTCTAACTCAGACCCTAATTAAGTTGGAGACATGAAATTTTGTATACTTACAGCTGAACACTTGCGATCACACGACAAATCATAAAAATTTCCAAAAGTCTTATATTTACCCCTCCGGTCTCTAACGTGTATTTTAAGCAATTTTTCTAACTCAGACCCTAATTAAGTTGGAGACATGAATTAGGTATATTTCATGAAATTTTCTTGAAAATTAATGCGAATTAACAAAACACAATTATAATTTATAAGTATTATACACCTGAAAAAATATACTCACTCTTTATTTCTTAATTGCATTTATTTCAATGTGTTTTTTAAAAAAAGCCTGATTATTTTAATATCTAACACTTTTCCCTCTTGCAGGGAAGAAAAAACACAAATTTTGCCTCTGTGTATGTACGGATAATGTTATTAACACTTTGAGGTCTGATCTATTTCAACTGCATATCTCCCTCTTCACTGAGGGTATTTGGTACTTTTTCTGATTTGAAGGGGACAAGGGACTTTTAAATATTCATTTTAGGTAGCTTTCTTTACAAAAAGCTACCTATTGCAGCCGTTCGGAGGAAAGCGATTTCAAAAAATTTTGGTATATTTTCATCGATCATGACCCCCAGACCCCGAAACCACCCTCCGTTCAAAATTGATATATATATATATATATATATATATATATCAATATATATATATATATATATATATATATATATATATATATATATATATCTGACATATGTCACACTGTAACTGTCGTATTTATGAACCGATTTGGATGTAATTCGGTGTGTACATAGTACATACCACTGTCTCGACCGAGTTCGTTGGCCAGCTTCATCCGCCATTTTGTTTCAAAATGGCAGCTATTTAAAAAATTTAAAAAAATTTAAAATTTGAAATGTGGTACCAAAAAATTGAAAATGGAAAAATATTTTTTCTTATGTATTTGACCTTTATACAAAGACTCCGTAGCAGTTTTTGTTTCGACTATATCTTAAAAAATGGCTGAGTTATAGCATTTTGAATTTCTAGCGAAGCTGACATTTTGAAACGTCCTAAATTTTGTCACGCGATAAAACGCATATTTATGAACCGATTTGGATGTAACTTCGTTTATACATAGTACAGACAAATGTCTCGACCGAGTTCGTTGGCCAGCTTCATCCGCCATTTTGTTTAAAAATGGCGGCCATTTAAAATTTTAAGAAAAATTTAAATTTGAAATGTGGTACCAAAAAATTGAAAATTGAAAAAATATTTTTTTTTATGTGTTTGGCCTCGATAAAAAGATTCGGTAGCAGTTTTTGTTTCGTCTATACCTTAAAAAATGGCTGAGTTATAGCATTTTGAATTTCTAGTGTGGCTGACATTTTGAAACGCCCTGATTTTTGCCACGTGATAACAGACGTATTTATGAACCGATCTAGATGTACCTTGGTGTGTACATAGTACATACAAATAACTCAACCGAGTTCGTCGGCCAGCTTCATCCGCCATCTTGTTTCAAAATGGCGGCCATTTAAAAAAATTAAAAAAAAAATTAAATTTAAAATGAGATACCAAAAAATTGGAAAATGAAAAAGAGTTTTTTCGTATGTGTTTGACCTTGATACAAAGATTCCGGAACAGGTATTGTTTCGTCTATATCTAAAAAAATGGCTGAGTTATAACATTTTGGATTTCTATTGTGGCTGACATTTTAAACCGACCTGAATTTTGTCACGCGATAACAGGCGTATTTATGAACCGATTTGAATGTAACTTTGTCTGTACATAGTACATACCAATGTCTCGACCGAGTTCGTTGGCCAGCTACATTCGCCATCTTGTTTCAAAAGGGTTGCCATTTTTAAAAAAAATGTAATTTAAAATTTAAAATGAGGTATTAAAAAATTGGAAAATGAAAAAGATTTTTTTTATGTGTTTGGCCTTGATACGAAGATTCTGGAGCAGTTTTTGTTTCTGAAAATTTGTTCTTTTGTTTATATCTTAAAAAGTGGTTGAATTATAGCACTTTGAATTTCTATCATGGCTAACACTTTGAAACGATCTTGTAATTGTCTCGCGATACCACACGTATTCGCCTATTTCGATGGAAGAAGGTATGTGGATAGTATACATCAATATCTCGACCAAGTTCGCTGGCCAGCTTCATCAGCCATCTTGTTTGAAAATGGCGGCCATTAAATTAAAAAATATATATATTTAAAGTGAGGTGCAAAAAAATTAGAAATTGAAAAAGGTTTCTTTCTTAAGTATTTGACCTTGATATAAGGATTCAGGAGCATTTTTTGTTTGTCTTTATCTTAAAAAATGGCTCAGATATAGCAGTTTCAATTTCTAACGTGGGTGACATTTTGAAAAATCTGATTTTTTGCATGTGACAGCACTCGTATATATCAACCGATTCCGATGTGAGTGAGCATGGGCACAGCAATTACTAAGGTCTCGACCAAGTTCACTGGTTAGTCTCATCCACCATGTTGTCTTAAAATGGCAGGCACTTTAAGAAATCGCCGAATTTGGCAGCCAAATATAAGTTACTTTAAAGAAAAGGAGCTTGGATAAAGCTGACTAATTTCGCGAAATACTCATTCATTATATTGATAAAAATTAGTATTGAATCTCCTATATTCGGTTTCCACTAAAATGAGCTTCGTGTGTTTGAATGATATAAGTTGGCTTTTTTAAAATAAGGAATATGAAAGCTACCTCTTCCTCCCGGCACTGGCCGGAAGGACTTTTTTTAATTGCATTTTAAATACTACTCAAGGGCACACTATATTAATTATGGCATACAGGGACCGATTTACAAATTTGATGGCTCTGGGCACAGATGCTTACGGGAGCCCCTTGCACCGATTACTTACTGGGAGATTGAGTAAAAAAAAAAAACAACTCAAAACAGGTACTTACTAAAAAAACCGTTATTGGCATTAATAATTACTTTAAAATATCCATTAAAAAATTAAATATGATAACACTGGGGAACAATTTATAACACAATTTCTGTTGGCTTCGATATTTCATCTGTTTTTAAGTTAAAAAAGCGTGCTGATTTCAAAACTGCAATTAGTTTTCTCCTGTCACGTCCAGTTTTTTCTCTACAGCTTATATTAATGTGACCACTCTACGCTGAATCGGGCATGAGTCATAGCAAGAAAAAAGCTTAAGAACTATTAGCATTAAGACTGCACGAGAAAAATTGTCTTGAAAAAGGAGCTAAGGTATACTTTCGTTCTTTCGATCAAAAAAATGTTCTTCAATACTTTCGAAGTGACTGTGGATTTATTTATTGCCATAACGTACATGGTTTAATGGTGGAATTGAGAATTCCATCATATACTACAACTGAATGGCGATTGTTCATCGATAGTTCAAAGAAGAGCTTGAAGTCCGTGCTCCTTCACAACGGAGAGATATTTGGAGCAGTCCCGATAGGGCATTCGGTTTATTTGCGCGAAGAATATGAGGACATAAAGAGAGCCATTGATTTATTGTAATGCACGAATGGATCATCTGTATTGACCTTAAAATGGTCTGCTTCCTTCTTGGCCAGTAGCGTGGATATATCCAGTATTCCTATTTTTTGTGTATGTAGACAGCAGAGCTCGTGAGAAGCATTGATTCCAGTTGAATTGGCCTCCAAGATCTAACCTCAAACCTGGTGATATAACATTTTGCATCAGCCACTTGTCGACAGAATGAACATCATATTTCCACCTCTGCATATAAAACTGGATCTAATGAAGCAGTTCGTGAAAGCTTTGTCAACTGAATGTGACTGTTTCAAATATCTCATTTTGAAATTATCAAACCTGTCTTTTGAAAAGATACAGGGAGATGTATTTGATGGTCCACAGATTCGGAAGCTGATTAGAGATGAACATTGCTTCGGAGCAAGGACAAAACTCCAAAAGAAGGCTTGGCTGGTATTCAAAAACCTTGTCAAAGACTTTCTTGGAAATACACGAATAGAAAATTACACCAAAATTGTCCAGCAACTTTCACAGATCATCATAATGCTTGGTTGCAACGTGAGCATCAAACTTTATTTTCTGCATAGCTATCAAGATGACTTCTCGGAAAATCTTGGTGCAGTCAGTGATGAGCAGGGTGAGCGCTTCCACCAAGATCTGAAGCTCATGGAAGAACGGTATCAAGTAGATCGGATGACCATATCTTGGCTGACTATTGTTGGAGCATGAAGCGAGATTGTCCGCACATTAAACACGCTAGGAAAAGCTACAAGCGAAAATATTTACCTTAATATGTACTTTTTTCGTTTTGTGAAGGGATTTTACTACTTGTATGAACACAATGTAGCTTATAGTAAGTATATACAGCCGTTGTACGAATAATATATTTCGTAATTTTTCCTTTATTCTCCTTTGTATCCACATTAAGTATGATTTTTGGAGTATCCTGTAGCTTAAAAAGTTGACATGATAGAAAAAAACTGGGGTCATTTTTGTATTTAGATGCTAATAATTAGCCAAAAACAAGTACCAGATCAAAGTCAACAAAATGTGTGTTCCCCAGTGTAATTATTAATTCACATTTAAATAATTATTTCACAATTATGAAATTTAAATAAGCAGACGTTTTATAATAAATTGAGTGGTGTTGATTATCTTTTCCTATATGAGTCTATATATCTGGAATGATATAAAGTATGCAACAACTAATAATAAATTTTCGACAACACCAAGCTACAATTAGGCTAAAGTCAGACGAACGTCTTTTTGCACGCTTTTTTACTTACGTATTATCCTTACACAATGCTAGCGGCATTGTGTAGGATAATACCTAAGGACAAAAGCGTGCAAAAAGACGTCCGTCTGACTTTAGCCTTAGTTAAAATATTAGGGGGCTCTACTTCCTGCAAGTTACGCTCACCAACCCCCCCAAATAATTTGATGAAAACAGGAGCAGTATTAAATAAGAATTAAAAATACAATGCATTTTTAAAGTGTTAAAGATAAAAGAAAATATTCACGATAATAAAGTAATTATAAATGGATGTTTCGGACATAATATACAACGTTCTAAAAATACAATATGAACACAATAGAATGTAGAATGAAATGTAATATTCCATTAGATATTAAAACTACATCAGATTTTGGACAATAATTGAAAACCTTCAGCAGCATTTGGGGGCCCCTTAAAATCAGGGGCCCTGGGCCCGTGCCCCGAATGCTCTGCCGTAAATCAGGCACTGATGGCATATATTTATCACACAAGAAATTAAAAAAAAATTGGAGAAAGATAAGGAATTTTCCTGAATATTTTAAGCGTTATCAAGAACTTTCAAAATGTACCAACCTCATTCTATATCAATTAAAATCCCCAATATTGTTCATGCCAGTTTGGGTTCCGTATACAAATAAAACTGTGTATACTTCTATGAAACTAAATATAATTGGAAAGGTTAAAGGTAGTTGCGTGCAGAAATGGGATAAAAAATGCCGGAATTTTCATAAAATTTAGAAAATATATTTTTTCTTACCTTCATATTCAAATATATAAAATTGGATACACAGTTTTATTTGTATATGTAAACCAAACTGGCATAAAAAAATATTTGGGATTTTAATTGACATGGAATGAGATTGGGAAATTTTGAAAGTTCTTGAAAACGCTTAAAATATCCAGGAAAATTCCTTATTTTTCTCAAATTTTTTTTTTTTAATTTCTTGTGTGATAAATATATGCTATAATTCGTATAGTGTGTCCTTGAATAATATTTAAGTCGTAATTTAAAAAAAAATAATAATAAAAATAGTTTGAAGATGGGTATTTTAATATTTTTTTTAATTATAAACTTCAAACTGTTCTTATTCAAAATCAAGTAACTATTTAACTGTACTAAAAATTAATATTTAATGAGAAATTATTGAAAAAAGCATGTTTTATATTTCTAAAAAAAGTTCCGCATAAGAAAACATAATTTTTTAACAGATAATTTTTCATAGACTTCGATAAAAAAAAAACTTACCCAAATGTTGTACAAATATCTGAAAATAGTTATTATTTCATAAAATTTGCTTTTTGTTTGGTACATTTCAAAAGCACAAAGAGCAACACCGCAAGGTTCACAATAAGTTCGAATTAAGCTCTGATTCTAGATATTTTCATATACTTACTTCTGTTTAGTGCTGTCACCTATTTTGTTTTTCAAAATAAAAGGTTCATAGATAATATCTGAAAAGACAGCGAACGTATATAGTAGGTACCTTATAACTCAGAGAATTAAAAGCTGACCCCGAGAGACTCTCGGACTTGGGTCGCTTCACCGAAAACAGAAAGCCGAGTGACATTCGGGCTTAGGCCTAAAAGTGTTCATTGTCTCTTTTATCTCAGTTGAGCTTGTGGAATTCAATGAGTGAGTTGTGTACTCTCTTAGCGAAAGCGGACTAATTGCTTAATGAATGCAAAAATTAAACCTTGTGAAAAAATCAACAGTCCACACATTTGTGCTAAATATCTCCACAGTAACACTCGCAAGCAATGATTATTAGGTGTTTCTGATACTAAAACATATATATTTCAAAAAGAGGTCTTTAATCAATTTAATTATAGTCGATAGTCATCAACTTTGCTTTTGAAGCACATAATGATTTGATTATTTATTTATGTTTATATCAAATTAACAACCAGCCGTTAAAGATTTAGAATGAAACTTCTATTAAAGGCCACCCCTATTCAAGGGCCACCTCTATTAAGGCCAATATTTTTATGAACAAATATTTTCCCCATAGACATTATGTTAAATTTACTCCTATTAGGGGCTGCACCAACCCCTCATAAAGGTCTATTTTTTTCACATGTGTCTTAAATTCTAAACAGGCGTATTGATTTCCTGGACCAAAAGATAAGAGTTAAGCAAACAACTGCACTTGCAAGAAAGAAGGCAGGAGGAGATGGGGAGGATTTAGTAACACAATGAAGGACCACAAATTTTTCCACAAGTGAGACAAACAGGTGTTACTCACGCTTTGTTTGACCTTTCAACCTGTAGTACTTGGGTTGGAAGAGAAACTTGACCATTTGTTGTGGAAATACAAAGGATCACAGGTTATCTAGAAAAACCGATTCCACATTTACTAAAACCGTGAATACACATTGTAGCACAACTTTTACGCTACAAATTTTATGCTCAGTCTTATGTAAAATTTAAAACTATGGAACCTAAATCAAGCGAAAGAGTACATTTGGATTTAAATGACGAAATGAAAGTTCTGAATTGTCATGATCAAGGAACATCTGCAAGAAAATTGGCTTCACAGTTTAAATGCAACAAGAATCAAATAAACAATATTGTTAAAAATAAAGAGAACTTACTGAAAGAATATGCCGATTTTAAAAACCTCGGGATAAAAAGAAAGAGAAATGAAAAATTTGGTCACCGCTATTCAAGGGCCAAACCTCTTAAGGGCAAATTTTCAATGGAACAGGTGGCCCTTACAGAAGGGTTTCACTGTATATTAATATTTTAAATTTGTGTGCTTCTGCAGCAATGAGGAGTGGGCGGCTTATTGGGAAAAAAGGATTTAGGTGATTCTTTATTTATTGTTAATTCAAAGTAAAAAATAGGGCGGAATATATTTTTTTAAATCATTTTAAAGAATAAGCTGTATGCTGTGAGAGGGTGGGGACATTAAAAAAATTATTGTTTATTTTTACAGCAAAGCCAGAAAATTTTCCATAAATTAAATAGCTTTGGAGATTTAAAGTATTACTAGTGGCTTTGAGGGTAGGGAAGGAAATTGAAAATTTGCAGGGATCATTTAAAAGACAGATCATTTATCACTGAGATAAGCAGAAAGATTTCCAGAATGGTAAAGAGCTTTAAACTTTATATCCTTTGTAGATGAATAGCAAAAGCCAAATTTTTACTTTAGGTTAAGCGTGCAATAAAGAAAACTTTACTAAAAAAGGCATTCTTAACTAAAGAGGCAATCTTACAAAGAATCTGCATTTCGAAGCTCACTGTAATTTTAATAAAATAACTTACCCCAGAAAGTTTATAGAGTACTATTATTTATGTCATAAACCAGTGTTACAACCGTCTCACATTTACGATCTTCTTTTATTTTTCAAATTGGAGCCTACACATGCAGTCTCTAAATGAATAAATTTTGATTTGTCAATTCAATTCCCCCCAATTCCTGTGTCTCCATCTCCCACTAATTGTATGCTACTTCAAAGCGATTATATAGGATATTATATTCCTTTAATCGCTTTGTGCTGCTTAACCCTTTATGTACTGGATTATGAATCCATGAAAATTTTATCTTCTAAAGCATTGTTCGTGAATTGGTTAGACTACATTAGAAATTTTACATAATCATTTAATACATTTTAGAAAGATTCATTAAATTTGAATTTATAGGGATTTTATGCAATATTTATAACCCCAATCAAATCTTTTATTTTAAATATTTTTCTTAGTATTTTGTAGAATTAGGAAATGTACAAATATAAAGTTTTTACTATAGAAATATTTCCCAATTGTAAAATTTCTCTCCCCCCCCCCCCCCCCACGCCAAGAAAGATGCAAAGGCAAAAGAAATCATCTTTTTAAAAATATATTTTTTTTGTGTAACCAATAATCTTTTGGAACAAGTAATCTATCTATAACTCATTTTAAACTGCATTACAACTAATCGATACATTAAATGCATTTTATAACAAGTTATTTTAATGGTACTTATAAGTACCGTCAGTAGATAAAGGGTTAAATCTAAGGTCAACGCAAAATCGCACAACGCTATTGAGATTAAAAAAAAAAAAGAGCTATGTTCCAATTACGCTCCTGCCACATTAGAAACGAATTTATTTTAAATGTGGGAAAACTTTTTGTTGGGTAAACATGTTTACAATTGTAAAAGTAAAATTGTAAATTGTAGTATAAAACACAACAAATAACTGTGGACGAAGAGTAGAAAACGCTGAAAGTACCAAAAAATCGAAAATATTTTTCTTTTTTATGAAAAAATATCTTAAGTGCCAAGCTTAACAAACAGGACAACGCTTGAAGTTCTAACCCTAGTGTTTGCATGTTATCAAACATTATGATGGGTTCGAAATATTTAATTGATTAAACTTAATTTGCTTGAGCACAAAATTTATTTACATACTTAGAAAATAATAGAAAGGGGACATAGGAAGAGATGTTGAACTGACAATTATTTACATATTTACAAAGTTACAGATTAATTTTACCTTGAATTCGGATCATCATATTTTACACACACAAAAAAACGAAAAAAAAAAAATCCTAAAATAGCCTTCTATTAAATTCTCGTCATGCTTTTTCAGGAAAATAGGCGGAATTCTTCTAAATAACATTCTTAGCTAAAGACGATAAAAAACATAGGCATGCGAAAAAAATTCTTTTTAACTACTCAATAAAAGCAGATGCCAACTTTTATTTTCTAAATTTTAACGTCTTCTCGTGAGATAAAAAATGTAAGAAAAAGGGAAAAAGAGAAACAACTACGTTGCTATAACAAAAAGCCGCGTTGAACAAATAAAACAAAATATCACAGCAGCGCTTTGTCAAAGTCGTGCGTATAAAAAAAATATATATTAATTTACCAATTCATAACATACTCCCATCTTTAATTTAGGTAAAAACCAAATTAAATCTGCAATAACTTATGATCAAAGAAAATACTAGCTCAAAATTGAAAAAACGTACATATAATAAAAATAATAACCAAACGCAAATAAATAATAAAACATTTAGAGTTCTAGAAAAAATCAGTTCAGAGTATTCTTACAAATTCCTTTTAAAGGTCTTATTATTTCTCTACCACCACTTATCCTTAGACGAAGGTAACGATTTTTTTGTTTAATATAATTTATATGGCACCAAAACCGCACAAAAATTAAATTTCGTATTTTAATAAGTATACGATCCCTTACAAAACAAATGCCACATATAAAAGCTGTACTTAATTTCGATACTTTTTGTATGTCTCTGTCATCAATGATTTATGTTGAGCAGAGATGTATTTTGAAACACCCGGTATATACCTCTTTGAAGGAGGGGGAAGGACGCCCACAAAAAAAAGTCAAGTCTAGGGATTCGAGCGGTACTTAATTCGCCTCTGGCCCTGGGCACATATCTGCTGTGCCCAGTGTATAATTAGACCCACGTTATCGATTGTTAAAAAGAGAAAAAAAGAAGCCTCTAGAATTGCTTAATGTTCATTCTCTTTATAAAATGTTCAACAACAAAACCCATAACAATATAAATTTTCATAAAATACGCCAATGATAAAATATATTCTAGTTTTGCTAAGTATATGTATATGTATTAAAGCAGTATATTTAAAAATAAGTATTAAATAAAAAATTTAAAAAATGTGTCTCTAAAAGATACATGTTACTAATATTGATGGATTATTGTATGCATTTTACACTCTGTTACATATTTACCTTACTTGCTTTATTATCGTTTACATAAAGTTCACTTTTTAAAGTATATTTTTATTTGTTAGTCCTAAAATATTTATATTAGGGCAGTATAATTTTAAAAAGTATTTAATAGTATTTTTTTTAAATCTCTAAATCAAGTATCTATTTCAGTTAACATTGTTGTCTGATTGTATGCATTTTACACGCGGCTACACATTTTACCCTTTAATTGTTTATATGAAGCTATTAAAATTGTTTTAACTTGAAGAAAAGAATAAATAAAATACATTGCTTATATTTTAATAGTATCATACCACGTTTATTATTAAGGTTTACTAAAATGTAGAGATGTGTATTAGAACGAATTATTCGCTATGTAATTGGATATTCTTTACTCACGTAAGTATTCGAGCATCATGCCAAATACACTTTTAAATAAAAATTAAATTTGAAGAATCAAAAAACCCGACTGCGTAAAAAGCAAACTAAGTAATCATTTCTCATCAATGGGAAACTATTTTTTTTTATGTTACATACCTATTTTTTTTATTTACTTGTATTGATTATTGATGACTTTTAAGTTGTGTTCAATGGTTAGTTCCTATCTATAAACACTATTTTGATGAAGCTTATAGATGTCTATGAAGGTTACAGTTACAGTAAAAGTAGAGATCCTACCTACACAACTTCCAGGTTGTGTCATATTTAAACGGAGCTTCTGACAGTAAAATAGTCAATGAAACATCATCTTTATTTTAAAAGAACTATCCAATGATATGCCACTCGATAGGGTGCGTAATTTTTTTCGGCTCTACCGCCATTTTGAATTAATAAAAACAAAACCTATCCTATAATCATCGGACGATTAAGACGAATTGATAGAGACCTCATTCATTAAAATCCATCCAGCGGTTGGGATGTTTCGAGGGTATAAAGAAATCCACTTACACAGATACGCGTGAAACGCATAACCCTTCTTTTTCAGTCGGGTAATTATGAAACTAAACTACCTGTGCATACTCTTGGAGCTTTATATAATTCACATTTTAACGTTTTGTGTGTGCAACGCTTGCGTAATCCAGTGCACTGGTATCCTCAAGAAATCAGAATCCGCACGCGCAGAACCCTAAATTTTAACCCCGCATCCATACAAAGCCTTCTCAAGCCAGACACGATTTCATTCCCCCCACATATGTGACGTAACGACCCGGGGCTGGCGCCAATGCCGAGCATTTGAAACTTGTATCTGGTTGTTTAGAATTAAAATGTAACGTATGCACGTTTTGTTTACTTAACTAATAGAACATATTCTTTTGAAGGTAAGTTTTATTTTCAAATTAACTACTTATATTTTATTAGTATTAGCTCTATTTTTTGTATGCAGAATATCATTTATTTTTAACTTCTTTAAAATAAATTAACTATTAAATCCCAGTATCGTATTGTCAACAATCCCGTGTACGAGTTTCAAAACAAAACGATATTATTGTACTTCTGTTTCATTTCAAAAACAGCAGTAATTTAAAGAGGCAAAAATCACTAAATCGTATGGAGACTTATGTCATTCCCTGTCTCTCGTAATTTGCTAAAAATTGGTGCTTGAATGGTGTGAATCGGTGAACTATCTCAAAAGTTATTAATTAATAAAGTTTTCATTGTTTAATTATATTCTTTATAAATATGTAAAAATAGCTTCATTTTAATATGTGCCAGAGCTGGACAGTTCTGTTGGGGCCAACACATTTCTCCTTATAATTTGGAAGCTATGCGGCCAATTCAGTTTGAAATTTTAATGCCCTATGCGACATATTTTTCTACCTCAACTATTATATTTTCAAGTGGAAATTTTAATTAGTTCTTTTAATTTAAACAAATTAATAAAAGAAACTTTAAAATCATTATTACTCGGGAATTTATCACTGAAAACTGATGAAATTTTGTCTGTAGCACAATACAAATATTATTGTTTAAATTTTATATTTTGGTAATAGCTATTTGCAACATTACCTTTCTTGCTATTCAAAAATTTCGGTTAAAACTTCTGAATTTTATTTACTCGGAAATATTGGCACCAGACAGCTGAAACTTATGTCAGACTGGGTTCTTTGGGTACTAATCATGCTCAAAAATGTGCAGCCAAAAGTCTTAGTTACAAGCCTAATTATTTTGTAATTTTTAACTTGTCACACCTTCCTCCCTTTTTAATTTGTTGTTTTCTCTTATTAGAGTGACTTTTATTAAACGTCTATTTATTAGAAAACACTTGACGTGTGAATAAAAACTAATTATTTTGTATGCAGAATTGATTGGGATTTAATTTGAAACAAAATGTATGTATTTTTATGGGTGTTTTCATACTAAAAATTTAAATATACTAGAAATTTTCAGCAAATTCGCTATGGACACATATTATCTTGTTTACTTCTTTTAAAGTTCAGGCAATATGCGCAGGGCTGCCACAGGCGACTATTTTTTTATTCTGACTTGCACCACTTTCTCAAAACAAAAATCTTTGACACACAGTTTGACAACATTTGCAAGAGAAATATACTACATTTTTTTTTTTTTTTTTTTAAATGGCGGTGCTAATAGAATAGAAAAATACTCGCTGGTGGCAGCTCTGTATGCGTACCAATTTATTGTTGTGTTTTAATCTTAAAGTCTTAATATCTTGATAAAAATTCCTTTTATAATATTTGTTATATAAATCATGCTTATACGTGAAAACTGGAGATATGGAGATAATGTGTTTGAATCTCTATTTTTGCAATCACTGTAAACAATTAATTCATAAGACTTGGAAGGCAAAACCCTTATGCAAAACAGATGTTGGCGAGACACCCCCCCCCCCCCCCCAACCTCTTCGAAAAAATTGTGTGTGTTTTTATATACATTTTAATGTTTAATTAAAAATAACAATAAATAAAATAACTTTTCTATAATTATAAATTTACTTTTCGATTTACTCATGGCCCTTTATACTTTTCATCTCATAAATATTGATTATTTTAAGCTTAAAACATGTGAACTCAATAATTTAAACAGGCCACACAACATTATTTTTGGAAATGAAATATTTTCGTGGAAGGATTTGGGTTTCTCTATGTTTTTTAGCAGTTAAATCTCAAATATCCGAGGAAAATGGACATAAGTTAGGAAAATTATAATTTGGATTGATGAAAGTGTTTTCTTTCTTCTCCCCCCCCCCCCACCCCCTCCCCTCTGTCGTGTTTCAGTACACTTTAAAAAAGTCCTTCCGGCCAGTGCCGGGAGGAAGAGGTAGCTTTCAAATTCCTTATTTTAAAAATGCCAACTTATATTATTCAAACACAAGAAGCTCAATTTAGTGGAAACCGAATATAGAAGATTCAATACTAACTTTATCAATACTAAATCATTATGAATGAGAATTTCGCGAAATTAGTCAGCTTTATCCAAGCTGCTTTTATTTAAAGTAACTTATATTTGGCTGAGATGTTGATGTATACTATCCACATGCCTTCTTACTTGGAAATAGGCGAATACGTGTGTTATCGCGTGACAAATACAAGATCGTTTCAAAATGTTAGCCATACTAGAAATTCAAAGTGCTATAATCCACCCATTTTTTAAGATATAAACAAAAGAACAAATTTTCAGAAACAAAATCTGCTCCGGAATCTTTGTATCAACGCCAAACACATAAAAAAATCTTTTTCATTTTCCAATTTTTTAATACCTCATTTTAAATTTTAAATTTAAATTTTTTAAATGGCAACCCTTTTGAAACAAGATGGCGAATGAAGCTGGCCAACGAACTCGGTCGAGACATTGGTATGTACTATATACAGACCAAGTAACATCCAAATTGGTTCATAAATACGCTTGTTATCGCGTGACAAAAATCAGGTCGTTTTAAAATGTCAGCCAGAATAGAAATTCAAAATGCTATAACTCAGCCATTTTTTTAGATATGGACGAAACAAAAACTGTTCCGGAATCTTTGTATTAAGGTCAAACACATACAAAAAAAATCTTTTTCATTTTCTAATTTTTTGGTATCTCATTTTAAATTTTAAATTTTTAAAATTTTCTTAAATGGCCGCCATTTTGAAACAAGATGGCGGATGAAGCTGACCAACAAACTCGGTTGAGATATTTGTATGTACTATGTATACACCAAGGTACATCCAAATCGATTCATAAATACGCCTGTTATCACGTGACAAATATCAGGACGTTTCAAAATATCAGCCACGCTAGAAATTCAAAATGCTATAACGCAGCCATTTTTTTTAAGATATAGACGAAACAAAAACTGCTCCCGAATCTTGTATCAAGGTCAAATACATAAGAAAAAAATATTTTTTCAATTTTCAATTTTTTGGTACCATATTTCAAATTTAAATTTTTCTTAAAAATTTAAATGTCTGCCATTTTTAAACAAGATAGCGGATGAAGCTGGCCAACGAACTCGGTCGAGACATTGGTATGTACTATGTACAAATGAAGTTACATTCAAATCGGTTCATAAATACGCCTTTTATCGCGTGACAAAATTCAGGACGTTTCAAAATGTCAGCCACGCTAGAAATTGAAAATGCTATAACTCAGCCATTTTTTAAGATATAGACGAAAGAAAAACTGCTCCGGAATCTTTGTATAAAGGTCAAATACATAAGAAAAAAATATTTTTCCATTTTCAATTCTTTGGTACCACATTTCAAATTTAAACTTTTTAAAAAAAATTTAAATGGCCGCCATTTTGAAACAAAATGGCGGATGAAGCTGGCCAACGAACTCGGTCGAGACATTGGTATGTACTATGTACATACCGAATTACATCCAAATCGGTTCATAAATTCGAGAGTTACAGTATGACAAAGGTCAGATATATATATATATATATGGATATATATATATATATATATATATATATATATATATATATATATATATATATATATCAACTTTTAAACGGAGGGTGGTTTCGGGGTCTGGGGGTCATGATCGATGAAAATATACCAAAATTTTTTGAAATCGCTTTCCTCCGAACGGCTGCAATAGGTAGCTTTTTGTAATGAAAGCTACCTAAAAATCTACTGCTTGTACCTTGCATAGTATGTTAAACTAACACAAAATTAAAATAATAATAATAATTTTCTATTTCATGACCTTCTTTTGTTTTATTATGAGAGTTTTATGTTTATCAATTCTAATGAATTTTATGTGAAAATTACCCATTTCTGATAAGTAAAGTTTGCAGTACGTACGAAAAATTCATCTGTATGAATATTTAATTTCATATGTGCTATAATTTTACTATTTATTTATACTAAATTTGTTATGTGAAGGTTTCAAATCACTAAATATTTAATAGAATATTTACTGTATAATTTCAGGCCACAATAAATAATAAAAATAGAACACAAATTGAATTTGCTTTTATTTGACATTCACTTTGCTTTCAATTTAACTTAATTTTAAATGTGGGTTTTGATTGGCACACTTATTAGTATTTATTTATTTTTGAAAGTGAAATAATTGAAAGTAAAATAATTCAATTGATATGTGTTTAAACTGAAAATTTATATAAATATATATATCAATGTCTTGTTTTTGAATATATAGAAAGTAGATAATTGATATTGTTTCTAAATTTCAAAGTAGAATAAATATAATAAAAACTGTTCAGTAAAATAAATTTAATACTTGGTTTTTTTTTTTTTTTTTTTTTTTCCTTATTAACGATCCAATTTTCTTTCGTGTACTCTTAACTTTAATACTGAGGCACATTTTCATTGACACAGTGATATTATTTCATAAATATAGTATCTTTATTTTTACTATTGAGGAGTAATCGAAATTGAATGAAAAGCGCTTAATTAGCGTCTTTAAACTACAAGTATGTATATAATTTTTTCCGTATGCTGTGATAATTAAGTTGGAATGTAGAGGAAAGTATTGATATGTTTTAAATAAGTCTGTGCTCTTCTCTGCTGGCGTAAGCCCCGCGAAGTGACCGTCACGAAACCTTGTGTTTGGCTTGTAGTCTTTAGGCGGCTTTGATCCATACCACCAAACAAGTTATAGTGGATTAAATGAGGAGACTAAAAATGGAATACGCTCACGCTGAACGTGCCAAAAAATTAGAGGTGTAAAACCCCCTGAGATTTCGAGGGACGGGAATAAACCCGGAATTTTGAGAAATATTGAAAATTTTGAAGGAGTTTTGAAGATAAACAAAACCAGTTATTTTTCAATTTGAAATTTTTATTTTAAAGAAATTTCAGGGAAGAATGTTCCAAAAAGATAGATTTTACATTATGAATTCACAAAACTTATGATTTTACAGTCTAAGTCTTTATAATTTATTATAACTTACTAGTTTTACAATAATGGCGGCTGTAAATAGGTGAGGATAGGAATATTTCTTTAAAAAATACTTTTTTTAAGTTTCTGTTGGTTCGCATCTATCTTATTCAGGCATACTTTACATTAATTTTCTAAAGAGTTACTTTCTATTTTTGCATTGATTTCTTTTAATTGTGTTAATTTTCTTTTTTGTTTACATTCGTTGATTCGAAGAAGAGATGTGAAGTTTATACTCATGCCAGGGAAGATGAATTTCTCATCTGCATCTTTCACTTTTTACTTATAGACGATTAAAATACCAAATTACTTATGATATTTTAATTTCTGTTACTTAATATTTCTGCAGCTTAAGCACAGTATTTCGTTAGTTTTCATGTAAGCCGTGCAATTTTTTTCAATTTTATGTAATTAGTTTTGTTTACCTTGGCAAAAATTGAAATCATCAAAAATAATTAAAAATAATAAATCGAAATATTCGATTTTTATTTCGATTTTAAAAATCGAAAATATTTTCCTTTTTTAGGAAAAAATATCTTAAGTGCCAAGTTTAACAAACAGGACAACGCTTGAAGTTCTAACCCTAGTGTTTGCATGTTATCTAACATAATGATGGTTTCGAAATATTTAATTGATTAAACTTGATTTTCTTCATCACAAAATTTATTTATACATACTTAGAAAATAGTAGAAATGAGACATTCGAAGAAATGTTGAACTGACAATTATTTACATATTTACAAAATTACATATTAATTTTACCTTGAATTCGGATCATCGTATTTTACACACACACACACACACACAAAAAAAAAAAAAAAAAAAAAAAAAAAAAAAAAAATTCCTAAAATAGCCTTCTATTAAATTCTCGTCATGCTTTTTTAGGACAATAGGCGGAATTCTTCTAAATAACTTTCTTAGCTAAAGACGATAAAAAACATAAACATTAGAAAAAAACAACATTCGAATAAAAGTTTAAATTTATCGGACTGTTTTATTCAGCTTTTTATAAAATTTGAGGGGGGGGGGGGGGTATTTTTTAAAAGGGTCCAAATAATGTTCAAATTGCAGCGTTTGGCGGGCCCACGACAATTAAAATCCGAGTTATAAGGTGGTGAGCACCAAAATTGTAAGGGACCGAAATGGTTAAGGACCGAAATGGCAAGGACCGAAATGGCCAGAGACCGAAATGTCTCGGGACCGAAATGGCCAGGGACCGAAATGGCCAGGGACCGAAATGTCTCGGGACCGAAATGGCCAGGGACCGAAATGTCTCGGGACCGAAATGGCCAGGGACCGAAATGTCTCGGGACCGAAATGGCCAGGGACCGAAATGTCTCGGGACCGAAATGGCGGGACCGAAATGTCGTGTACCCTCGTAGTTTATTTGGCTACAAACCCACCCAGCATCGTAATTTGGATTCCAAGATGGCCGGAGTCACCATTTCATAGTTTCATCAATCGAATGAGATGGCAGCGTACAAATAAATAAACGAATAAATGAGTATATATTAAAAATGTTTGTAAATATTATGGACAGGGTTTTAGAAAATTCACAAAGAAAAAAATTCTAGTCGCCAGGAAATATATTTACCCCTCTCCCGTGACCGTCATTGATTTTCAAAAAAGAGCACAAATGTTTTTTATGAATTAATGCAGAAAAAATAACGAGCATAGTTTAGAATTACTATTTGTTACATAGTTTAGAATAGTGCATAATTTAGAAAGATAATATAAGCTAAATTTTCTGATAACTTATCAAAATTATATATCTCTCTCTCGCAAAAAAAAAAAGAAAAAAAGAAAAGAAAGAAAGAAAGAAGGAAAAGAAATACTACTGTCAAGTTTGTTCGGAAAGGGTTGATTGAACTTATTCAAGCACTATGGTACAATTAATTTTCTTGGTATTGCGCACTGTTTATTTAAAGCAGATTAACCCCTTAACCTTCGATTTACTTTTAACAGCTCCAAGGTTTGGCAAATCCATAGCTACCACTAAAATTTAATACAGATTTTCGCCTTGTTTAATCATGGAATTTCAACGATTAAATTAAGCTATATTTATTGTGAAATTTTAGTGGTAAGAAGAAATTACATTTGGCTTGATTATCGTACGCGGGCTATGCCCGTCATTGTAGGTTAAGGGGTTAATAATATTGTACATGATACGTTGTTATAACATGTTTTAATAAGTACTTCAAAATTTTTTTTAAATTGGTATTTTTTTTTTTTGTTGTTGTTGTTATTTTATGTTGAAACTTCCTCTTGAAAAGGCAGCGTACCACAAAGAAAAATCAATCTATATTTACAAGAAATTGCTTCCAGTATTTGAAAAAAAAAAATTATCAGTTTTTAAAATTAGTTTCAAAGCTTATAATATTTACCCAGTTATTTTATATTTAGGTAGAATTTCTACCAATTTTGAGTATTTATACCCATATTTATTTAACAATAACTTTAACACTTTTCTTTTCCTACCGTTTAAAAATCTAGAATGAGGCCTTTCTTAGGATACTAATTAAATATTTGTAGGTTAACATGTTAATTTTTTATAAATTTTCAAAGGAAAGCCCTTGCTTCCACAAAAAAAGCAAATTTCATTTTTATATTCCATTTCATAAAAACTATCCGTTATAGCATTTTGAGTTTTTGAAAACTGAAAATCTGAACATTTCACTCTCGTTTAAGGAAAAGAATATAAAAATATCTTAATTAGGCTGTGTCGATGGCATTTTTAATTAAACGGGGAAAACAATATCAACCGCTCTGAAATCTCTTTCCAAAGACGCGCTCCCAACAATATATGCTTTTCTCACTGCCTTCAATGGGGTCGGAAGATTTTTGGGGTAGCATTTATCCCAGTATTTATCCCAGGGTCGTCGGAATGCAACGTCACATCGAGTAATTCAAAAGGTTTTCTGAGAAAGTGGAACACCCGATTTGTTCAGTTTGTTGTGCTTAAACATTCCACTCCCCAACTTTATCACATAAAACATTGAATCGCCAGTAATGGTATTCAATGTTATTTAACCCTCGTACTATAACACGACACGAGGTAAAACAAGCAATATGTATAAATAATGAATAATTTTGGAATTTTTCCGTCTTGAATAATTATTCTTTAAAGCAACTGAAAACGAAGCTTCTGATGAGATTGAAATGTTAAATTTCTTTCGTATTTATAATTACAGCTGAATATAGTCAATTCTAATTCAGAAGCACCTGAATATCATTAAGGAAACTGATAGCAGATATTTTTAATGCTATTAACAAAAGTACAAAAAAATAAAAAACAAAGAAATTTTTAATCATACAAAATTATGTACTATTTTACTTGCATTCCTTCTCCCGTCGACATTCATAATAAAAATTTCAGCTCAAATATCCAATAAATGATTCCGATAACATCATACAATTCGTCGACTTTTAAACGATTAATTTATAATTTTAAATTTTGTGAAGCTTTCATTCTCGGAAGAATTTAAAATTCAGAGTAAAATTTTTTTGCTTGTAGAGTATTTATCCCCTAAAAAAGTAAAATACATTTTGAAAATGTTGAAATTTTATCAATTTCGCCCATTCCCGAAGAACAACATTCTCATGCGAAATCTCAGAACGTGTAACTCTGAGTTAAATTGCATTTGCAGTGGCCGATGTGGACTTTCATTATTTTCAAAAAGAGCTTTAAAATAGGATAATAGTTTTCCCTTGTGCCGCGAGAATGAGAAGTCTTACAGCGAAACATTCATTTGAGCTTTTGGGGGCTGCGGCGAATAATATAAAACAAATAGGAAAGCGTGCGTCGTTCCGTTCATAAAAAGATTGCAGATTCTGGAAACATTGAAATGCTTTCCTAAATTTTTATTCAAACTGAAGAGAAACAGAAGTCTTCCGAAATCTCTACCACGAATAGGGGATGCGATATTTTACACATGTCAGGAATTGAAGAAATATCCTGCCACTCCAAGGAAATAACTGATTGCAAAAAATATGGAACACTTGCCAATTTCGCGCGCTGGGACTCTATATACACATTGAAAACTTGAAAAATAAACTAGTTGGATGTGCCAATCCCAAAACTTTCTTCTATCTTATACATCTTAATATTTCAAAAACTAGTTACACATGTTAATACTTCAATATTATTAGTTCATTACTATACCAACTTTGATTTTCTTCTTAAATTTCTTCTTCAGTCAATTAAATGAACTAAAAACGAGTTATTCTATATCATGATATTTGTTAAAATTAATAGTTTTTCCTTATTCTGTTGTTATCAGGTGTTTCCGAATAGCCGGCTTAGCAGGAAGTGAGTTCCCGCCTTTGCACGAGCGGCCGATGGACAATAGAGCTACGAAAAATCAAGAAAAGTATACAAAAATCGCTATCACAGAGCCCCTTTACCGCGCGATATTTCCAAATTCAAGGAGGACCTGTATGCCAAAGCCAAATACATGCACAAAAAATTTGGTTCAATTGTATGCATAATTTTATACACTTTTCGATTGTACAATAAAGAAAATGGTACAGACATCGTAATTATAGCGCCCCCTTCCAGCGGAATTTTTTCAAATTCAGGGAGGACCTTCATGCCATGACCAAAAAGAAACACAAAACATTTGGCTCAATTCTATGCATAACTTCATACACTTTTCGATGGTACAATATTCAAAATGGTACAAAAATCGCTATTACAGCGTCCCCTACTGGTGAATTTTTTCCAAATTAAGGAAGGACTTGCTTGCCATAGCCAAGAACTTAAAATAAAAATTTGGTTCAATACTATGCATAACTTCATACACTTTTCGAGGGTACAATATGCAAAATCGCTATTACAGCGCCCCCTAGCGGCGAATGTTATCAAAATTCAGGGAGGATCTGCTTGCCATAGCCAAAAACTTAAAATAACAATTTGGTTCAATTCTATGTATAACTTCATACACTTTTGGATGGTACAATATTCAAAATCGCACAAAAATCGCTGTTACAGCGCCCCTTACCGGCGAATTTTTTCCACATTCAAGGCGGACCTACCTGCTATATCCAAAAACTTAAAATAAAAATTTGGTTCAATTCTATACATAACGTCATATACTTTTGAATGGTACAATATTCAAAATCGCACAAAAATTGCTATTACAGCGCCCCCTACAGGCGAATTTTTACCAAATTCAGGGAAGATCTGCTTGCCATATCCAAAAACTTAAAATAAAAATTTTGTTCAATTCTATGCATAACTTCATATACTTTTGGATGGTACAATATTCAAAATCGCACATAAATCGCTATCATAGCGCCTCCTACCGGCGAATTTTTTCCAAATTCAGGGAGGATCTGCTTGCCATAGCCAAAAACGTAAAATAAAAATTTGGTTCAATTCTATGCATAACTTCATACACTTTTTGATGGTACAATGGCGACAGACAGACGGACACACGGACAGACAGACATTTTCTATAAACAAGTTTTTTGGAATCTCTGACCCGTAAAACATGTAAATACGTCGAAAACCGGAAGTGGAAAAAAATTTCGGTTACAATATTTTCTTTTATTGAAGATAGAAGAAAGCAAAAAGATTAGTGGAAAGATTATTCTAAACACTACCAATTATTTTTGTTATTCCTATCTATCTTTCTGGATTAAAGTTCGAAATACTCGCATGTCAAATGCCCAAAGACTGTTTTCCTTGAAAAGCAGTCTTTCCAACGCTCGCTCCGATTCAAAGATGTTATTTTTGAAGGTGACTATTTTGGCTAATTTTTCATACACCGGTTCATTGTCCTGTTTCAGATGTGAAGATATTTATCCATGAAATCATTCCTCAATGCTGAAAATACACCAAAATAATAAGACACAGCATTCAGTTTCATGGCACCTTAATCCCTTGAAAGGCACCAGTATATCACCTATACCAATTAATTTTAATGCCTTATTGGCACCAAAATTTAGGAATCAATTTTGCTTTGTGTAATGTACCCGAAGAAAAGCTTTTACTTTCTTTACTATAAATTTGCTCAAAAATCCCGATGTCGCCCAATAAATTTAACATTTTGTCGAATGAAATACTTTGCCACGAAAAGGGTTAAGTAACTTACATACATGCAGACAATTTCGAATTAAATAAAATCTCCTCAAGAACACCGTAGTTCATTTGGCTACAAACCCACCCAGCATGTAATTTGGATTCCAAGATGGGCGGAGTGACCATTTCATAGTTTCATTAATCAAATGAGATAGCCACGTACAAATAAATAAACGAATAAATGAGTATATATTAAAAATGTTTGTATATATTATGGACAGGATTTTAGAAAATTCACAAAGAAAAAAATTCTAGTCGCCAGGAAATATATTTACCCCTCTCCCGTGACCGTCATTGATTTTCAAAAAAAGCACAAATGTTTTTTATGAATTAATTCAGAAAATGTAACGAGCATAGTTTAGAATTACTATTTGTTTCATAGTTTAGAATAGTGCATAATTTAGAAAGATAATATAAGATAAATTTTCTAATAATTTATCAAAAATATATAACTCTCTCTCGCAAGAAAAAAAAAAAAAAAAAGACAGAAAGAAAGAAGGAAAAGAAATACTACTGTCAAGTCTGTTCGGAAAAGGGTGATTGAAATTATTAAAGAACTATGGTACAATTAAATTTCTTGGTATTGCGCACTGTTTATTTAAAGCAGATTAATAACATTGTACATGATACGTTGTTAGAATACGTTTTAATGAGTACTTCAATTATTTTTTTTTAAATTGGTATTGGTATTTTTTTTTTGTTGTTGTTGTTATTTTATGTTGAAATTTTATCTTGAAAAGGCAGCGTACCACAAAGAAAAATCAATCTAAATTTACAAAAAATTACTTCCAGTATTTGAAAAAAAAATTTTTATCAGTTTTTAAAATTAGTTTCAAAGCTTATAATATTTTCCCAGTTATTTTATATTTAAGTAGAATTTCTACAAATTTTGCGTATTTATACCCATATTTATTTAACAATAACTTCATACCGTTTAAAAATATAGAATGAGGTCTTTCTTAGGATACTAATTAAATATTTGTAGGTTAACATATTAACGTGTTATTAATTTTCAAAGGAAAGCCCAAGCTTGGTCAAAACAAAGGAAATTTCATTTTTATATTCCATTTCATAAAAAACTATCCGTTATAGCATTTTGAGATTTTGACAACTGAAAATCTGAACATTTCACTCTCGTTTACAGAAAAGAATATAAAAATAGGTTTTGTCGATGACATTGATTTTTTATTAAACACATAGCTGCCAACTTGTACGGATTTTTCTTACCACTAAAATTTAATAGAAATTTTTCACTTATTTAAACGTTAAAATTCCTTGAATTTCGGTGATTCAATTAGCTAAAATTTTCTATTAAATTTTAGTGGTATGAAAAATCCGTACAAGTTGGCAGCTATGTTAAACATGATGAACAATATCAACCGCTCTAAAATCTCTGCCCAAAGACGCGCTTCCGACAATATATGCTTTTCGCACTGCCTTCAGTGGGGTCGCAAGATTTCGACGACAGTTATCCGAGGGAAGACGTTCTCGATTGTGTCCTGTTAGCATTTATCCCAGGGTCATCGGAATGCAACGTCGCATCGGGAAATTCAAAAGATTTTCCGAGAAAGTGGAACACCTGGTCTGTTCAGTTTGTTGCGCCACGGCCAAACTCGATCGCCTGCCTTATACGGCCGTCACAATATCCCTTAGTTTCGGAATCGTTAAAGACTACAGTCTGCGCCAGATGGCGCAAATACGTACTGTACATTGTATTTTCTCTACTGTATATAATGCTTATTAAGTGTTACTTTCATACATAAAAATACGAAAAACGTCTGTGTATATGCGTTATAAAAGGTTTAGGTAATATACGTAAATTTTGCCTCGTCGTTTTTTATACTGAAAACAGGAAAACGGAAGGATTTGGAGATAAAATAACTCTGATGTAAAATACAGGTATATAAAGTTGATTGCGGACAACTTTGGATAATAGTAAACATTAGAGGTACTGAAAATGCAGTGTACAGGGAAATAGAAAAAAAAAATGGTACTTCTCGGTTAGCCGGGCGCCAGTGTTATATGTACATATGTATGTATATCTATATATACATATATATGTACATTTATACATGTATAGAAGCTATATGCATACATATATATATGTGTGTGTACATATACAATATATATAAATGTACATGTATATATACATATATTTATAACACTGGCGCCCGGCTAACCGAAAAGTACCAAAAAAATTATAGATTTCTACCATTTTTTGAAAAAAAACCCAAACAACGGAAATTATAAAATCAAATATTTGAATTTTAGGCAGTTATATTATAAAAACTATAATAAAAAATATTTACACAATATTAAGAGAATAAGCAAGTTCGCCAGTATCGAGCAACCTACACATAACGAAATATTTTTTTTTCAGAAGATTGATTATTTTTGCACAATTCTTAATTAATTAAAAAATATATAGATATATGTACATTGCAAACAATTTTCAATAAATTTGGCCATTATATGTGTTGATCTGAAATATTCAAGTATGTAGAAAAATGACACAATTGCATATAAATTAAATATTCTAATTCTGGACACTGATGGTATAAAGCTATGGTATTTGCATTTTCACAATATTATCAAAATACTCAAGTCTTTTTGCCAATAACCTGCAATCAACACATACCTTTTTTTTTCCCTTTCAAAACAAAGATACTTACATGATTCTTAATTATTAAGAAAATATCTATGTTTGTACATTGCAAACAATTTTCAATAAATTTGGCCATTATATGTGTTGATCTAAAATATCCAAGGACATATAAAAATTATAAAGTTACATATAAAATTATATATTCTAATTCTTCACAGTCATGGTGTAAAAGTATAGGATTAAAATAAAAATATATTTACATATAAAATTAAATATTCTAACTCTGGACAGTCATGGTGTAAAAGTATATGATTAAAATATAAATATATTTACATGTTTCATAATACATAAAAAAAAAATAAGAAAGTTTTTTTGCCAATATCCAGCAATCAACTCATATCGATTTTTTTTTTCAAAACATGGCTATTTACATAATTCTTAATTATTTAGAAAATATATCAGTACATCGCGAACGATTTTCAATAAATTTAATATTTATATAGGCTAATCTTAACTATACAAGCATACAGTAAAATTACAAAACCACATGATAGAATTAAATATTCTAATTTTGGACAGTCATCATATAAAAGTGCACGATAAAAATATAAATATATTTACATGTTTTATAATAACAATTAAAAAAAAATAAGCAGGTCTTTTCGCCAATATCCGGTAATGAAATCATATCGATTTTTTTTCTGTTTTTTTTTTTTTTTTTTTTTTTTTTTTTTTTTTAAATCATGGATATTTAGACGATTCTTAATTTAGAAAAATATAGATATGTGTACATTGTGAACAATTTTCAGTAAATTTAAATATTGTAGGTGCTGGTCATGAAATACGGGGAAACAAAAAACTAATAATAAATAAATATTTTTTTTTCATGTTTCATTATTTTAAGACCAATGTCAGACTATTTGTCACATAGTTTAGAATAGTGCATAATTTAGAAAGATAATATAAGCTAAATTTTCTAATAACTTATCAAAATTATATATGTCTCTCTCACAAAAAAAGAAAGAAAGAAAGAAGGAAAAGAAATACTACTGTCAAGTCTGTTCAGAAAAGGTGATTGAACTTATTCAAGAACTATGGTACAATTAAATTTCTTGGTATTGCGCACTGTTTATTTAAAGCAGATTAATAACATTGTACATGATACGTTGTTACAATTTGTTTTAATAAGTACTTCAATTATTTTTTTGAAAATGGTATTGGTATTTTTTGCTGTTGTTGTTGTTATTTTATGTTGAAATTTCATCTTGAAAAGGCAGCGTACCACAAAGAAAAATCAATCTAAATTTACAAGAAATTGCTTCAAGTATTTGAAAAAAAAATTTTTTATCAGGTTTTAAAATTAGTTTCAAAGCTTATAATATTTTCCCAGTTATTTTATATTTAAGTAGAATTTCTACAAATTTTGCGTATTTATACTCATATTTATTTAACAATAACTTCATACCGTTTAAAAATCTAGAATGCGGCCTTTCTTAGGATACTGGTTAAATATTTGTAGGTTAACATGTTAAAGTTTTATTAATTTTCAAAGGAAAGCCCTAGCTTGGTCAAAAAAAAAGGAAATTTCATTTTTATATTCCATTTCATAAAAAACTATCCGTTATAGCATTTTGAAGATTTCGACGAGAGTTATCCGAGGGGAGACGTTCTGGATTGTGTCGGGTTAGCATTTGTCCCAGGGTCATCGGAATGCAACGTCACATCCGGAAATTCAAAAGATTTTCCGAGAGAGTGGAACACCCGATCTGTTCAGTTTGTTGTGACATGGCCGAACTCGATCGCCTGCCTTATACGGCCTTCACAATATCCCTTAGTTTCGGAATCATTAAAGACTACAGTCGTCGCCAGATGGCGCGAGTACGTACTGTACATTGTATTTTCTCTACTGTAAAAAATGCTTACTACGTGTTACTTTCGTGCATAAAAATACGAAAAACGTCTCTGTATATGCGTTATAAAAGGTGTAGGTAATATACGTAAATTTTTCCTCGTCGTTTTTTATACTGAAAACAGGAAAACTGAAGGATTTGGAGATAAAATAACTCTCATGTAAAATACAGGTATATAAAGTTGACTACGGACAACTTTCGATAATGGTAAACATTAGAGGTACTGAAAATGCAGTGTACAGGGAAATAGAAAAAAAATAATTATAGATTTCTACGATTTTTAGAAAACAATAAAAAAAAAAAAAAAAAAAAAAAAAGCCAGGGGAAATTATAAAATCAAATATTTGAATTTTAGGCAGTTATATTATAAAAACTGTCATAAAAAATGTTTACACAATATTAAAAAAATAAGCAAGTTCGCCAGTATCCGGCAACCAACTGATAACGAAATATATATATTTTTTTTTCAGAAGCTTGATTTTTTTTGCACGATTCATAGTTAATTAAAAAATATATAAATATATGTACATTGCAAACAATTTTCAATAAATTTGGCCATTATATGTGTTGATCTGAAATATTCAAGCATGCAGAAAAATAACGAAATTGCATATAAAATTAAATATTCTAATTCTGGAAACTGATGGTATAAAGCTATGGTACAATTAAATCAAAATACGCGTCTTTTTGCCAATAACCCGCAATCAAGTCATATCGGTTTTTTTTTGTTTTTTTTTCTTTTCTTTCAAAACATGGATACTTACATGATTCTTAATTATTAACAAAATATCTATGTTTGTACATTGCAAACAATTTTCAATAAATTTGGCCATTATATGTGTTGATCTATCTAAAATATCAGAGGACATATAAAAATTATAAAATTACATATAAAATTAAATATTCTAATTCTGGACAGTCATGGTATAAAAGTATATGATTAAAATAAAAATATATTTACGTGGTTCATAATATATATATATATATATATATAATAAGAAAGTTTTTTTGCCAATATCCAGCAATCAACTCATATCGATTTTTTTTTCAAAACATGGCTATTTACATAATTCTTAATTATTTAGAAAATATGTCAGTACATTGCGAACGATTTTCAATAAATTTAATATTTATATGGCCTAATCTTAACTATACAAGCATACAGTAAAATTACAAAATCACATGATATAATTAAATATTCTAATTCTGGACAATCATCATATAAAAGTGTACAATAAAAATATAAATATATTTACATGTTTTATAGTAACAATTTTTTTTTAAAAAGGCAGGTCTTTTCGCCAATATCCGATAATCAAATCATATCGATTTTTTTTCTTAAAAAAAAAAAAAAAATCATGGATATTTACACGATTCTTAATTTAGAAAAATATAGATATGTGTACATTGTGAACAATTTTCAGTAAACTTAAATATTGTAGGTGCTGGTCATGAAATAAGGGGAAACAAAAAACTAATATTAAATAAATATTTTTTTTTTTCATGTTTCATTATTTTAAGACCAATGTCAGACGGGCGTCTTTTTTGCTTAAGTATTATCCATTCACAATGCAGCATTGTGAATGGATAATACTTAAGCGAAAAAGCAGCAAAAAAGACGCCCGTCTGACATTGTTCTAAGAATCAACCAGTCTCTTTTTTCTTTTCCTTCAACAGTTTGAACTCGAAATTTGAAGGAAATTAATGAAAAGAAATTTCTGGAATTTTTTTACTGAATCGTAAGCCCGGTACGGAACACAGCAATGAGCCGGGTTTTACTAAAAAAAAAAAAAAAAAAATCAAAAATCGTAATTTCAGTTAAGTTATACCTAAGAAAACACAAGCGTGCAAGGGAAATTCTTCATTAGACACAGTAGGTAAAAGCGCCCCCTACAATTCTCCGGAGAGAAACTCTGATTCTTCGGAAACAAAGGGATTTCGAATTTTTGTTACGGCCGTATAAGGGGGAATCGAGTTTGGCCGTGGTTGGGTTTAACCATTCCACTCCTCAGCTTTATCACATAATACATTGAATCGCCAGTTATGGTATTCAATGTTATTTAACCCTCGTACTATAGTAAGACAAGAAGTAAAACAAGCAATATTTATAAATAAAAAATAGCTTTGCAATTTTTCCGGCTTGATAAAGTATTTTTTAAAGCAACTGAAAACGAAGCTTTTGATGAGATTGAAGTGTTAAATTTCTTTCCTATTTATTAATAGAGCTGAATATAGTTTAAACAGAGATTTTAGAAATTCTCTTGAAAACTAAGAAAAAAAGATACATGCTTTAAGACGAATATACTGAAAAAATACGTTGTAAGTATGAATTTCCCGAGAAGATATTTTAAATATACGAATGCATAAAAAGTCCGTAGACTTAACATTACGGAGGAGGATTCCGAAGCTGAGTGACCAGCCCCCTTAAATGCCAAGCGTAACAAACAGGCTGGGATGTAGCACATTGTATACGCCATATAGCTTCTGGATTTCTTAAAAGCAACTCCGCATGCCCTCTATTTCTCAAATAAGCGAATACTCTATATCTGTAGCATTCATCCTCTGAACTACACCGATGCAAACAGGACCAGGGGAACCCTTGAAGTGCCAACCTTTACCCACGATTAACAACAGCCAGGCCTCTGCGGTAGGGCGGTCCTTATATGGTTGATTTTAATTTTTTTAAAAATTTTCTTATGTCTTACCATCAAAATTTGTTCCAATACAGTAAAAAACAAAAGAGAAAAAGTTTGAATGAAAAAGAAATATATTTAGAGGTAGCTCAAGCTTGCTGAAGTTTGGCGATTATACTAAAAAACATGATGATATCGACAAAAAGAAACTAAGCCAAAATGATAGTTTTTATTATGATAGTAAATTAATTTTCCTTTTGTATAACACAAAAACACAATATAAAAAGTTGAAACTATCCATAATTAGTTTAATTTGTTAAGTCCATTTTTCTGCAGTGAGGATACGCTTTTCGGTGCTCCTCCACAACTTTTGTCAATAGCTTAAACTGAGGTTGTTTCTTGCAAGTATTCCAGTGTGCTCTTTGATCAAAGCAATACCTCTCATAGCATGACCATTTACCACTTTAATAGATTGCGCAATCTCTAATGCAATCATATAGTCAGAGTTAGTGCTCCAATGTTTTGGGTCTATTTGAAAGAATCCTTGTGGTAAATTCATTTCTTTGAACTTCAAAGATTCTTTGGTAATAAAAATCTTCAAACTTCTTTTCATGAAATTTTTTAAGGGAAACAGTTATCCTCTTATCAGGATTCTTTGTACCTTTTTTATTTTGAAGGACTTCAACTATCTTTCTTTTTGTTCAAGCAGATACGTGGCTATCGAAAAAGGACAATCCAGAAAGATCTTCTGTCATATACCACAGATGCTTTGAAAATTTCTCTGATGCAGACTTCGCAATTTCTGCATGCATTCTTGAGTACTCTAATAAAATATTCATCTATTGAAAGTGATTATAGGGTGAGGTTTATGTTATTGAAGCACTAATCCAAGCTTTGATACATCCTGACTATAAAAACACAAACATCACGAAGACCTCTTTCTTCCTTTTTGGTAAGCTCAGACATGCCAACTGCTACGAAAAAATCGTAGTTGCTACAATTTGGATCTATAAACTACGATGCTATGAAAATCGGTCTTAAACTACGATTTTTTGCAAAAAACATAAACGTATTTTTTGTTTCTAGTTGCAAATTTTATTCCGCTCAGCATATTTTTCAGGAATGATTCTGTTCTGAAATTTCCTAAATTTCAAAGTATTCATTTCCAAAAGTTTTAAAATTTGGTCATTAGTCCGAAAATTCGGACATTAAAAAATGCTCATGGGGAAAAAAAATCTCGTCTGCAAAACAAACTTCTTAACATAAAACCCTCTTTATGTATATTAATCACGAGTGAATCGTGTTTCTGTAAATATTTATACAGGAATTCCCTTCCTTAGAAACAGGGATGCTATTTTAAGAATTTCTGGGGGGAGGGGGGGAGGTGGTTCTTTGACGGGAAAGTTTTGACATAATGTGCAGAATCGCACGATTTGCACACGGAAACGAAAAGTCCTGCATAATGAGAAAAGCTGTGCAGTATTTCATCCTGCAAATTCTTCCACAGACATATGATTCTTTTGCAAGTATATTTTGAAATTCCTTGGGAGTCTGCGAATTTTTTTCTGTTATGGAATTGCCCCAAATTAATTCGTGAATCGATCGCAGAAAAAATTGAGAATTTATTCAAATGATCGTATAAAAATATCGTGTATTTCGTCAAAGATCTCATAAAAAAAATAGTGATTATCTTCAATTGGTCGTTGAATCAAATCGCTAATTTCGTTCAGAGTTCAGAAAGAAATTGTGAATTTCGTCAAAAGATTGCGCAAAAAATCACGAATTTCAATAAACTATCGAGGGAAAAATATTCCAAATTTAGTCTAAAAGTCGCGGAAACGAGTAGTGAATTTTGCTAATTGGTCGCGAAAAGATATCGAAAATTTTGGCGATCGGTTGCGATAAGCTATCGCGAATTTCGACAAATGGCCGTATAAAAAAATCAATTTCGTCCATTGGTCGCAAAAGAAAATAAATTTCGTCAAAGAATCGTGGTAAAAACGTAAATTTTGTTAAAATATCGCTGAAAGAAAATGAAAATTTCATCGGAAGATCAGTAAGAAAACTCAAATTTCACCCAAAGATCGAGGAAAGAAAACACTAATTTCGTCAAAGGATCGTGGTAGAAACGCAAAATTCGTCAAAGGATCGTGGTAAGAAATGCGAATTTCGTCAAAAGTTCATGGTAAAAAGTGCGGATTTCAACAAAGAATCGTGACAGAAAAATGTGAAATAAGATTTTGGGAAAAAAATTGTGAATATCGGAAATTATCGCGTGAAAAATATCGCGAATTTTGTCAATTTACTGCATTGGGCTAAAAAATTGGAACCAGGCTCCTTTTACAAATGAAAAAAAAAAAAAAAAAAGCTTTGAAACGAGAAGAAACTCTAAAAATCGTATAAAAATTTTGAGGAAAAAGTTTACTATATTGAGTTGAAAGGCTGAAACCTTATTCCTTTTACAAATGCCAAAAGATGGCTGCGAAACACGAAAAACCAACCAACCTCCAGATTAATTTTAATTTTGTGTGCTACGATTTCTCATTTTCACAGGTTGGCAGGTCTAGGTAAGCTTGAATTGGAACTTAAAAATGAATACTTTCAAAGAATATATTACCTTAGACATCCCACGAGCATGATGCATTGCCCCTGGTAAACTTAAATGAATTCCCCTGACAGCTATTTCCCCAAGAAAAATAATAAGTTCGACAAATACTTGGTAATCATCCCTTAGTCCACATGTTGATGATTCTTGTGTAGTGGCAAACTCCAAAATTTCATTTTTTACATCTTGTACAAGAGCTCGAATATTACCATCTTTCAAACCTGTTTCAAATTTCTCTCTATCTAAAAAACTCCAGTACTCTTGGAAACGTTTCAATAAAGGTACTTCTGGACTTGTTTACGAAGTTTCAGAAGAAATATGAAATACTTCTCCAATGATAAGTTCCATAATATGATGACGGCATGCAAAATAAAAAAGTTTCGTTCAAAGCTTTTCTTCTAAAAGGACACAAGCACCTTTCTCTTTTCCAACATTTGCTGATGTGGTGTCAAAGCTCATTCCAATCACTTTATCTGCAATATCCCATTCATTCAAAGCTTCATAAATTGCATGGGCTTGTACTTCGCCTATTGCAGAAGGAAGTTTAGCAACTGAGAGTATCTGACAATCTCCTTTTCCAGAAATTATAACTGATAGTCTATTTTCTCTTTACCGGTTAACTCTGGTAAAAGTTTTCCATCCCAATGGACAAGGAGGGGAACATTTCTTTGTAGCTGTTCTTTAATTTCTGTGATTGTTTAATTCTACTACCAATTCTTTTTCTACGAATTGCACTTCTGTTTAGACTGACTTCTTTAATATCACATCCTAAACTCTCTGTTGTTTCTGCAATTACAAATATTGCTTTTCTGTCTGATAATTTTGTCCTGTCTAGAGTTGTTGCTAATTCTGGAGTTATGATATCCATACTCTTATTATACTCTTAGCTTTAGATGTCTCAGGATCTGATGCTGCATCCTCAAGCAGTTCAATTTTGTGATCGCGTTCTTCAGTTTCATTTCCATCTTCTCCATTTGAGCTATCTGTCAAAGACTCAAGTACTGCTATTGCCATTTCTACTGCCAAAGTTTAAAACTCACAGTAAAATAGAACAATTTAAAAGTCAAAATTTCTTAAATTAAAGCTTATAAGGCAAAAGGTTTAGACGGATTAATTAAATTTAAAAAATATTCATCTATAAACAAACAAAGCACAAACCAAAACCAAAATTAAGATGACAGCAATTGCAGTTAAGTCTAAAATAATAATATAGCTGTAACTAATTTAACTCAATAAAAGTTTAAAACTCACAATAAAATACACCAATTGAAAATTTATTTAATACGTATTTGCTTATCTAATAAGGCAAAATAATTAGAAAATAATAAGCAGATAAGTAATTCTTAGTTGAATCTCTGTTGCTAGTACTGCCATCTTTGAGAGGAGAGAGACATTTCTCTTCTTCAATGAAATTATCTGTAGATAATTCTTTAATAATTGCATTTACAAATGCTTTTATGGATTTTATAGTATAGGTAATTGACATTTTAATGAATTAATAATTTTTTTTTCAAGTAAAAGGAGAAAAAAACAGCAAAATGACCCCGATTTATGAAACCTATACTTCTTTGAGCTACCTCTAAATATTATTTTTTAGCGATTAAATTCTAAAAGAATTATTTTTAGATACAATGGAACATATTTAGAGGGTAAGAGCAATAAATTTTACAACTTCGAAAATAAGGACCACCCTACTCTGCGGGTTTATGTCCTCCGAATAAGGTTGTTTATTGGGCGAAGGGGAAGCAGTGTTAAAATGTTCTTCACGCCTAATGGTGTTTTTCATCTCTATACCCGCGTCTGACATCACATGGGTAATGTCCGTTCAAAAAAGAGTAGTAAAATGTCGCTGGTTGAATGTCCCCACGAAGTGGGGAACGATGAACGTGCAACAAGAAGTGAAGTGGAGAGCGCTGAAAGTGCCAGTGATAAAATAACCTTGGATTTTCATGCGTTAATACGGGTTAGGTTCCCTTAGAAAGACCCCCACGGAGGGCACTCCCTCTCGGGCCTATATTTCTCGTGCAGATAATCAGCCGTCATAAATAACACCAACACCATCGACCACATATCGTCCTCTGGACTGAGGGTATTTGGTAATTTTTCTGATTAAAAAAAACAATCTTGAATAAAAACTTACCCAAATGTTGTACAAATATATGAAAATAGGTTTTATTTGTATATGGACATTATTTAGTAAAAGTTGCTTTAGTGTGGCACATTTCAAAGCACAAAGAGCAACACTTCAAGGTTCACATTAAGTTCGAATTAAGCTCTGATTCTAGATATTTTCATATGCTTACATCTGTTTAGTGCTGCCACCTATTTTTTTTCAATTCCTACTATTAGTTCACACTCTCCCTATATTTATTTATATATATATTTATATATCTTGTTCAAATTTTCAATCGTTAATAAAATACTCATTATTGATCCTATCAAGTTGAAATAAATTTTTTTAAACTTGTACTGGATGACACTTCATTAATACAGTTTTTTCAAATATTAATTAATTAATTAAATTTTAATTAATTAATTTTAGTTTTGCTTGGGAAACAAAATGGCGGCCATTTGTTATTGAAGATTAATTAAAGTATTTTCAATAAGGGGTTACCATAGGGGGGACCCTGTTCTGTCGCCAAGTTTGGCAACCATAATGAGTCGCCAAAAGTGACGCCAACTTGGCGATATCTCTGATATTTTGCCAAATTCCTATAGACTTCCATTGTAAACCTACTTGCTTATGGAAAATCAACAAATTGAGATATTTTAATGCAACAAAAACTAATATTAGCTTAAGGGATTACATTAATTTTTCCTTTGATGACCTAAGTAGGAATTGACTTTAAAAACAAAATTTTTATATTACTTGTTTTTAATTAAATGGTTCATAGATAATACCTGAAAAGACCGCAAACGTATATAGTAGGTACTTGTATAGCTCATAGAGTTATGAGCTGACCCCGAGGGACTCTCGGACTTCGGTCGCTTCATCGAAAATGGCAAGCCGATTGACATTCGGGCTTAGACCTCAAAGTGCTAATTGTCATCCTTTATCTCAGTTGAGTTTGTGGAACTCAATGAGTGAGTTGTGTACTCCCAAGCGGAAGCGGGCTAATTGCTTAGTGAATGCAAAAATCAAACCTTCTGAAAAAAACCAGCAGTTCACACATTTGTGCTAAATATTTCCACAGTAGCACTCGCAAGCAATGATTATTAGGTGTTTCTGATACTAAAACATATCTGTTAATAAACAATTAAATAAAAAATAAATAAAAAAAACCCGACTGCGTAAAAAGCGAACTAATTAATTATTTCTCATCAATGTGAAACTATTTTTTTTTTTTTCAGTTCCTACTATTAGCACATACTCTCGCTATATATATCTTGTTAAAAATTTCAATCGTTAATAAAATATTTATTATTCATCCAATCAAGCTAAAATAAATTTTTTTAAAACTTGTAGTGGATGACACTTGATGTTAATACAGTTTTTTTTTTCAAATATTAATTCATTAATTAAATTAAATTAATTAATTTTCAATAATAAAGAGAGCCCTCTTCTTGATCAAGGCATTCAAAGCGCCACTCAAGAGGAAAGAAGAGTGGGAGAAAAAAAATTCTCTTATTGACCTAATTAGGAATTGACATAAAATAATTTTTTATATTACTTGTTCATATTACTTATTTTTTTTTTTATTTATTTTTTTTTTTTGTACTTGTATTGATGAGTTTTAAGTTCTGTTTAATTGTTAGTTCCTATCTATAAACACTGTTTTGATAAGGTCTATGATGGTTAGAGTTGCAGTAAAGCTAGATATCCTACATACACAACTTACAGGTTGTATAATATTTTAACGGAGCTTCTGACTGTAAAATAGTCAATGAAACATCGTCTTCATTTTGAAAGACCTATCCAATGATATGCCACTCAATAGGGTGCGTAAATTTTTTTTCGTTTCTACCGCCATTTTGTATTTTACGGCCGCCATTTTGAATTTATAAAAACAAAACCTAGCGTATAACCATCGGGACGCTAAGACGAATCGATAGACACCTCATTCATAAAAATCCACATACACAGATACGCGTGAAACACATAACCCTTCTTTTCAGTCGGGTAAAAAAAAAGAGGTCATTAATCAATTTAATTATAGTCAATAGTCATACAACATTGCTTTTGAAGCATGTTATTATTTGATTAGTTATTTATGTTTATATCAAAATAACAACCAGGCTTTAAAGAATTACAGTGAAACTTCTTTGAAAGGCCATCGATATTCCAGTGCCACCTGCACTAACCCCTCATATAAGTCTTCTTTTTTCACATGTGCCTTAAATTCTAAACAGGTGTAGTGAATTAATGGACCAAAAGATAAGAGTTCAGGAAACAACTGCACTTGAAACAAAGAAGGCAGGGGGATGGGGAGGATTTAGTAACACAATGAAGGATCACAAAATTTCCAAAAGTGAGACAAACAGGGTTCCTCACGCTTTGTTTGACCTTTCAACCTGCTTAGGTTGGAAGGGAAACTTGACCCTCAGTTGTGGGAATGCAAAGGATAACAGGTTATCTAGAAAAACGGATTTCACATTTACTAAAACTGTCAATGCATATTGTAGCACAACTTTTGCACTAGAAATTTTATGCCCTGTCTTATGTAAAATTTAAAATTATGGTACCTAAATCTAGCGAAAGAGTACATTTAGATTTGAATGAAAAAATAAAAGTTGTGAATTGTCATGATCAAGGAACATCTACAAGAAAATTGGCTTCACAGTTTAAATGCAGCAATAATCAAACAATATTGTTGAAAACAAAGAGAACTTCCTGAAAGAATATGCAGATTTTAAAAACCTCGGGATAAAAAGAAAGAGAAATGAAAAATTTAGTCACCCCTATTCAAGGGCCAATTCTCATAAGGGGCCAATTTTCAATCGAATCGCAGATGACCCTTACAGAAAGGTTTCACTGTATATTCAAATTTTAAATTTGTGTGCTTCTGCAGCAATGAGGAGAGGGCGGGGGGGGGGGGGCATCGCCTTATTGGGAAAAAAGGATTTAGGCGGTTGTCTATTTATTGTTAATTCAAAGTAAAAAATAGGGCGGAATATTTTTTTAAAAATCATTTTAAAGATTATGCTGTATGCTGTGAGGGGTGGAACGATTAGAAAATGTATTATTTATTTTTACAGCAAAGCCAGAAAGTTTTCTATAAATTAAATAGTTTTGGAAATTTAAAGTATTACTAGTGGCTTTAAAGGTAGGGAAGGAAATTGAAAATTTGCAGGGATCATTTAAAAGACTTATCATTTATCACTGCAATAAGTAGAAAGATTTTAGAATCAAAAAGATCTTTAAACTTTTCTACGCTTTGTCGAGGATAGCAAACACAAAAATTTTAGTTTAGGTTAAGCGTGCAATAACGAAAACTTTACTAACAAAGGTATTCTTACAAAGAATCTACATTTCGAAGCTCACTGCAATTTTAAAAAAAGAAATCACACCAGAAAGTTTATACAGAATTATTATTTATAGTATAAACCAGTGTTTGTTTCAATACATTTCCCCTATCCACCTCATCAACATTTCAAAGTAGATTCTGCACATGCAGTCTCTAAATAAAAAAAATTTTGATTTGGCAAGTCCTTCTTCGAACCGAAGACACTCCCATGTTAAATAATGCAGCGAAGTAGCGTAACAACGCCACTAGCGCCCGTACTGTAAACTAAATTGTTCGGTAGTGGGCGGAGCACTCCACGAAGGATTTGGTTTTGCTTTCACGGACCGATTCATTTATTGCGCGGCAGTACAACGGTAACGACAATTAGAAATTTAACTGCTATGATTAAACTCAGATTAACGAAATATTTAAATTTTTGATAACTAATCTCATTATGTATTTCTTTCAGTTTTTAATATTTTCTGTTTACTTCTTGTAATTTATAATGGCGTGAAGAATACGAATGTTTTAAGAGAGATCCATTTCTGAAATAATGGATATATATATTATTTAATGCATTCGACAATTTGTTTCAATGGGATAGTTACTATATGGGATTAATATTTACAACAAATATTTTCTTGCAAAAACATTTATATTTTTCACACCTTATAAATTATAAAAAGTTAACAGAAAATAAATAAGATTAAATATAAAAGAAATACATAATCCGATTACTTTTATCAATAATTAAAATATTTCATCACTCTACGAGTATTTGACTGACAGAATCGAAAACTTCTGATTGTCGTTTCGTTACTGTTATATTGTCGCGAAATAAACGAGAAGTTCAACGGTTAGTTTTCATTAAAAATTCCTTACTGCAAGTGTATGAAGTATTTGTTTTATAAGGGTACACAACTGGTTTTAATATAAGCAGGAATCATTTAGAAAAAAAAAAATCACATGTACATTATATCAATACAAAAACCCTTAACGGGTTAAAAGTTTGTGACGCAGCACTTTATCTTATGCTCTAAGAATTTTAAATATGGAACTTAAAAATAATGATATCAAATTTTGAGTGACGCTATGCTATTAATATGCTATCTCTCTATATATTATTTATTTCATCTTTTTATTTTTTTATAATCGCATGTGCAAAAATTATGTTCAATTAAAAAAAAAACGTATAAAAGTTTATTCATTGATGCTTTAACATTTACACCTCTCATAAATTCCAAGTATGAGTTTTAAAAGATATGATATCAAAATTTTAGTGACGCTTTGATGTGGCTTTAAACGATTTGTTTTAAAATTAAATTTAAATTATTTTTGTTTTGGCTAAGATATATTCACACATCTAAATTATAGTTTTAATTTTCCAATATACTTTAAATATGTCACTTTCACTGAATTTATATGATGCATTTAAATGCATTTATTTGAATAAATTGATTTATCCTTTGTCCAATGCTATTAAAAATTTAAAATAAGATTTACGTAAATAATTTTTTCGCCTCATAGTATCCATTTGAATACATTTCACTTAGTTTGGATACAATGACGCAAAAAAATTATTTACGTAAATCTTATTTTAAATTTTTAATAGCATTGGACAAAGGATAAATCAATTTATTCAAATAAATGCATTTAAATGCATCATATAAATTCAGTGAAAGTGACATATTTAAAGTATATTGGAAAATTAAAACTATAATTTAGATGTGTGAATATATCTTAGCCAAAACAAAAATAATTTAAATTTAATTTTAAAACAAATCGTTTAAAGCCACATCAAAGCGTCACTAAAATTTTGATATCATATCTTTTAAAACTCATACTTGGAATTTATGAGAGGTGTAAATGTTAAAGCATCAATGAATAAACTTTTATACGTTTTTTTTTAATTGAACATAATTTTTGCACATGCGATTATAAAAAAATAAAAAGATGAAATAAATAATATATAGAGAGATAGCATATTAATAGCATAGCGTCACTCAAAATTTGATATCATTATTTTTAAGTTCCATATTTAAAATTCTTAGAGCATAAGATAAAGTGCTGCGTCACAAACTTTTAACCCGTTAAGGGTTTTTGTATTGATATCATTACTTTTTTGAGGTTATTAAAAAAATAAATAAAACAATAAACACACACAAAAAAAATTAAAGACCAATACAAAGAATTCATAGTAAGGATTTCCATTCACCTTCAATCTCTCCCCCCTCCCTCCCCGCAAAAAAGGATGACCATGCTTCAATTTTAAAGAGCACCGTGCAATGAGATTTTTATAAGAACGCTTTGGTAAGATATGGAAGTAATGTACAACATGCATGTTTAGAGGGTATTCCTGTTGGTTTGTTTCAGAGATATAAAAAGCTATGTTACATTTTATTATATAAAAAATTTACTTTGTTAAGAAAAATAGCAAGAAATATTACTCTTTAAACCTTTATATATATATAACAATCATCGCTCACTTGTAAAAGTAATTACATACATTTATATTAAATCCAAAACTACAAATTTCTGCTTCTCCCTTTTCTCATTCCTAGTGCAAAAAAATTAAACATTCTTTAATTTTATATAAAATAATCTTTCACCATCCCTATTTAAAATTCTTTATTAACAATAATAATAAATCATATAAAATAATCCTCTGAGCTCCGAAGATTCCACTTCTGCTTTTGGACCCACCTCTCCAGCTTACCTAAATAATAAAATCTTTCAAAAATTAGTTTGAAAAAAAAAATCTGCAACATTTGTTGCTCACTAACATAAATAAATAAATAAGCACTAACTTCCCTAATGTATAGTCATGGAAAAAAAAAAAGTAAGCACCCCCTACTAACTCCTCATAGTCCAAGAGCTGTTAAACATTTTAGGGAAGGTATTTGAGGCACCCTGAAAATTTGTGCAACACTTCTTTTGTAATGGCTGAATACAAAATCGAATGTCTGACTGAAGGATCGTGGCCCAAAAACTGTGCCAGACACGTGTCAAGTGCCATTTTTTGACTACCCAAAAAAAAAAGGTTTGAGGCACGCTGAGATTGAGACAGAATAATATTTATACTCAGAAAAAAATATTTTGAAAACGACAGACACTTTAGTCGGCCCAAAAACTGTGCCAGACACGTGTCAAGTGCCATTTTTTGACTACCCCAAAAAGGTATTTGAGGCACGCTGAGATTGAGGCAGAATAATATTTATGCTTAGAAAAAAATATTTTGAAAATGACAGACACTTTAGTCGGCACAAAAACTGTACCAGACACGTGTCTGGCACAGTTTTTGGGCCACGATCCTTCAGCCAGACATTCGATTTTGTATTCAGGCATTACAAAAGAAGTGTTGCACAAATTTTCAGGGTGCCTCAAATATCTACTCAAAAATGTTCAACAGCTCTCCTACTATCAACAAATTACCGTAGAAGAAAGTTACTGGTACCGAACGATTGGAAATAAAGTCTACTTTTAAATGATGTATATAAAATTTGCTTAAGGGGTCATCTACATATTAAAACGAACCATAACTTTGTTTTTTTCAATAGCAGTACACAATTCTTACAGCATAAATGAATTCTACACCATTTAATTAGCCTAAAAACAAATTTTTATGCAATTCGTACTATAAGTTTCTGAGAAAATAGTTATTTTAAAACAAGCTTATTTTAAGGGCTGTATCCAAATTGAAGTTCGGTATTCGATTGTTAACCGAGGGAGCCCCCTTCTTGATCAAGACACCTTAAGCGTCACTCAAGCAGTCAATGAAGTCTGCTAGATTGCAGGACAGCGTAAGACATTTCAAAATATCTAGTCACTTCTATCATAGACGGCCCCTTAAACCATCATTTTGCCGTTTTTTAAGTACAATTTGAAAACTATTGGGAAAAAAAATGTGAAATTTTGAATTTCCATAAAGCAGGACTTAATAAATCTAAATCCATCAAAAAAATTGTAGGTTGCAATTCATAATTTTTTCGAATATTAATTTCATAATTCATATCATAAAATTATAAAAATTGCAAATTCAACGTATTTATGTTTAAGTATATTAGTATTACTGCTACACAAAAAATTAGCACATTAGGAGCATAATTTCAGGAGATATGAATAAAAATATGAAAATGTAATTCAACATTAGAAGCACTGTATTTTGAATGTTTATAATTCAAAAACTTATTATTCAAATGACTTGAAATTCGGTGCCTAGGCATAGTTTGAACCGAAGATTTGAAATATCTCGTTAAAATTGGGTATTGCCATTGAAAAAAATGAAGTTTGGATTTGTTTTAATATGTAGATGGCCCCCTAAGCAAATTTTATATACATCATTTAAAAATAGACTTTATTTCCAATCGTTCGGTACCAATAACTTTCGTCTACGATAATAATTTATTAAGGAGTTAGAAGAGGGTGTTTACTTTTTTCTTTTCCGCGACTGTACATTTCACCTTTTCTCCCTCCCCCTACTCCCCAGCATTAAAATAATTTAAATCTTTATTTTTATACAGAAAATTCTTCTATATAAATTATCCTCCTATTCCTCAAAATTACCACTTTCCCACTCCAGCCTAGAGATTTCAATCTTTAAAGCTTTTGAGAAAAACGGATCTGCAAAGTCTGTTGCTTAATAATAAAAAATATACGTATAACCATGTACACTTTAAATTATTTTTCACACAATCAATTGATGTCATGATAATAGTTGTTCTGAGCGAATAATGTGTTGGCTGGGCTGTCGTACAGATAGCTCAATTGGAAGAGTACTGGCAATTAAAGCCAAGGGTTATTAAAGTTCACTGTAATTCAAAATATTTAACCCCTTCGCGACAAGAGCCCTTTGGTTAATTTTTAACCTTTTACTACAGGTTTTTAAAAGCAGAAAATTTTCTGTAATTGATTCACAGAAATGCTCCGATTAAAGAAGGTAAACTTTACAATTAAAAATAAGTGGTGAGAATAATGAAGGATTCTGAACACCTTAAGTGGCTAAGTATACCGGTCGCTCATCCCCAAGGGCTTAAAGATGCTTTTTTGCTATTATAACCTTTAGGATTTACAATATAAAAAAATCTTAATCACTTCTGAGGTAAATAAAGACAGTGGAAAAAAATCAAGATGGCAATGTTTGGATTGGTAAATTCTAAGCTGAACAATTTGAGCTACAAAATGAAAAAATTATAAAGTTGTAATAATGCCCTCTTCAGAGCAGTCACAGATACTAAATCTTTAAGGTTTTTGATGAGTGAACTTGAACTACAGATGAATATAGTAGAAGATCTTTATAAAGCACACCTTGGGATGAGAAGTTGTGTGTATTATTGAATTTTGCATTATTTAGATCATATTTCATGCATCATTAAATTTACCTCGTATACATGCTTTGAATTACATTCCTTGGAACCAGAAATTGTGCAAATTATAAAATTTTACATAATGGGTACAGATCACACACTATTAAATTAATTACCTTAAAGCATGATCCAGATATGCATGGGCAAAATACAGCCGGACCTCGTTTTCCCGACACCCGGTTTTCACGCCACTCCGTTTATCACGTCAGTTTTTCAAAGTCCCGATTTTCTGTATATGATTTTAATGCAAATAAACTCCGGATTTTACGTCGTTGAATAATTTTCAACTCCGGATATCCCGACGGATTTTCTTGTGGCCACATGGCGTTTTTCATCCGACTAAAACGGAAGCATTGCATTGCATTGAAACGTTCAGTAGTTATCTAACATACATTTCTGAAACAACGAATATTGATTACAATTCATTGCATAATATCGAAAAAATAATTGTAGGATCTAGCTAAAGCAAACCTTAATTCATCGATATTTCATGTAACAATAAAAAAATCAGTCATCATAAATCTGATTTTTATCCTTTTCAATTTTCTTTTTTGTGTTTATTTTGTTTAACAGGAATGTTGTATTGCTTAAAACTGCAATAACATTTATGAATTTAAAATTGTCTTAAATTAATTAAAAATACAGCTTTTTATAAACCTATTTTTCTCTAACTCCGGTTATCGCGACACACCGCTTATGACGACACTTTTTTCTGGACATTAGAGTGTCGGGATAACGAGGTTCGACTGTAATTATAAACAGTAGTAGCTCGTTACTGACAGTTTTGGGGACACTAAATGCATTGTTGGCAAATTTATTCCTTTTTCACTATTTTTAATAATAATGAAATCTTTGCCTTATTTTTGGCAGAACTTTCTTCCATTAAATAAGGCAAAAATTTAGTAAAAAAAAACTTTTGGAAGGCATGCATTTTAGTGCTGCAAGAAAAACCTGTCATGAGTTACTATTGATTATAACACCCATTTACAAAAAAATTTAATATAATAACATTGTTTTCATTACTCCAAAATAATGTGTTAAAGACGATAATGCATCAAATTTAGTGTTCCAAGAAATAGCAATATTTGTGAAATACCTAAGCTTCTTAACTGCAAAATTCATTGTTTACATATGAGAAATACATTACATTTTCTGCATTAAAATGTTTAAGTGGCAGACTTTTGTGATTGAACAAGAACTGCTTGCAGAGTGCTTTTAATGATTTTAGAATATAAAATTATGGCTCTTAAACTGCTATTAATCCAATACAGTAATAGGGATAAAAAAATCATTAAATAGTTCATTTTAAAAAATTATTTGTATTTTAATCAGATATACCGATTATTACTACCATATGTTATATGTAACATATTTATTAGAAAAGTTACAACTATTTTGATGAAGTTTTGGATCCCCCCCCCCCTCATACTGTCAAATTTCGCGAGGGTTTTTTTTCTTGTGATGTTCCTACCCCGACCGAGAATGGAGCGGGTTTTTTACAATCAACTGATTAATTTTGTTTTTCTTTTATTGCTACTTTTTTATGTTAGTGTGGTGATCTTTCAAATGCTATTGCACAACGAGGCGATAAACGTGCTACTCTGTAAGTGATACGGCAACCCTCCAGTGTACAGGGGGAATTGATAAAAAGAGTTTTTGTAATCGGAATATGCGGAATGTTAAAGAATAGTGGATGGTTTAATGAAAGAAGAATAAAAACTTAATATTTAATTTAAGATGCGAGGCAGATTAATATATTAATTGAAATGGTTACTGGGTAATCACTTTATTAGTTTATACGAAGTCTAATTATCATGACAGCTACAATGCAGCTGCTAATGAAATTTTGTGAAACCAATCTTTTCTAAATAGTAACATGTTCTGAATTGTTCTTCTTTACAATTATACTTCATTACCACAAATACCATATAAGGGAGCTGGCTACTTTTATATTTTTTAAAAGTAAATTATTTAAAGCTTTCTTTTAAGCATATTAACTTTAAAATTAAATAAAAACAAGTATCTTACTTTTGCAAAAAAGCTGTTTTATCTTATTTATCTATAAACTTTAATTACTAAATAAGGAAAAGTATCATGATGAAAATTTATACTTTTAGGAGCTCAAAACAACCAGTCAAGATAAAATGGTTCATTTTGAGCTAATCGTGATAATTTAAGTATATAAAGTAGAATTTACTATCAGTCAAAAATATGTCCAAGACTGAAATCAGTCCTGAGACTGAAGGTCTTGCACCCATGGCTGTAATCAGCCTAAAAGAAATGCTTCAGGGTTTGTTTGTTTTTTCTTCTGTTTTTCTTTTGTTACAGAGATAAACGGAAATAAGAATTTTTTTTCCCCTTTAGGTTTAATTTTATAAAAATAAAATACTACGATGCTTTAATTTTTGAAGCTGAAAAGAGTTATATATAAAAAAATAAATAAATAAACGAAAGATACCGATATTTCGAAAAAGATGTCATTTTAAGTCAATTTTCGTTTATAATGTTATTAGAAACGATTCGCAAATGAATCATTTTATAAACGGGATTGGAAATCTTAATTTTGATTTCTTCATACCTTTTATTTAAATTGTGCGTTCTTTAAAAATGAAAGATTTTGTTTAATTTCTTTAAAAGAAGACTTAAAACGCAAAATTAAATTAGTAATCTATCTGTATTACACTCACATATCACAAGAAATACCTATGCCACACATGAACGTTATTTTGTAAGGAAAACAGTTATGAGTATTGTTGAAAATAAAAACAATTCAGAACATTATACTAATTAGAAAGGATCGGTTGCAAAGAATGCTGTCTGGATAATTAGAAATTGTACTCACTTTCTCCCCTTGGAATACCATTTCAAGATCTTTTATATTTCTTCAGTCAACTTCGCGTATCGCGTAGTGATACATGGCGAAGTCTTATGGCGAACGCGATGAATTTTCATTTCGATACGAGAATTTGCGATAAATATCGAATTTCGATACGAGAATTTTTTTTAAAATGTGAAATATTTTCTCCTTAAAAAATGTTTACTTACTATGAATAACAATGAAATAAAATACATATAATTACAAAATACTGTTCCATTTAAAAAAAATCAGTCTAAGTATTTTAAAGCACATAATAAACTGTTTTTATAGTTTAAAAAAAGATTTATTGCCAATACTCAGATTTTTAACTGTGACCTTAATCGCGCAAAACCGATGTGCAACGTTCTGTCTGCTAGCCCATAGAATAACATGTAATCCGCGATCCTAAGAAGTCCAATTTTTCATGCGGATTATATAAAATTTAAGAGTTTTCCTAGATACTAGGTTAGTGTTATCCACTTCATCAAAAACAGATTCATTTTATATATTAATGTTTTTAAAAAAATCTAGACAGTTTCGGAGAAAAAAAAAAGACAAACTTACACCATCGAAATTACTTTCAAAATGGGTTTACAGATCTGAAAATATACTGCACGTAGAATTGTAAAAAATTCAGAATAGGATTAGACTGCAGATATAAGACTATTTTAAAAAAATCAGAACAATAGGACCTATATTTGCTGAGTTATTAATAGGCGGCTTTTCGCATTTTCTTTGATGTCGAGTTAGCTGTATATATGAGTTCCGCCATCTACGAATTCTACGATACGATACGATACGATTTTAGGCTTAAGGCTGCGTCACTCGGAATACTACCGTCTTCCATGATTTTAAGTAAATACTAACTTAGAAGGTGTTTTTTCTTAAAAAATTGCTTTTTTGAATTTATGCACACAACTATTATCAGGATTTCAAAAAAAGAAAAAAAAAAGGGGGGGGGGGGAGTTTTGCTCTGAAGAAAAATAACTTTTTTTCAGTAATACATATAACTTTGAAAAAAAATTTTTTGAATAAATGAAATTTTTTTGTTACTTAATGTTTAATTATTAATAAATTAAAAAGTTTCAACTATTATTTTATACCGAAAATACATATGCAGTTTAAATAAGTTAAAATGTATTCTGTACCCTGTTCATCAACCCACGAAATATTGTTTGTGATGTGTTATTCTTTCTTATCTTTTTTTTAATGTCCTTTATTTTGCTGATAAGTCTGTAAGTTATGCTCAGTTAATTTTTAAATCCATTAAAATCTCAAGCTAAATAATTCTGCAAAATTTAATTTCGTAAAGATTATTCTCTGTTTAAGAACTACATAAAAAGAAATATTGAGTTTATATAAATTCTGGGGGAGATCAGAAAAATACATTTTTGTAACTTTATTTTGAAATATTTTCATTTAAACAGATTTTTTTTTTTTTTTTTTTTTTTTTTTTTTTTTTTTCAGAATCATTTGTATCTTACATTATATCAAACTTGAACTTGATGCTCCATAATTTAATTTTTATTTAAATCAAGTAACATTATTTAATTTTTCTCTTAAATTTTTCTTTTTCAAATACACATTTTCAAAATCTCTCATATCTATTATTATATACATTGAAAATGTCAAATATTTAAATTGATTTAATCAAAATTAATTTACTTTAAATTTCACAGAAATGAAAAGCATTAAATACGTTTAATAAAATTTTCCAATTCAAACAACTTGTATAACAAAAATTTAATGAATTAAGATTGCCCATTTAAAACCATCTGTTGTTGAACGGTATTATTTGAAATTTTATACAGCAACAGATTAATAGGATAAGTGAAAATAAAAAAAGCGCTTAAAATAATTAAAAAATAAATGATTTAACAACTTTGAATAAATTACATTTCAAATACTATACACAGAATAAATTCAATTCAATCGAAGTTATTAAAGATTTTTTAAATACATAAATATGGGTATATTTTTTAATTGTGGAGCATCAAATAAATAAGTTAAACAAACGATAAACGAATGTCTTTCTGCGTTTGTTAAACAAAAATACGTTTAAAGAAGTAGCACTAATTAATACGAACTAAAAATGTGCTACATATTATGCAAGCGTGCATAATAAAAAAGATAAATGAAAACTGTTGAAAGGTATTTTTCAAATTTCACTCAACTTTAAATCTCTATGATAAAAATATCTACGGATATTTAAACTTTAAATGAGAATGAATCTTTTGGAAATACAAATATATGCAAAAACAAGTAATTAAATTTAAAAAATCAAAAAACCCGACTGAATAAAAGCCAACTAATTAATTATTTCTCATCAATGTGAAACTATTTTTTATATTGCTCACCTATTTTTTTATTTACTTGCATTGATGACTTTTAAGTTGTGTTTAACTATTGGTTCCTATCTATAAAAACTGTCTTGATGAGGCCTATAGATGTCCTTGAAGGTTAGAGTTGCAGTAAAGCTAGAGATCCTACATACACAACTTTCAGGTTGTGTAATATTTAAACGGAACTTCTGACTGTAAAATAGTCAATGAAACATGGTCTTCATTTTGAAAGATATGTCCAATGATATGCCGCTCAATAGGGTGCGTAAAAACTTTTTTTCGTCTCCACCGCCATTTTGTATTTTACGGCAGCCATTTTGAATTTATAAAAACAAAACGTAGCGTATAACCATCGGACGGTTAAGGCGAATCGATAGAGACCTCATTCATTGAAGTCCATCGAGCCGTTGGGATGTTTCAACTGTATAAAGAAATCCACATAGCCAGATACGCCTCAAACACATAACCCTTCTTGGCAGTCGGGTAATAAAAAGTATTTCCATTACACACTGTACTATTTTCCTACGTCATTTTGTTTCCCTCTTTTTAGTTCGTTTTTTACGCAGTCGGGTTTATTTATTTATTATTTACTTGTATTGATGACTTTTAAGTTGTGTTTAATTATTAGTTCCTATCTACAAACAATCTTTTGATGAGGCCTATAGATATCTATTATGAAGGTTAGAGTTACAGTAAAGGTAGCGATCCAAAGTACACAACTTCCAGGTTGTGTAATATTTAAACGGGGCTTCTGACTACAAAATGGTCAATGAAACATAGTCTTCATTTTGAAAGACCTATCCAATGATATGCCACTCAATATAGTGCGTAATTTTTTTTCCGTCTCTACCGCCATTTTTAATTTTACAGCCACCATTTTGAATTTATAAAAACAAAACCCATCCTTTAACCATCGGAAGATTAAGACGAATCGATAGAGACCTCATTCATAAAAATCCATCCAGTCGTTGGGATGTTTCGAGGGTATAAAGGAATCTACATACACAGATACGCCTGAAACACATAACCCTTCTTTTCAGTCGGGTAATAACGAACTTAAGTACGATTAAATAGGATTTAATAAAAAAAATAACCAGCATAGTATACAAGACTTACCAGCATTCCCACGTGCAACGAACGTATCCGATTACCGCAACGCGAGCTTTAGCATTTTCCCCTTGAAATGAGTCGAGACTGGATTGATAATCAAAATTGTGTCGGGAAAATATGCGCGCGCAGATTCTTCGCTAGCGGAGACGATCGCAGCGCTCTTAGTTAGTGTGCTGTAAACTACAATAGTCCTGTTTTCAAAGTCAAGAACAGCGTGCGCGTCGTTCCATAGAGATGTTGTCGCTTTTCCTGGAATCGCTTTGAGGCTCCCCTCATAGTATGCATGGTCACAGTGACGTCATTGTGACGTCACTGTAAGTCACTGTGGTCACGTCACATCTCTGACCAAAATGCCACCACTCAATGATGTCACATTGTGACTGAGATGTGAACTTCTTAGGAAACTTTAAAAAATTACAAAAGCTCTTTAAAACATGTTATTTGCTTTAAAACCGGCAATTAAAAATTTTTTTGTGACGTCACTATAATGTCACTGCATGTAACATACGTCACGTCACATATGTGGCGAAAAATCCTCCATATTGTAAACTCACAGTGTGACAAAAATATGAATTAAGAAAACTTTAAAAATTAAGAGAAATATTTTAAACAGGCCGTCTTAATGCATTTTGGAGCTTGGATCGGATTGATTTTGTAGTATACTTTATTATAATAAATAAATTCACTTTTATACTTTCTATAATATTCTTCTTTTCTGTTAATGTTTAACAAGTTTAAGTCACTATTTAAAAATAAATGTTGCTATTTGTTTCTGACTTTTTTAACAAATTTAACATTTTCTGAATATATAATAAAATATACAAAATATATCCAAAACGCATGACATATTTATTCATATTTTAATTTTTTTCCCCAGAAATTTCTTTAAAAAATAGTTATTGTCCACGCTGATTTATTCTACAGGAAATTAATACAGAAAAAAAATAAAAGATTATAAAGAAAAAAAACTTTCTTTGCCCGATAATCTTTTTTTTTTTTTTTTTTTTTTTTTTTTTTTTTAGGAACATATTTGGTATTTATTACATGTGATACAAACTTTTTCTTTATTGTCCATTAAATTGGTTTTATATACACTAGAAATTTCAATAATGTTTTATTTTATATACTCTAATTATGACTAATACAATTTTTATAATTTACAAAAAAGAGACAGTCCATTTTTACTTGAATTGATTTCAAATTGATCGAAAGCTAAAATGAAATGCACACACACACACACAAAAAAAAAAGAAATAAAAGAAATCAAACAGAACATTTTAATTAGCCGCACTTTTATAAATGTATTACTCATTTAACTTGCAAATCTACAATAACAAATAAAACCATCTGCCCGTGAATTTTGTTTTCTGCAGACGATAACAAGAGGAAACAGTGTATTTATTCTTTTGAATAGAGGCAGCAGCTGGAAACAGTAGCTCTTTTATGAATGTGTGTAGTTAGCACTGGTTTTTTAAATTCTACAAAAGTTATACAGGAACGCGGTCAAGAAATATTTTACATAAAATATCAGTCCGAAAAAATACAATGTGCAGTGACCGGTTAATCTCAGCTGGTCAATGTCATTGTGTCTAGTATGCTGATATAATTCTTCGACTTTCGACTTTAAGAACTTTCGCTTTTTGGATTACCATAATGGAATTATAGAAGACGATGTCAACAAGAAATGGGTAAGAAAAAATGATTTTTTCTGCTTTCTTTTATTATGATTTGAGTTAATTTCACATAAAAAACATGTTATAAAGTAATAGATGCCATTAATTTTTAACTTTTATCTATTCAATAAAATTTAATAAATTTAATGTTTATTTTGAATAGTTGAAAGAAAAAATAGTATGTCAACGATTTTAATCAGATGGTTAAAACCATTAATTTAAATTGCAGTTTAATCGCATTTATTTTCCTTTTTAAAATTATCTGGTTAAAACCACACTTTCGTAAATTAAAAAATATATATAATCAAGAATTCACATAATTAATAAACATTTAAAGCTAATTCAATTACTGAATAAAAAACCTTTTATAGAATAAAAGTGTTTGCAAACTTAAATTTTTAATTTTGCGTTAAGTAATGTTCTGAAATAATTTGCATTGCATGTTTTTATATAATAAAAAATGGATATCTGCTCAGCGATACGGAATCTTCCACATCAAAATTTTATTTATCTTTTGAGCAGTTTCACATCGTTATTGCTAAAAGCAACTTCTTAAACTTTATAATATTAAAAAGGCTGGTGATGCCCACAAAAATATTTTTTTAAGGTACATTCGTATTCTTTACAAGTTTGTGTTAGAAAATTGACAGTATTATGAGAAGTATGGTAATTTTCTGTTTATTGCAAATATAAAAAAAAGATACCTTTTAGCCAATAATTTTTTATACTTAATTTTGGTTTTTTATAGGCTTAAAAGGATTTATTCTAACATCCTAGTAATTTCAAATTTAAATAGTGCTTAAAATAGTTCTTTGATTGAAATCAACATAAAATTTACTTGCATAACATTTTATGATGTATATGGCGAAATTTTAGTCATATGACATATATATGTGACATGTGTATAAGGCATATATGAAGCATATCACATAATAAAACACATGAATATTATACAGGATAGGTGTGAAAGTAATGGATACCCTTCCAGTAATTGACACCCTTGAATGTTTTTGGTTTCTAAAAAAATAACCAATAAAAATTTAGCTTTTATTATTTTTTTCATAACTCCTTCTTGCATGTTTTATAAACTGGGTTATTGATGATATACTCTTAATCAAAGCAGTCAGGAAGCAGAAAATAATGTTTCGAAGTTCTACTGTTTTTCTGTGAAAATCTTAATGAACCTGTTAAAAGCTTAATTCACTTAATAATTTTATATATTCTTTATTTTCTTACAAACTTCTATGTTTTTGTTTTGGTAGTAATAGAAAACTTTGAAACGTTTAATTACTGAATGTACAAAATGGACATCCCATGTGGACATTCCTAAAAATGCAATTTAAGTAATGTTCACAGTAGATAAAAATGTTTTGACAAAACTGAAAACCTAAGTAATCAAATTTAATAATTTATATTGCACTTATCAGAATGTAATAACACAAATTTTATATAACTTTGCTAAAAAATATTTTATAATCTGGTAATAAATAAAACAAATTAGGAATCAGAGAATATTGTTTAAGGACATAGGGGAAAGAAGTGCTCAATTTCTACCCATTAAAAAAAAAGTTACAGAAGTTGTTAAAAATATACTTATTATTTCCTGTCTTAAACGTTTTTCATTCTTCTCTGACCAAAAAAAAAAAAAAAAAAATAAATAAATAAATAAATAAAATAAAAATTCCATATTAGTAATTAAATTTATACTTATAGTAGTAAATGGAACTAGTAAATCTGCGGATCAGTGGCCTCAAACATCAGTTCTGAACTTTTATTTTGAAATTATTTTATTTAATATTTAAAACATTCAACCTGTAGTATTATTTCTTTCATATATGTAATATTAATTACTGCAAGTAATATATCAAGTAGTTTCGGGGTGTTTCACTGTTAAAAATAGTGGTAAATATATGAATTTATGCACTGATATTCCAAAACGTTTTTTTTTTTAAATTACCTTCCTAAATCCACCACTGTCTCTAAAATTTGACAACTGTAATTCCCTGTCATTTATTATTTTAAACCATCTATCTAAAATAATTAAAATATTTATTTTGTAATAATCACAATAATTGATTTAAACAGTGAATAATTATCACATATATTTTATTAATTAATGATAACTTAATTGTTAAATTTATTTGAAAATAACTATTTTGTTTCATTAGTTAGTATGCTTTCGATAAATTCTGATTCTAAATACAGTCATAAAAACAATTATATGTACTATATTTTCTGGAGTGTCCATGATTGGAATTGTGGGTATTTTGATATATTTCTGTTATTTACAATAAAATTTTGATTAATATTAAGAAATGAAACTATGAGAATATTTAAATATTATTGATTTATTAATATAATACTGGAAAAACTGGAATATAAAAATTATAGGTATTAATTATAGTTTTAAAGAAATTCCTTAAGTGTGTCCATTACTCATCTACCTTATATGACATATAAAACATACATAAGACCTACACATAATATATATGTATATATATATATATATATATATATATATATATATACGTATATAAGTTAAACTATGACTTTGGCTAAATCGCAACTGAAACCTTGGCGTAATCGTACATGCACAGACCACTATAATAAGGAAGTACCAAAGCGTAATGGCAGAAGTAGTTACATCGTCTTCATTTATACTCAAGATTTTCAACTGAAATCTGTATGTTGGAAATATTGCGCAAATAATACACGTAGTTTTATCAAAAGATATTTCTATATTAACTTTAACAGGATGATTCTAATTGGTAAATTAATCAACAAAGATTTAATATGTCTAACTGAGTGAAAAAGTGTTCAAGTCAGGATTCCAACCAGAGACCTTTGACGTATGCTGCCAATGCTCTGCTAACTGAGCCATTCCGGACAAATTTCATCCAGAGAACTATTATTATGTACTTATATGAGAAGTATGTGTTATTCATACGGGTAGTATGTAAAATAATTAAAGTATTATTATATAAGGTTGTGTAATAATAATAAGTTCATATTCATATTCACTGGGTGAATTGTGTGCGTTAGATTTATCCAGAATAGCTCAGTTGACAGTTGATAGAACATTGGCAGCTTACGCCATTGGGCCCTAGTCCGAATCCTGACCTGGACACTTTTTCACTCAACTGGAAAAATTGCAATAAAAGATAATTTTGCTTGAACATCAGCGTTATTGTTCAGAAATATTGGCAAGCTGTACAGTTTTACATATGTGCTGATACCTTTGGGTGTTAACGTGAGTAAAAGCTTTTAAAGAGAGTGCAAAAATACTTAATGGCAAAAAAGTTTGCAATAACCTTCTACAAAATGAGAGAAACAAAAACGTTTTTTTTTTTTACTTTTCGCCTTGCCCACCACAGCAACAGAAAATAGTCACTGTGTGTATGTTATAAATACAATTAAAGCTGTGGTGTTTTTAGCATGTGTGTGTGAGGGGAATGCATAAATATTTTTCAAAGGCAACATTCATCAAATATTGAAAACAATACAATCTGTTACAGTTGTAAGGCAAGTGAGGGAAATTAAATTTTTAACTTTAATTTAGAAGAAAGTCTGTATATTGTATATGACTATTTATACATGTTATGCAGTATTTATTCATAAATTGTGAGTATACGATTTTAGGATTCCAAACCAATTCTAACAGAAAGATCGCGTGCAGTAATAATAATTTCAAACGATCCTGTTCTTTTAAATTGTTAGAAAATCTTCAAAAGAAATTAAATCGAAACAGAATTCCAGTGTTAATGACAATTTCGTCACAAATGGCACATATTTCACAAATTGGTCACAATGCGACTTCAAAGCAATGTCGCTTTCGTCACAAGTTCGTCACAGAGTTATAGCCAAAATAGTCACAAAGGACACATTTTTCACAAATTTGCCACATCGTGACTTCACAAAGTGGTCACAATGGGACGTCACAAACGATCTCTAAAACGGCCATAACGACTTCACATTGTAGTCACCATGACTTCACATCGACGTCACGTGACGTCACATCGACGGTCACAAAGTCACAGTGTGACTTCTCAGCCACGTCGCTGTGACGTCACCATGCATTACGGGTCCCTACCTGATAGCTTCTTTTCCTTTTTACTTGGCGATTTCATAGCGGATTTCGCCAAATATTGAAATAACACAGTGAGAGAGCCTTTCCTTACCATAGATTAACATCCAAGATCGGACATTCCTATAGAGCGTAATGGTAATGCGATTGCGATCGTAGCGCCCTTAGTGACAATGGGGAAGAAACTCCCCATGCTTGTAGTATGCTTATTATTGAGTATCTACCTTATTGTGATCTTTCTTTTTTTAATGTTGCATGTTTACGTTTTCGATAGAATCTTACACAGATACATGAACATAGAATAGACATTCTATTTTATATATCTAATATATCTATTCTATGTTCATGCACGGATATATGTTTTTTTTTTTTTTTTTTTTTTTTTTTTTTTTTTTTTTTACATGATTAGTGAACGGTTTTAAGTGCAACGAATACTAGGTAAAAATTTCGTCTTGAATGCTATATATCAAAAGCAATGGTGTAATATAAAAATATACGAAATGTTGAACTCTACAAGTCCTAGAAAATTTCATAATTATTCCCCTTTGGCAGGAACATTTTTATAGCCCGTGTTTTATAAATTTATGAAGTTTAACGTATTAAACAATCGTTACAATAATCTTTTAAAATTTATGCATTTTCACTTCCTTACAGATAAAATAAAAATATTGTTTTTAATGTAAATAACGTACAATCAATTCAATAATGTTTATAATATTAACATATAAGAAATAATAATAATAATATTACAGATAGGGAAAAATTCCTTTCTTCAAATTTTTAGAATTGTATAAATCTAAAAGTTAAAAATAAATAGAGGTACTGACATTACACTCAATAAAATTTTATTCGATATGAATAAATTGATACAATACCTGAATTTGATTTTTTACACTTTAATCTTATAAACTTACATATTTGCATTCTTAACAGAATTTTCTGGCGGCTTTCTTTCATATTATTAGTCTAATTATCATTTTGTAAGTTAAAAATGAACAATACAAGTACGGTAAATAAATAAAGCAAGCATGAATAGAATATCGTCTGACACCTGCTTCGTTTTAGGAACGAATAGATATTCAAACCATAGAGGATAAACATATTTCTTCAACATAGGTAAATTTCGGAGGTTTGTTAGTTCTTCCCCCTTGCCGATAGCGACGCTAGTACTGTACTGTTGCCATTACACATTTTCCCGTAAATGTCCCATCTTGGTTCTTAATCTATGTTCCTTACCAACCGTATCTTCCAGGAAACCGGTTTATGAGTTTTATCAATCGACGTGTTTGCCGATTATGTTTATTAAACTCATATGATTAAATTTAAGTTCAATAAATGAATAAAGTTTCGCGCAGAAGCATATAAGTGTAAACACTTTTATAGCTCGATTTTTTTTTTTTTTTAGTATTGAGGAGTATTATTTTAATCCGGAGATTAGAGTGTGTAGGTGTAGGAGAAGGGGCCTGGGGGAGAATTACTGTTATTATTGTTATTTTTACTAGTAAGGCAAATTCAAAGTTTGAGAAGAATTTGCATCTTGATAATTTACCGTTATCGTAAAAACAAATGCTGCCGAATATTTACATTTTTTTAAAAAAGAGATGGTATAAAGTTAATTTTAGTTCTCGAATAATTAGAGCAACAATTGTAATAATTTTTGTGCTAAATTATATGCGCGTTTTTATGATTTTTATTCTTTTCATGGATTTTATGTAATATAAGAAATCTTATCAATATCAGGCGCTTCATATTAATTAACTTTAACTGTATCAAATATATAGCCCAGTGGTGTAGTGGCCAGCACGCCTGTCTGCCGCACCGCAGGTCGAGAGTTCGACTCCCGACTGGGCAAGGTTCACTCAGCCTTTCATCCCTTTGGGGGTCGATAAAATGAGTACCAAGCTTGCTTGGGAACTAAACACCGAGGGTCTCGCGTTAGGTTGACCACCTGGCCGGGACGTATGCTGCATAGCATCTCGGGACCCAGGGTCAAGAAAACAGAGATGGGCACTGTCGGCCCAGATCCTACTTGGATTGTATAGCCACAGAGTTTAGTTTGTATTAAATATACATCTTTTATGATCAAGACGGAAAATAAATCTTATTTTGAGTTCCTGTTGCTACATTACTATAGTTACAGCATTAATTATTAAAATTCCCTATTTACAGTATAAAATTTCATGATAACAGATTTTTATTGCTTATTTTATATTAGCGGGTGGATTAAAATGCTTTTAAGTAATGGAGATTCGTTTTTCGTAAAATTTTAGCTGCTTCCGATGGCCCAATTTGCCACACATCAATGCTGATTTATTTATTTTCAAAAGCGGATCCAAAAAGGAGTTTATGCGGGTCATGATCCCCTTTGAACGATTAATTTTTCTCGATAAAAAATATTTTTTTAAAAGTAAATACATATTAAGAGTCCTCCGCCCCCTTCCCAGAAAAAGAAAAGAAACAAATCCTCTGAACAATGCAAATATTTTGACAATCATTGAAGTGATTTAAAACGAAAATGCTTGAAATTTGCAGACATTGCTATTGCCGAAAAACAGAACAAGTTTTTAATTACTCTATATGCGACAGTGGCGTAGCTACATATTCAGCGCCCTGGAGCAAGTAAAGTTTGTGCGCCCTCTAGTCTCTCAAAAAAGTTCTGCGTAATTTTGTTTTGAAGTTACACACACACACACACACATATATATATATATATATATATATATATATGTAACTAACTGACCCGCCCGGCGTTGCCCGGGCCCGTTATAATAATGTAAACAAAACTCAAGTTTGTATGATGTTATATATTCATAATATAGTTCAAATGAACCTGGTTTTAGGAGTGGTCCACTGCCTTTGGCAGCGTCCAGTGTGTTCCTGACAAACCTCTTTCTGAACGAACCTGTGGCCTGGGTCCCCGCTACCAAAGGCAGTGTGTGCCAGGAGTGTTTCGTACGCGCCGGAGACAATCGAAAACCAAGTTGAATGAGTAAACCCCGTAGTAATCGAGCCCATAGAACCCGAGATAAGAATGCTAATCCTGGCGGTGGAACTATAATCTTTAAAACAATCGTAAGCTAAGTTTAATATACCAATTTCCAGTGAAATAGAGCCCATAAAAACCGAGAAAAGAATGCGCCGTTAATGTTCGAAAATGGTGGTAACAGAAGTCTAAGATAAACTTTCACAATGTAGAAAGTAGCTGAATAGTAAGCTAAGTTTAATTATCCAATTACCGTTGAAATCAGGCCCATTGAACCCGAGAAAAGAATGCACCATTAATGTTCGAAAATTGGTAACTGAAGTCTAAGACAAACTTTCATAATACAGAAAGTAGCTGAATCGTAATCTAGGTTGAATGAACCAATTCCTGTTGAAATCGGCCCCCTATAACCCGAGGAAAGAATGTACCCGGAAGCAGTGGAAGGTGCTTCTTACCCCCACCCCCTGTAAATTTAACGAATTGCCTTTAATATTAACGTGATATTTAATTTACGAATGAAATCCCATCCCCTTTAAAGGTAACCACTTACCTTTAACAATAGCGCGAATTTTAATTCACGGCTGTAGTGAGTAAACGTAAATTGATACCGTAAAAGAAGATTAATATTCGAAAAAAGTGGTAGCTGGAGTAAAAGAATTTTTTTACGGTTTATAAAGTAGCTGGAGGACCCTATAACTATGCTAAAGGAAATTGCAAGACTATCGGATAATTTTTAAAGAAACTGCACCAAGGACCCTAAGAAGGCGATTAATATTCAAAATTGGTGGTAGCTGAAGTGTGAGTAATTTTTTTGGAATTCATGTAGTAGCTGGAGGACCTAAGAAATTGTTAGGTAAAAAATCCTAGTGAATCGGACTATTTTTATAGGGGGACCAAAAGGAGCCTACTGATAATTGAGAGCAAGGCCTAAGATGAAAACATGATAAAAGGTACTAGTACTTAGCGCTTTAGATTTTCAATTAGTCAAAATTAAGTATAGGGTATAAGTATTAATCATTAGAAATTTTTTTCAAAGATATGCTTCAAAAAAGAGCCCTAGAATCCCAATAAAAATATGAAGGCGTTGGCTCGGGGAGAGAAGTCCAAAACTCAATTTTGAAGTTATGCAATGAGAATGTGACACAATTAGTGGGTGAAAAATGCATGGTGCACAAAAAGTTACCCTAGAGGACCAGTGTCTGAACTGAAATGTAAAAATGAAAAAAAAAAAAAAACTCAATGGAAAAAGAGCCTCAAAAGCGAGGATCGGATTAAAAGGGGGCAATTTATTAACAATTTAGGGCACAAAAACTCAAGTGGCCTTGTACCAAGCCCCAGGGTCTCAACTGGAATGTAGCTGGGCAAGGGCTCCAAGAATACGATTAATATTCAAATTTGGTGATAGCTGAAGTCTAAAAAATTTTTATGTTGTTTGTGTAGTAGCTGGATTTTCTAAGATATTGTTACAAAAAAAAAGTTAGTGAATCAGACCATTTTTAAGGGAGATATATTAGGACGTCCAAAAGGGGCCAAGTGATAGTTGAGAGCAGGACCCTAAGATGAAACCATGTTAAAAGATTCAAGTACTTAGCGCTTTAGATCTCAATAAGTCGAAATTAAGCATTGGATATGTATTAACACTTTGCACTCCGTTGTCGTCGCTGCGGCGACATTATCTTTCTTTGCAAAACTTGTTTTATGGCACCAGTAACAAAGGAAAATAAAATTTGCCTTATTTAATCAGAGCATTTTTGAAATTGTGTACTTGAAGGAAACTTCTTTTAAAAAAGTGGTGCCGACCGAATAAAATTTGTGTAAGAGACTCCGGAGTCCAAAGGGTTAATCATTCGAATAGATCTTAAAGAAGCGCGAAAAATAAAATGGGGGAAATTCTTAAAAAGGACACTAGGTGCCCAATAAAAATATGAGGATGCTGGACCAGGGAGAGGAGTCCAAGTCTCAATTTTAAAGTTATGCATTGAGAGGTTGACAATATTAGGGTGTGAAAAATGCATGGCGCTCAAAAATTTCAAGGGATCCAGTGTTTTAACTGGAATGTAGAAAGGGAGCATAATTAAATGGGAAAAGGGCCCCCAAAACGAAGAAGATCGGATAAAAAGGGGGCAAGTTCTGAGCAATTCAGGGCATACAAACTGAAAGGTGCTATAGGGGCGCCGGTCATAAAAAATAAAAAATCTGAGCTCCAGGTGTATAAGCACCTGTCTTGGACTACACTCACCCAAATTTTCAGATTTCTACGTGCAATATATTTCACTAGCCACCACACATAGAGCGAAACTTTCTTTTATTAGTATAGACTAGCTGACCCACTCGGTGTTGCCCGAGCCCGTGATAATATTCTTAAATGAACCTGAATTTTGTATGATTTTATTTCTTAAGGCTGTTCTTAAATCCAGGGGGGCCATTTTATGATACACGTTTTAATTAATTTTTGCTCAAGAACTGGCATGTGTTGTTATTAAGAAACTTTGTAATCGAAAGGCGTTTTCCGGATTTTTTATAAACACAATAGATCTTACAGAAAACATAGTCAAAGTTGACGTTTTAAACGTAATTTACCGACGAAAGCAGAAAAACCAGTCAACGAAGGGAAAAAAAAGTCTTGTCATATATCTTTAACACGATTTTGTCTGAAATACGAACTCGATGACTCCGTGAAAAATCGGTTTAAAAAAATTAAAAAAAAAAACAGTCCTGTTCTAACGTATATACAAAATACCTGACCGCCGTTTTGATTATCACATTTACAGACAATATTGAAACAGTCCCGTTTTTATATTAAAATGTAATTTTTAACAAAAAAGAATGTTTAAATTACGAAATTTGCGAAAATATTCTATATCATTACTTTTGCACATCAAGCGTAAAAATCAATATAATACACATTTATATAGGGGAAATTACAATCACAGCATTGTACGAATACACGAAGCCTACACATTTCAAACAAATACTTGATAAATGATTTGACAAAAAACTAACTAAAAAACATATATATATATATTTAAAGAGAGGCCGCGTTCATTGGTACCAATTGAAAATTCTTGGGGCAGACCATGTCGCTATTGGTCACAGAGAAAATTACAGAATATATACCTTAGGTTTTAAAAGATTTAAATTGTCCTCTGAAGCAAAGAAACTTTCAAGAAAAAAAACCAATTCGTCTGCCTTGCAAAGAGAAATAAAAATCATTAATAAAAAATGCTTCAAAAAGTGATTAAAAAAAATTAATTGATTTAAGATTTTTCAGATCTGATGCTTATAGCAAATTTTAAAACTATTAGCTTCACCTGAGGGAGGGAACAGCTTTACCTGGTTTACAGCGCACCGATCCCCAGGTCGGTTACCCAGCGGGCCAGTCTGCCTTATTTAATCCTAAAATTCTGGGATTGAATAAGGTTTAATGCGGAAAAATACTGTTACAAAAAAGTGGTACAATTTTACATAGGCTATAATCAGGCTCTAAGGAACACTGAATTTGGTACTTAACTTTTTCTCTCTTTTTGAAGCTTATCGATTCTGCATTTGACATTTGTAATATTTTCAAAATCTCAAAAACAATACTCACAAAATTTAAGTTGTTACTTCCCCTCACCCCTCTCCCGTCTAAATTTTGTCGCCGTTGGCTTAGGTGGAATATGTTTAAATTCAACTCTTATTATTGTTTTGTAATCTGTATTCATGCATATTTAGTTTCCACAAAACAAACGAAAAAAAACCCTTCAAAATTTTCGTTTTCGTGGATTTCGTCTGTAAAATGGTCAATAATTTTATTCAACTTGTCAGGCTGTTTTTTTCCAAACCGTAAAATAATTATCGTAAATTACTATTGTTACACCGTACATATAGGTTTCTCAGCGGTGAATTCTTTGGCTACCATTATTTCCACATCATGATAAATTTCTAAAACATTTTTAGTAGAAATGTACCAGAAAGATTATTTTTTGGAAATAGTGGCAGCCAGTAAAGTGACCGATGAGAACCCTGTTAAATAAGTTTTGATTACTTTAAGATCTGAAAATCTTCAACAGGCGTCTCCAGAAAAGTTACAGTAAAAAATCAGGCATGCTGAAACGGTGCTGCAAAAGTTACTTGAGGCTGCAATATGAATTAAAACTTCCTGAATATAAGTCATTTCTTTCAACTGTGTATGAAAACATGTTTTAAATCGAAATAGTTGAGGTTAAGCACAAGGTAAAATATCATAGGAATACGCTGATTGTAACAAGGTTCATCTATAATGTCTGATTAATAATGAAAAAAATATGCAAATATTTTAAGAAATCTTTATTTCTCTTTTTCTAATTTTGCGCCCTTAGGATTCGTGCGCCTGGAGCAGTCTGCTCCAACTGCTCCACGGTAGCTACGCCCCTGATATGCGATATATCTTCAATAATAACTAATTGTTCCTTCAAGAGCTTGTACAGGATTTTTCAAAGGCTATTTTATTTGTTCTGTTGATAAAATATCTTTACAAATTCTTTTTTTTAACTATTATTTTTAATTTCACAACATTTTAGAAATTAAGATAAATTTAAGACTTTAATCAATGACTGAAAACTATATCAAATTTTTAAAACCGCGAATCCCTGACGCTATTTCTGTATCAAATTTACTTAATATTTATTTTTTTTTTCTCATCTCCATGAAATTTCTGTAAAAATTGGATTAGAGGTCAAAGATTTATTATTTCACTTGAGCAATATTAAAGTACTGAATTGACGTTCAAAATTCCTCAAACTAATGGTTGGTTGGTTGTGTTTATGACGGCCAATTATCAGCACGAGGGATACAGGCCCAAAGGGGGAGAGGAGTGCCCTCCGTGGGGTCTTTCTAAGGGAACCTAATCCGTAATTACGCTTGGAGAACCAAGGTTCGAAGAAAACCGCGAAAACTCCGAACGATTAGGCCGACAGGCGCGATAGGGATCGAGCCCAGCACCCCCCGTCTACCAACTTCGGGAGCAGAACTTCTCGGCCACTGGTGGGGCTTCAAACTAATGAAACATTTCACATTTTAAAAATCATTTATTTATTTGTAAAATCTTGGTACTAATTTCGTTGTTACATTTTCAAGAGATGAACCATTTTCTATGACACAGAAACTTGTTGTTAATTGCATACTGGATTTTCGATTAAAGGTAGTACTTTATTTATAAAAAAGTTTTTATATATGGGGCATTCTCACAATCTTTTGACTTTTGGGGGGAAAAATCTGGCGAAATTAAACTTGCTAAAATAACATTTTAATCTGATAGATAAATGCCTTGATGATTCAAAATAAAGGAAAAAAGGGTCAGCAGCGAAAATTTTTTTATTCAACTGAGGTTTAAGTGAAACATGCGAGTTCAATTTTTCTTACCTTCTTACATCTATAACTCTTTATTTTCTTATAATTTTTACTTATAATGAATTTGCATAGTACCCACAGGACATTCAAATAAGAAATAATGAAAATGTAGTACTTTTAATACAGAATCTTTGCATAACATTGTCTTAAAGGGTTGTTAAAGAAGGGACAGTAGAGTAAAAAAAGGGGATGGTATAGGAAAAAAAGGACGAAATGGCAAAAAAAAGGGACGGTAAGGAAAATTACCACCTATTTTTAGGAAAATCATGTTAAGACTAAGTGATAGCTACAATGTTCATTGACTTTTAGAAACAATTGTTAACAATGGATTTTTTTTTTTTTTTTTTTTTTTTTTTTTTTTTAAATTTACCTCGAAAAGTGCAGGAATAAACCTTGGAGACGGTAAGACTACCCATAAAGGCACGATCTTGAAATTTATATTTAAATGCTGATTTAAATTCTGCAGTAAATTTCCTGTCAAAGAATTTTAGACATTCTTTCTCTAGCATACTTCTGCATGAGAAAAAACTTGAAAAAAGTTCTGTGGCTGCATCTGAAGTGATTTTCTCTATAGGTTTAGCAAGAGGGACGGTCAGGATGAAAAACCCAGGGACAGAGTTCAAAAAATAATATCAACCGTAAAAATGTGTGCAGGTTAATTTTTTGCTACACATTTATATAAAACAATTGTCCCATTTTCGAAAAAAAATTACATCAAATTACTTTTATTGAAACAATTTTATAAAGACAGCTCCAAACTTCAAAATCAGCATCAGGGACACGGGACGGTATAGGAGTTTTCCATGTATTTGTACCCCCAACATCGTCCAAAACTTATTTATCTCGTTAATATTGTTGTGCAATCATGCAATGAGATGTTCCCAAGTATAGGAAATAAAAAAAACACAAAAAAGTGTATTAAATAAAAAATTATTATTCAGGGACATGAAAGTTAAAAGATTGTGAGAATGCCCCATATATTCATACAAAGTATGCCACAGTTCATTAATATGTTACATCACGAGAGACATGATATAGTCGAGTTGGAATGGTTTATCCGCATTAAATAAATGTTAATTAACTTTTAAAACTAGAAAGGATGATATAATTTTACAGAAATTCCGCTTTAAGTATCAATAGGTGTAATTTTATTGTTACTCACAAAAATTATTTCATTAAACAATCTTATCTAAACGTCAAATAAAAAAAAATGTCATTAATTGATGTCATCGTTATGATTATATTATTTAATTATATAGACAAAGTATGAAATCAGCTGTTCTGTCGTAATTATAATGCTGAAATTTTCAAAAATTTGAATAGAAAAACATCCCTAAAACTAAACTAATCATCACACATATTTTCTATGCAATAACAACTACTATTAAAGAAACAGAAAAAAAAAAATTATCAGCGTGAAATATGTATATAAGTATGTTACTAGAGCTAATTGTTTATTATTTTATTGTAGTTAACGATATTAAAGTAATGATGGTCTAACTTTGTCCGTTCCTCTGGAATCATAATCCTCCTTGTCACTTCGGAGCGAACGCTTACATATTTTACTTATAATTACTACATATAACTCGCCAAGTAAGCGATAGGCTGTCAAATTAGGTAATGTATAACAGATTCGGTAGGGAGCTTTTCATGCTGATAGGAGCCAGTCTTGTGTCTCCATCACTCACTAATTGTATGCTGCTTAACCCTTTATGTACTGGATTATGAATCCATGAAAATTTTATCTTCTAAAGCATTGTTCGTGAATTGGTTAGACTACATTAGAAGATTTACATAATAATTTATTACATTTTAGAAGGATTCATTAAATTTGAATTTATAGGGATTTTGTGCAATATTTATAACCCCACTCAAATGTTTTATTTTAAATATTTTTCTTAGTATTTTGTAGAATCAGGAAATGTACAAATGTAAAGTTCTTACTATAGAAATATTTCCCAATTGAAAAATTCCTCCCTCCCCCGTCCTACAACGCCAAGAAAGCTGAAAAGATGCAAAGGCAAAAGAAATCATCTTTTTAAAAATATTTTTGTTTTGTGTAACCCATCATGTTTTTCGAACAAGATAAAGTAATGTATCTATAACTCATTCTAAACTGTATTACAACTAATCGGTGTATTAAATGAATTTTATAACAAGTTATTTTAATGGTACTTATAAATACCGTCAATAGATAAAGGGTTAAATCTAAGATCAACGCAAAGTCGCACAACGCTTTTGGGATAAACAAAATGACGTTTCAATTACGCTCCTGCCGCACTAGAAACGAATTTATTTTAAATGTTGAAAAGGGTTTATTGGGTAAACATGTAAAGTAGCATAAAACACAAGTAATTGTGGACTAAGAATAGAAAACGCTGAAAATACCAAAAAATTGATAATCTTTTTTTTTTTTTTTACGAAGAAAATACCGTAAGTGCCAAGCTTAACAAACAGGAGAATGCTTGAAATGCTCATCCTAGTGGTTGCATGTTATCAAACATAATGATAGGTTCGAAATATTTAATTGAGTAAACTTGTTTTGCTTGATCACAAAATTTATTTATATACTTAGAAAATAGTAGAAATAAGACATTCGAAGTCGCCCAGTGGTGAGGTCGGTAGCGACAGCTACTGCCACGGCGGGGGCCCGGGTTCAAATCCTCGGGTAAGACATGGATGTAATTGTGAATGTCCCATTGTTGTAATATAATATATGTAATGGAAAATAAAATCGTTGAGAATTGTTGTTGTTTCTGTATAATAAGGATCATTCGAGGCGACAGCCATAGTAGCTATAGGCCCCAAAGCATTCCAATTCGGTGGACTTCAAATGTCAAAAAAAGACATTCGAAGAGATCTGGAACTGACAATAATTTACATACTAGCAAACCCCGCGGCTTAGCTCGCTTAATATTTGAAATATGCCTAGTGATATTTATATGTCTAATTTTTATTAAAATGTACTAACTAAATTTTTATTTTATTAAAAGGTAATATTTTATTTTATTAAAAGGTACTTATTACTTTTAGGAATACTTCAAAAATTACTATTTAAAACACAGTTTGATTAAACATCATTATTACACTGCATTAGGCAGAAATGAGACTTAAATTACTAAAACGAAATAAAACTAAATAAATGATAATTTAGAAAATATTTTGAAACTTTTATGCTCAATTAATACGCTCATTACAGTATTCATTTGAAGTTTTGAATTTTTTAGAAACCATCTTCTTACATCTTAAAATTAACTATCATGTCAAATTCAAAGTCCTACCACCTCTCTCAACATAAAGGGCTATGTTGAAATAGGAACTGTCACCATTAATTTGCCAACATTAACTTTGAAATCGGTTTGTTATTTCCTTATATTCCACAGAAACGTAATTTAGAAAGCTTTTAAAGGCCTTTATTAGAACGTTTGTTGTTCCTGTGAACCCCAGGTGGTAGAATCATCGGCATAAAATATAGCCTGTGTAGGACCAGAGACTGTTACCATTGTGTTCGCAACTATTACTTTTATAATCGGTTTATATTCCCTGAAATTGCATAGAAATCGTAATTTAGGACTTTTTTAGAATGCTTTTCGCACCTCCCCTTCGCTTCCCCCCTTTTTAATTCGAATTTATTTTCGACAGTCCTCCGAAGATATTTATATTTTATAAGTAACTACCATGCCATATTTAAAGTTTCTAGCCTTTTCAGTATCACAGAAATCGCAATTTAGAAAGTTTTTAACTCCTGGAACCCTCTGGTGATAGTGGCAGATACATAAAGTATAGCTTATGTTTGAGCAGGTTCTATCACCAAAAATTTGTCATCATTATTTTTAGGTGCGTTCGTAATTATATAAATACGTAGCACCTATAGTCGTCGTTCAGTCCGTCTGTCTGTCCGTCCGTCCGCATATAATAGAGAAAAAACTACCCAACCGAATGGTCTGAAATTTTAAATATATGATTGTTGTAAAATTTTGTCGAGCCATTTCAAATTTTATGAAAATCGAATGTATAGTTAAATTACAGGGACAGTCAAAAGTTTTTCTTTACATTACGGCCAATGGGAAAAATTATTGCACGTGAATTTTAATGATGTTAAAGCTTTCCGAATGGTCTCAACTTTTAAACATATAATTATTGCGACATTTTGTCAAGCTATTTCAAATTTTATGAAAATCGGATGTATAGTTTAATTACAGGGACAGTCAAAAGTTTTTCTTTACATTAAAGCCAATGGGAAAAATTATTGCAAGTGCATTTTAATGATGTTACAGCTTTCCGAATTTGCTGAAATTTTAAATATATAATTGCTGCAAAATTTTGTCGAGCCATTTAAAATTTCATGAAAATCGGATGTATAGCTTAATAACAGGGACAGTCAAAAGTTTTCCGTTACATTAAGGGGAATGGGAAAAAATTATTGCAAGTGCATTTTAATGATGTTACAGACTATGCACTTATGAATTGCAAATAAATACACATTCAGTACAATATGGGGTGCAAAAAATAATTATAAAACTAGTTATAGTACGAACGCACCTCATTTGCCACGTTTGACGAGCAATTTCCAACTTGTTTTTAATCGGTTTGGTATTTGATAAGATTGCATAAAAATTGTAATTTGTAACGCTTTTCGCTCACTTCATCTTTTTAAATTTGGAATTTTCTTTCGACAGTTCTTAGAAAGCAGTTCCATCTTATACGTAAATACCATGCCATACTTCAAAGTGTTAGACCCCTCAGTTGTGCAAAAAACGCAAATTAGAACATGTTTTGCTTTTGAAACCCTCAGATGATAGTGAGAGTAACATAAAATATAACCTATGTTATAGCAGGGGCTGTCACCATTGATTTGCAACATTTACTTTTGAAATAGCTTTGGTATTTCCTGAGATTGAGTAGAAATCGCAATTTAGAACGTTTTTAGAACGCTTATCGCGCATTTTCACCCCTTTTTAAATTTCCAATTTTTTCGAAACTGTTCCTAAAGATCATTTATATCTAATAAATATGTACCTTGACTAATTTTAAGTTACTAGCCCCTACCGATCACAGAAATCGAAATTTAGAACGCTTTTATGCTCCTGCAACGTCTAGGTGATAGTGATACCGATATAAAATAACGTCTATGTTAGATCAGAGGTTGTCAGCATCAATTTCCTACCATTACTTTTGAAATCAGTTTGATTCTTCCTGATATATTGCTGACAAATCGGCATTTAGGACGGTTTTAGAACGCTTTTCGAGGATTTTGCTCCTGCATCTCCACTGGGGTAGGGAAAACAGATATAAAATATAGCCTATCTCGGAGCAAAATCTTTCACCATCACTTTTACACCCTTATATTTGAAATCGGTTCAGTACTTCCTGAGATTGCATAGAAATTGCAATTTAGAACGTTTTTTACAACGATTTTTGCGCATTTTGACCCCGTTTTAAATTTCGATTTTTTTTAGGAAATGTCCTTAGATTCCCATTGATATCTTATAACTAACTACCATTCCAAATTTCACGATTCTAGGATCTTCCGTAACGCAAAAACCGCAATTTAGAACGCTTTTCTCCTGCACCCTCTTTGGGGTGGTGGCACCGACATAAAACATAGCCTATGTTGGAGCAAGGGTTTTCACCATCATTTTGACGCCATTATTTTTTAAATCGGTTTGGTATTTCCTGATATTGTTGAGAAACCACCATGTAGAATGTTTTTTAGAACGCTTTTCGCGCATTTTCACCCCTTTTAAATTTCGAATTGTTTAAGAACTGTTCTTAGAAATCCTTTATATCTAATAAGTAGCTAATATTTCAAATTTCATATTTCTAGGCTCTTCAGTAACGCAAAATCGCATTTTTAGAGCGCTTTTTGCTCTTGCACCCCCTTTCGGGTAGTGGAACCGACATAAAACATAGCCTATGTTGACGCAAGGGTTGTCACCGTCATTTTGACACCATTATTTTTTTTTAAATCGGTTTGGTAATTCCTGAGATTGTGTAGAAATCACCATTTAGAACGTTTTTTAGAACGCTTTTCGCGCATTTTCACCTCTTTTAAATTTCGAATTGTTTAAGAACTGTTCTTAGAAATCCTTTATATCTAATAAATGTCTAATATTTCAAATTTCATATTTCTACGCCCTTTAGTAACACATAAATCGCATTTTTAGAACGTTTTTTGCTCCTGCGCCTCCTTTGGGGTAGTAGCACCGACATAAAATATAGCTTATCTTGAAGCAAGCGTTGTCACCATCATTTTGAAACCAATATTTTTTAAATCGGTTTCGTATTTCCTGAGATTATGTAGAAACTACCATTTAGAACGTTTTTTAGAACGCTTTTTGTGCATTTTCACCCCTTTTAAATTTCGAATTGTTTAAGAACTGTTCTTAGACATAATTTATATCTTATAAGTAACTAAGATTCCAAATTTCATATTTCTAGGCCCTTCAGTAACGCAAAAATCGCATTTTTAGAACTTTTTTGCTCCTGCACCCGCTTTAAGGTAGTGGCAATGACATAAAATATAGTTTATGTTCTAAGTTGGACTAACACCATCATTTTGATACCATTACTTTTGAAATCGGTGCGGTAGCTCCAGAGAATACCTCTAACAAACAAACAAACTTTACTTCTTTATAATATTAGTATAGATTTACAGATTAATTTTACCTTGAATTCGGATCATCATATTTTACACACACACACACACACACACACACACACACACAAAAAAAAAAAAAAAAAAAAAATCCTAAAATAAGCTTTTATTAAATTTTCGTTATGCTTTTTCAAGAAAATAGGCGGAATTCTTCTAAATAATATTCATAGCTAAGGACGATAAAAAACAAACATTAAAAAAAATCTTTTTAACTACTCAATAAAAGCAGATGCCAACTTTTATTTTCTAAATTTTAACCTCTTCTCGTTAGATAAAAAAAATTAAAAAAAAGGAAAAGAAAAACAACTACGTTGCCATAGCAAAAAGCCGCGTTGAACAAATAAAATAAAATATCACAGCAGCGTTTTGTCAAAGCCTTGCGTATAAAAAAATATGTATATTAATTTACCAATTCATAACATACTCCCACCTTTAATTTAGGTGAAAGCCAAATTAAACCTGCGATTACTTATGATTATGCGATTCAAAGAAAATACTAGCTCAAAATATAAAAAAACATAAATATAATAAAAATAAAAACTAAACGTAAATAAATGATAAAACATTTAGAGTTCTAGAAAAAGTCAGTTCAGGGTATTCCTACAAATTCTTTTTACAGGTCTTATTACTTCTCTACCACCACTTCTCCTTAGACGAAAGGAACGTTTTTTTTTTTTTGTTTGTTTTTTTGTTTTTAATATAATTTATATGGCACCAAAACCGCACAAAAATTAAATTTCGTATTTTAATATGTATACGATCCCTTATAAAACAAATGCCATACATAAAAGCTGTACTTAATTTCGAAACTTTTTGTATATCTCTGTCATCAATGATTTATGTTGAGCAGACCTGTATTTTGAAACACCCGGTATATATCTCTTTGAAGGAGGGGGAAGGGCGCCCACAAAAAAAAAGTCAAGCCTAGGGGCTCGAGCGGTAGTTAATTCGCCTCTGGCCCTGGGCACATATCTGGTGTGCCCAGTGTATAATTAGAACCACATTATCGATTGTTAAAAAGAGAAAAAAAAAATCTCTTGAATTGCTTAGTGTTCATTCTCTTTATAAAATGTTCAACAACAAAATAGATAACAATATAAATTTTCATAAAATACGTCATTGATAAAATATATTCTTGTTTTACTAAGTATATGTATGTTACATTATTAGATCTAATTCCGCGATTTCCTTATCTTATTCTAAATTACTGCTTTATATTCACTAAATCGTTATCCTTAAATAATCTCTATCGTTAACTCTGTTAAATTCCCTTTAATTTAATGTCTCACTTTTCTAAATCGCTTAAATATTACGTTTTTAGTATTCTTAGATTAAATGTTCCATTTCCGCGCTTTTTTCTTTCGAGAATATTCTTTTAGCTTCCATTTTTACTTTCCCGCGCATTTTATGTTACCCTTTTTCCCTTTTTCCCTCGTTTCCCTTTTTCCTTTTTTTACAAATTCATCCGCGTGCTCTGTCCGCACTCTTTATATGACGTGACATTCTTAATTATTCATTGGTTGAGAGCGTGACCTACGTCATATTTGTATCCTTACACGTGAGGAACAAAGTTGATACTTGCTGTGTTTCAGCAGATTTGAATCGTATTTCCAGTTGTCATCCGTCCCCTGGTCACCGTCCTGTTATTCGATTATCTGGAACTTTGTTTAAACTTAATTACTACTACGGAGAGATGGCTAATTATCTTGGTGGAAACTGCGCCTTTTGCAAGATGTTCTAATAAAGTGCTTGGCTGATATTATGAGTTGTTTCAATTTCTTCTGGAGAAACTTCACGGAACGATGTATTCCATTGTTTTCACTCGACAACTACATTTGAACAATTTGTTCTACTAATATAACAGACTCGAATGATCTGTTCTGACCACTTCTTTTCGCCATTATCGCTGGATGTGATCCACAGCTATATCGTGACAGCCAGTACTGCATTTTCAACGATAAAGCCAATCCAATGTTGCTAGAATGCAACGTGTATATGCATAATATTAATATTAAAGCAGTATATTTAAAAATAAGTATCAAAAATATAATGAGAGACAAAATGGGACGAGATTTATGCTGTGTGTGTAGTGACGTAATGGAAAGGGGAACATGTACTGACGGATTACCACTGAAATCCCTCCATCCAGTGTTGAATTCAGACACTTTTCTCCGGGAGGGATTCCTGTCGCTTCGGGGTGACATTATAGAGTTCCAGGGGGGAAATTGCACTTTTTGATCATTGAAAACAAAATCTCAAATCTTTCAGGGGGGGACATGTCATTGCTCCGGGGGGGGGGTCCCCCGGGCCATCCCCTGAAATCAACACTGCCTCCATCCCTTCGCTTCGCTTCCATACCCAGTGCTTGTACAAATTTACAATTGACCCATGTGCATGAAACTTGATATAACATTTAGAAAAAAAAAGTAAAACTGTAAACTTTAAAAAATTAAATTTTCTAATGAAATCTGTTCTTTCCTGATTCCGCAAAAAGAAACTGTGTATGAACAATAATTTTATTAGGCAATAAAAAGTCAGACTTGCTGTATTTTTACATGATAAATTGATGTTAAATGTGCTTTACTGTAAGTATGTTAAAATTACGTAGTGCTTTCATTTAAATGTATTTAGAGTTAAAAAATCTAAAACAATTGACATTTCAATTTCAAGGTAAAAAAAAAAAAAAAAAAAAATTACTAAACATGACATCTTTTTCAATAAGGCACTTTCAGTATGACGTCAAACTGACTCTAAATAAATTGTTGTTGTATTTATTTTGTTTGTATACTACAGCTGTATCGTACAGTTAGGTGTTTTAATACTGCAGTGGTAATATTTTCTATGATTTATGCTAATAAATAAGTAACGAGTAAAAACAAATAGTAAATGACATCATTTTAATTCAATAATTGTAAATTTAATTTTTATGAATGAAAATGCTAGTTTCCATTTAAAAATAATGTTTTATCATCAGAGGAGGCCGCTTCCTCTTCTGAAATATAATGACTATCACTTACAAAGCAAAATGTTTATTTTTAAGCCATGCGAAGAAGATTTACATTATCATTTAATACATTTTAGAAGGATTCATTAAATTTGAATTTATAGGGATTTTGTGCAATATTTATAACCCCACTCAAATGTTTTATTTTAAATATTTTTCTTAGTATTTTGTAGAATTAGGAAATGTACAAATATAAAGTTCTTACTATAGAAATATTTCCCAATTTGAAAAATTTCTCCCCCCCCCCCCCCCCCACCTCCAACGCCAAAAGATGCAAAGGCAAAAGAAATCATCTTTTTAAAAATATTTTTTGTTTTGTGTAACCAATAATCTTTTGGAAGAAGTAATCTATCTATAACTCATTTTAAACTGCATTACAACTAATCGATGCATTAAATGAATTTTGTAACAACCCAACAAACACTCGACTTATACTTGATTCCACCTCAAGTTGGCAGCGTTGGTATGTTACGAATGCCGAATCGCAGCCGTTGCCGTAGCAACCATGGTTTGCTTGAAGAGCAAAGGATCACTAGTAACCAAGGAAAAGCGCCATTTTGGCGGAAAATTATAATGCGTGTACAAAAATCTGTACGTTTTGAAGCTCCTATGAAATTAATTATATAATCTATTAAATTTTTTTTCTTATTTTTAAAATTTTTAGACTGATTTTAGCACTATCTTATACTATATTAGCTGATCCGCCCGACGTCGCCCGGGCCGCAAAATGCGAAAAATTTTTTTAAATAGCGAAAACTTTAAAAAAGGGTGCACGAATTGTGGAAAAACTTTATTGAAGAAATGTCAAAATTTACTGTTTTAAACTAAAAATTTGAAGTCGAATTCCATGTAACTGATGTTGAAAAAATCACATCGGAAAGAAAAAAATCGCATCGAAAATTGTCTAAGAAATTTAAAATCGCGAAGGGAAAAATTTTCTATATTTAAGCTTCAAGTTTAAAACAGAATTCCTCTTACAAATGTAAAAAAAAAAAAAAAAAAAAAAAAAAAAAATTAAAAATCAGATTAAAAAAATCGAGAAAATTTAAAAAATCGCTGTACGAATTCCGAATGAAATTTACTGAAAACAAAACAGTATTATCTATATTGGGTTAAAAGATTAAAACCAAATTATCCGGTAATCTATTTAAAACAGAAAATTTGTTATTTATACCAAAACCTCTGGCAGAAATTCGGAAAAGGCTAGATCTCACACTGAGCCCGTCTCATTTTTAATGTACATTTTTAATTATAGATATTAGGGTGTAAAAAAGTCATGATTTTCTTTAAATCAAAATAAGTTGATTTTTAAATAATTAAAAACTGCATTTAATATTAAATTTTTAACACGGCCAAAAATTAAGGGACTATTTCATTCACGCAAAAACACCCGCTTGCTAATTCTAATCCTATGGAGAAAAAAAAATTAATATGTCGTTTGCATTTCAGTATTTTTAAATTATTTTTTTTCTTTTGCGTTGGATAACTGAGGTCGATCTCTACAAATAACCTTTTTTGCCTTTTCGATTTTGTTTGCAAGATTTTTTTTTCTTTTTTTTTTGTGGGGGGGGGGGGGGGGGGGTCTCTGAGTATGCCCTTCATTTATCCATGTTTCATCAAGCTAATAAATAGAAGCATTTTTTTTTTCTTATACTCTGTAATTTTTCGAAAATAGTTTCTGCGCCACAAAATAATATCTTGCCTCTCTTTTTCGTTTTTGAAAAGAGAATCCCAAATCTTTTAATATTCTGTACAATTTAGTCCGGCTACTATTTTTCGAAAAAGTTTCTTTATCATCGTTTACAACTTGTAAAACTTTATCCAAAGTTGGTATGTCATTTCTGCGAAAAAAACTATGGATTTTTCGTCGAATACAAGATAACGTGAATTCGTCATATTTTCCCAGCCTTCTGCGTTTACCCACTGCACCAGGTCGTTTCTTTCCGGGTGTACTTAAAGGGCTAGATGCCTTTTCTCTTTTTTCAAACGAAAAATTGTTCTTTTCGAAACACCTGTAAGTTGGGAAACTTCCTCTAAGATTTCATTAATTGAATTTTGGGGATTTTCTTGACGAAGTCTGGAATAAACATTTAATATTTTTTTGCGAGCTGCACTTTCGATTGACTTTCCTCGCCTTGAAGGTGTGTAAAGCGTGGATGGAGATAATGCTTTATCAGACATATTATAATTCAAATAAATATTTAACTATGTAACAAATGTCTATGTTATAATTCAAATAAGTATGATTCAAATAAATATTTAACTATGTAACAAATTTTAGAAATACTCAGTTAATAAACGAATAAATAATAACAATAATTAACAGTAAAAATAAAAAACTATGAACACGTTAAAAAGAAAAGTAAAAGCGAAAGCAAACAGCGAGTATTATTAAAACTATTCATAAGAACAATAAGAATGCGCAGAGTAGCAGAGCATTAAAGCGCGCCAGATATTTTAACCTTGAAGATTTGTTCCTCGCCAAAGGAGAGTTTTTTACGCCAAGATTTTTACTTTATACGTTCGCTTTAAATACAAAATACTTTTAAATTAAATACTTTTAACAGAGAAATTACATTAAATATATACTTCAAAATACCGAAATTTGTAATTTATAAACATAATCATATAAATTTGTATTCATTTTCCCCATTTAAGATTAAAAAATAACGGAGAACTACTTTTCAAGGCGGAATGTTACTGTTTCTACCTTTCACAGTGCTGCCAAGTTGAGTTGGAATAGAGTGTAGGGCCGAATGACGTATATATCGCGGCCAAAAGGAGTTAAGTCCATTTGTAACCAAACAGTGTTGTACCGTAAATGACCCGCCGCTAGTTCCGGCAGCTATTGCCGAACCGCTAATGTTTCGGCGTTGAGAGAACGGTTGCATTTACTTTGCTCGGCAACTCTTAAGGGGCAGTTTCTGGCAAAAATGTAATGGCCCGTCATTGTCTAGAAAGTAGAGGACTAATATCACTTAACCCTAATATTCTTCATTTTTTTTAAAAGTAAACTTAATTATTTTAAATCTGGCTTTTAGTAAATATATAAATACGTTGAGAGATTTATATTTAAAGCAGTAAAACAAATTACACATTTTAATTTAGTTTTAAAATATTTTTATATATAAAAAAGTCCTCAAAAATGTACTACATTTTTTATGGCCACACTAAAAACAATGAATGTATTATTTTTCAATTTCTATTGATCTTATAGCCAAAACAAACAGACAACTAATTAATAGAATATACATCTGAAACAATTTTTGTTTTGCCAAAATAAATTTTTAAATGTAAATAAACCTTGGGCTGCTAAAATTCTATTCAGTATAATATGAGACATTTTTAGTCTAAAGTACAATACTGAAAACAAAATTTAGAAAAATTATAAACTAAAATGTGAATAAATAAATAAATAAATAAAATACAATGTTTTTTGAATGAAAATGCTTAAAATATATGTACAGCACACCTTAAATTTCCAATAAAAAGAGCACAAAACAAAAACTTTGTTAATTTTTTTGTTAAAGTGTTTCATAAATGTTCCATGAAATCCTTATGGATTTTAACGGGGGGGGGGGGGGGGTTGCAAGGCCAAGAAAAAAGTAAACATTGCTATTAAGGTTGTATATGTGTAAATATGCATGCTTGTTTTAAATTTTTCTGTATGATCAGAGAATAATGAACGCCTACTATTATTATTATTTAGCTCTCAAAGTGACTTAGACTACTTTTTGTTGGTTGCAAAAAGTAAGTTCTTTTACATGTTTCAAAACCCTCAAAGATAAACAAAATTTAGATTAAAATAAAAATATATAGCAAATGTACAGCCTCAATATAAATTCTATTCAGTATCATATGAGACATTTTTAGTCTAAAGTACAATACTCAAAACAAAATTTAGAAAAATTATAAACTAAAATGTGACAAAATAAATAAATAAATAAAATAAAATGTTTTTTTGAATCAAAATGCTTAAAATATATATACAGCACACCTTAAATTCCTAATAAAAAGAGCATAAAACAAAAACAAAACTTTGTTAAATTTATTGTTAGTGTTTCATAAATGTTCCATGAAATCCTTGTGGATTTTAAGGGGGAGGGCGGGGTTGCGAGGGCAAGAAAAAAGTAAACATTGCTATTAAGGTTGTCTATGTGTAAATATGCATGCTTGTTTTAAATTTTTCCGTCTGATCAGAGAATAATCAACACCTACTATTATTATTACTAGCATATGGCCCCGTCAAAAATGACGGGAAAGTGTTATTGTAAGTTTACAACATTAAGTCAGACTCAATTAAACAGGTGATTGATATGCATGATTATTCAGATAGTGGCAAGTCCTCAAAAGCATTAAAAAAAATAGTGTTTGTAAAAGTCAACCTTCAAATGAAGAAAATATGAACCACCTCATGCGGGGGGAAAAAAAGAGCTTTTTCCAACAACCCTATGGCAAAATTCTCATTTTTTCTGCACATCTTTGATGAAATTCGTGTTTTTTTCTGCGCCCTTTTGACGAATTATCTAGATCTATTATTATCTTATTAAGATCTATTGAGATATATTCTAGGAGGGATACTGTGTGTAATGATCTATTGAGATATATTCTAGGAGGGATACTGTGTGTAATGATTCTTTTTCCTTTGATATTCCAATTTTATGGTTGGAATTCCTTAATAAATACTTAAAAAGTGAGTCTGGTAGAGGGAGCCGCGGTAGCGGAGGCTATTTGAGATCATAGAGGGCGCAGTGTTTGCATTTTTATGTTTTTGGTTTTTAGAGTATTTTTTGGTACCCAGTGTCATTCATTTTCTATTGATTATGTGTATGTTATGAATACGGTTTTTACTAGCAAACCGAAACATGTCAACATATTTTGATTTTTATTTGTGACATCTATTTAAGTAAAATAAATGTATGTTTTTATTTATATTATTTGTTATGTTTTTCCACACCACCCGAATTCTAATAGTCACCCCCCAAAAACTGTGATCAGTTTACAATTTCAGCTACACAGTCTACCTTTTTTGTACTGAATATTATACACCCGTTTCTTGTATAGCGGACATTATCAATGTCATCCACCTGTGTAATTTTCTTTCTGATCTCAGCTTGCACCGCTCTTGGGTCTCGTTGTGGTATAGCTTTTGAGTCAGTACTTTGTATGAAAATATTCAATGTCTTACCTCCATTTGCCGCCGCCCACTGAAGAAGTAAATCCAGCGACACCGACGAGCGAGCCACATTACTATTATTTTCGTCACTAATCAAATTATTTTCCAAAACTTCCATCCAGTGTTGATTTCAGGGGGTGGCCCGGGGGGGAATGTCCCCCCCCGGAGCAATGAGATGTCCCCCCCGGAAGATTTAATATTTTGTGTTTTCAATGGTCAAAAAGTGCAATTTCCCCCCCGGAACTCTATAATGTCCCCCTCGGGGCCACAGAAATCCCTCCCGGAGAAAAGTATCTGAATTCAACTTCCATCGACTCCACAGTGTCCACCGGAGGTTGCTCAAATACTTTATCGTCCACTATATTAATCACCGAACTTGCCATGCTGTTCTCCGCAGCCTCACCTGACATAACTACAACACACAGAATCCAATAATTTGCACATAGTAGCACAAACAATTCAAAAAGGTTTACCACAGGAATAACACCGATACAGAAAACACTTGAAGAAACACGACACTAAAATATCCCCAAACAACACACCGTGCCGCTACCCGGTAAACACCTCCCACGTGCTACGCAAAAAGCTCACCACCGCGCACCAACACCTCATCAATTGACCATTAGAAAACCAGATAAAGGATTAAGTAGCCATTATTCCTCATCACAACATATTTTATTTGTTTTCTCTTTCCCAATATTGCTAATTGAGGCTTTGAGAACCAGAGTGGATTATCCCACAATTTTATGAAAAAATGATTTTAAAGTGTCAAAGCATTGTTTATCATGACATCGATTTGCTACATAAAGAATTTTAATAATTTCGAAACTATTCAATTGATATAGCCAGTTTAATAGATTGTCCGACTTATCTTGTATATGAAGCTGCCAATGCAAAAGTGAATTAAGTGACTTGGTCACTCTCAAAGAAAATCTAATTCCACAATGCTCTCTGCAGCTTGGAAAAACCCTTTCAGTACTATCATACAATTTATTTTTGTATTAATTAATATTAGTCTGTTTTTTATATTTAATTTATTTATTTATTTTTTAATTTCATGTGTTCATATATTTTAATATACGTGTGTGTTTTCCCTTTATTATAATATATTTTTAAGTTTTATTTTCATGTATTTTTTTACCCAATTTACTTCCTTATTCCCTTCTGCTCTATGTTCTTTTGTTTTAATTACACTCTTCTGTGATTGGCTGTTGTCTTCTGCTTTTCTATTGGCTGTTGATTTCTAATTTCCTATTGGCTATTTCTTCAACTTGTTTCCCTTCCCTTATCTCTCATTTCAGTCTTACTGCTGCTTTCATAGTAGAAGCATGTCTTCTTTGCGCATGACGAAAAAAAGACTCGGATCTTTCGAAAGGCCTAGCGCATTTAAAAGTTTTTGATGGTGTGTTAAGAAGATCTTTTAATGCTTATTTGTCACTCTCGTCTCCTCTGGCCTTTCTAAAAACTGGCTTTAAAGAGTTTGACAAAAATGTCTTCAAAATTTTAGAAAGCATTTTACTCGAAATCACAAAGTGACGAGGTTGGCCCACTCCGGTTCTCATTGGCCCCACCATTGGCTAAGAGGTTCTGCTCTCGAAGCTAGTAGACGGGAAGTGGTGGGTTCGAATCCAATCGCGCCCGTCGGCCTAATCATTCGGAGTTTTCCGTGGTTTTCTTCGAGCCTTGGATTTCCTTGCGTAAATACGGGTTAGGTTCCCTTAGAAAGACCCCATTGAGGGCACTGCCCCCCCCCCCTTCAGGGCCTATATCCCTCGTGTTGATATTGGGCGTCATAAACACAATCAATCAACCGGTTCTCATTGCCTCAATTGTCTTCAATAAGTATACAGTAGAGCGCCGATTATCGGAACTTTCAATTATCCGAACAGCCTATTTCTCACAAAAAATGTTTTAACCGAACTTCCAGTTTTCCGAACAGCCTATTTCTCCCGAAAATTTTTTAAACCGAAATCCTAATTATCCATTGGCTTGGAGTAGAATTTCAAAGCAAGAAAAAACTGATAGTGGATCAAAAAATGAGGAATGTAAAACAATAAAGGGGGTGGAAAGAATCCTAAGGTATAAAGAAAATAAAATTAGCGAGTGGTTAAATAGTCAAGTACATGACCCTGGATATCAGATTTTAAATGATGATGAAATTGTGGATGAGATTCATGATGAAAAAGAAATTGAAGGAAATGAAAAAAAATCCTCTGAAAATAACCCAGGTCCATCACATAACGAAGCCTTTGAATGTCTGGAAACAGCTAAGAAATGTCCCGAACGGCAGAAGAACGTTGATCCTATTCTACTTACGTATTTTAAGAAGAATTAGAGATATGGCAGCATTGAAAAAAAAAATGTTTTCGTTGAAGCAAGTAACAATCAAAAGATTTTTGCTAAAATTATAATCTCTAAAATTCAGAAAATGATTTTAAAAAAAAATATGATAAAAATGTAAACCAAAAAAAATAAAAATAATAATAAAAAAAGACAAAAATAACACAATTTTTAAACATGCCACCTCTAACTGGTGCTGGCAGTCCTAAGCTTAGATAACATGTGAAGGTTTTAGTATAGTCAGAAACATCCCTTAAATTGTCTGTCCATTTATCCAAACTAGGTTCGGTCCCGACCTGTTCGGATAATCGGCGCTCTACTGCATTTTAAAATTTTAAATGTATATGTGGGCATGTAAATTTATTTACTGTGTAGAATACCTGCAGTAGAGCCATAGATATTTACTATCTACCCATTACCTTTTCTAATGCTGTTTAAGATTTTCAAATTTTATAGCGTTGGCAATGCCTCGTTTTGATATATCATGTATTTTTTTAAGTTAAATATGTTCAAAACAGTCATATTTATATTCATTTGAAAGTAGTTTTATATGTAAAAGATTCTTCATGTGACATATAGCAAAGCGAATAGAAGTAGAAAGCTCATTTAATTAATAATCGAAAACGTTATGAAAAATTATAAACTACAATATTAACCAGAAAATTTATAGACACTTTTAATAGTGTGTTGAACAGTGGAGCAACGTTGAGGGGTTTCCTAGTTGACAGTCAACTGAACACCCAGGCTGTAGATTCGAAAGTATGTCAAAATATTTTAAAACGTTATTTGTATAATTATTCCGGTTTAGATTTTATTTTAAACCTTTGTTTGGGAAATTTTTTAAAATTCAGTAAAAAAAAGTATTTTTTAAATTTTGCTTGTATTCTATTTACTTTTACTTTCCAACACTTCTTTTCTAAAAAATAAATAAAAGGGACAAAAGAAACTGATACCACACGGGTGAGTAAGAAATTTGGAATTGTTCCATGTTGGAACCACTAGTGTACAAAGTGGTCATAATTAATCTGACAGTATTCAGAGTATTCTGTAGCGAGATTTAATTGAGAGAATGACGCCAAATTTTGTAAGAAGATTAAAGTAGACAGGGGACGAAGGATTCTGCGAAAAAAATTTAGTTCCAAAAGTCACTGCTAGTGGTATATGTGGAGCTGTGTAACAGAAAAGGAAGTTAAAAAAATTCAGAATCAATACTAAAATCATTAAATGTGGTAAATAAAAGGTAATTTTATTTGAGTATTGATTCTGCCTTTTAAAATACCCACTTTTCTGTTACACAGCGCTACACATTCCCTAACTAATATTTTTTCGCGGAATCCTTCGTCGCCCGTCTTGCTTAATCTTCTTACAAAATTTTGCGTCATTCTCTCAATTAGATTGCGCTATAGAGTATTCTGAGTTCTGCCAGTTTAACCCTTTAGTGCACAGCTTTGCATATAGGCAAACAACAGTGTTTTGAATTTAATAGACTTTTTATTCGTATATACCTAATTCACACCAGAAAATTAAAATAGCAATATTTACTTTAATTAATAACAGACATTCTGTATTTATATAAAACGAAATTAACCAGCGAAACTTTCTAGTGTAAAGTAAGATTCTCTGAACTACGTAATTTCTAGAACGTATTCTATCATAAGAATTAAAGGGTTAAATGCGAGTATTACTCGCGCACAGAGGGTTTTGTAGAATAAATATATGAATTTGAAATTGTATTATAAAAAAAAAACCATTGCTCAAATTGGAACTTTATTTTAAAAAGTTGTGTATGAATACAAATGCAACACCAGTCCTTTAACCACATTGTGAAAGTTATAATGTAGTAAAAAATGGGGCATAACTTTGAGAAATAAGATTGAAAGCAATTAAAGACAAACAATCTTGTTTCTTCCGTTTCCTCAAATCAAAAGGTTTCGAATACGCTTTGTGTAAAGGTAAAAGCTCTCTTTTACCTCTAGCTTTAATTTCAAATTCAGAAAAATCTCCTTGGTCATTGAAATATTTTGCGCTTAATGAAAAGGGTTTTGATTTATCAAATCTTAAAATTTTGACTCTGGCAAACTGAAGAACGTTACCTTCATTATCTTTCAAATAATTTCTTAGCACATCCCATTTCGATGGTCCCATCAAAATGAACATTCCATCATAATGAACTAACTCATTCACTGAAAAATGACGGCTTCTCTTTTTACCCGACTGCCAAGAGGGGTTATGTGTTTCACGCGTATCTGGGTATGTGGATGTCTTTATATCCTCGAAACATCCCAACGGTTGGATGGATTTTAATGAATGAGGTCTCTATCGATTTGTCTTAACCGTCCGATGGTTATAGGCTAGGCTTCGCTTTTATAAATTCAAAATGGTGGCCGTAAAATTCAAAATGGCGGTTGAGACGAAATTTTTTTTACGCACCCTACTGTGTGGTATATCATTGAATAGGTCTTTCAAATTAAAGACGATGTTTCATTGGCTATTTTACAGTCAGAAGCTCCGTTTAAATATTACATAACCTGGAAATTGTGTTGGTAGCAGGGATGTAGTGGAGGCTATATGGCGTATACGCCGTATACCTTCTGGATTTTTTTAAGGAACACCGTATAATCTCTGTTTCTCAAGAAAGCTATAGTATATACACTCTAGGGTATACGCTCTGCCTTGAGCGTATACCCTCTGCTTAGAGCGTATAATGCATAAATAACGAAATAATATATTTATTTTTATTTTGGAAGTCGCAGTCAAAAGTTAATTCCATATTTTCGTGATTTCAATTGTTTCGTCAACACGTGAAACAATGTCTTGGAAATACAACCACAAACAATTACATTTGCTCTGCGCCGACCTTCTTATTCATTCCAAAAATGACATTCACCAATCACCAACATTATAATAGATAATTACCTAGTTAACAAATTGTAAAGTAGGAAATATTAATTTGTGGCCAAACTATTAATCTAATGATAATACAGTCGGACCTCCTTATCCCGACACCCGATTTTCACGTCACTCCGCTTATCACGTCAGTTTTTCAAAGTCTCGATTTTCTGTATATGATTTTAATGTAAATAAACTCCGGATTTTACGTCATTGAATCATCCTCAACTCCGGATATCCCGATGGAAAATTGTCCATTTTTCATAATCCATCTTATAAGCACGGAAATTAAGAGGTAAGAAATGTCTTAGCCAAACTTTTCACAAAAGTGTCTAAAATATCCATTGAGATAAAGGAGAAATTTTACTTCAATCCTTTATCTGAATAAATAAACCCACACACTATGAATGACCCTCTTAAACTCCAGATATATGTATCTGTCTACTCGAGGTCTTTTTGTTCTGGTCAAGCGGTACTTTTTGGTGGTTAGACGGCGTTTTTCATCTGACTGAAACCGAAGCATTGCATTGCATTGAAACGATCTGAAATGATCTAACATCCATTTCTGAAACAACGAATATTGATTACAATTCATTGTATAATATTGAAAAATGAATTGTAGGAAGCAAATCTTAATTCAACAATATTTCATGTAACAATAAAAAAACGAGTCATCATAAATCTGATTTTTATTCTTTTCAATTTTGTTTTTGTGTTTATTTTGTTTAAGAATAATGTTTTATTGCTTAAAATTGTAAGAAAAGTTATGAATTTAAAATTGTTTTAAATTAATTAAAAATACAGCTTTTTATAAGCATATTTTTCTCCAACTCCTGTTGCCGCGACACTCCGCTTATGACGACACTTTTTTCTGGTCATTAGAGCGTCAGGATAACGAGGTTCGAGTGCATATTAATCACCAACAGAGCAATATTTCACCAAATAAGTCAATTTTCATAATTTTTTTACTATGGCAATAAAGAGTTTTATAAATTCTTCGAGCATGAGCTTATGGAAACATTTTTTGCAATGCGCGTCGTTTTTCTTGTTTCATCACTGCGCATTATCTGTAATGGAAAAGCGAAACAGGCTGTAATATAGAGAGTTTCAGTATAACGACACGAATAATACTTTGCCTTTAGCAAGACAAACTTCTGACACACCTATTAGTGGAATAAAACGCAAAATGAATTTTTGCGAGATGTGTCACTTTTCTTGCGTATAAGCGATATGCGGACAGTCCGGCTAGCGGGAGACGTTGCGTTTACCTGTGAGAAAAGGGGTTATGCAGGTGAAAAAATTTCAAAATTACTTCATATTACTATGACTTTTGTTTATAAAATCTGCTTCTACTAACTATTCGTGATATTAATCCATTATTGCCAGGTGTTGCCAATGTTGCTAAGACCCTGCCAAATCCCGATTTATAGGTTAAAAAAAAAGTCATCTTCACGTCCTTTTAGCAAGCTTGAAAATTATCTTTTTTAGCCTATAAACCACTCTTCAAACATATTCTTTCGCTGCCATATTTAAAGCCGTCTGGTATTAACTTTGCAACCGAATTTGTGTCTGGAAAATTAATTATAGGTTGTCTGATAGCCAAAGAGTAATATGCTGCAATTTTTAAGCTTGCTAAAATCAGGTGAAGATGAATTATTTTTCTAACCTATAAATGAGGGGCTCACAACTATAGTAGACCAAGTCCACTTAAAAAAAAAAAAAAGAGCTAGATCATGTAGAAGGTGCAGGAAAGTGTGTTTTATCTACTGCCATAGTGCACCAGTCTGTAGTTCAGATACTTTCTCATTGATTGCATCTGTATCCAGAGTTGGTGAAGTAATACGAGAAACCTTCACAACCATACTGAATCAAGTCCATTCTTCAGTGTACTTACCCCATCACTACTTTTTTATCTGTGACCCATTATTGTCTAAATCTTGCCTCATTGCTATCAAAAAAGTTTTATTTTAAATAAGTAGCGATTTCAAAACCTCTGATTAAAAATAAACGTTCGTGAATCAGATGTATAAACTATGAATGGAAAGTAATATTGTTTTTGATGACCCACTCCCTCCTCTCGGTAAAAAACTGTAAAAATAGCGACAGCGTTTTTCTTTAAAAAAATCATCACAAGGAATAAAACTCTAATCACATAGTTCGATCTTACGGCTAGCGAGGCATGTACGACAAAGAATAAGACCCCCCGTCAAAGAGAAATTCTATTAAAAAGTCTTCAGCAAAAAGTTTAATTTACATTTCAAGCCGCCAATTACAGATACATATAAATTATGGGATGGCATATCAATCAATCTCTCGACAAAAAATGGTGAAAACACTAGAAAAAGTCTTGAAATCGAAGGAGAGTTCCACTTGCGGATAGCTAAACAGGCTAAAGAGAAAATGAAAACTGATAAAATTAAAGCCTCAGATGAAACTTACTACTGTACATTCGACTTGCAAAAAGCACTATCCTTTCTAAGCTTTCAACGTACATAGCTTATTATAAAAGCAATCTATATGTTTATAACTTTGGGGTGCATTTCTTTAATAATAATGTGAGTCACATGTACGTCTGAGATGAAATAGATGGAATAGAGGGAGGAAGAGGTTCTCAAGACCTTTTCGAGCATTGTTGCAAGACACCAACTGAAAGTTGTAACTCGATTGTAGCAGCAACTATCAAGAAACAACACATCTATGTTCCTGGTAGACTGGAAGGAAACTATTATGAATGCAAAGAGGAAATATCCTAAATTTGATGTCATTGAAGATAGGAATTCCGACTTTCTTTCTACTACAGCTTTGGAACAAAGTATCCCAAACAGAAAGTAAGATACCGCGAGAACTTGCTTTATTTGGGAGGATATTGGATGTCTGCGAGTTGTAGGAGGTTCTCTTTTCATGTTACTGTTGAAAGAAACCCTCAATGTGGATCAACCGTCTCGCAAAGTAAATTTGGAAAATCGGGCTCTCGGGCGCAAGTTACTTTGTCAAATATCAGTCAAGATGCGTTGAACGTGGGCCGTAGGAAAATTAATTTGGCCAAAAAGAAAGATATGGTGGATCTTCTTCCATACATTCCGCCAATTCATCATGTTTACTTCAAGAATCTCCCAGCAGAAGTCAATACCAAGTTCCAAGCTACTTCCTCTAGAGTACGCCATGTGACATTGAGGATGATGATAGTATTATGCACAATGTCTGATTTACGATAAATGGTAATATCTGTCTCTTTGAGTAAAAAATAGAATAAGTAAGTACAAATCAAAATCAAGAGTTTTCGTAATCACAATAAACAAGTCTTTATTTACACACGGAAATTTCACAACCATACTGGACCAAGTCCTTATTTTTTTAAAAACGCATAAATTTTCAATAGCAATATTAGTTCGTCATTTGTAAAAGTAGCGCGCTATAAAAATGGTACTTTAAGGGGGTCCGGGACACATTTTAAAATAATTTTTATTTATTGAGTTAAAATTCTGAATTTTTTTGTGATGGTTGACCTTATCATTTGTAAACAAAATCACATAATAAAACTTCTCATAATATTTTGAAAAAAAATTAATTTAAAATTTATTAAAAAAGTGGGGTAATTTAAAATCGTTATAACTCGGGATATTATTCAATTTTTTAAGCTTGCTAAAATGAGGTGAAGATGACATGTTTCTTTACCTATAAATGTGGATCTGGCAGGGTCTTGGCAACGTCTGGCAATAATGGATTAATATCAAAAATAGTTAGTAGAAACAGATGTTATAAGCAATGGATTAATATCAAAAATAGTTAGTAGAAACAGATGTTATAAGCAAAAGTCATGCTAAAATGACGCAATTTCGAAGTTTTTTCACCTGTATAACCCCTTCTTCCACAGGTAAACGCAACGTCTCCCACCAGCCAGACCATCCGCGTACGTACTACACCATAATTAAGAGCATTATAGAATTCGGTACCCACGCAAAATAAAAAATAATAAAAACTATTTATTTTCTTTTATACTTATTTTTCTTGAAAACCATTTGTTAAGAAAGAAATTCTGAACACCGAAAGAAACACCGAACATTGTAGAGTTCGGTAACCACGCAAAAAAATAAAATTAAAATTAAATTAAAAACTATTTTTTTCCTTTTATACTTATTTTTCATGAAAAGTACTTGTTGAGAAAGAAATTCTGCACCTTTCAATAATAAAACGGAATAGTGTAAAAGTTCAGTAGTTTTTAATTCACACAACAAATGTAGTACAAAATAAATATCAGACATATATACAAAAGTAGATAGAATTTATATATTAATCTATACAATACAGTAGGAAGAACAATACATACTATATTGGACAGCAGAGTTTTTATATAGTAACATCGAAGCATATTAATCGACTTCAAAATATTATTGTAGTAACGTCAAAGCATATTGGTCGACTTCAAAAACTTAATGTAAACTAAGGCACTTCTGTTAACTCAAAATTTATATTTTAAAGTAATCAGTCTAAATGAAAAAGGTAAAAGCTCAATTAATTAGAGACCGACCAAAAATTCGGTTTCTTTTTCGGCTCAAAATCTGAATTTCGAAGAAAATTCGTTTTCGGTGAAAATGCTACTGAAAATTCGTCCGTACCGAAACTGCCTGTATTCCCAAAATCTCGTTTCTTCCTTCGGAAATTTTCAACATGAAACATTGATATGAGATATATCAGCTCAAATGAGACAATATATTTATTTATTGCTATGAACTCCGCTATTTATAATTATTAATCATGACTGACTCCAGACGTGAGTACAAATTATAAAGCAAGCAATGTATATATTCCCTGACTTTTTCCTGACCACTTCAAATATTTAAAAATTTCCTTGATTTTTTTGCCTAAATTTTCGAATTCCCTGATCCGTAGTAACCCTGTAAAATTTATTTAAATGTAGTTTTTGATCCTGTTATATACTTTTATTTTCCTCTTCTAGAGTGAAAGTTTGAATTAATACTTAATCCTTAAAATTGTTCAACAAATTTAAAATTTTATTATATTTAATCACAAAAATGAGGCGCTTAAAAAATAAAAACTCTGCAGACCTTTTCACAAAATCCATTATATAAAACATTTATGAAAATCTATGTCAAATGTAATTGTGTGCAAACAACATGTATGGCAATTATTAAGGCACTGACTAGAAATGCACACACACAAAAAAAAACTCACAAACAGAAGCATGCTTAAAGTTTTCTGTGTTAAGGGGCTACTTCGGTCACGCGAAAAGACACGCTTGCTAATGTTAATCCTATGGTAGAAATTTTTTAAGGTATCTCGTTTGCATTTCAATATTTTTAAACTTTTTTTTTTTTTTCTTTTTGCATTAGACAGTTGAGATAAGGCCTTTTTTTACTTTTTCGATTTTGTTTACAGGATTTTTTTTTTTATGAGAATACTTTCCCTTTTGGAACCGGTTCTGAAAATGAAAGTGTCCTAATTAAAAATACTTGTAAACAAAATAGAAAAAGTAAAAAACAGTCTTTGTAGAGATCAATCTCAACTATCTAATGCAAAAAAAAAAAAAAAAAAAAAAAAAAAAAATTAAAAATATTGAAATACAACTAGATACCTTAAAAATTTCTTCCATAGGATCAACAATAGCGAGCGAGTGTTTTCGCGTGACTGAAGTAACCTTTTATCACTAAAACAATTAAAAATATATTACTTTGGGAAAAGAAACAAATAAATTATTTACAACTCTATAAGAAAAAGTCACTTATTATCATTAAAATAAAAATTATACATGTTAAAAGTGACTACAGTAAACAAAACGGCTTAAAAACCTTTTAATAAATAAACCAACTAGTTCCGCATGCATAAACAGTGGCATTTTCAAGATCACTAAAACCAAAATACACTATTTTCGCGAAGTAATTTGAAAAATGAACTTGATAAAACAAACATCACGATTTACCAAGTACTATGAATGCAGGTCCTTTAACAAAACCATCATCTGTAAACGTGATTATTTTAAATTTATAAAGCATCTCGCGCCCCATTCTAGGTCACTCAAAGGAGACTGTTTCATTGCACATACTCTCGCTGCGCGTACAGATTTCTATTGATTTGAGCATACGGAATAAAATCTCAATGGATAAATTATTTTACTACAATAGAGTGCCGGTTATCCGAATTTCAATTAACCGAACAGCCAATTTCTCTCAACCGAACTTCCAATTTTCCGAACATTTCTCTTAAAAAAAATTTTTAACCAATTATCCAAACACCCTATAAGACCTGGATATCAGATTTTAAATGATGATGAGATTGTGGATATTTTGGTTTTAATTTATGTTATGATTCTATTTTGTTCAAAAATTGTTTTCCATATTCATAATTTAGAGTATCATGCGCGCAGCACTTAATGATTTTAATTCACGCATGACAGATGAATTTTTAAATTTAAAATTAATTTCGCATGCAATATATGTTAAAAATATATACTTTACGCAGAAACGGAAAAAAAAAAAAAAAGATCTTAATTGCCTATTATTTGTTTTTTTCTTTTTTGGTACTTCGAAAAAGGTGATGTTTTTTATCGTTTCGACTAGCTCAAAGGTGCAGTGCCTCCTTAAAAGATTCTTAAGCTTTTTGTTTACTGTAGACACTTTTAGCATATATATTTTTTACTTACAGTTGTCCAGTCTGACACTTTCAAGGAACATTTTATCATGCTTACGACAAAAGACGGTTTCGTTTTATTATTACTCCTTTCCCGTTACAATTATTCATTAGTACAGTGTGACCTTAAAAATCCAGCATTCGGAAATCCGGCAACTTCAAAAATCCGGCATCAAAGTCATCTTCTCTCTCTCCCTTATTTTACATTCCCAACTTATCTAAGAAAGAAAAATAGCAATTTTTTACAAATTAAAAACTTCGAGATTGAAAGCGACGGATTAGTGGACAACGAGAACGCTGACGCTGTGTTAAATAGAACCGCCGATAACGCCAGTAGCGGTTCAGAGTAGAAACGAAGATGAGGAGCCGGCAGAAGAAAAGGTGTCACTGGGAAAATGCATCAATTTGACTGGAAAATTAATATCTATTTAGAGAAACAAGACTCCATTTTTAAAAATAGAAATATTTTTCCGAAATTTCACTTGTATAAAATCCAAGAACTTATTAAAAAACGGCCGAAACAATTGCAGCAAATAAAATGGACATCGATGTGGAAATTACACGAGAATAACTGACTTCACTGTTTATTAGATTTTTTTTTTTTTTTTTTTTGGTAACATAGAAAATATCAATTAAAGAAAGTTGTTTTTAAATATTTATTTTTTTTCTTTTTCTCACCTAAACATATTAAATTATGAATAAAAAGCAACATTAAAAATATCGAAAGTGCAGTGAAACTTCTTTTAAAGGCCACTCATATTCAAGGGCCACCTCTATTAAGGGCCAATATTTTCAGGAACGAAAATTTTTCCCATAGACATAATGTTAAATTTACTCCTATTAGGGGCCGCACTACCCCTCATAAAAGGCCATTTTTTCACATGTGCTTTAAATCTTAAACAGGTCTATTGAATTCCTGAACCAAAAGATAAGAGTTGAGCAAACAACTGCACTTACAACAAAGAAGGCAGGGAGACATGGGGAGGATTTAGTAACACAATGAAGGACCACAAACTTTTGCACAAGTTGTTCCTCACATTTTGTTTGACTTTTCAACCTCTAGGAGTTGGGTTGGTGGTGAAACTTGACCCTTTGTTGTGGATACACAAAAAATAAAAGATTACCTAGAAAAACTGATTTCACATTTTCTAAAACTGTGAATGCATATTGAAGCAGAATTTTTACACCTGTCAGGAAACGCTAACAGAAATAAGTAAATTAATATCTCATTCTAAGGCATTAATAAATGATGCAAATTTAAGTAATTTGTTACATGAAGTAAAAGAATCATTAGAAACCAAAGTTGTCTGCGAAAAAATTATGAAAAGTAAACAAACTTCAATAGAAAAAAATTTCAATCATGTATAGAGTTTGAAAATGTTAATAAACAGTTTTTTTTTTCATCTATGTAGGTTTTGATTTCCTTATTTTAGTTGGGGGTTTTTTTTTGTCACCCCTATTCAAGAACCACCCCTCATAAGGGCCAATTTTCAATGGAACGGCAGGTGGCCTTTACAGAGAGGTAACTCATCACTGTACTTTTGAGATCCTTTCAGAGATCCGAAAATTTAAAAAATCGACTTAGTCTCAGTCTCGACGATGCCGGATTTTCGAGGTTATATTGTATTTCCATATGTATATTATTATTTCCATATGGCGGGAGAACTGCCCTGTCTTGGCTCGGCTTACAAGCGCCCATGTACATGCATGATGCATCTTTTTTTTTTTTTTTTTTTTTTTTTTTTTTTTTTTTTTTATGGATATGATAAGATATTTTCGTTCAAAACTAAAAGTTCAGAAGTACGTATAACTTCAGTGAGAATTGTTAGATAACTTCGCTAGAGTCTCTTTGCACTCTTTCACTAAAAGCTGATATTCCGATCGTGCTCTGTTCGCTTCTGTCAGTGCTTGCTTGCATTCTTCATTTATTCTTTCAGCCTCCTGGGGAGAAAAGACTAAAATTAGTATACTTCATAAATTGAATACAATTGAAGAGCTAAGTGGAAGAACATGTTAAGTAACATTTGAAGAAATTTGATGAGAAAGTTTTTGTTGTCAATTTTAATGATTTATCTTCTGTTTGATATCCTGTGTTTAAAATATTAACAGGTGTGGGTACTGAACTCTATCAAAAAAACTTATTCATATTTAATTTTTAAATATTAAAAAATATTAATATTATTTACATTATTAAATAATAAAATATTAAATATTAATGACTAATGTCTTAAATCTTCAAGGTTAAATAAATTTTTTTTATTTTAGCTTTGCCACGTGATAGAATACCTGATAACGCCTTCGTACAAAAGATAAAATAATTTTTAAGAAAATGTAGCTTAACATGTTCTTCCACTCAGCTCTTCAATTATTCTAATCTATACAGGCATCCCCCGACTTACGTAAATTCGCAGTTACGTAATAAATCTAAAAAATTACATTTGAAGAGCTAAGTGGAAGAACATGTTAATTAACAAGAATTACATTTGAACAAATTTGATGTGAAAATTTTTGTTGTCAATTTTAATGATTTATCTTCTGTTTGATATCCTGTGTTTAAAATATTAACAGGTGTGGTACTAAACTCTACCAAAAAAAAATTATTCATATTTAATTTTTAAATATTAAAAATTATTATTGTTTGCATTATTAAATACTAAAATATTAAATATTAATGAATAATGGCTTAAATCTTCGAGGCTAAATAGTAATTTGGTATTTTAGCTTTACCATGTGATAGAATACCTGATAACACCTTCGTCCAAAAGATAAAATATTTTTTAAGAAAATGTAGCATAACATGTTCTTCCACTCAACTCTTCATTTGTGAACATACTAGCGCATTGGATACGCAGTTGCATACGTTCGATATTTATTTTATAAATAAAATTTATAGTTATAAACCACAACCGTAATATAGTTTATATATTAGATAGTTATATTTTTATTGCTATATACAATCAAATCTATAACGTAACAACTTAATCTTTATTGTTAGTTATTCATAGTAGTCATCTAATTCATAATAAATACAGTTTGTGCTTATCAAGGATTATTTTATTTTGTGAGTGCTATTCATTTGTCTTACCATCAGAAATTCAAGGAGAATAGGTTAAACAAGTCCACTTTAATTATTTCTTATTTTTATAGGCGTTTGATGTAGATTCAAAATTGTTATAAATCTATTCATCCATGTTAGATTCATAAATTCCGTATTCCACAAGATATTTGAAAAGTGTTCTTTAAGTTTGTTTTTATATTTTTTCATACGCTAGTCAATACTGTCGCATGATGCTTTTTTTCTTTTTTTATAAAGTAATACAGTGTAAATAATATATACATACATACATATATATATACATATATGAAAGGATAAGAAACCTTTTAAAATTCCAAATTTCAAATTAAATTTCAAAAATTAAAATTAAAATCCGAAGCCTCTATCTTTTAACTTTAAATCTCTTTCTAAAACCAGTTTCTCCCCTTGTAACTTTGTTTCCCAGCAATACATCTTATTACTTTCAGATATCATTTTCGGACGATCTTTAAGAGTAAAAATGCTGACCTTCGGAATATTCTCATTTAGTTGTGGAAAGGTGATTCCCGGGCCGGTCAAGCCCGGGTCTGGCACCTGAACCTGGACAATCAATCAAAAGCTAATCAACCAATAAAAGCAATGTTCCTCCCAAATTTACAACTATTTCCTCTGCTGGAAAGTATGATAAACCCCAAGATATTAGCTTAAACGCGCACCAAAAACGAGGAAATTTGCACTTTTGTGGTGCCTGCAAAACCTACGGTGACGTAGCTCCTAAAATCATCACCTAACGGGCTCGAGGACCTCCGACTAGACGCGCGAATAGGACTGTACGATGGAGTACGAAATAAATGAGTTCAATCCACCAAAAGGTTCCCTAGTCCAATTATTCCACAAGTAATGTCACCTCAAGAAGTCCTTGCATCTTAAAGCCGGCTGTACGGACACATGCCGGGAAGTGAACGGCCCGCAACCCCTATACAAGTCCGGAACGCTCGCGATATATTACACATATATATATAATTATTACAGTTTCTTAAAAAATTTGACCTAAGCAACTTACATATTCGACTTACGTAAAATTCAAGTTACACAAATCTTTACGGAACGCATTACTTACGTAAGTCGGGAGATGCCTGTACTAATAAAATAAAGTCTCGCTCTGTCTGTGTGCAATGGCTAGCAAAATCTACGGGACGTACGAGGCTGAAAATCTTTGTGAGGCTAGCCGAAAGTGTCCTCTAATGCACCTGAGACTTACACATCTAATAATTAGTTGAGTTACGAATTAAAAAAACACAATTCACTCTCATTAAAAACTCATCTTGGTCTTCGCCAGAGTGATAAAGCGCTGGCGCAGGCACAGAAGCCTTATTTACGCATCGGTTGAAAATGAAGATAAAAAAGAAGAAATTTCGGGGGGTATTTTGTCCTTATTTATTAACTTACATCGGCCAATTCGCTTAGTAAAGTTAAAAACGGAAGACATATTCTGAAAATCGCACTCTTTACATTTTAAATGCCGTAATCAATTTACGTCTCAAATGCCGCCAATCAATAAAAAAAAATATCGCAATTAACCCTTTGAAAAATAATTTTCAACAAGGGTCGATTTATCTCCTTTATTGCAACGCCTCTCCAGTACGCAATTTTAGAGGTACTGACAAATCAAAAATATGTTCTTAAAGCTGAAACCTTCTTCTAATCAATGGTGCAATCTGTTTAAAAATATGAATTTTAACCCTTTCAAATGCATCGGCAAACGCAGGTCACTTCGCGCCTAGCGGAGACGATATATATATAGAGGGTGTCCATAATTAAACGACCCTACTTTAAAGTTGTCTACAGATGAAACTATTGGTCAGAAAATTGTGAAATTTTTTGACGGACATAATGAAGGAATGGGAATTTGTTTGAGCGGAAAAAATTTAATTCAAAATTTCGCCACCAGGGAGCTTTTTTAATGAATTAAACATTTTTTAAAGTTTTTAAGCTTTATTTTTCTCAGATTAAATAACACAAATATACAGACCACCACCTGAAAAAGATAAAGTGTAAAAACTCAAAAAAATTATTGGTGTTCGAATTGAACAAGCCGTATAAACGCTCAAAAAAAAAAAATCGCCAACGACAGCCGCCATTTTTTTTCTCAGAACTCAGGCCTAGGATTCAGTAGGTGGTGGCTAAATGTGTAATTTATTAAAAAGCGCCCTCTGGTGGCGAAATTTTGAACTAATTTTTTTTTTCCGCTCAAAAAAATTCCCATTCCTTTATTATGTCCGACACAAATTTTTACAACTTTCTGACCAATAGATTCGTATTTAGACAACTTTTAAGTAGGGTCGTTTAACCCTTAAATGCCTGATTTTTCAAAAATCATTGTAATAATGTTTTTCGGCTTTCATTTGTTAAATAAATCATGGGAAAAACACTTAAAAAAATCATATTAAGTATGGTTTACGGCTAAAAAAGAGTTTGTTATTAATCGGCAATACTGGTCTTTAACTGAAAAAATAATTTTCCTTGATAAAATTCTATAGTATTAAACACACAAGAATTTTAGGAACTATAATAAGAAATAAATTTTACTTGCTCACTGCAGAACAAAATAGGGCATTTCGCAAGCTTTCAAACAAAACAAAAAGAACAAGTAGCAACAATTGAAAAAATAAATCTATCTTTATTCATAAATAGCACAAGTGTTGCCATCTACAATGTTGAAAATCGATTTAATAATATTTTCAGAATGTATTTTATTGGCAATATTAGGCATTATAGCTTCAATATTATTCTAACAGTATTTTAGAGCCTAAATTGGGTATGTTGCCGAAAAGCAACACCCGGCATTTAAGGGTTAATTATGGACACCCTGTATATATATTTTTACGCTAAAAGTAACTAAACGTCCGTAGGATTTTTTGCCCACATCTGACACTGCGTACAAAATAATTAATACGTAGCAAACATAGTTGAATGAGGCATCAGTGGATAGGATTTTTTGCTCAAAGGACGCATTTTTACTCATAAAGCTGTTACATTTCAATATTTTTTTTCATCTCGCTGATACTGAGATTGAAACGCTAACCTCAGAGGGTTTATAAAATTTGGAAAGAGATGCTATGCAATTTTAATAATAATAGTCAAAATTAATCCACGCTCACAAATATCCAATTTCTTTTTATTTTATGTTTACACTGATTTTCATTATGCATGATGTCTCGTGACATTGTTTACCAAGTTATTGTTTTTAAATTTTGTGAAAATATTTTCTATCATGAATGATTTTGAAAAAGTCGCCGTTTGTACGATGAAACGTTCGTCAATCTAAATAAAGATATTTTATACCTTTTTATAGCATCATTTAACTTAAGTCTTGTGTTTTAATTATTTAGATTTGTAGTATATAGATTATTTAGGCAGAAGAAATCTCACCTTCAGCGTTACCGTGACCTGCAGTAAGACGTCGCCGACCTGTGACTTGGCTTGTTCGCTTTTCTCCGTGGTCGCCTCCACTCGGCTGGTCAAGTCACTGACTTTCTCTTCCAGTGACTTCAGTGTGTCTTTCGCCGTGTCTACTTTGGTGCTGAGCAACTCCATCTTCTTGTCTGCTCTCGCTTCTCTCTTCTCCGGACTTTTATCATCGTCGTCTTCATCCTTTGGATACAGAAATGAGAAGATAAATCGCAGAAAAATACCTTAAAATATTGCTTAACTCTTTAATGCGTAAGCGGTTATGAATTTAAATGAGATTTCTTTTTTCAAAATATCTTCTGAACATTTGTATCAAAATCTCTTTTTTAATACTAATTTAAACGAGATTTTTTTTCTCCAAAATATCTTTAGGACGTTTATGTCAAAATCTCTTTTTTTTTAAATAATTTAAACGAGATTTAAAAATATATCTTTAGAACATTTATATTAAAATCTCTTTTTTAACACTAATTTGAACGAGATTTTTTTCAAAATATCTTTAGAACATTTATATCAAAATCTGTTTTTTTTTAACACTAATGTAAATTATATATTTTTTCAAAATATCTATAGAACGTTTATATCAAAATCTGTTTTTTAACACTAATTTAAACGAGATTCTTTTCAAAATATCTTTAGAACATTTATATCAAAATTTCTTTTTTAACGCTAATTTACACAATAATTTTTTTTTCAAAATATCTTTAGAACATTTATATCAAAATCTCTTTTTTAACACTAATTTGAACGAGACTTTTTTCAAAATATCTTTAGAACATTTATATCAAAATCTCTTTTTTAACACTAATTTACACAAGAATTTTTTTTTCAAAATATCTTTAGAACATTTATACCAAAATCTCTTTTTTAACACTAATTTAAACAAGATTTTTTTCAAAATATCTTTAGAACACTTACATCAAAACCTCTTTTTTAACTCTAATTTAAACGAGATTCTTTTCAAAATATCTTTAGAACATTTACATCAAAATCTATTTTACTAATTTGAACGAGATTTTTTTCATAATATCTTTAAAACATTTACATCAAAATCTCTTTTTTAACACTAATTTAAACGAGATTTTTTTCTAAATATCTTTAGAACATTTATATCAAAATCTCTTTTTTAACACTAATTTAAACAAGATTTTTTTCAAAATATCTTTACAACATTTATATCAAAATCTCTTTTTTAACACAAATTTAAATGATACTTTTTTACAAAATATCTTTAGAACATTTATATCAAAACTATTTTTAACACTAATTTAAAGGAGATTTTTTTCAAAATATCTTTAGAACATTTACATTAAAATCTGTTTTTTAACACTAATTTAAACGAGATTCTTTTCAAAATATCTTTAAAACATTTATTTCAAAATCTCTTTTTTAACACTAATTTAAACAAGAATTTTTTTTCAAAATATCTTTAGAACATTTACATCAAAATCTCTTTTATAACACTAATTTAAACGAGATTTTTTTCAAAATATCTTTAGAACATTTATATCAAAATCTCTTTTTTAACACAAATTTAAATGAGACTTTTTCAAAATATCTTTAGAACATTTATATCAAAACTATTTTTGAACACTAATTTAAACGAGATTTTTTTCAAAATATCTTTAGAACATTTACATGAAAATCTGTTTTTTAACACTAATTTAAGCAAGAATTTTTTTTCAAAATATCTTTAGAACATTTATATCAAAATCTCTTCTTTAACACTAATTTGAACGAGATTTTTTTCAAAATATCTTTAGAACATTTATATCAAAATCTCTTTTTTAACACTAATTTAAACGAGATTTTTTCCAAAATACCTTCAGAACATTTACATTAAAATCTGTTTTTTAACACTAATTTAAACGAGATTCTTTTCAAAATAGCTTTAAAACATTTATATCAAAATCTCTTTTTTAACTCTAATTTAAACAAGAATTTTTTTTCCAAAATATCTTTAGAACATTTATATCAAAATCTCTTTTTTAACAATAATTCAAACAAGAATTTTTTTTCAAAATATTTTTAGAACATTTATATCAAAATCCCTTTTTTAACAATAATTCAAACGAGAATTTTTTTTCAAAATATCTTTAGAACATTTATATCAAAATCTCTTTTTTTAACAATAATTCAAACAAGAATTTTTTTTCAAAATATTTTTAGAACTTTTATATCAAAATCTCTTTTTTAACAATAATTCAAACAAGAATGTTTTTCAAAATATTTTTAGAACATTTATATCAAAATCTCTTTTTTAAAATAATTCAAACAAGAATTTTTTTTCAAAATATTTTTAGAACATTTATATGAAATTCTCCAATAATTCAAACAAGAATTTTTTTTTCAAAATATCTTTAGAACATTTATATCAAAATCCCTTTTTTAACAATAATTCAAACAAGAATTTTTTTCAAAATATCTTTAGAACATTTATATCAAAATCTCTTTTTTAACAATAATTCAAACAAGAAATTTTTTTCAAAATATCTTTAGAACTTTTATATCAAAATCTCTTTTTTAACAATAATTCAAACAAGATTTTTTTTCAAAATATTTTTAGAACATTTATATCAAAATCTCTTTTTTACAATAATTCAAACAAGAATTTTTTTTCCAAAATATTTTTAGAACATTTATATGAAATTCTCTTTTTTAACAATAATTCAAACAAGAATTTTTTTTTCAAAATATCTTTAGAACATTTATATCAAAATCCCTTTTTTAACAATAATTCAAACAAGAATTTTTTTCAAAATATCTTTAGAACATTTATATCAAAATCTCTTTTTTAACAATAATTCAAACAAGAATTTTTTTTTCAAAATATTTTTAGAACATTTATATCAAAATCTCTTTTTTACAATAATTCAAACAAGAATCTTTTTTCAAAATATTTTTAGAACATTTATATGAAATTCTCTTTTTTAACAATAATTCAAACAAGAATTTTTTTTTTCAAAATATCTTTAGAACATTTATATCAAAATCCCTTTTTTAACAATAATTCAAACAAGAATTTTTTTCAAAATATCTTTAGAACATTTATATCAAAATCTCTTTTTTTAACAATAATTCAAACAAGAATTTTTTTCAAAATATCCTTAGAACTTTTATATCAAAATCTCTTTTTTTAACAATAATTCAAACAAGAATATTTTTTCAAAATATTTTTGAACATTTATATCAAAATCTCTTTTTTATAATAATTCAAACAAGAATTTTTTTCGAAATATTTTTAGAACATTTATATGAAATTCTCTTTTTTAACAATAATTCAAACAAGAATTTTTTTCAAAATATCTTTAGAACATTTATATGAAAATCTCTTTTTTAACAAAAATTCAAACAAGAATATTTTTCAAAATATTTTTAGAACATTTATATCAAAATCTCTTTTTTTAACACTTTCCAAAATAGTTGACAAGGGTTTATAACTTTGGTTTCTCTGTCCGTCTCTCCGTGCTTTGTGTAACACCGGTAAATTTAGAGGAATTGCCCTGTAATTTTTATATGTAATTGACGTTTACTATAGCACATTCGCTATTGAAAAAACATGCATTCTTTCGAATTTGGGTGTGCAATGCATTTACTATTTATCTACAAGGCCACACAAAAAAATTCCGTTACAAAATGGTTTACAGGAAAAAGCTATTTGCAGCGTATTTTAATTATTTTATACTTTTTCAAATATATTGAAATTGATATACATTACTCAGGTTTACTACACGATACTTGCTGTAGAATATGATGTGCATCGTCGCGTATCCTTCATTTACAGGGACACATAAAAGATTTCGGATACAGTACTGTATTCGAAACACTGTCAGTTAGCGATAATTGGTGAAAGTGCGTTTTCATTTATATGCGTTTTAACTAAATTTTTGCATTTTATGCGTATACATCATATAGATTATATAAAGGGCTACACAAGAGAATCTGTAAGCGTTACTGAGTATGAGGGCAGATTGTTTAAAAGTAATTTTTAATTGAGTTATGCATTTTCAAGCTGAACTATATTTAGTATACTAAGAGATGTTTAATTAGAAAATAAAAAAATTCATATACCTTCCACATTTAACTGAATACATGGCCGCCTATGGATGATAATTTCTGGAAGTGTGATTTCGGTAGTTTTTAGAATGTTTTAGTCTGAATTAAATTTTAGCACCATTTGGGGGTCAATATAAAAATTGGGAGGTAATATACAAGGCTGTACAAAATGACTGAAGTATGTTTCGTCTTCTGGTAGAAATTGTTGAAAGTGAATTTTTTCAACCTATTGCGCATTTTCTTACGAAACTAAATTTCAGCACAAGCTCTTTTATACAAATCTATAGAACGAATACAGGACTGCACAAAAGAATTGAAGTACTTTTCCAGCTATGGACGGTAATTGCTGTAGCCTGGTTTTCAAATGTGTTATTGTTTAACCCTTTCTAGAATACAAAGGCGTCGTCTGTCAGATTTCTCCTCTTCCTCCTTTACTTTGAGAATACGATATTTGACACTGTAAACATACGTCTTGATACGTCATAAACATGTTTATGATAGGGGAGACCGGGGCTAGTTGGCTACAGGGGTAAGTAGGCGCAGTCCTCATAATTCGCCTGTTTGTGGATAGATTGCGCAACCAGTCACAGAGTACCTTTCTTCTTGCTGTTTGCAATCCTTCTTGCAGTTTTGCAGCGTTAGCTACGTGTAGTGGACATTTATTGCGATTTTTCTGTTTTTTGCACTCATAAACAATTTTTTGTTGCTTCATTCTTTTTTCTAATTTCTAATACTTTTCTTAATAATTGCGATTTAACTTGTGCAGTTTTTCTTACTGTATGATTAACTGTACCTACCCCATATGAGATTTACTTGGATTATTTATGCTTAGGTGGTTACGTGTCCCTTTTGTGAAGAAATTTATTATGGGGCTAGTACACTGTAAAAAAAAATCTGTAGTTCTACAGATGTAAAGTTACATGCTTACTAAACTTTCACCTGTAACTGTACGAAAAAAACTGCAAATTTACAAAACTATTTTTTGTAAAGCTACAAAAATCTGTAACTTTACAAATGAATCTGCTAAAATTTCAGTAATCTTACTAAACTTTTATTTGTAACCCTGGCTGCAGTTACATGAAAAGTTCTCGGAATCCCAGTTTCCAAAAAAATTCTTTGTAACCTTACAGATTTTTTGATTTTCGACGCAAAAGTGTGTCTGTTACAGGAAATTTTGTTGTTGCCGTTACATGAAAAGTTCTAGGAATCCCAGTTTCCTAGAAAAACTTTTGTAACTTCACAGATTTTTTTTTACAGTGTAGGCGCACTGAACACGGGGCAAGTTGGCTCGGTGTCTAGTGTGTGTTGGTAGCTTTAAAAACAGAAAACACCAACAAAAGTGGTTGCAATGCAAGATTTTGGGCACATGAGGCTTGCCCAAACGGAGACACTCGATTTTTTATCTGTGACAACTGTAACTCTGATGATGATACACTGTAAAAAAAAATCTGTAAAGTTACTAACATATTTCTCGGAAACTGGGATTCCAGGAACTATTTATGTAACGGCAACAGCAAAAATTTCTGTAACAGCATCTGTTACAGGAATTTTTCTTGTTGCCGTTACATAAAAAGTTCCTGGAATCCCAGTTTCCTAGAAAAGTTTTAGTAACTTTACAAATTTTTTTTTTACAGTGTATCGAGTAAGATAGAAGTTACTCAATGTTAATGTTTTATTCATTATTTTTATGTCTGTATAACTTAGAATTTGCATTGCACGGCGATAATGCCTTTGTTTAAGCTTACTAGTAATAATGAAATTGATTTCTTTACGGCAATTATATCACTTCATACGGCAATTATATCGCGAGATATCGTAAAGTTTGTTAATACACCCAGCACAATGACCCATACAATTTAAAACTTTAAATGGCTTTTTCTCCATGTTCCTATTTTCTTCACTTTCACGTTGCTAAGCCTTTTTTTTTTTTATATTCGAGATAGAGATTTAAACTTATTGTACAGTCGTGGAAAAAAAAAAAGTAAACACCCCCTACTAACTCCTCAACAAATTATCGCAGAAGAAAGTTACTGGTACCGAACGATTGGAAATAAAGTCTACTTTTAAACGATGTATATAAAATTTGTTTAGGGGACCATCTACATATTAAAACGAATCCAAACTTCATTTTTTTCAATGACAATACCCAATTTTAACATGATATTTCAAATCTTCGGTTCAAGCTATGCCTAGGCACCAAATTTCAAGTCATTTGAGTGACAGGTTTTTGAATTATAACCATTCAAAATTGAGTGCTTCTAATGTTAAATTAGTACATTTTCATGTTTTTATTAATATCTCCTGAAATTATACTCCTAATGTGCTAATTTTTTGTGTAGCAATAATTCTAAAATACCCAAACATAAATACGTTGAATTTGCATTTTTTTAATTTTATGATATGAATTACGAAATTAATATTCGAAAAAATTATGAATTGCAACCTACAATTTTTTCGATGGATTTAGATTGATTAAGTCCTGCTTTATGGAAATCCAAAATTTCACATTTTTCTTCCAAGTAGTTTTCAATTTATGCTTAAAAAGCGGCAAAAAGACATTTTAAGAGGCCGTCTATGATAGAAACGACTAGATATTTTGAAATTTCTTATGCTATCCTGTAATCTAGCACTCTTCAATGACTGCTTAAGTAGCGCTGAAGATGCCTTGATCAAAAAGGGGGCTCTCTCGAACAACAATCGAGTACCGAATTTCAATTTGGATACAGCTCCTAAAATACGTTCGTTTTAAAATAATTAATTTCTCGGAAACCTATCCTACGAATTGCATAAAAATTTATTTTTAGGCTAATTGAAGGGTGTAGAATTGATTTATGCTGTCAGAATTGTGTACTGCTATTGGTAAAAAAAAACCAAAGTTATGATTCGTTTTAATATGTAGATGGCCCCCTAAAGAAATTTTATATACATCATTTAAAAGTAGACTTTATTACCAATCGTGTGGTACCAGTAACTTTCTTCTACGATAATGTTTTGCAGAGTTAGTAAGGGGTGTTTATTTTTTTTTCCACGACTGTACATATTCTTTATTATATATGTGATAAATCTGCGCATGGAATGAGCCTTCAGGTCTTTTTTTTTATATAAAAGTACATGAAGATGTGTTACATTTCATCGTTTTACACTACATACATCAGTAAAAAAAAATTATATTAAATGTAATATTAGATGTATCTAAAATTCTATGCACAGTCTTGTGTAATACATATTTAAAAATCTTTAAAAAAATTGGGCAGAAATATCGCTATTAAAAAAAGTAATTGGGATTTTAACAAATTAATTTTTTTTTAATTTTAATTAAATATGCAGTTAATTTTTTTTTCAAAATGTACTTTTATTTGAACATTGAAATGCAGTGAGTTCACAATTTGAACCTTATTAAAAAAAAAATATATATTGAAAAGGTAAACTGTTCCTTTAATTTTATACAATTTTAATTCTATAGAATATTTGACGATTTATCATCTGTAACGGGCTAATGGAAAAATGCCTTAAAATTAATGTATTCATTTATAATTAAATTCTAAAAAATATTAAAATATCTTATTATTATCGGAAACACACCTTTGTAGATAATTTTTTATACTTCTAACCTATCAGGAAGTAGTTAAAAATCAATTACAAAATTCCATCTTTACATACAACCAAGTTGAGTAAAAGTGTAAAAATACACAAGAGATCCAAGTCGGGCTACCCGGGTTACAGAACCTAAGTGAAAGCATTTTTAAATGAATCTCTACTGAAAAAATTTCCTGTTTCCTGTAGAAAGTGTCAATGTTTAAGATCACGAATCCCATTTTTCATGAAAATTTAAATGCCAGTATGTTTTGATTGCTATATCTCTGGAAAGCAACAACATCCCAGAATTCTTTTGTCATAAACTGTTAGCATAACACTACATGCTTAGTAAAATTTACTTGGTTCCATGGGACATTGTTAATTTTCATTGTTATGTTGCCACAAAATGCAATCAATATGACGTTTTTGTCCGTTTTCTGCACTTATTATCTTAGTTAAGCAATAGTACCCCAAATTTTTTCTTATAGAATATGAAAGTTTACTATTAGGACAAGCTATGTAATATACAACTTTACCGGGATATCGATACTGTTAGCAGATATAATCTGATAAATATTCAGAAGTTTCAAAATCTGCAACTTTTGAATTAGTCCTATCTCAAAACAGCATCACAGTTGAATAAAACAAAATATATCAGGTAGTAGTTGAACATATGTACAAAAACATGGAAACGAAAAATAAGTGGGGTCTCATGCTATTTTCAGGAAAAAAATGACAAACGTTACAAAAAGGCAGTGTCAATATCATGCTTTTTCCCTATCAGAAAATGATCTATCCCGTATCTCTTTCCCTTTCCTATGTTTTCCCCTATGAGGAAATGGAACATCCCTTTTCTCTTTCTCCTTCTAGGGGAAAAGCCTGATTATTGCACTGCCTTTTTGTAACGTTTGTCCCTTTTTTGCTTTTGAAAATAGCATGAGACCCCACTTATTTTTCGTTTCCATGTTTTTGTACACATGTTCAACTACTACCTGATATATTCTGTTTTATTCAACTGTAATGCTGTTTTGAGATAGGACTAATTCAAAAGTTTCAGATTTTGAAACTTTTGAATATTTAACAGATTATATCTGCTAACAGCATAGATATCCCGGTAAAGTTCTATATTACTTAGCTTGTCCTAATAGTAAACTTTCATATTCTATAAGAAAAATTCTGGGTTACTATTCCCAGCAAAGAAAGAAACAGTGGGCCATCAGCTGGAAAAAAGATGGCAGGCAGCAGTGCTATCAGCGTAAAGTGCAAGGGTGTCATTACTTAAACCTGTCGAAAAGCGTCCGAGCCTAATGCAGCTGGCCCATCAGTCATGGCCAACAGCAGGCCAGCATTGGTATGCCATCACATTACTTCAATCCGGTAATTTTACTGCAGTGCTAGCACCTATCCCACTGCTATTCCTTTGCTGGCCCAGCACTTTCCCTTACAAAAATTTCTTATAGAATTCTATACAAAACAAAGTATTATATAATTATGGCGCTTTTTTTCTATAAGTTAGTTTCACCAAGAGCTATAGAAACATCTGCAGAAGTGTCTATAATAGAAATGGCTATAGAAATATTCGAACTGCTTGTGGTCACCCTCCCAAGTACTGACCGCGCTCGATGCTGCTTGGTTTTCGTGATCGGACATGAACAAGTGCTTTCAGCGTACGCTACGACTGCTCGTAGTTTTCAAGCTCTCATTACGCTATTTCAAGTTTGTTTCTTTTGTGATTTACGTTCCCAATCATTAAACTGGTATAGAAATTATTCTATTGTATAGAAATCCTACGTATTTTATACGCTTTTTTTTATTATTGATTCTGAATTGCGTAAATTGTGAAAACCGAAATCCTTTGTAACCTAGTAAAACCAGATTTAAGGAGAAAAAAAAAAAGTGCATTGAAATAAAGAATTTATTTATTTATTCATTTACTTATTTATTTTGTTGGTGGCAGTGGTGCTATATTTTTACAGTTTCAAAAAAAAAAAATTAGCTTCACAGCTTAAATTGTGTTAAGATATTCATTTCAGATTTGTGTTCAAATACTCAATGTCTTCGATATTCGCAGCGCCACCTAGCGGAAGGGTTCCCAGCAATAATACTGCAAAAGTTCGTGCACTCCCATAACCCTTTAAGACCCAACCCGCACGATCGTGCGAGTTAGACATACATGTATATTTTTGCTTCTGAAACAGTCGTATGTAATACAACCCCGAATCGAACGATTGTTCTGGTTTGCAAAAAGAGTAAAGCATCATTTTTTATCAACGGATGACGGTTGTAGTACATGTTTTACTTTTAGCCGGCATGATTAGCTTTGTTTACAAGTACAACGAAAACAGTTCATCATTTTATCTATCGTAAAAAGGTAATTATCAGTATATTTCTAATTGCTTGGATAAATATTTTTGCTTTAATGTCTAAATAAGTATAATATAATAAAAAACATTAATTATACACTATTTTTGTCGCTCATAGGACTTCAGATTTCGTTACCCGCACGATCGTGCGACTTGGGCGTTACGTTAGTCAGTGCTACTGTAAAGGTAAGAGCTTTCTCAATGTTCATTTTGTTTTCTGTTTCAATAATTTTGGTGACAGTCAGAATAAAAATGTTATATAATTAATGCCATATTTTCTTGGGTGTTGTCATGGGTGAATTACTTTTTTTTCAATTAAATTTTTTTTTTCTTTTCAATTAATAAAATTTTCGAAGACATTTTTTTAAATACTTTGTTAACTTTTAACAAAGCAAAATAAAATACTTTTCAGATGCCTAAACGGAAAAGAATTTTCACACAAGAAGAAATATTGCAATTAATGAATAAATCACTCTGAATTTAGAGGTTGCGGACAAAATATTTGAAGCAGATTTATTAGAAGGATAGTCAAGTTCAGATGGGCTCGATGAAGAAAAAAATATAAATATTTCTAAAAAAAATGGCAATATTGGATTATTCTTCCTCATCAAAGTCCCTTGAACTCATTCCTCAAAGTTCTACGTCCAAGCCAGTTTCGGTAGAGGCTAAGATAATGAAAACAACAACAACAACAAAAAACAATACATGTGGGATGTTAAGAAATTCATTTCTGTACCTCATTCTGCTCCTTTAGATTTCATGCAATTGCAGGTATGTCTTTCATTTCTTAAATTTTAGTTAAAAAAAGTTATAGACTTATAGAAAAAATAAAATCGCTATCATAAAAATTTTTTAAAATAAGGCAAACATTTTTAAATTAATTTAAAATATGAATTTTTTGAAGTCGATAAATATATCTACAATATTAATTTTTTTCTCCTTTTTTAGTCTTTAGAGCCAGTAAGGATCCCATTGCAGTATTTCAGCCAATACATTCCAAATCATATTATAAGTAATTATTTCACAGGAAAAGCCCAACCCGTACGATCGTGCGGGTGTGGCTTTCTTAGAAAAAGCTCAACCCGCACGTTCGTGCGGGTACTCTCTACGCTCCAGGGGGTGACGAAAAATTTTTCAATTATTTTTTTAAGTGTCATTAGGGTCAGTATAGAATTAATAACCAGAAGAATGTAATATTTAAATGTGAAAATGTTCCGTGTCTTAAAGGGATATAGTGGTGGGCCCCACCAGTGGCCGAGAGGTTCTGCTCTCGAAGCTGGTAGACGGGAAGTGCTGGGTTCGAACCCAATCGCGCCCGTCGGCCTAATCGTTCGGAGTTTTCGTGGTTTTCTTCGAGCCATGGATTTCCATGCGCAAATACGGGTTAAGTTCCCTATGAAAGACCCCCACGAAGGGCACTCCCCCCTGGGCCTATATCCCTCGGGCAGATAATTGGCCGTCAAAAATCAACCAACCAACCCATATAGTGGTGGGCCAGCGCATGAGATAAAATGGATGCCCACCAGAATTTTATCTGATGAATTCCAACAGTAAAGTTGACTGAAGCTGTCCAGCAGTGGTCATGCAGTCGTAGACCATCAGCCAGCACTTCTCCAACATTGCGAGCGCCTATCTTGCTGCTGGCCAGCAATTTCCTCTTTGCTGGGTTGCTTAACTGAGATAATAAGTGCAGAAAATGGACAAAAACGTCATTTTGATTGCATTTTGTGGCAACATATCAATAAAAATTAACAATGACCCATTGAACCAAGTAAATTTTACTAAGCATGTAGTGTTATACTAACAGTTTATGACAAAAGAATTTTGGGATGTTGTTGCTTTCCAGAGCTATAGCAATCCAAACATACTGGCATTTCAATTTTAATGAAAAATGGGGTTCATGGTCTTGAACTTTGACATTTTCTACAGGATACAAGAAATTTTTTCAGAGCTTCAAAATTGCTCATTATTCATTAAATATGATCTACTTCAACATTAAAAAAATCAAGCAAAACAAAAAATACAACTATCGCCCTTTGTCTGATTTTCAAAATAATGGCTCTTAATATATACACTTTTAGTTGAAACCAGCAACATAAAAAGGTATTTTTATATACAAAATATATCAATTATTCAAATAAAGTTTTGAAAAAAAAAAATCTTTCAAGCTTTACGTTTGAAGATGAATTTTTAAATGTAAAGCCAATAATTATCTGGGACAATGTTAATTTAGAACAGCCATCGAAAGATAAACTGTCTAGTTTAGATAATAAGTTATTTACAGCTAGCTTCGTTATAAAGAATCTTTTCTGGTTTTGGTTTTCTCGAGTTTAATCTGAACAACAGGTTCAGGAAGGAAAAGCAGAGAAGTTTACATTTATGTATACACTTTTTAACATAAAAAGTATTTAATATTTAAAACGTTGTATAAATATAAAATTTTCTTGCAACTTCGTACTGAATTCTATTTTTTTTATGAGTGTAAAAAGAAAAATTTCTTAACTTAAAAAAAAAAAAAGCTTTTCTGTTTTCAATTAGTTGATCTTCGGTTTTGTTATGTGAAAAAAAAAATAAATAAAAGAAGGAGAAGAAGGAGAAAAGAGAAAGAAAGAATATTGTTTTATTGAGTTTTCATACTAACTTCAATATGTTTTAGTTTTTAATTTATATTAAGCCTGAAAATATTTTTAATGTGCGGTGAATTGACTATTGTGAAAATATCGGATATACAGTACAGGCCCGATTATCCACGGAATTGGGTGGCAAAGGCACAGCGGATTGCGGATAACAAAAATCGCGGATAATTCGAAAAAGACTGAAAATGGAGTGTAAACACGAAAAAAAAACGAAATTCAACATAAAAACTATATTTTAATGTACAAAAAAAAAAAAAAAAAAAATAATAATAATAATAATAATAATAATAATAATAAAACGTTTAAAATACATAAATATGCACAGTACATCAGAAACCATTGCTTTACGTCTAAATGACTAAAATAAAGAACAGTAAACATGGAACAATGCCATACATACTGTACAAAATGAGTTGAGTTACACCTTTTTAAAAAAATCAGTCTCTTGTTTTTGCTTCTTGCTTTGGAAACACCTTTTCTTTATTCTAAATTGTAAACTAATTCTTTTCGTTTAGTATGGAATAATTTTTATCTGGAAAATGAAGCTATCCTTGATGTGCTCTCCTGGAATTTATCATAATATAGTCTTACTAGGGGCCTCTGCCCCCTGCAAGCTACGCTCGCCAACCCCCGTTCAGACACCGCAGAATCTAAAAACACGCTAATCTGATGGGTTTTTAAAATATTAGAGAAGATTGAATTACACTGAAAAAGTTGTGCAGATCTCCCTGTAAACGGGTTTCCATTCAATTCCCCTTGACTGCAAAAATTTAAGGGCGAATCAGTTGCTGTTAAGACATCCAATGGTTGTTTTCGTTTTTGATTAAAGAGGATCAGTTAACCATTTGAAAAGAAACTAAAATAAAATAAATTAAGTATACACAGTCTTTGTCTCCCGGTATTTTAAAACAATCTCTATAACAATAGCCTAAGTCATGTGACTATCATCAACAGTTCCAGGTGGACCATTTCGCTTTTTATATTCTAGGTGCCATTCTGGTACTTTAATGTTAGCCAGGCACAGGCGATAAGTCGCCAAATATTATTCTATCGCCATTATTTCATCTATATTATAATATATATAGTTCTATATTATAATATATATATTATAATATATATATTATAATATATATAGTTCAAGTCATCAACTGTCATAAACAAATACGCTCTGATCCCTTCGCCGTTCATATGAAAGTTTGGCACAGATGTCATATACGTCCCATATTGGCGCGATATTTTAACGACGCCAATTTGGAGAACGCATCAACAGCATAAACAACAACATCCGGTTTACTATATCAAGTAAAATAACGATACTTTGGCGCTAGTTAAGTTCCCGTTCCGTATATGATATTGGCGTCAGAAAAAAATCGCGCCAATATGGGACCGTAAGTTTTCCATTTTGATTAAAAAGTCAATTTTTTTTTTCGAATAAAACTACATAAAATTTGCCATGGTTGCAAAGAATTCTTGGTACTGTTACGCTAGCCGGATGCAAATCTCGCCAATAGCTTTTTTTCAACTCGCCAGTTAGCATTTTTTTTTTTTTTTTCGAGTGGTAATATTTGGCCAGATGTCATATACGCACAACAGGTTTGGCGTGATTTTTTTTTTTTTTTAACGAAAATTTGGCGAAAACCTCGTTTTCAAATACCAGTTACATATGCATTTTTGGTATTACTTAGTTATCCCGTCGACCAAAAATCTATCGCCAAACTATAAGATTGAATGCCAAAAATGGTTGATCGTAAATATCACATTCACTTGACTTTAAGCAAGTTACACGTGCTTCCGTCATCAAGTGATTTTTATTTCGACTTTTTATTTGTATATTTATTAATGTTATACTAATTTATTTGTTCTTTCGTTATTTAAAATAAAAATTATGTCAATTTGTATAATTTGGCGAGTGTTTTGGCGATTTATATAATTTGGCGAAATTAGCCGACGGAATAACTAAATAGTACCGTATTTTTTAATTATTTTCTATCATTTTCTAAAGGAAATATAAAAAATAATTAATAATTATTGAACAAAATAATTTATATAATTTATAAGAAGAAATAAAAGTAAATAAACATTTATTACAAATAAATAACAATAGCCGGGTTACCATGTCAACCTTTTCCGAAATATGAAAAGAAAATATCTGTTTGATTAAAATCTAAGTTGCCATCATTAGAAAAATGTATATAAAATTAGAAAAAAAATAATATTTCGAAAACTAATTCGAATTTTAAAATTCTAATACCAGTTTTGAGATCTGCGGATCAATGCTGACTTTTGGTGTTAATTTAATCGCAATGTATTCCACATTTTAGGAGAAATCGCTTGAAACGTAATCAGTTGTTTAATCAGTCGATTCATATACCCGTTTCATAAATTCGTTTCATTAGGATTTCATATATATAGGGTAGATTTAATTGTTAAATATTTTAATTGATGTGTTTACGTTTGGTTTAATAAAATCAAGAAAAGACATCAAGACCTTATATCTGATATTTCAAACATGGCAACCGAATCTAGAAATATTCTTCTATTAATACATGAATACATCAAATACATGAATTTTTCTTTTTATATTAATTTCTAGGGCTTGTTGTATTTTAATTGCTGTTGGCTTGAATAAAAAAAAAAAAAAAAAAAATTTTGCTTTGCGGATAAACCGCACCGCGGATCATCCGCTCGCGAATAATCGAGGCTTTACTTAACATCAAAATATCAGATATTTTCGAAAATATCATGACATTTATGAACCGTGTAAATGGTTAATCTATAGCAAGTTCGAATAAATAAAAGCTGCATTAAAAAACGTTTTGAAAAGGTGAAAATGCAACAAACTTATAAAAGTAACATGATAAGATTTGTAATCTTCTTTAACGCACGGAGTATTTTTGAACTGTTTACAGATAAATATTTGTTAAATGTCACAAGCCGCATTTATGTATTTTCATTTTGCGATAAGCTTTATTAAAAAAAAAAGCTTATCTTAAAATGGCAGACTTTTAATCTGATAAATCTTTTTAAACATCGAGTCATGTTCTAGCACTTATGTCAAATGCTCGTCAAATAAAAGGCTTTTGTTTTTGTTTGGTAATGTGTGCTTATAATTCATTGTTTGATCATTAAATATGAATTTATCGCATCATTTAGTGGAAAACACAAGGATCGGAGATCTAATAAGCAGTTCAAATATATTGTTATCGTGATTTTTTAGGGTTTCGTTCATCTGACGAAACCCTATTCGTCTCACTCCTCTGTCTGTCTGTCCGTCACAGAGCCCGTTCTCAGAAGCTATATATGTTAAAGACTTGAAATTTTGCATACTTAGAGCTGAACACTTCACATCAAACGACAAATCATAAAATTTTGAAAAAGTCTAATATTTGCCCCTTCGTGTATTTTAAGCATTTTCTTCAAACTGAGCCCCTAATTAAGTTGGAGACATGAAATTTTGCATACTTATAGCTGAACTCTTGCTATCACACGACAAATCATAAAATTTTGAAAAAGTCTTATATTTACCCCCCCCCCCACCCCCTCCCAGTCTTTAACTTGTGTATTTTAAGCAATTTTTTTAACTCAGCCCCTAATTAAGTTGGATACATGAAATTTTGCATACTTATAGCTGAACACTTGCGATCACACGACAAATCATAAAATTTTGAAAAAAGTCTTATATTTACCCCTCCGGTCTCTAACTTGTGTATTTTAAGCAATTTTTCTAACTCAGCTCCTAATTAAGTTGGAAACTGGAAATTTTGCATACTTATAGCAGAACACTTGCGATCACACGAAAAATTATAAAAATTTGAGAAAGTCTTATATTTACCCCTCCGGTCTCTAACTTGTGTATTTTAAGCAATTTTTCTAACTCAGCTCCTAATTAAGTTGGAAACTGGAAATTTTGCATACTTATAGCAGAACACTTGCGATCACACGAAAAATCATAAAATTTCCAAAAAGTCTTATATTTACCCCTCCGGTCTCTAGCTTGTGTATTTTAAGCAATTTTTCTAACTCAGCGCCTAATTAAGTTGGAAACTGGAAATTTTGCATACTTCTAGCAGAACACTAGCGATCACACGAAAAATAATAAAATTTCCAAGAAGTCTTATATTTACCCCTCTGGTCTCTAACTTGTGTATTTTTAGCAATTTTTGTAACTCCCCAGCAAAGAGGAAATTGCTGGCCAGCAGCAAGATAGGCGCTGACAATGATGGAGAAGTGCTGGCTGATGGTCTACGACTGCATGACCACTGCTGGACAGCTTCAGCCAACTTTGCTGTTGGAAATCATCAGATAAAATTCTGGTGGGCATCCATTTTATCTCATGGGCATGCCCACCACTATATAGGAGTGCACGAACTTTTGCAGTATTATTGCTGGGAACCCTTACGCTAGGTGGCGCTGCGAATATCGATGACATTGAGTATTTGAACACAAATCTGAAATGAATATCTTAACACAATTAAAGCTGTGAAGCTAATTTTTTTTGAAATTGTAAAAAATATAGCACCACTGTCACCAACAAAATAAATAAGTAAATGAATGAATAAATAAATTCTTTATTTCAACGCACTTTTTTTTTTCTCCTTAAATCTGGTTTTACTAGGTTACAGATGATTTCGGTTTTCACAATTTACGCAGTTCAGAATCAATAATAAAAAAAAAGCGTATAAAATACACAGGATTTCTATACAATAGAATAATTTCTATACCAGTTTAATGATTGGGAACGTAAATCACAAAAGAAACAAACTTGAAATAGCGTAATGAGAGCTTGAAAACTACGAACAATCGTAGCGTACACTGAAAGCACTTGTTCATGTCCGATCACGAAAACCAAGCAGCATCGAGCGCGGTCAGTACTTAGGAGGGTGACCGTATGCAGTTCAAATATTGCTATAGACATTTCTAATATAGACTTTTCTATATCTCTTGGTGAAACTAGCTTATAGAAAAAAGAACCATAATTATATAATACTTTGTTTTTTTATAGAATTCTATAAGAAATTTTTGTAAGGGAAAGTGCTGGGCCAGCAAAGGAATAGCAGTGGGATAGGTGCTAGCACTGCAGTAAAAGTGCCGGATTGAAGTAATGTGATGGCATACCAATGCTGGCCTGCTGTTGGCCATCACTGATGTGCCAGCTGCATTCGGCTCGGACACTTTTTGACAGGTTTAAGTAATGGCACCCTTGCACTTTACCGCTGATAGCACGGCTGGCTGCCATCTTTTTTCCAGCTGATGGCCCACTGTTTCTTTCTTTGCTGGGTCAGCTCCTAATTAAGTTGGAAACTGGAAATTTTGCATACTTATAGCAGAATACTTGCGATCACACGAAAAATAATAAAATTTCCAAAAAGTCTTATATTTACCCCTCCGGTCTCTAACTTGTGTATTTAAGCAATTTTTCTAACTCAGCTCCTAATTAAGTTGAAAGTGGAAATTTTGCTTACTTATAGCAGAACACTTGCGATCATACGAAAAATAATAAAATTTCAACAAGTCTTATATTTACCCCTCCGGTCTCTAACTTGTGTATTTTAAGCAATTTTTCTAACCTCCCCCCCTTTTCACCCAGGGAGGCACTTTTCTAACTTTTGTCGACACCCCTTTGACCACGCTTTCATATTATACACTGTAGCCTTACTTATTTTAGTTCCACTTCTTACAGCCAGTGGGCGTCTACCTATCTAGGGGTGCTATGGGGCCAATCTCCTCGACTAATATATCTACGAATAGGTTGTAAAACGGAGTTTCGTTCGGATAGAGATTTATTTAGACTAGAGTGCATGTGGAACTAATAGATTTTGAAAGGAATATTAAACGATACCCTCTGTGATCACACTTACCCGCTTGTTTACTTTCTTCTTTCTAAAAAAGAAAGTATTGTAATAGAATTTTTTTTCGACTTCAGGTTTTCCACGGATTTACACGTTTTAGGTATCAGAGATTCCGAAAAACATGTTTATACAAAATGTCTGTTTGTCAATAATGTACATTTTTTAAAAAAGGCACTCCGAACGTAAGGTCTTTTGAAGACCTTACATGGTTAAAGAAGAAGGGAAATACTCGGTACTTACAGTTGAAGGAATACGTCTGGCTCCCGGAGCCATTCCAGCCTTCAGTTTCATTTCTAGCTCCCGAGTTAGGGCGGCATGCTGGCCTAGGAGATTGACGCCCATCCTGGTGGGACCCAACTTCTTGGTGGTTTTCGGTACATCTGTGCTATCGGAATCAGCTCCCTGATGTTCTCTAGTGATGTCGAAAGTTGAAGTGCTTCTCTGGTTCGGAACATCTTCGGTACATTTGTCTCGATCCATCTCTTCCATGGAGAGACTAATCCATTTGGCGTCACTGCAAAGAAATATAAGAAAATCTGAAATCACTTGACTGTCCCGAACATTATTGAGCGGGGGGATGCTGCACAGAACATCAACTCATCGAGTTGGCGGGAAAATTACCAGGACTAGATAGAACTTGATTAGCATATTAAAATGCAATTGGTCTGCCCAACCCTATCTTGTGATGGAAACCATCTGCAGACTCAATTTTAGTGGTTGATCGGTTATCATTGTGTTTTCCTGCACCCAAAGATATGAAAACATGGAGGACTGGGTGCAAGTTAACACAATGGTAAATCTACCAGTCAACCACTAAAATCGGATTTGCAGCTGTTTTATACCAAGATAGGACTTGGCAGACCAATTGCATTTTAATATGCAAATCGAGTTTTAACTGATCCTAGAATTTCAGCCCTGAACTCGATGAGGTGATGATTTGTGCACCAGCCTCCCTGTCTATTATAGAATACCGTCGATTGAGATAAATTTCTGATGCAATGAAATTAGCTGTATTCGAACACTGGACCAACCGTTTCGAAATTGTAGCCGTTACCTCTGACATGAGACCCCCCCCCCAATCTAGACAGGGTTGGCGCAATCATCGAGTAAATGGGGCGGCTGCTCAGGGTCTGCGCCAATAGGGGTCTTGTTAAGGGCCCCGAATCTCTCTATACCACTTAAAATGTTTCCTCTGCATAAAATACAGTAAAATGTCGTTACAACGAATCTCTGGGAAGCACTGATTAAATTCGCTATATTGAAAAATTCGTTAAAGTGACTATTTTTATAATGAAGTAGGATAGTAGGATTTTTTTTAACACTAGGGGGCTCGGCCCCCTACGAGCTACGCTCGCCAACCCCCGTTTAGAAACCGCAGTCTCTAAAAGCACGCTAATTTGATTGGCTTTAAAAAGATTTTGAAAGATTGAATTGTAATTTAAAAAACAGTGGCGATCTCCCTATAAAAATGAGTTTCTATTTATTTTTCTTCGATTGGAGAATTTTAAGGATAAATCAGCTGCTGTTAAAAGATACAATGGCTGTTTTCGTCTTTGATTAAATAAAATCAGTTAAACATTTCAAAATAAGCTAATATAATAAGCAAATCTGCATCAGCATGCAAATATATTTTACTAATATCAATGCCTTCTTTTGACGGAAACGACACAGAAGGTTAACGAATCTTAACTAAACCATTTAAGCAATTTCTTTATTTTCTGCTTCACAGATTGCTCAGATCTGCTCACAGAGGGCTCTTTCAAATCATATTTTTTGTTGATGACACTTCATTTTCAGCTTGTAATCTTTTTCATTTTTATTACATTACTAAATAATCGCTCGAAAGCAGTCTAAACGCGTTCAATAAAATTAATATTAATCTTATTAATAAGAAAAACTTGGAAGATTTGATTTTCAACACTTTCAAACATAAACCCAAATTATGGTTAAGGTATGTGGATGATGTTTTTGTAGTTTGGGAAGAGGGGAAACCAGCTTTAGTGGAATTTTTTGAGGAGTTGAATCATCTCGACGACAATATTAAATTCACCATAGAAAATGAAGTCAATAACACCCTCCCATTTTTAGATGTCTTAGTTATAAAATCTGGTAATAAGCTTAAAAGAAAAGTTTTCAGAAAATCAATGAAAATAGATTGCATTATTCCTGTTACTGCTTCAACCCCATGGGGTTATAAAATGTCTGCGTTTAATTCTTTTATTAAGAGGGCACATATTGTTTGTTCGGATGAATTTTTGGAAGATGAACTGAACCATTTTGTCAAGATTGGAATAGATCACGGATATAACCCACAGGTTATCCATAAATTAATTGAGAAGTTCAATAGTTATCCCCAAACCGCCCAGTTAACTCGTCCTACTTACAGAAAAATTTCTTATATTCCAGCAATGCTTGAAAGATTAAAGAGAATTTTCAATAGATTCAGAATTCTTCTTGTTGCCTCCCCCTCAAATAATCTGTTTGCACTATTACCAGAAAGCAAGATCCTCTACCAATTTTATTCCATCCTGGAGTTTACGAAATCCCTATTCAACTCAATACTGGTCTATTAACTTCATACATTGGAGTGACAAAACGATGACTGTTTGAAAGGATTAAAGAACATAAAAGTGATTTAAAATTCAATAGACTATCTACAGCTTTATCTAGATTAGCATTTAAAGGCAGTGTCAAAGCAGTTTATTTTGACAATGTACAAATTATCTCTAAATATTCCAACCCACTTAAAGCCCTTATACGTGAATCCATAGAAATAAGTCTATGAAAAAACGAGGTATGCAATGACAATATTTCATTTCAAATTTCTAATGTTTGGTTGAATATTTTAAAAGAAATACATTCGTAGTGCTTATTTCGAGTTTTCCTAGTTTCTTATTGTAGTGTGTTAGCCTAACAACAGATGGCGCCATATCCAACGCAGTACTGATTTTGGTTGTGTTAATGATCAGTTACCGTAATGTTTCTAGTTGTGATGCCGTGAAAGTGTAGTTGGAAACTTCGCTCCGAGGAGGTCAAGGACTCTCTCCCCTGAAGATGGCTCGTTAGAAAGAGCACGAAACGTTGGGAATAATTTGTAATGTATTTTTAATATAGTTTTTATTTACATGTACGCTGATGAGTATCGTAAGATTTTTAATTATTTAATCTTATTAATATAATCTCAAAATAACAAATTATGTCTCACGCAATTTTTAAATTTAAACTGTTTTGCAATATTACTTTTTATTCATTTTACGTAATAAATGTAATGTGAAGTAATTTCTCCTATTTAAGACTTCTAACGCATGTTAATGAATTTATTATTTTACAATATCCTTATAAAATTCACGTGTAAATATAGTTTTTATGAAGTAATTTTCAATAAGTTCCTGCTTTTCACACGTAATTATTTAATTCTAATTTGAAAGTTTTTTTTTCTGTTAATAATAGTCACGTGTAAATAAATTTTTAATTTGAAGCAAACATTATTATTTGCGCTGTTTATACAATTGGCAACAGTTTAAATGAATACCATTTCCTAAAATAAGTAAAAAATATCTCTCGAAATGCTGAAAATTTGAATTTAAAATAGAAATAAAACCTCAAAAAATGAGTCAAATTAAAAAAGTGAATGCAGTCTGCACACCGGGAAATTCTAACGTATAAAATGATCTAAAAATGAATTAATTCCCATGTATAGTTTTTGCTACTATAAAAATTTTTTTAATGGAACGATTTTGTCCAAATTTAGCATTAAATATCTCTTAAAATAATTATTCGATTTGAAAACAGTCTGCATCAGCATGTTTATCAAACATTTCTCTATAATACCGCCGATTTTCATAGTTTTGTATGCAGTATTTTTCTTAATATTAACGGAGAAAGACCTCCGGTCACAAAAAAATCAAAACCGGCGGCGGCGCGGCGGTGACAGCGTAAGTTACTTTTTTTTAGAAGAGAGAGAATCCAAATACCATTTGTTAAATTGAAAAATATGTTAAAGTGACATTCGTTACAACGAGATTTTACTGTAATAATATTTTTGGTCTAGATTTGTTTTTAAATGTTTCTTAGCGAGGAAAAAGTGAATATTAACTTCATTTCTTACAAAGTTGACATAATTGTCAGAAAATGTATAATAAGTTCGATGATCCCGAATGTAACAGCTGACGCCAAAAAATATTTAAAATATTGTAATGGATAGATTTCGCGAAAGTAAACATAATTGGGGCATTCTCACAATCTTTTGACTTTTATGTCCCTGATTAATAATTTTTATTTTAATACTTTTTTTTTTCATATACTGGGGAACATCCCATTGCATGATTGCATAACAATATTAACGAGATAAAAAAGTTTTGGACGATGTTGGGGGTCCAAATACCAGGAAAACTCCTATACCGTCCCGTGTCCCTGATGCTGATTTTTAAGTTTGGAGCTGTCTGTATAAAATTGTTTCAATAAAAGTAATTCGATGTCATTTTTTCCCGAAACTGGGACAATTGTTTTATATAAATAGGTAGTAAAAAATTAACCTGCACACATTTTTACGGTTGATATTATTTTTTGAACTCTGTCCCTGGGTTTTTCATCCTGACCGTCCCTCCTGCTAAATTTATACAGAAAATAATCACTTCAGATGCAGCCACAGAATTTTTTTCAAGTTCTTTCTCATGCAGAAGTATGCTAGAGAAAGAATGTCTAAAATTCTTTGACAGGAAATTGACTGCAGAATTTAAATTAGCATTTAAATATCAATTCCAAGCATCGTGGCTTTATGGGTAGTCTTGCCGTCCCCAAGGTTTATTCCTGCACTTTTCGAGGTAAATTAAAAAAAAAATAATAATAATTTAATCCATTGTAAATAACTGTTTCTAGAAGTCAATGAACATTGTAGCTATCACTTAGTCTTAACATGATTTTCCTAAAAATAGGTGGTAATTTTCCTTACCGTCCTTTTTTTCCCCATTTCGTCCCTTTTTTCCTGTACTGTCCTTTTTTTCATCTTAGCGTCCCTTTTTTCCTGTACCGTCCCCTTTTTTCATCTTAGCGTCCCTTCTTTAACACCCCTTTAAGACAATGTTATACAAAAATTCTGTATTAAAAGTACTACATTTTTATTATTTCTTATTTGAATGTCCTGTGCAAATTTGTTATAAGTAAAAATTTAGAAGAAAACAGAAAGTTATAGTGGTAAAATGGTAAGGAAAATTAAACTCGCAAGTTTAACTTAAACCTCAGTTAAATAAAAATAAAAAAAATTCGCTGCTGACCATTTTTTCTTTATTTTGAATCATTAAGGCCTATCAGATTAAAATGTTAATTTAGCAATTTTAATTTCACCAGATTTTTATTCCCGAAAGTCAAAAGATTGTGAGAATGCCCCAATTATGCACGTTAAATATGAAATGAGTGGTATTTTTCATACATTTTGTTCTCCGTATTACATATTATTCTATATCTACAATTTAAAAAATAAATTAAATTTTATTAAATAAAATGATAAGACGTAATGCAATATTTCACCTTGATTCAATCCCAAAATACACAATATGAACTTTAAAAAGCTCACCGCTTTACTTAAAAGGCGACGAAAATAACAATAATAACTAGAGAACAGGAATTCTGCTTTTTCAGAATTTAGTGTCACCCCGGCATTTCCATTACTTCATTTTCTTCTGATGGACTGATGGCTTCTATTATTATGAAACAGCCATTATAAATGAAGTGTTAGGTGAAGATGAAAGAGCAGCCGTAAAAAGTTAGAACTCTGATTTTCTGGTCAGAATGGGGGGAAGAAATGGCCATAATTGTTTTTTACGGCTGCTCTTTCATCTTCACCTAACACTTCGTTTATAATGGCTGTTTCATAATAATAGAAGCCACCAGTCCATCAGAAGAAAATAACTCGGTTAAGCGGGACTCTACTGCAGTACAAAACATATTTAAATTTTAAGACTTAAAGCACACGTTTTATTTTATGTAAAATGACGTCATTCGCATCCGCTTAAGAGTTTCACAGACCAACAGTAAAGCATGCATAGTACATCACTATCGCGAAATAATGCACAAATGCAGCAAAAAGATATCGTCATTCAAGAAAATCGAAAAAAAAAAAAAAAAACCGGCTATCTAATGATTCATAGACCCTTAAAATTAAATATAGTATATAATAGCTCCACTGTTTTAACAGAAATCATTCGTTTATATTTTTTTCAAAATAGCACGTATTTTAATTACATTTTCTTTCGGTTGTTATGAGAAAATAGCAACAAAAATATATAATTACTATTTTAAAAGTATTTTTCCTTTGCTTTCTACAGAAATGGATAAAATGCCGTTGCCAATATTAAGCAAATGGCTCCAAAAACTACAAAAAAATTAATATTTCAAAAACAAATGGAGATACAGTTTTCAAACAAAGTGCATTTAAAAGAACTTTTTTTTCCAATACGACGGTATAAGAACTGAAAGTGTGCGATGTTCAGAAGTTAAAAAAATTGCTAAAGAGTATTTAATCGTAATGATTTGTTTTACAGCTAGCCTTGGTAAGCTAACGTTATATTTTGGACACAAAATAAGCTGGGAGAAAGAAATAGCATACCGGACCGGAGGCTAATAACTAGAAATAAAATAAATCTATTATATCTTGGAAATTTTTCTGTAGAAAATTTCTCACGTCTTGCATTCAATAATATTTCAAATTTTAGCTGCTTAAAAGGCGTATAGCCAACAGACTGAACAAGTAAAAATTAAATTAAAAAACCCGACTGCGTAAAAAGCGAACTAATTAATTATTTCTCATCAGTGTTAAACTATTTTTTATATTACTTACCTATTTTTTAGGGTTTCGTTCATCTGACGAAACCCTATTCGTCTCGCTCCTCTGTCTGTCTGCCCGTCACAGAGCCCGTTCTCAGAAACTATACACGTTGGAGACTTGACATTTTGCATACTTATAGATGAACACCACACATCATACGACAAATCATAAAATTTTGAAAAAGTCGTACATTTAACCCTTTGGGTTCCCACATGTGTAATTTAAAGAATTCTTTCTATGTGAACTCCTAATTAGGTTGTAGGCGTGACATTTTACATACTTATAGCTGAACACCTCACAACAAAAGACAAACAATAAAATTTTGAAAAAGTCGTACATTTAACCCTTTGGGCTCCCACATGTGTATTTTAAACAATTCTTTCTAAGTGAGCCCCTAATTAGGTTGGAGGCGTGAAATTTTGCATTCTTATAGCTGAGCACCTCACATCAAACGGCAAATCATAAAATTTTGAAAAGTCGTACATTTAACCCTTTGCGCTCCTACATGTGTATTTTAAACAATTCTTTCTAAGTGATACCCTATTTAGGTTGGAGGAGTGAAATTTTGCATACTTATAGCTGAACACCATCATGCGAAAAATCATGAAAATTTGAAAAAGTCGTACATTGAACCCTTTGGGCTCCCACATGCGTATTTTAAGCAATTCTTTCTAATTGAGCCCCTTATTAAATTGGAGATTTGAAATTTTGCACACTTATAGCAGAACACCTGACGCCAGGCGACAAATCATAAAATCTTGAAAAAGTCTTACGTTTAACTCTTTGAGCTACCACATATGTATTTTAAGCAATTCTTTCTAAGTTGGATTTATTAAGTTGGAGACATGAATTTTTTCATACGTATAGCTGAATACCTCAGACCACACGACAAATCATAAAAATTTCAAAAGTCTTACTTCTCCTGGCTCTAACTTGGGCATTTTAAGCAATTTTTCTAACCTCAGCCTTTTTCCACCGGGGAGCACTTTTCCAACTTTTGCCGACACCCCTTTGATCATTCTTTCATATTATGCACCATAGCCTTACATATTTTAGTTCCACTTTTTACCGCCAGGGGCGCCTACTTATCTCGGGTGCTATGGGCCCAATCCCTTCGACTAATATATAAAGGGATAGTATGTAAAACGGAGTTTCGTTGGGATAGAGGTTTGTTTAGAATAGAGTGCGCCCCTGGTTGCGAAATGTGGAACTAACAGATTTATCAAAAGGATAATGTGTTTTGAAAGGAATATTAAACGAAACCCTCTGTGCGATCTGTGATCACACTTACCCACTTGTTTTTTAGAAGGACATGACGTTAATATCCATCGTAGCTGTAATGTGTCCGGTCAGTAATATTATCCCCTTGTTTAATATTACCCACTTGTTTTTTTAATTGTATTGGTGACTTTTAAGTTGTGTTTAATGGTTAGTTCCTATCTATAAACACTGTTTTGATGAGGCCTATAGATGTCTGTGAAGGTGAGAGTTGCAGCCAAACAGGAGATCCTACCTACCCAACTTCCAGGTTGTGTACTATTTAAACGGAACTTCTGACTGTAAAATAGTCAATGAAACATCGTCTTCATCCTATCCAATGATACGCCACTCGATATGGTGCGTAATTTTTTTTTTTTTTTTGTCCGTACTGCCATTTTGTAGTTTACGGCCGCTGTCATGGTAGTTCTGTCTTATTCAATCAATAAAAATTCTTAAATCAAATCAAAATTATCATACCTGCTACATTGGAATTCTGAATCCAAATACCGGTGAGCGGTCGTCTGCTTTCTGGGTCTATTTTTGATGAAATCATAACAAAATTCTAAAAAAAATCCAAATGCATTCTTCTTGAGTAATTAATCTATTGTCTTGAATATATAGGTGAAACACAAAAGATTTTACATTAAAGTTAAATTATTTACAGTAAAAGATTTAGTAATTCTTAAAATCTTAAAATTAGTGTTCTATTTAAGTTCTTCTGTCCCATCTGGACAACAGAGGCGCTCCTAAAAGCACCTTTTTCTTCTATTTCTAATTCAGTTCTGCCGTGCGTGGGTGTTGCGCTGGCATGTAATAAAAAAGGGTTTTTCAATTGCGCAATCAGAATAATTGTTTAGGGGAGGGAAAGGAATGCTGCGTATTTCGCAACAGCCGCCATTTTGAATTTATAAAAACAAAACCTAGTCTATAACCATCGGGCGATTAAGACGAATCGATAGAGACCTCATTCATTAAAATCCGTCCAGCCGTTGGGATGTTTCGAGGGTATAAAGAAAACCACATACCCAGATACGCGTCAAACACATAACCCTTCTTGGCAGTCGGGTAAAAAGAGATAGTGAGAAGTACGTGGCTGAGTATCGTTCTAAGAGGTTCAGTTGGTAGATCGTCGGTGCGCTATATAGAGGACCCGGGTTTGACTTCCGGCTTGGAAACTTAAAAGGATATTACTAAAAGTTTTACGCACTCTATTAAATCCTACCCTACGTCATTAATTTAATGCTATCCCATGATAGATAATGATATTCTAGGTTGCCCTAGTGATAACGCCCTATTGAAGAGGGAGTCCTATAATATATCCGCATGACTGAATTTAATATATACAGATTCGTAATAAATTTTGTATGCATGCTTTTCTACATAAGAGTACAACAACTATTGTACCAAGATGTTAATATTGATAAAACGAGTTATAGTAAGAACGGACCTCGCTGGCCACGTTTGACGTAAAATTTTCGATTTGTTATCTTAGCGAACATTGCAGGAATCGTCATGGTGACTTAGACCAATATAGACTTGTCAAACATAGACCAATCAGATCACCCGAACTCATGTGTACAGTAGGAGTCATAGCGAGGGAGAGGTATTTTTTTTCTCTAAACCACAGTGACGTATTATATAAAGGAATTCTTTTGTGTAAATGAATAATAAATATTATTTGCACCCCATGTTCTACAGAATGCATGATTCAGTACACTACATAAATGCATAACAATTTTATTTATATTTCAGATTGTCTAAAATCAATAAATTGAACTTGATTTCCCCCCCCCCCATTGACCGTAATGTAACGGAAAACTTTTGAGTTTTGACCGTTCCTGTAAATGAACTATAAATGTTACACACTTCATTTTCAATACCGGTCGTGCTATAGTAAGCATCAATAAAAAAAAAAAAAAAAAAAAAAAAAAAAAAAAAATGAAATCAGAGCAATCCGAGTATATTTACGAGAGTTACAGCTCGGACAGAAGGACAGACAAACCAAAGTCATAAACACTTTTCAACTACAGTCGGACCTCTATTTAACGAAGTCGCTTAATCCCGAAAAAAAGTTCGTTATGTGGAAAATTCGTTAAATAGAGATGAAGCTTTTTAAGTACTTTAAACTACACAAAACAGATTTTTAATTCATAAACACTAAACATTATTAAAAAACTTAACTAATCACACTTTTGTTTGTAAATCATATTTTATTATTATTATTATTATTATTATTATTATTATTATTCATTTTACCCATCAAAAAGAAATCTGTAAGGACAACAAGAATAAAAAAAAAATATTATCTGGAAACACACTGTATTTTCAGTTTTAAGAAAATATTTACATTAAAATTAATGAATTTTAATGACATTATCGTATTTATTATAACAAGTAATTTTAAGCATTGTATTACTACATGCGTCCTTAAATTTAATTACTGAAACTTATTTACTACAAAACAGCCCTTTTAAGTGGGAAAGGGGGATATTGAAAGTTTGCATTTCCTGGATGAAATGCAAAGAATGACAGGGATTTTACTGCTCTCGTTGATCAGAAGAAAAAGTTCGTTAAATAGAGAATACACTTTGCTATTTGGAGGTTATTTTGCGAAGAAATTCGCAAAACGTTGTTAGTTCCGAGGAAAAGTTCGCAAAATAGAGGTTCGTTAAATAGAGGTCCGACTGTATGTTAGAAAGTGTTTAAAATCTCCCCCCCCCCCTGTCCCCTGCAAGACAAATAGATAAATTATATAGATCGAATATTCCTAAATCTAAATATGATATCCAAATTGCCTCAGCACATACCCTTTTTACGAAAAACAGTTTTATAATAATAAAAAATAGTGAAAGATTACATTAATTTTCAATGCTAGATAAAATTCAAATCATGAAAAAAGTATTTTCATTGTCTTAGATAACAATCGATAAAATATAGCATTGAAATCTATTTTATTGACGCTTGTATCGTGTATTTTTACTTTCTGTTATCTTCAATAGAAGTAAGTATTGTAATTGAAATTTTTTTCGACTGCAGGTTTTTGAAGTTTTGGGGGTCAGAGATCCCTAAAACATGTTTATACAAAATGTCTGTCTGTCCGTGTGTCGCCATGGTACCATCGAAAAGTGTATGAATTTATGCATAGAATTGAACCAATATTTTTGTGTGTATTTTTGACTATGACAAACAGGTCCTCCCTTAATTTAGAAAAATTCCACCGGAAGAAGGCGCTGTAATAGAGATTATGTATAATCTTCTCGATTTTTCTTAGTTCTATTTTTCATCATCGGCTCGTGCAGCGACGAGAACTTCGCATCCTGCTAAGCCGGCTATTCGCAAACAACTGATGTACAACAGAATAACGAAAAACTACTGTAAATATATAACAATTTAACACCTTTTAATAATATATTATTTCTAATTGCTAAAAAGGCATAAGATTAAAACTTTAAAAGCAGTAAAATAGTTTTATTTGACTGTTGACATGTTTCAACTCTTTCCGAATTATTTTCAAAACAAATAAATAATAATATTCTGAAATTGCATGGTCTATGATGCAATGAACTGAAACGCCATCATTCAGTTTTTCATACAACGCACGTTACTTTTTTTGTTGTTGTTGTTTGTTTGTTTTCATGTAATGCACGTTACTTCCCCCCCCCCCCCCCCTTGTATCTTTATTTCTATTTTCGAAACCCTTGAGTACTACATATGTTATTTTTACGTGTTAGAATCTCTATTGTTTCTCTTATGATGGATGGATAATATTGGTTTTAAGGGAAAATTATCTTACTTTCGTTGAAATTTATATGAATAATTTCTTCTTGATGTAATCTTGCCAAGGCTGTGGTTTTCCTATTACATTTAATATCAGCTATGCTCCTTTTTTACCTTATTGCCAAGAAGGGTTATGTCTTTCGCGCGTATCTAGGTAGGTGGATTTCTTTATACCCTCGAAGCATCCCAACGGCTGAATGGATTTTAATGAATGATGTCTCTATCGATTCGTCTTAACCGTCCGGTGGTTATAGGCTAGGTTTTCTTTTTATAAATTCAAAATGGCGGCCGTAAAATACAGAAGGGCGCTAAAGACGACAAAAAAATTTACGCACCCTATTGAGTGGCCTATCATTGGATAGGTCTTTCAAAATCAAGACGATGTTTCATTGACTATTTTACAGTCAGAAGCTCCGTTTAAATGTTACACAACCTGGAAGTTGTGTAGGTAGGATCTCTAGCTTTACTGCAACTATAATCTTCGTAGACATCTATAGGCCTCATCAAAACAGTGTTTATAGATAAGAGCTAACCATTAAACACAACTTAAAAGTCATCAATACAAGTAAAAAAAAAAAAAAAAAAAAAAAAAAAAAAAGCAATTTAACGAATTACAACGACCATTTGGAAAATGATTTTTTCAAAGACTAAAATTTAAGACATAAAAAATCGCACGGAGTTGATTCTACATTACGAACGCCTTGAATTAAACATTAATAGTGTTATTACACGTACAAATTGCAAGATTTCCTGAAACTTACGTATTATCCACCTGAAACTTACGTATTATCCAAGCATTTCATTGGCTGTTCGGGAAAAGGCTTTTTCATCGTCAGATTTTTTGGAAATCTGACGACCCATTTTAAATGAAATTTCATTCTTAAACTTCTAAACGTCCCACAATATTACTTTTGACACCGTCGTATAGAGAAAAAAAATGTACTTTTAAATGCAATTTCTTTGAAAGCTGTATCTCAATTTGTTTCTGAGTTATTTTTTTTTTTTTTTTTTTTTGTAGTTTTTATTACTTTTTTGTCATAGTGGCAACAGAAGTATCCATCTCTGTTGAAAGTAAAGGGAAAGTATAGATTACTGTATAGACCCATCAGAAAACGAATAAAATGCGGATTCAACCAATAAAAACCTTCAGATATGCTTTTGAATTCCTACCCTGACGAGGACAATAACCATTTTTCCAAATGGTTATAAAAATAGGTAAGTAATATAAAAAATAGTTTCATATTGATGAGAAGTAATGAATTAGTTCGCTTTTTACGAAGTCGAGTTTTTTGATTTCTAAAATTTAATTTGTACTTGTTCTGTATTTAAATTTCCTGGTAGTCAGTCATTCCTATGTAGTATTCTTTGATCCGTCTGCTCTAATTAATGGTATTTCGCATACTCGGGAATAATTTTCAAAATTACAGTAGAACCTTGATTACCCGAAATAATTAAGACCGACCGTCTTTCGGAAAATCGAAATTTTCGGATAATCGAGAATACTTCAATTTTAAGATTAAGGAGAAATATATGCACTATTTCTTATTATGGTAACAAGTGCTTAATTAAAATAAAGCAATAGCGAAATAGAAACAAGAATAAATTACCTGAATTTTAATTTTGAAATTAAGTACCTTTTACATATTTCACAAAGGTTTGTTCGCAGTTTCGATTGCCTTTGCTTTGAAGCTCTATCACGAATTTTTTAAATATTATCAGTTTACCACAGTATATAGTTTTTCTGCTGCTCCAGCCTTTTGCAAAACATTCAAAAGCTTCAGTATTGCTAATTTGTTCGTTCCACTCCGCAGAACGGGAACGAACACAGGAACTCAAGTTAAATTTCAATCTAATCAAGTTAAGGGAACTCAAATTAAATTCAAATGACTTCTAAGAAAGAAGATCAAAAATGTTTATATGCACTCGTGGTTCGGAAAGGACCGCTTGCACACAAGGAATATGATAGTTAAAAAAAAAAGCTTTCAAAATGGATTTTGCACACAAGAAATAAGATCGTAAAAAAAAAAAAAAAAAAAAAGCTTTAAAATTGGATTTCGGTTAATCGAGAGTTTCGGTTAAAAGAGTTTCGGATAAAAGAGGTTTTACTGTAATCGGAACAATTTTAGTGCAAATAATATTCTTCAATTTCGGAGGTGGTTTGGCTATTAAGCAGATATTGAGCCGCTTAAGGCTGTACTTTAATTTCTCAAAAAAGCTTGGATATTATTGAATAGGATAAAGTTTGTATTTTTGCGAGTCAAATTTACGTTCAGGCTTCTTGTTATTAGAAATATTCACGATTAATTTATTAATATATTGAACTTTAAAACCATTATTATAAGCAATCTTATAAGCGAATATTATCTAATTCATCAGTCAAGTTATTTTCAGTACATACTAGAAAAGCCCTTCTCATGAAAAATCTGTAGGTATAAATTTTATAGGTAAATGGAGAACATTTGGTATGGTAGCCTGGTTACTCATGCTTTTTCTGTAAACAGACCTGTCGATAGATTGATTTGCTCTTGTTAACATTATATCAATGACTGGAAAACTATTATTATGTTCAATTTCAATAGTGAATTTAATGTTATTGTTTATGGAATTTAGATTACTTGTAAATATTTTGAGTTCTTCAAGACTGTACTCCCAAATTATGAAAATATCACCAACATATCTAAGCCAAGTGAGGCGTTAATTGAAACGTGCTAAAAACTTTATTTTCCAATGGACGAAGAGTAAATTCAGCTAATAAACCAGAAATAGAGGAACCCATTGGGACACCGTGATTTTGTTTATAATATTTTTCCTAAAATGTGAAAAAAAAGAGTCTTTCTCTTCAAACGGCCGAGTTATTACAGCAATGCCACTTTCATTTGGGCGACCTTTATAGTGAGCTGTGCCACCCCTTAACCTATGTACAGAAGGGACAGAAGTCACCCCAACCGGGACCCGAACCGTGAGGTTTATGGGAGAATGTCCCGGGGGGAAAGTTCCCCACTGCCATCCAACGAAACCATGCCCGGAACACAACGACATATATTAAAAGCATAATCACATAATAAGTAATCTGTTACATAAACAAGTAATATAGAAATTTTGTTTTTAAAGTCAATTCCTACTTAGGTCATCAAAGAAAAGTTTAATATAATCCCTTAAGCTAATATTAGTTTTTGTTGCGTTAAAATATCTCAATTTGTTGATTTTCTATAAGCAAGTAGGTTTGCAATTGAAGTCTATGGGAATTTGGCGAAATATTAGAAATATCGCCAACTTGGCGTCACTTTTGGCGACTTATTTTGCCCGCCAAATTGGGCGATATATCGCCAAGTTGGCGACAAACTTGGCGGTATTGGGCGACAGAGCAGGGTCCCCCTATGATAACCCCTTATTGAAAATACTTTCATTGACCTTCAATAACCAATGGCCGCCATTTGGTTTCCCGTGCAAAACCAAAATTAATTAATTAAAATTTAATGAATGAATTAATATTTGAAAAAACTGTATTAACATCAATTGTCATCCAGTACAAGTTCAAAAAAATTTATTTCAACTTCCTAGGATGAATAATGAGTATTTTATTAACGATTGAAAATTTGAACAAGATATATAAATATATAAATAAATATATAAATAAATATAGGGAGAGTGTGAACTAATAGCAGGAATTGAATAAGAGGAGATAGCGCCCGCAGACAAAACTAAAATCTAAACTATAACCTATTTACAGACGACGAATATACTCTAAAACAGTGGTTCCCAACGTGGGGCGTGCGCCCCACTGGGGGGCAATTTGATTTTCTAGGGGGGCAATTTCAAATGTGTTGCTCACTCATTCGCTATCAGTTTCTTCTGTCCTTCTTTTCAAAGCATTGTTGTAGACTAAAAATGAATGGAATGCAAAGAAAATTGTTAAAAATCAGGGTTTTTTTTAATCAGTTTCTTTTTTTAAATGTTCACAGTGAAAACTTTAAAATACATTTAACACGAGAATAAATATACGAATAACGTTTTTAAAAGCATCATAACATCGTTTTATTATTAAGTTTCATTATAATTTTTCTGGAAAGTTGTTTTACAATTTTTTGTAACGCTTTCGATTATTTATTGAGAGAGCTTTTTACTTCTATTTGCTTTGCTATATGTCACTCGAAGATTCTTTTGAATGTGAAACTACTTAGAAGTATGCATAAATATGACTATCTCGGACATATTTAATCTAAAGATACATTTGAAATATCTGAATGACGTACTACCAACTTTATAAAACTTATAAATCTTAAACAGTATTAGAAAAGGAAATGGGTAAATGGAAGACAACGATATTGGGAAAGGGGAAACAGAAAAAATCTGTTGTGATAGGGAATAATGGCTACCTAATTTTCATAAGATTGCAGTTTTCAAATGCTTCTTGGGTATTGTGTTATCTTTAAAAAAAAGTTAGTGTCGAAAGCTTTTCCACCAACTCTTAATAAGTCACAAAATAAATGATAAAATGTGTGAATGTTATAACTTTCAACGTTAAATGTAAGTCTCTCTTCAAGATATTTTGTGAAGATAAAAATGCAGCCCGTATAACACTTTTTATTTTAACATTGAGGTAAGTTAGAAAGTACAACAAAACTCTTTTTGGCACAAAAGCGAAGATGTATAATCTCATTGCATTTGTAAAATGATGTTAAAAACACATTTGCCACAGAAGATTCACCTCTTTGATATGTTAAAAAATGTGAAATTAAGAGGTATTGTTAAGGCTTCACCTGTGAGAACAGATTTCACTTTTTAAAAAATAAGAGACATAATTTACAGATTATGGAGGGGGGGGGGGCATAGCGACTTTACTGATGTTTTTGTGGGGCGTGGCCGATAAAAGGTTGCGAACCACTGCTCTAAACTAATAACTAGCAACCTTATTTAGAACACACAAAACACAGATGAATATCACATTTTGATAGGAAACTACTAAAGCACAAAGGCGACTGTATTGAAATCCTTCAGAGAGGCGTTACAGACGACCATCAAACAAAATGTCCAGAAATAACTCTGAATGTTCAACAAGTGTTCACAAGAGTCAGTATTTATATCGTATGATGGAAAAATATTCGTTTAAAACATTATAATTGTCCTTTAATTTGTGGTAATTGTCAGGATTAAGCAATGTACGCTAACCGTCACGCTGTACGCTAGCCGCGTTCGGTTAACCTATGTACACGCGGTAGCGAATGACCCTGTATATGATTTTGCTCACCTGTTTGTCTTGGGACTAGCGGGACTAGAGGCCTCTTCTTCGTCCACGCCATTGGTTGGAGGACTAGATAGACTGGTTGAACGCTGCCGAAGATCGCTCTCTTCCGCAGAACGGGCCTGGAAACAAACCGAAGATTAACAATAACGAAGAAAAGACAACAACAAAAACTCATGCATCAGGCATAGATAACGAAAAACTTTCGGAACACTATTAAAATATTTTTAAGAAATTTTATTTATTTTTTCACAGTGAAATGATATATCTAAAGAAACAACAGACTTTATTAAGACAGTTCAAAATACATTGTCATCAATTGGTATCCATAGCCAAAAATGTGTTCGAATTCTTCCGTGAAGCCCTCTATACAGGGTGTTTCAAAATCAGATTTCAGAAATGTAAAGGCAGGTAGAGGGGACCTAGGTAAACAGATTTCGTATAGAAATGTGGGTGCGAAAATGCAGCGTTGAGGCAGTAGAGGGCGCTGTTGAGTTCGACGGATGAAAGCCCTTCGCTGTCTTGAATTGTCATTCTTCGCAAGGATTTCGGGCAGCATTCATTGTTACACCAACACGAAGCTTGTCGACATGCATTTCATGTATATGCGCAAGGAAATGGCTCACACCCAATGCACGTCCAACAGTTCTCGAGCTTTTCGAAGGACATTCCTCTACTGTGTATAATATTTTTACACTGTAGGAATTCTGCGTTATCTTCCAGTGCCCGTATCACGCTTCGAGGCAAAAAATGATCCACTCGCGCATAACTACCAATGAAGACACCCAAATGTACGGCGATCCGGCAGATTCCTAATTGGAAATCGTTCCATGTAACATCTTTTGAACAGCCGCTCCATTTTCTTGCGCAGCCTCATACATGAAATGTAGGTCGGCAAGTAACGACGCATCTTGCTCGAAATCCGTGCGGAGAAGGACGATTCAAACCAGCGAAATACATGGAACATCATCCATGGAACTTAACAGCGCCCTCTATTTCCTCAACGCTGCATTTCCACACCCACATTCCTAGATAAAAATCTGCTTACTAAGGTCCCCTCTATCTGCTTTTACATTTGTGACACATAATTTTGAAACACACTGTATACACTGGTGTGCAAAACTTAAGCAACAAACTTACAAGGGCTATTTTTTTCAATCTCCAATGAGGCGTAAATCAAAGACAAGTTTGAATAACAAAATGGTTTTATAGCCAGGAGACAAGTACAACAAAAATTACTTTTGTGACATTGTCACCGTGAAGATTAAGACATTTGTCATACCGGTAGACGAGTTTTTCAATACCTACTTTATAGAAGATTGCCACCAGCAGCGTCTTGAAATTACGTCTCCATTGCGCGGAGTCTTGCAGATTTTCGTGGGGATGGAAGTGCTGTCCTCCCAGACCTGTCTCCAGAGGCGTCGCTTTAGATCGCGTCCAGATTTTTATTGTTTTGCTGATTAGCTTTCTGAGTTTTGTAATAGTACAGGACCCATTATCCGGAATTCCGAAATCCGGAAGGACCCAAAATCCGGAAGAAAAAAAATAAAAATTTTCTATAAATTTGTAAATTTTTACTAAAATTTTGCAATTTCTGGAATTTGTCGAAAATTTTACAGATGCCTAATTTTCTTTTTGGTCTATTGTGTTGCAATGTGTAACCACTAAAATATGTTACATTTGTAAATTTTTACTAAAATTTTGCAATTTCTGGAATTTGTCGAAAATTTTACAGATGCCTAATTTTCTTTTTGGTCTATTGTGTTGCAATGTGTAACCACTAAAATATGTTACATTTGTAAATTTTTACTAAAATTTTGCAATTTCTGGAATTTGTCGAAAATTTTACAGATGCCTAATTTTCTTTTTGGTCTATTGTGTTGCAATGTGTAACCACTAAAATATGTTACATTTGTAAATTTTTACTAAAATTTTGCAATTTCTGGAATTTGTCGAAAATTTTACAGATGCCTAATTTTCTTTTTGGTCTATTGTGTTGCAATGTGTAACCACTAAAATATGTTACATTTGTAAATTTTTACTAAAATTTTGCAATTTCTGGAATTTGTCGAAAATTTTACAGATGCCTAATTTTCTTTTTGGTCTATTGTGTTGCAATGTGTAACCACTAAAATATGTTACATTTGTAAATTTTTACTAAAATTTTGCAATTTCTGGAATTTGTCGAAAATTTTACAGATGCCTAATTTTCTTTTTGGTCTATTGTGTTGCAATGTGTAACCACTAAAATATGTTACATTTGTAAATTTTTACTAAAATTTTGCAATTTCTGGAATTTGTCGAAAATTTTACAGATGCCTAATTTTCTTTTTGGTCTATTGTGTTGCAATGTGTAACCACTAAAATATGTTACATTTGTAAATTTTTACTAAAATTTTGCAATTTCTGGAATTTGTCGAAAATTTTACAGATGCCTAATTTTCTTTTTGGTCTATTGTGTTGCAATGTGTAACCACTAAAATATGTTACATTTGTAAATTTTTACTAAAATTTTGCAATTTCTGGAATTTGTCGAAAATTTTACAGATGCCTAATTTTCTTTTTGGTCTATTGTGTTGCAATGTGTAACCACTAAAATATGTTACATTTGTAAATTTTTACTAAAATTTTGCAATTTCTGGAATTTGTCGAAAATTTTACAGATGCCTAATTTTCTTTTTGGTCTATTGTGTTGCAATGTGTAACCACTAAAATATGTTACATCAGTGATGAGGGAACACGGTGTCCCCTCTCCCCCCCAAAAAAAAAAAAATTAGAAAAAAATCATTTTTCTGTCAAATTTTAGTTTAAAATTAATTTATATTACGATTCATTTAAAAAAAAAAGATATTTCATACCCTCCCTCTCACGTTGATAAAATATTATGACTACACAATTATGTTACTTGAATCAAGGGTTTCTAAGTAAAAAAAAAAAAAAAAAATTCTGTAATTCACAGCAAATTTTTTGAAAGTTTACAGAAGAGTGGGGGGGGGGGGTGCCCTCTCGGCACTAATTATGCATTTTTTCCGCGATCCTTTAACGAAATTCGCGCTTTTACGCGATCTTTTGATGAAATTAAGAGAGTGTTTTGCGATCCTTTGAAGATTTCTTTTCTTTTTTTTTTTTTTTTTTTTTTTTTGCTGTCTTTTGACGAAATTTGCGGGTTTTTTTCCCGCGAGATTTTGACGAAATTTGCGTTTTTCTTCCGCAATCCTTTAACTAAATTTACGTGTTTTTCGCGATTTTTTTTACGAAATTTCGTTTTTTGCGATCTTATGACGAAATTTGCTTTTTTTTCTGCGATTTTTGGACGAAATTTACGGATTTTTTCGCGATCTTTTGACGAAATTGCGGGAGGCTTTTTCGATCCTTTGAAGAAATTTGTTTGTTTTTTTTGTGCTATATTTTGACGCAATTTGTGGTTTTTTGCGGTGCTTAGAAGAATTTTTTTTTTTTCGTGATTCTTTAATGAAATTTGCGTTTTTCCCGCGATTTTTTTGACGGAATTCGGGAGGACCCGAAATCCGGAAAATTCCAAAATCCGGAATGCCTTCGGTCCCGAGGATTCCGGATAATAGGTCCTGTACTAGCAAAATAGTTAAACTTTGAAAAGAAATGCAAAAAGCAGCCAGACTCAATTTCTCATTATGTTTCTCTGTGCTACGAAAATATCATACATGTACTAGACCAGACCTGAATTTCTCTACTGTTGTCCATCCACAGCGTCTCGAATACATTACCTCCAGAACTTTGTTCCTTTCTCAAAAATCTTAAAATATGAGGCTATTTTCATATGAAGTACGATTATGACTCGTACACAATGGAAGACAAAAACTTTCATTAAATGAACCAATAATGATAATTTTTATGTTTTTAGTTTCAACATTTTTCTTTGGAAAGATTTTTTTTTTTCGTATAAATATCATTATCATTAAACACACATTGAACAATCATTTTAGTTGGAAAACAGAGCAATTTGTTTATCTTGGGAAATTTTTGGATTATAAGGTGGGAAAATTTTGAATTCTCCTCCTCCCCCCCCCCCCCCCCCCACCGAAATTTTTTTTGTAGCTACGCCCCTGCCTGTCTCCAGTTCTAAAAAAAGTGACAGCCACTAGGTGCCAGGCCGAACTGATGGTCCAACAGTTTCTTTCAGAATTTTGTGGGATGTGTTCGATCACCGAGCGTATCGTCCATATCTGGCACCGACTCTCTTTCGTCTTCTTCCAGAACTGAAGACAAGTTTAGAGGACAGCGCTTCCCGCACGAGCGGAAATCTTCAAAACGGAGAGAGATCTGTCTCAAGACGTTGGCACCAACTTTCTATGAAGATGAAGAGACGACATATCAATCTAGCACCATGGAGAGCGTTGAAGCCGAAAGACGAGTTCTTCTCCCCCTCTCCGGCGTCCGCCATATCTGATTTTACTGTAGTTGATTTGCACAGCAAGAAGAAACTGGCTCACAGCGCAGCTCACCGTGGTCAAATATGGCGAAAGCAGGGGCGTAGGAACCAGGGCTGCAGAGTCGCAGTCAGGCTCATTTTTGAGCGAAAGAGTCGGAGTCGTCCATTTTACAAGCAGGGCTGCGTTGTCGGAGTCGGGGTCAGGCTCATTTTTGAGCGAAAGAGTCGAAGTCGGAGTGGGATCTATTAAAATTCCCAGAGTCGGAGTCGTCCATTTTAACCACCGACTCCGCAGCCCTGGTAGGAACAGCTTCGTCATTTATGTCGTCTCCTTTAATCTTCATAACTCCATGGCGCCAACCTTCTATGAAGATGAAGAGGGTATTGGGGAACTCGTCCAGCGGTATGATAAATCTCTCAATCTTCACGGTGACAATGTCAAAACGTAACTTTGGTTGTATTTGACTCCTGCTTATAAAAGCATTATCCACACTTGTTTTTATATTACGCTCCATCGGAGGTTGAAAAAAAAATAGCCCTCGCTAAATGCTAATTTTAAAACATGTGAATATTCAAATGAAAATTATATGAAAATCGGGTGTAGCAAATAGTTACTATCCTCACAGCACAGCTAATAATCCAAGAGCCGCCAGCACAAAAAACCTATATTATCAAGCACAAGAAAAAAAAAACATTTATTTTATGGAAGAGTAAAAGTAGGGAAATCTAATGATCTATGTCTGCCGGAAGTGAAGTGGTACAAGCCAAAAATTAAAAGCACCAGTGGTTGACTTGTAGGTTTATCATTGTGTTAGTCCTACAAAAAACTAGTCTGATGTACCAATCCCAAAACTTTCTTCTATCTCATACATGTTAATACTTCAAAATTACTATCACATTGCCAAAATTAAATGGCAATCTATGCATCTCATGAGGATTCTAAAGATATGAAATTCCGTGCATTAGTTCTTGAGATATGACTATCGCTGAAATCGTCTAAATCCAGCAAAATGCTGCCTAGCAGCGCCACCTATTGGGTGATTTATACCAAATCCTAATCAGCAACAATTTATGTCAACGTCTGACTGAATCTGAAGTTTGGAGAAAATCCGTGCATTAGTTTTTGAGATAGAGCTATAGCGAAAATCGTGAAAATTCCTGCATAGCAGCGCCACCTATTGGGTGATTAATACCAAAACCTAATTAACAACAACTTGTGTTAACGTAAAACTAAATCTGAAGTTAGATGAAAATTCGTCCATTAGTTCTATAGATAGAGCTATTGAGGCAATCGTGAAAAAGGCAGCACAGACGCGCCACCTGTTGAGCGATTTACACCAATACATAATCAGTAGCAAGTCATATCAAGGACTAACTGAATCTGAAATTTGATGAAAATCCGTGCGTTAGTTCTTAAGATAGAGCTATTGGGGAAATCATGTAAATCCTGCAAAATTCATCATAACAGCGCCACCTGTTGGGCGATTTACACCAAAACGTAATCAGCTTCAATTCATATCAAGGACTAACTAAATCTGAAGTTTGATCAAAATCCGTGCATTAGTTCGTGAGATAGAGCTATTGCGAAAATCGTGAAAAATGCAGCATAGCACTGCCACCTGTTGAGCGATTTACACCAAAAACTAATCAGCATCAATTTGTATTAGGGACTCACAGAATATAAATTTTTATTAAATTCCGTGCATTAGTTCTTGAGATAGAGCGCCCACAAAATTTGTGTCACATACACACAGACAGACAGACAGACAGACTCACAGAGTCACAGACAGACATTTTGTAAAAACATGTTTTTTGGAATCTCTGACCCCTAAAACGTGTAAATCCGTCGAAAACCGGAATTCGAAAATTTTCATGAATCCAATACTTTCTTCTTGTAAAGATAGAAGAAAGTAAAAAAGGAATGAAAATATGGAGGATAGTTGTAGGACAAACGCAATGATAAACCTATGAGTCAACCACTGGTGATATTAATTTTTGGCTTATGCACCACTTCACTTGCGGCAGGCATGGATCATTAGATTCCCCTACTTCTACTCTTCCATAAAATTAAAGTTTTTCTCTTCTGCTTCATAACGTAGGTTTTTGTGTTGTCGGATCTTGGACTATAACTGGTGTGACATCTCCTTTGTGTCACACATGGTCACACACAAGTGTCATAGCCCTTACGTCGAAACAAAATATGCGATCTTTCATTCGTCTCATTTTTTTTCTCGCAAACGATCGTTATATGCTGACTCGACTGAAAAGTCACACTGACAGTTGCTTTGTGAAGGATCACCAGGTGATATTACAATGAAGTTACCTTGCGATTTTCACAGTCCTTTCTATGAAACAAAGTATGGAATCTTTCATTCATCGCATTATTACTCGCAAATGATCGTTATAGGGTGACTCCACTGAAAATTTACTGTGATTGTTACTTAGTGATGAGTCACCATGTGACATTACAAGGAAGTCACCTTGTGGTTTTCATGTGACTGTCATTTGAAGACTCCAGTTTGACCTTTGTAAGCATTGTATTATTATGAGTCATCAAATAATTCACAGTGAATTCGCATGGTGACTTTCAGGGGGCCGAGTATCTACTGTGAAGTAACTATTGCTCTCTTTGTGAAAGTCACCAGATGATTTCCTTTTCTGTCACTTGGGAATTCGTCACAAAATAATTATCATGGAGTCTCCAAACGAAAGTCACACTAGAGCCACAAAGTGACTTCCATTGTAAGCATTGCATTGCGATGAATCATCAAATACTGTCAAATGAAATCGCATGGTGACCTTCAGGTAATCGAGATGTTACTGTGAAGTCACCATTGCGTTCCTTTGTGAAATATCACCAGATGATTTCATTTTCTGTCTCTTGGAAATTCATCACAAAACAGTTATCATGGTGTTTCCAAATGAAAGTCACATGAGAGTCACGAGGAGATTTCATTGTAAAGTCACCTGATGACTCGTCACAAAGGAACAGTCATGGTAAATGCTCAATGAAAGTGGAGTGACCAAATAAGAGTAAAAATGAGTCGAATGAAAGGTATCGCATTTCAGTTCATTCTAGTGACTGTGACACTTGTGACCATTCGTGACGTCAAGGAGACTTCACATGGACTTGCTCTGCTGTTAAGATACTGCCTATTTTCTACACTTGCTGTTTATAGAACTTCCTTTTGAGAACTCATGTGTTCAGAAACTAGCATTTCGTGTTTGTTACTAAGCTTTGCACACTAATATATGATCTATAGAATGTATACACACCACATAAGGCACTATAAATTAGTTGAGATTAAAAATGCAAAAATAGATGGGATTTCTGACGCCATGATGATCCCGCGTGTGTTTGTAGCACATAGGAGCCATTTCATTAAGGAGTGTCAGAAAACTGGAGAGGCCAGACAGTTGTAATTTTCTTTTCTTTCTAACCGATGACCAGGCCCTTACCTGCCGGGTCGTCCCATCTGAATGGGTTTGATACCTGGTATCCGGGCGGTGACCCCCTAATCGACGCATAGCGGCAATAAATCTGAAGAGAGTCTAGATCTCCATTCTATCGGCTGTGCCTACTGCTTAGACGTGAACTTAGTTAATCCGGTTACTTAACATTTTGATCTTGTTTGTTTTGTACCTGTGCTTTGCTACACAAGGTGGCCTCTTAATTTAGAACTTTGTTCAGGTGAAGAGACCCTTTACCTGGTAAGGCACCTCCAGAGGTATAACTTGGAGGACTTTGCATTCACGACGGATTTTACATGCACCAGGCGCCATTAGCGTACATGGCGGACATCGGTTGACTCCAAACCGATGACCAGACCCCTAGCTGCCAGATTTCCCCAGCCGAACGAGTATACCTGTCTGGCATCTGGGCGGTTCGGCCATCCAGTAGACCAATGCCCCGACCGACCTAATTGTAGAGCCTGTAACTTGCTGGTTTCTCTGTTGTACCGCTTGCTTAACTAATTGACTTTGTTGATTTGGCTCCTGCACATTACACACACATATCCAACTTGGGGAGTAAGGAAATCTGGTTTTTAGATGCCTAATCGGTGGTGGGTACTTGTCGTGAAAAGTGGTTCATGAACCAATTTAGAGGAAGGGGGAAATAAAACAATGGGTGCCGCTGAAAGACAAGTATCACCAAAGGAAATTTTGGGCCGAAATGCAAAGCAAGCTCACGATATTGGAGGGATGAGACTCGGCCTTTCTACCGGACCCCACAGGGTAAATATTGGCTCCGTAGGCTGTCCCATAGGAGCGGGTCCGGTAGCACGTCGTGCAGGCTGCAGCCTATATGCACCTAATAAAAAGGCAGCAGTAAAAATAAAAAAAAAACCTGAAAGGGAAGGGGTTAGTTGGACATGTTTATTACACTTTTAACTTTAGGATTAGTTTTAATACTTTGAAATAAATTATAATTATCCTATGCACCAGGCCAGTGCTATCTAAGTGTAAAGGTTGCGATATTACCTAAATTAATAACAATTTATCATTTTGTATCATCATGTTGTAATCATGTTGCATCATCATGTTGTAATTTATCATTTGACTAACGACCTAAGTAATCAGAAAGTTGTATAATTAGGTCAATCGAATTAAAATATTAGCTTTTCGAAAAAGTTCTACTGAACGGAATTTATTGGGAGGGAGTTACGCTATTAGTTATATAAATTATGCGAAAAAAAAAGAAAGAAAGAAAATTTATGCACAATATTTGCTTTGCGAAGTGCAAATCTTAAATGCAACGTAAGCGGAGCCGCGGGCAAAAGCTAGTGAAATTTACAAAATTGTGTTTAAGGCTTTTTCAAATTTCTTGCCCTTTCCCTGATACTTTCTGACTCATCTTGAAACATAAAGGAACAAAATTGACAGGCCATACTACTGAAGCGATTTGGAATCGAATTGTGTTTTCCATTTTTTTATAAACAATTTACTTATCGAGTTATAAACGATTTTGATACGTGACAACAGTTTTTTCTCCTTTCTCTCCCTGTCGCGTTGGGTTGATTTTTGTAGGCCGATTATCTACTCGATAGATTTTGGCCCTAGGGAGAGTGCCCTCCGTGTTGGTCTTTCTAAGGGAACCTAACCCGTATTTACGCATGGAAATCAAAGGTTTCGAAGAAAACCACAAAAACTCCGAAACGCTTAGGCCGACGGGCGCGATTGGGTTCGAACCCAACACCTCCCGTCTACCAGCTTCGAGAGCAGAACCTCTCAGCCACTGTCGCGTTCGGAAATTCGGTTCAAAACGCCAACTTTTTACGTTTCCTGACAGTTCTTTTCGCAATTAGCAAAAAAAAAAAAAAAAAAAAAAAATTAACTTTCGATTGTATAGTTTCTGAATAACAACACCTGTCAATTTAATGAGTTTCAGAACAAAAATTAATTAAAAATGCATCAGAAAGCAGCCTTTTGGTTTTGAGAACCAGTGTTGTAGCTGCAAAAAAAAAAAAAAAAAAAAAAAAAAAACAGACAGTACGTATACGCTAAGCAGAGGGTATACGCTAAATATGATACATGAACGTCATGCCTACAGTATACGCTATAGCTTTATTTGAAAATCAGGGAGTGCGGAGCTTCTTAAAAAATCCAGAAGGTATGTATATTTCCGTATACCCTCCACTATAACGCTGTTATGAACAGTCTTAAAAAATATTAAATAAAAGTTGCTAGTTGTTAGTGAGCTAGTTGTGTAAAAAGTTGTGTTGATTTATTATAAGTTTGTTTTGTTTTTTCCCGCTTTTTATTAAGAAAGGATGCGCTATTTTTATTTTTATTTCATGGACAGAATTGGCAACACACCAAATTACTGTTTCCTCTGTGTTCTCGCGATCGACAACGGTTACAGTTACGAAATACGTAGATCTCGATTATTACGTACAAGTTTTATTTCAGTCTTTCAGCGTTCTGTTTATGTTTCTTTCATTATCCAAATAGGGAAATAAAAGAAAAGCATTTTAAGCTCATTTTTGTCCCTCTCTGCTATCTTCTCTTATACTGTCAATGAAAACTTAATTGAGTTTATCGCTATGCAGCCATGCAAAACCTTTTCATCGCTTCAAAACGAGACATTTCATCAGTGGTTGCCCAATTCATTGAAACGTTTCCTTCAGTCAGTAAACGCATTTCAAAACGTTCTTCTGGATTTAGTTCCAGCTTGGTAAGCGTATAGATGAGTATTTTTTTTTTTTTTTTTTATGTGTATGCTGAAAGATAAACATCAGGAATAATGGGTTGTATTTTGCGCTTAATGTTTTTACACGTGTAAATCGGATTTACGTCGGATGTTGATGATTTAATGTTCCTAAAATTTGAAAAAATTGGACGGTTAAAAGTTTTCATCCGGGCGAAAAACTTCAGGTGGAATGGAAAAGATGTTTGCTGGAATGATACGATTTTTAAAAATATTTCTTTTATTTAACCCTTTAGTGCGCAGCTTTGCATATATGCAAACAGCAGTGTTTTGAATTTAATAGATTTTCTTTTAATCGTATACACCTAATTCACACCAGAAAATTAAAATAGCAGTACTTGCTTTAATTAATAACAGGCATTCCGTATTTAAATAAAGCGAAATGAACCAGTGAAACTTTCTGGTGTAAAGTCAGATTCTCTGAACTACGTAATTTCTAGAACGTATTTTGTCATGGGAATTAAAGGGTTAAAGGTTAAATTTTATAAAATTAATAATTATATAAAATAAGGTATTTGGAGACATACTTATTAAAATATTTACTAATTTGCAATATTTCAGCGTAAAACGACAGCAGTTTTTACTTGTACTGCAGATGTGCAACAGAAGAAAAGATTGACGTACACTATGACGCAAAAGTTTAGACAATGACGTCATTCAGCTTTAAAATGTAGAATTATGACGTCAGAATTACAAAAACCTGTAAATATATTCAAAAACTGATTTAAAATGCTATGTACAAAAGACAGTCGTTTTATTTGCTATAATACTAATTTTTTTCATAAAAATTCAAATGTGCTTGTCGCAAAAGTTTAGACACTATTCTAAATTTCTTTGAATATTCGCTGGCATATGCAAATTTAGAATCGATGATGTCACAAATTTGGAGTACTTAAGTTCTGCAAACGATTGCGCTTCATAGTCGACATGCCGAGAGCTAAAGAAATTCAAGTGAATGAGGTTTCAAGGATTTGGCAGTTGAAAGGTGAAGGGAAGAGCGTTTCTGAAATTTCTGCTATTATTAATAGGTCAAAAAAATCTATTTATCGAGTTTTATCGAGTGGTTCCGAATATAAAGCAAAATGTCGGTCTGGGAGGCCACGTGTGACAAATGTACGAGAGGATCGCCTGATACAAAGACTAGCGAGTACTCAACAAATGAGCGTACGTGGAGTTCAAAGCTCATCGGGACTCTCTGTATCAAAGGATACGATTCGTAGACGAATTTTGGAAAAAGGAACAATCGTTTATAGCAAAATGCAGAAGAAACCAGCTCTGAAACCATATCATAAGTTACAAAGACTTATGTGGGCTTGAAAGCATATGTCATATGGAGAGAAATGGCAGTCAGTCATATTTAGCGATGAAAAAAAGTGGAATCTGGATGGTCCAGATGGTTGTTTATCGTATTGGCATGACTTGCGGAAGGAACCTCGACGTTTTTTTAGTCGCAGACAAGGAGGGGGCTCGGTGATGGTTTGGGCAGCCTTTTGCTATAATGGACAAGTATCTCTGACCTTCACCAGTGGTCGTCAAACTTCACAGCATTATACACAGACATTAGAAGAAAACCTACTGCCATTTGCTGAGCTTCTAGGGGGTCCTCAGTGGGAATTTCAGCAAGACAATGCTTCAATTCACACTGCAAAACATTCAAAATCTTGGTTTAATTCCCATAATATAAGAGTTCTCGACTGGCCAGCATGTAGCCCAGATCTTAACCGTATAGAAAACCTTTGGAGCATTATGTGTCGCAAAGTTTATAGCAACGCTAGACAATACTCTTCTGAAAAGGAACTTAAGACATCTATTGAGAATGCATGGTACGATATCGATCCACAAACTATGCAAGATTTAGTTTCTTCCATGCAATCTCGTGTATATGACGTAATACATAAGCATGGATGCGCAACCCGGTTTTAAAAATTGTTTATTTCGATTTTATTTAATTTGTGTCTAAACTTTTGAGACAGCAGTTTATTTTTGTTACCATTTAATTTATTGCAATATGCACAATTCCACTTTTCTTTGTTATAAATATTGTTTATATGTACAGCACATTAATTTCAAGCAGTGATTTGAAAATTGAATAAATATTTTTCAAAGTATGTAAGAATTTCTTCATTGTCTAAACTTTTGCGTCATAGTGTATCATATGAAAAATGTATCTCTGATTTTTTTCATTATTTTTCCCGTGTAATGAACCTTTCAGAGAATCGTATATAATTTTTTTCGAAACAAAATAAAAAATCGCGCATTTAAGGGTTAAAGGAAGGTAGTGTTAAAACTAAATACTTATATACACAATTTTCTGAAGAAAGTTCACAATTCGATGCGTATTTTTTTAGGTGCGTTCATAATTATATAAACAAAAACTACCCAACCGAATGGTTTGAAATTTAATATATAAAATCTTTGCAGAATTGCGTCGACTTATTTCATATTTTATGAAAATCGAATCAAAACTTAAAGAGATATTAATAAAAGTTTTCTTCATTCTATGAAATCGTATCATACCTAATTAATTCAATAATATCCCATGATAGGTAACGATTCCAGATTGCCATGGTGATTATTCTATCAAATCCTATCATGCGTAATGAATTCAATGATATCCCAAGATAGGTAATGATTCTAGGTTGCCATGGTGATTCCGTCCTATTGAAGAGTGAGAGTCGCATTATTTACGTATTATTGAATTTAATATATGAGGCGTTCAGAATACAATCCGACTAACTCCATTTTAAGTGTCGTTTTTTTAAACAAAGGAACATTGAAAATGTTCTATATACTATTTATACAGTGATGAAAAGTGATCCTTGATTAAAAGAAAATGAATGAGTTCAATCAAAATATCCCGAGAAAACATATTATATGGATACAATATTTTTATACTTACAATAACTTTAACTGTTTATACTGAACATTTTCATTTGATGTTGTTAATCGATTTGCGCACTGAACGGCTCATATGGGACATTCTCACAATCTTTTGACTTTCATGTCCCTGAATAATAATTTTTTATTTAATACACTAGGGGGCTCTGCCCCCTACGAGCTATGCTCGCCAACCCCCGTTCAGGCACACCAAAATCCAAAAAGCACGCTAATTGCACGCATTTGATCGGCTTTAAAAATATTAAATTAAAAAAAAAAAAAAAAAAAAACAGTAACGATCTCTCTGTAAACGGGTTTTTCATTCGTTTTTCTTGGATTGGGGATTTTTAAGACCAAATCTGTTGCTGTTAAGAGATACAATGGCTGTTTTCGTATTTAATTAAACACATTAGTTATTTAAAAATAAGCTAATGTAAAATGAATTAAGTAAACAGTGTCATTGTCTCCAGGTATTTTTTAGCAGCGCTATAAGATAGTACTTTTAAATAATTCATTTTAAATGTATCATTTCAAATCTGACGTAATTTACACCAAACTTTTATTTCTCTTATTAATAGTCACGTAAAAATACTTTTGTTGTTAGAAGGAAATATTATTTGCGCTGTCTTCGAATTCACGATAATAGTTGAAAAGATTATCTCAAAATATCTCGCGCAAATATATTTTGCAATTTAAATTGTTTTACCATATTTTTTGGGCATTTTAAATATGACGTAAAATTCAAGTGTAAATATGGTTCTTATGACGTAATTTTCCTGCTTTTAACATGTAATCATTTAATTCTAATTTTAAAGTTTTTTTTTTCTGTTTGTAATAGTCACGTGTAAATAAATTTTTAATTTGAAGAAATATTTGATATGATAATTTGTTTCGCTGTTTATACAATTGGCAACAGTTTAAATTAATGACATTTTCTAAAATTTGTAAAAAACATCTCTCGAAATGCTGAAAATTTGAATTAAAAATAGAAATAAAACCTCAAAAAATGCGTCAAATAAGAAAAATAAATGCAATCTGCGCATTGGGAACTTATAACGTATAAAATGATCTAAAAATGATTAAATTCTCATGCATAGTTTTTGCTCAAATAAAACTTTTTTAATGGAACGACTTTGTCCAACTTTAGCATTAAATATCTCTTAAAATAATTCTTCGATTTGAAAACTGTCTGCATCAGCGTGTTTATCAAACATTTTTCTATAATACCACCGATTTTCATATTTTTGTATGCAACAGTTTTCTTAATATTAACGATGAAAGGCCATGCTTAAGCATTCAAATTGGATGCGGATCAACCCGGAATATCTACGCAGATGTTCATTGGTCCATTTCCAAATCAAAACATTTTTTTATATATAGAAGGACTTTTTTGTGTTTTTTTTTATTTCATATACTGGAGAACATCCCATTGCATGATTGCACAACAATATTAACGAGATAAATAAGTTTTGGACGATGTTGGGGGTCCAAACACCTGGAAAACTTCTACACCGTCCCGTGTCCCTGATGCTGATTTTTGAGTTTGGAGCTGTCTGGATAAAATTGTTTCAATAAAAGTAATTCGAGGGAATTTTTTTCTGAAACTGGAACTATTGTTTTATATAAATATGTAGCTAAAAATTAACTTGCACACATTTTTAGGGTTGTTATTATTTTTTAAACTCTGTCCCTGGGTTTTAGATTCCTTACCATCCCTCTTCTAAAATTATACAGAAAATCATTTCAGATGCAGCCACAAATTTTTTTTCAAGTTTTTTCTCATGCAGAAGTATGCTAGAGAAAGAATGTCTAAAATTCTTTGGCAGGAAATTTACTGTAGAATTTAAATCAGCATTTAAATATCAATTTCAAACATCGTGGCTTTATGGGTAGTCTCACCGTCCCCAAGGTTTGTTCCTTTACTTTTCGAGGTAAATTAAAAAAAATAATAATAATAATATAATCCAATGTTAACAACTGTTTCTAAAAATCAATGAACATTGTGGCTATCACTTAGTCTTAACATGATTTTCCTATAAATAGGTGGTAATTTTCCTTACCGTCCCTTTTTCCCAATACTATCCCCTTTTTTTACCTTACCGTCCCTTCTTTAACACCCCTTTAAGACAATGTTATACAAAAATTCTGTATTAAAAGTACTGCATTGTTATTATTTCTTAATTGAATGTCCTGTGGGTACTATGCAAATTCATTATAAGTAAAAATTTAGAAGAAAATAAAAAGTTATAGTAGTAAAATGGTAAGGAAAATTAAACTCGCAAGTTTAACTTAAACCTCAGTTAAATAAAAAAAATTTCGCTGCTGACCCTTTTTTCTATATTCTGAATCATTAAGACATTCATTCGTCTATCAGATTAAAGTGTTATTTTAGCAAGTTTAATTTTGTCAGATTTTTTTCCCCCAAAAGTCAAAAGATTGTGAGAATGCCCCATATACAGTCAACTCTGTGAAATCCGCACTCTTAGGGACCGAGGGTTTTGTGGATTATAGATCATCCTTTTGTTTTCATTTTATTTTTTTGTCCGACTATAAATTATGAACAACTGAACAAAATTTACAATGGAAAAGAAAAACATAATGCAACATTAGTTTAAATATTATTTAATAATTAATTTAAATAAACATTAAATTATATATAAGTTTTACCGACTATTCATTATTTTAAAAATTAACACATCACAATGGTAGTTGCAGTTTTGTTTTGTTGTCAATAACTTCTTTTTGTAGTCTGTTAACCCTAATTAGTTCTTACTCCGAGATAAAATTTTGTTACTCAAAGAAATTTAAATATTTATATCCAATTTATATTTAAATATTTGTTCATTGGAAAACTTTTAAAAATATACCAAATTTAACTTTATGGATTTAAGTGTTAATTATAAGTTATCATTGTTTACATTCCAACGTACAGTGCGAATGCGGAAAATAGACGTTTGCGGATTATACTTCACAGAGTTGACTGAGAATCATAATAAATTTTGTATGCATGCATTGTTGCATAAGAGTGCAATAGCTATTGCACCAAGATCTGAATATTTAAAAACTAGTTATGGTACGAACGCACCACATTTGCAGCGTTTGAAATAAAATTTCCAACTTGTAATATTTTATTCCCTGTTAGATTTGAATTATGCATCAGTTCACAGTTTCAAGTGGAAAAGGCCATTATTTAAGAATGACGAAAGATAAAAAGTTACAAAAAGGAAACCTTATCACTAACAGAATTTGTTATCAAAAACCATTCAAATTTCTTTTTATCTGAAATCTTAAGAAAAGTTGTCCTTTGGAAAAGAAGGATGACGTATTTTTTTTCTCTGTTGTGAAAGCGAAACTACTTGACAGAGCTTAGCATTTCGACCTATTACGTCTGTGATATACACATTGATTAGAAAGACAGAAATAAGATTTCGAACTTAGAGAGAACAAGTCAATCCGATATAATGTTCAACAGAGTAAGGCAAATTACAAGATGTGATGTCCCAAATGAAACTACACATTTCCGAGAGAGATACAGTAACTAAGTAATTATTCATCGAAAAGCCTTGGAATTTGGGTCGTGCCGTACAGAGATGATGGGAATTATTTCTATAGCAATAAAGTTCGTTCTAAAATTCACCAATAGTAGTCGCATAACATATTTATTTAAAACTAGCTAAAGTACCCGGCGTTGCCCGGAATTTTAAGAAGGTTTGTTTTGAAAAATCAATTTCAAAATTAAACATATAACATAAAAAAAAAAAAAAGTCGAACTGTTGTACACATGAATCAAATAAAAGCCCAATAAAAAATGTATAAATTTAATTAACAGACGCAAAATAATACAGCTATAAATGAACTTATTTCCAATCATCATTGGAGCAATAATGTTAAAAAACGCCAATATTTCCATAATCGAGTTTGTATCTTGCTTCAATGCATTTTTTCACACTTATATGACATTATATATTCACCACGTCCTTTATATTTTTAATAGGACGTAATATTCCATTTTTTAAAATTAGGTTAAATTAATTAAATAATTATAATTTTTCACATGGAAATCATAAAACAGAAAAATTATAACATAACATTCACTTTTGTTTTTAATTCGTCAAACTATTTATTTTATTTTCATTTTTTCACGTGGAAATCTTACAATAGAAAAGTAATTGTTGTGGTAAGAATTTTATTATGATTTTTTAATTGTTGGCAACAGCTATAACGAAAAATGCTTAAATTTGATAGTAAGTTGCTGTTAATTTTGTGGCTTTTTATTCATTAAAAATGAACTATAAGTTATTTCGATTCCGGATTACTTTAGTTGCCTCGGCCGTGTTTTTAATGCACATGTACGTCACATTTCACCATTCTGGCTTCCAAAATATGGATTTGTACAGCATTACAGACAGACAGACAAATTTTCATCTTTATATATTAGATATCGCGAGTAACACATTCCGGTTTCGGTTTGACAGCATAGGCTTTACTAATTTAAGACAATGACAGAAAATTGTTTATATTTTTATGTAAAAAGAATGTATATCTCGCTTTTTTTTATCTGTCCCTTTTTAACACTTTCCAACATAGTTCAAAAGTGTTCATGAATTCGGTTTGTCTGTCTTCCCGTGCTGTAACTCGCGTAAATATTCAGGGATATCCATGCAACTGGCATATACCATTGAAGTTTACTATGGCATGTTCGGTATTGAAAATGAAGTGTGTAGGATTTATAGTTCGTTTACAAGAGCTCTCAAAATAATTCCGTTACATGACGGTCTTATGGGGGAAAACTGTCAAGTGTATTTTAATGATGTTACAGTATTCCATTCATGCTTACTATAGAATAGAGGTGCGTTTATCGTTTATTGGGAACACACAAAATATATCGGATAGAGTACTGTGTATGAACATTGAACAATAATTACTTTAAGTGCGTTTTCAGCTATGGTACACGTTTTTAGCTCACAGGCTGTCAAAGCCCGAGAGCTAATGTGCCCGCAGGTTCTGTATGTACGTACGTATGTATTGGAAAATGTTTTATAATCTATGCTTGATGCATGATTTTTTATTCTTGTTTATTTGAATACTTCATTTTCTCAGAAGTGGATTATCCATTAGGCTGAGTAGGCTGAAGCCTAGGGGCCAGGAAAGAAAGGGGCCCCGGTGCTAACATCTTCTTTTTTTTACATTTTTTTTTTCATATTGTGATGATATTTAATGTAAAAGAGAAATGATGTGCAATATTCTTTGCATCATTCATTTATTGAATCTTCTAAATTAACATATAGATACAGTAAAACCTCCCTACAGTGTCCACGTTCCGTTCCAATAAAAAGGGGTCGCTCCGAGAGGTGGTCTCTTAATGGAGGTCATGTCTCAATCTAGATTTCAATTGTTGAAAAAAGGTAACAATGTTACTAAAATTTATTTTTCACAATAGGGAAAAATATAGAAATTTAAGTATCAAAACAAAAGTTAACTGCCCCACCAGTGGCTGAGAGGTTCTGCCCTCGAAGCTGGTAGACGGGAGGTGCTGGGTTCGAACCAATCGCGCCCGTCGGCCTAACCGTTTCGGAGTTTTCGTGGTTTTCTTCGAAACCTTGGTTTCCCATGCGTAAATACGGGTTAGGTTCCCTTAGAAAGACCCCCACGAAGGGCACTCCCCCTAAGGCCTATATCCCAAGAGTAGATAATCGGCCGTCAAAAATCCACCAACCAAAAGTTAACTATTGCAGAGTTTAAAAAATGAATACATTTTCCTTTGGGTACCACCAGTGGCCGAGAGGTTCTGCTCTCGAAGCTGGTAGACGGGAGGTGCTGTGTTCGATCCCAGTCGCGCCCGTCGGCTTAATCGTTCGGAGTTTTCGTGGTTTTCTTCGAACCTTGGTTTTCCAAGCGTAAATACGGGTTAGGTTCCCTTAGAAAGACCCCCACGGAGGGCACTGCCCCGCCCCCCTTAGGGCCTATATCCCAAGTGTTGATAATTGGCCGTCATAAACACAACCAACCAATCTTTTGTATGTTTACTGTTGGTTTTTTAGCAGATTCCAACATTGTTGAAAAGTTTTATGAATTCGGTTTTTTCCGTCTGTCCGTCCATGCTCTAACGTTTGTAAATATACTCCGATTGCCGTGAAATTGATATATATATATTATTGAGGTTTACTATGGCGTGCTCGGTAGTGTTAAATGGAGTGTGTAGCAGTACTTTTATTTCCCAGTCCTTTCGAAGTTCAGAAAATAAATGCAAATTTTTTTCGACGGGAACAAATAATGACGATTTCATTACTTTACCTATTTCTTTGAGAATTTTCTGACAGAATAAGGCAGAGGAGTTTATTGACCGTCATTATTAATTTGTCCTCAGAGTTAAATTCATTGCCTAAAAAAGCACAAAGGGGTTTAAACACTTAAAAGCTAACGGGATAAAAAAAATACTAAACTTAGTTTAGAAGTTTGATGAATAATGCACTCTCCGTAATTATTTTTCTAATAAAACCTTCTTCAAGAGACCAGGGAAAAAAACGGAATTTTCTTCAAAGAAATAGGTTGCTCATGGAGGGAGTTCAACTGGGATGGTCTCTCAAAGGAGGTAAAAGGAGTATTGAGCCTATGGGAATAAATTTCATTCCATGAAAAAATGGTCGTTCAGGGAGGTGGTCGCACAGGGAGGTTTCACTGTATATCACTTTGAAGGAGGGGAGGGGATCCCCAAAAAAGTCTAGGGGGTCTAGGACAGGATCGGCGAACCTTTTTACGTGCGCGTGCCAAAAATTCACCAACAATATCTATCAATGGTGTAACGTGCCACATTTTGACATAAAATAATTTTGCAAAGTACGATGTTTATACAAAACACAAGTTAAAAAATCAGATGCTATTTCTCTGCATATTTGAATAAACCATTAAATTAAAATTTTAATTCGTAAATATGATTCATTTATGTAATAATTTTCACTATGATAAGGAAATAAAAATACGAAATTTTATTTTAGAAATTTTTGGCCTTATTATTTATGCATCTAGTTATGATTATCCAAGTTGCATTAAGCATTGTATCAATAAATTATTGATGAGATTTTTACTGTTGTATGTTCGATGGAGAATGCTTTATACCTGATTCATATTTTGATAGTTTTATAAATTGGATCCATTTGCCATCTTACTGAAGGGACTGTCTAAAAAATTAATTTGAAAAATACAGCATTATAAAAATCATACAGAAGGGCAAAATAGATGTCGCAAACGCTGCATAACATCCCAAGAAAAGAAAATTCTTTTCATGCAAAAATAATTGCCTTATTTCTGATAGTCTGTCCGTATGAAACAAAATTTTATTCATTATAATAGAAATTAAATTTCATCTGTATAATAATTATAAAATTTATTTTTTCGCGTGCCAGAGAAATTGTCTTACGTGCCAACTCTAGCACGCGTGTCATAGGTTCGCCAACCCTGGTCTAGGAGGTAGTTTATCCGCTTCTGCATTTTCTGCGTTCGTGAAACTGGCAACATTATCCACGACAGCTCAATGATATTCACTTCCTGTGAAATCAACTGGTGAGACAGCCTGACAATTATTCTATTAAACGGCCACGTTTTGTTCAACCGACCGGACCCCATCTCTTTAGAGTGTATAGGGAATACCTAGAAACCGCTATGCAATAAACAATTTTATTGTCACGGTCAATAACATTTTTTTCCCCGCTTCCCCGCTCTGATAATTCCACATAATTACGTAAAGGAGGAAGCAACGGGGTCAGTGGCAATGTTGTCATAAATTTTTTCATCTGAAAATTAGATTTTTCAAGTAAATAAAAAGTGTTCTGATAGTAAAATCTCATTTGATGATAAAATACTGTCTATTAATAAAATATGCTAATATGAATAAAATACTGTCTATTAATAAAATATACTAATATTATTACAATGCTGTCTATTAATAAAATATACTAATATAAATAAAACACTGTCTATTAATACAATTATTTATAAAATATACTGATATTAAAAAATTATACTAATATTAATAAAATTTCATCTTCGAATAAAATATCGCCTATTAAAAAATATACTGGTATTAATAAAATACTGTCTATTAATAAGATATCCTGATATTAATAAAATATACTGATATTAAAAAAATATAGTAATATTAATAAAATATCGTCCATTAATAAAAAATACTGATATTAAAATTAATAAAATATACTGATATTAATAAAATATACTGATATTAGTAAAATATACTAATATTAATAAAATATACTGATATTAGTAAAATATACTAATATTAATAAAATATACTGATATTAGTAAAATATACTGATATTAATAAAATACCGATTATTAATAAAATATATTGATATTAATAAAATACCGTCTATTAATAAAATATACCGATATTAATAAAATACCGTCTATTAATAAAATATACTAATATTAATAAAATACCATCTATTAATAAAATATATTGATATTAATAAAACACTGCCTGTTAATAAAATATCCTGATATTAATAAAACGAGGCGATCCGAACCGGACCTCCGGGGTTACAGAGCATAACGGAAAGCCATTTTTAAATAGTAATATAGATTCCCTACTAAAAACGCCAAAAAGAATTTTTATTTCAAAAGTATCAATCTTGCATTCAAATAAAGCTTCTACCCACTATAAATGTTCTACCCACTATTTTTAGTTAACTTTCTGGTAAAAAGAAGCATAATTGGTTCTAAATTATAAAGTTAAAATTCTGTTACTTCATTGAATAGGTTTGGCTGACTGTACCCTCTATCGCTTTAAAGAAATGGGAATCACTTATGCAATATAGAAATTTGTCACAATTTCAGTAATTAATTTAAAAGCAATTCATTAAAAATTCAAGAATTTTTCTAATGAAACAAAGAATGAAAGAATAAGTTTTCTAATGAAAGTTATTTACCGTCAAATCTTGACGGGCACCATCTAGTTTCTATATAAATGTAGTGGTGGCTAAGAGTTGAATAAAAAGTGATGCAGATATGCATCACTATACATTTAAGGGTTAACTGAAGTAACTTTTAGTATACTATGTAGTATACATACAAATCGATAGATCCTATACAGGGCTGCACAAAAATATCCTATATTTTCCCGACTCTTCATGGCAATAGCAAAAATGCATTACGCGTTTTCGAAATTGTCCATTTAAACATCATCTTTCACCTTAGTGAAGTTTTGTTATAGCATTCTGAATGTGTTGGTTCTTGTTTTAAAACTATTAGCCACCGGTATGGTATTTCTTTCTCCCACCTATTAGTGTGTCTTCTCTAAAAAATAACGTTACGTTGCATAAGCCAGCTGTAACACAAAGCAGATGTATCATGGTACGGAATAATTTCTACTGCAATTTTTTAAACTTCTAAGCATAGCACATTTCTAATGTTTATACTGTCGTATTGGGAAAAAAAAGTACTTTTAATTGCAATTGGTTTGAAAATTGCATCTCAATTTATTTTTGAAAAATTAATTTTTTTGTAGTTTTTAGCACCATTTGTTTCATTTTGGCAACTCAAGACTCCATTTCCGTAGAAAGTAAAGGGAAAATAGTTGAAAAATAGCAATTATATCTTTTTGTTGCCATTTTCTCATAAAAAGTGAAAAAAAAAAGTAATTAAAATACGTGCTATTTTGAAAAAATATAAATGAATGATTTCTGATAAAACAAGGAGCTATTGTAAAGTAAATTTAATTTTAAGTATCTATATTAATATTACAAACAAATGAAGGCATATAGCCGATTTTTTTTTGTCCAGTTTCTTGAATGACGAAATCTCTCTTTTTTTTTTTGGACTTTTGTATCATTCAGCGTATCAGCGATAGTCACGTCCTATGCATATTTTGCATAGACAATATTCTGCAATTACTGGTGGTAATTGCAGAAATTGGATTTGGGGCTATGCATACATAACGTTATCAACATTTTGCTAATTTTGGACCCCCTCTCCCCCTTACGATATCATACGTTATCATTCCTCGAACACCCCGCCCGATGATATCGTTAGTAATGTCTAAAAATTATTTTATTTTAACTTTCTTTTTATACGCTTGCATTTATTACTCGCATACTTTACGAATTGAAGAAGTCATTAAAATATCAATATATAAAGTAACTTTATATCAAATAACGTCTAAAAGAGTTAGTTACTATTAAAAAGTATTTAATAAAATAACAGCTTATTGTTACATAATGCATTCAAAAGTAATATCGCCTTGTTGCACATGCCCCTTGCCCAGGGAGGTTCAAAGCAGAACTTATCAACAAAATAGTGGACAACATTCTTCGCCTTTCTTTACTGGTAAACACAAGTATCACTCCCTACATATTATGCTCCTGATTTCTATGTAAACAGCTAATTTTAAATTATATACATAATTATAACGCTCATCAAGCAGAAGAGTAGGAATGTCAAACATTGGGGTATAGCAAATTTTGGAATGAAATGATTTTTTAAACATGTAATGGCTTTAATAATAGCTTTGTATTTCCATAAAAACATATAAAAAAAAAGTAATAATAAAAAAGGTGGCAGACTATTTGGAGGTAAAGAAAAAGTTACTGAAAATAGGAAAGTTTGGTTGGATCAAAAATGATAATGATATCAAAAAGCAAACCCCCTCTCCCCAGAGATATCTTACGATATCAAGTGCCACCCCCACCCCCTAAAATAATAATGTTATATATGCACAGCCCCTTTCCAAAATGTTTATTTAGACACTTTCCCCCAGGAATTGCACTTTAACTCTAATGCTCCTATTCACCATCTACCTCGACCTAGAAAACCTCGGTCGAACGCTCAAATTAAATTCAGGTTAATATTTGATTGGCCATTATCAAGGAGACGTCCAATCAGGATTAAAGGTGCATACCGTTTGAGCGTTCGACCGAGGTTATCGGTATAACTCGGGGTCGAAGTAGTCGGCGAACACGAGCGTAAAAAGCAAAAGCTGAGTTCCCGGGCGGTCATGCCTTATCATCCCTTGTTTATTTAGACTCCATCTTTCATCTTAATAAACTGTGAAGTTATATTACAGTCTTCTGAATGTTTAGGAAATTATTTTCATAATCTATGCAAGACGCATGATTTTTCTTTCTATTTTTTGCTTTCTTTCTTTCGCTAAAATTTTCTGTCAATCAAAAAATATATCTTTAATACATCAATCGATAACTCTTGATAAATTTCAAAGAATAATATGCATTGAAAAAAAAAATTCAAGAATTACTGTGTTACGGCTTTTAACCCTTTCAGGGGTAAGGTACTTGTGTTCGTAAAATGTTATGATAATTGAATGCCACCAGTACTTACAAGAAAATTTATTTGTATACAAGTAAAAGCATATTTTCGCGTACTTCATAAAAGTGAAATTTTCATGCAAAAATTCGGGTTCCAATGTGGAAATTAGGGATTAAAATTAGGTGATGCTACAGCAGCATCAGCGCCCTTGAAGGGGTTAAAGTTAAAAGTTACCCAAGAGCTGGATGTCAAACTGCGGTCCGCGGGATACCAGTTGGCTTTTATAGTAATCTTCAACTTTTTAAATAGCAGAATTAGTTTGAATCGGTTCTATTTTACTTAAAACGAATATATTTTTTTTCCAACGTATACATATTTCACTAGATTTTGGACTGAAAAAAAAAATTGTCACATTGTTTAAAAAAAAAAAAAATTCCTGCCGGCTCGGCCTACAGGTTAAGGTAGATTTCGAAGTTAAGTACTCATTTCACCAACAAAAAATAAATCAAGATTAGAGATAAAGCCAGTTTAACAATTTTATCTGGCCGCTTTTGACGAGTTTTTAATTTCATTTTTCCGTAAGAGCTGGTTTATCAGAATCGTTTTAATACTATAATTTTTTTCTTAAAGTCCGATTTTTGTTTAATTAGTTTTTGCTGCAAGAGTTGGTCCTATCAAAAACTTGTCAATATAAAAGTTGTAGGTAATATTAAGAAGATTTACAATAAATTTAAGCGGATTTGATATCTTGTGAATGGACGAAGTTATGGATTTTTTTCAACCGCCTTTTTTGCGCTTTTATTTAATTAATTAATTTATATTATTTATTTATTTAATTTTTATTTATTTATTTATTTATTTATTTATTTTCTGCGGCAAGAGTTGGTTTTATCAAAAACTTGTCAATATAAAAATAGTACATAGCATTAAGAACATTTATAATAAGTTTAAGTGAATTTGATATCTTGAGAATTGACGAAGTTATGAATTTTTTTCTCCCTAAAACCCTATTTTTTCGCCCCTTGCGCCCATTTTTAATTTTATCAAAAATCTGTGATACATAAACTTTTGGCTGTTTTCCTAGAAGTAATAATTACTTTAAACTAATTTTATATGTATTATAACTAAGAAGTTACGGGGGTTTTTCGGTTTTTACAAAACCCCTCCCTATTTCCACCCCATTGGTCTGATTTTGCATCAGATTTTCTGGCTCTTGATTTTATGTATCAGTTTGGAAGAGATTTGTGCAGAATTATCGAAGTTATCGTGTCATAAAAAGTGATATATATAGAGAAATAGATAAAGTTTTGAACTGGGGGTGGTTTTGAGTTCTAGGGGTCATTAATTGAACGGCGTAGATCTTCAAAAGATTTACAGAAATTCCAATATAGGGAGAATGTAATAGGTTGTATTCATACGAAATCTAACTTTAAAAAAATTTTAGTACTAAGTTAAGCCGACGATGAGTTATTATGTACACTGCTTGATCCTCTTTTCCGAAACGCTTCCGCCCACCACCTGTCAAGTTCCAATTTTTTAATGTATCAACTTTAAAAGAGTCTATGGCATGGATTTTTAGAAACACTTTACACATTCCTTAAAAAAAAAAAAAAAATCCCAAAAGAGCTGTAGATTTCAGGGCTCAAAGTTGTATTGCCTGCCAGGTCTCCAGGATGTCTGTGGTCCAAGGCTCAGCAGCTTTTCAGTGCTCCCTCAGGGCCTGGTTAATGGAGAGGCATGCGAAGCTGCCCCTCCCTCGCATTTTAATATTTTTATTTTAATTAATTATTATTATTATTATTATTTTCATAAGACACCTGAAGTCGATATCTTTTATTGTGCATTTGTATTTTTTCGATTTTAGGTTTTTTTTTTTTTTTTTGTTTTGTTTTTTTTTTTATGCGAGCACTTTAATTTTTGGAGCCGTTTCTGAAAGTGAAACTATCCTCATATAAAAAAAACTGCAACCAAAATTGAAAAATTAAAACCACACATCAGTGGGTATCGACCTCTGGTATCCTTTGAAAAAAAAAATCATTTAAAAAATATAAAAATGCGAGCGAGAGATTTGAAAAGAATGCCCCCACAGGATTAACATTAGCTTGAGCGTTTCTTCCCGCGCACTAGTGCAGGTTTTTAAGGCTTTTAAATCAGTCAATTTCCCAATTCTTGTCGATAATGTCAAGTCTATGTGCATCTGATGCCATTCATATATTTTAAAATATCTCCTTAGGAAATTAGAATTTTTAACTCCTTTTTTCTTTATACTCTTCTTAAGGGATAGCTCTTTTTTCTTAGTGTTCTCAAAATACTTCTAAAATATATACTTAATTTTATGTGGCGTATTAAAATCTTACTCACCAGTTCGTCAGCTTTCAGTACACAAAATATTAAATGAAGCATCAATTTTCGAAATATTTTGAGAACTTAGAAAAAAAAAAAAAAAAAAAAAAAAAAGAAGAAGAAGAAACATCTTTTAAGAAGGGTACACAGAAAAAAATAAGCTAAAAATGCTAATTTCCCGAGGAGATATTTTCAATAAACGAATGCATTCTATTCCCATAGACTTAACATTAGCAAGGGGAATTCGGAAATTGACAGCCTTTTAATCAGTTCATTTCTTGGTAAATAGAGAGTTAACCCTTTATCAACTGACGGTACTTAGAAGTACCATTAAAATAACTTGTTATAAAATTCATTTAATACATCGATTAGTTGTAATACAGTTTAGAATGAGTTTTAGATATATTACTTTATCTTGTTCCAAAAGCATGATGGGTTGCACAAAACAAAATAGTTTTAAAAGGATGATTTCTTTTGCCTTTGCATCTTTTTAGCTTTCTTGTCGTTGGGGAGGGGGGGGGGGGATTTTTCAATTTGGAAATATTTCTATATTTCTAATGTAAGAACATTATATTTGTACATTTCCTAATTCTAAAAAAATACTAAGAAAAATATTTAAAATAAAAGATTTCAGTGGTGTTATAAATATGGCACAAATTGAATATATTCATAAATTCAAATTTAATGAATCCTTCTAAATCCTTCCCCAAGGAGGGCACTCCCTTCGACCATCCTTCGTGCAGATAATCGGCCGTCATAAATAACACCAACACCTTCTAAATCCATCACTCCTTCTAAAATTTATTAAATGATTATGCAAATCTTCTAACGTAGTTTCAAAAATTCACGTAAAATGCTTTAGAAGATAAAATTTTCATGAATTCATAATTCAGTACATAAAGGGTTAAGAAGAATACCAAGAAAAAAAGGAGTTAAAAATGCTAATTTCTTGAGGAAATATTTTAAATATACAAATGCATTTTACGCCCACAGATTTAACATCAGAGAGGAGAGTTCGGAAATTGACAGCCTTTTAATCAGCTCATTTGTTAGCAAATAGAGAGTTAAAAATAGTAAAATAGTGCACTTACCGTTGGCATCATGGACTTCCTCTGAGGTAATCTCCGCCCTTGTGGACCTTTGGCCCTGTCTTTGGCCACATTCACCAAACAGACGGTGCTGGCCCCGTCAGACTCCTGTTCGGAATCAAAGGAAGAATCCATTAAATAAAAATATGCACTTCACAACACAGTCTCACACAATCTCTAAAGTAAAACTTAGCAAATGACGCGGTGAAAATCCTTTATATTTTGCGTTTCGCTCACGTGGACCGAGATAATCCGAAAGAGGCTTATCTTCACTAAAAAAGGAGCGATAAGTGATTAAATACATGAGTGGCGAATGAGCGAACAGCCTCTGTTTGTAGGGAAAAAACTATTATGTTTGCGAAATGGTTCTCAAATCGAAAATACTGATATTTTTCAAAATGAAGAATCGAAACAATATATCACCAATTCCATCAAGTACGCGCGTTTGTGTGTGTGTGTGTTGGGGGTATAATGAACAAAGTGGAAAAGCTGTGCTGAAGTAATATCACTACACAGAACACCCCCTCCCCTCCGTTTATAACCCTTCATGTACTTAATTATGAATTCAGGAAAATTTTATTTTCTAAAACATTTTTTTAACTACATTAGAGGATTTACTCAAACATTTAATACATTTTAGAAGGATTCATTAAATTTGAATTGATAGGGATTTTGTGCACTATTTATATCCCTACTCAAATCTTTTGTTTTAAATATTTTTCTTAGTATTTTGTAGAATTAGGAAATGTACAATAGAATGTTCTTACAATAGAAATATTTCTGAATTGAAAAATCTCCCCTCCCCCCACCCCCTCAACGCCAACAAAGCTGAAAAGAAGCAAAGGCAAAAGAAATGTTCTTTTAAAACAATTTTTGTTTAGTGTAACTCAATGCATTGTATCTATAACTCATTCTAAATTGTATTACAATTAATCGATGTATTCAATGAATTTTATAACAAATTATTTTAATGGTACTTTAAGTACCGCCAGTAGATAAAGGGTTAAGGGAAAAAGGGGCCTTCAAACTCATTTTTTCATTTTGTTTTAAACTGCACCTTAAATATTATTCAATGGCACACTATATGCATTATGGCACATATGTATATCTCAATTCTAAAACAAAACAAGAAAGAAAAATCGTGCGTTAAGCATAGATTAGGAAACACTTTCCAATACTTCCTGAATGCTTTAACAAAACTTCGTTATTTAGAGAAATAAGGTAACTAAGATAACTAAGTAAACATTTTATAAAACGCATAAAACATCTGAAAACTGATTTCAGTAGTTACCGTCCATAGTACCAAATATGTATTCCAATTCTCTTGAACAGCCCTGTATTTGATCTGTAGGTTGATATATATACTATATAATGGGGAAATTTAGTTTAGCAAGAAAATGCATAACAGGTTGAAATTCATCTTTCAGCAATTTATACTAATAGATGAAAACATACTTGAATACATTTGTACAGCCCTGTAGTTTACCTTAGTACCTTTATTACATGCCACTATTTAGCTAAAATTTAATTCAAACTAAAACACTCTTAAAACTACTGAAATTACATTTCCAGAAATGATCACCCAGAGACAGCTATGTTGTCAACTCTTTGTTTGGCCCTGTATATCATTTTATCTATATTATACAAATATTTCTTAGTAAACTAAATTCAGTTCAGCGTAAAAATGCATAACTCTTTTAAGACCCACCTTTAAGCAATTTACGCTCATACTCAGTAACCTTTACGAATTCATTTCTGTAGCCCTGTATATGAACTATAGCATTTATACGCACTTTATAGTACGCATAAATATAGTGAAAAAAGCGCATATCGTAATTAAAAATGCATTTCGAGCAATCATTACTAATGTACAGTAATTCGGATACAATATAGTATCTGAAATCTCTTCAAATACACCGCAAACAATTCCCCTTATACCATTATGTAACGGAATTCTTTTGTGTGGCCCTGTAAATGAATAATAACTATTCTTTGCACCGCATATTCAACAGAATGAATATTTTAGTGGACTTCATAAATGAATATCAATTTTACTATGTTTGAAAGAATGTAAGAAAATTTAAAAATCATTTGAAACGATTTTTCCCCATTGGCCATAATGTAACGGAAAACTTTTGACTGTCCCTGTAAATGAACTAAACATGCTACAAACTTCATTTGAAACAGGGAATGTGCTATGGTAGAGGTCACTAACATCCAAAAATGTCAGAACGATCTGAGCATATTTACGAGAGTTAGAGAGTGGACCGACGGCCAGACAAACCGAAGTTATAAACACTTTTCAACTTTGTTGGAAAGTGTTAAAAAGGTAACTAATGCTGTCACCGCGCGCTGTCAATGATTTTTTTGGACCAGGTGTCTTTCTTTGCTAATATTAAGTAAAATACTGCATACAAAAACATGGAAATGGGTAGTATTACAGATATATGTTTGATAAACACGCTGATGATGACAGTTTTCAGATCGAAGAATTATTTTAAGAGATATTTAATGTTAAAGTGTGTCAAAATCGTTCCATCAAAAAGTTTTATAGGAGCAAAAACTATACACAGGAATTTAATCATTTTTTCAAGGGTTATACATTCGAAACTCACGGTGTGCAGACTGCATTTATTTTTTTAATGACTCCTCTTTTGAGGGTCTATTTTAATTTTTAATTCAAATTTTTAGCCTTTTCAGAGATATTTTTTACCTATTTTAGATAAGGCTATTATTTTAAATTGTTGCCAATTTCAAAAACTTTGCAAAGAATAATATTTCTTTTCAATTAAAAATTTCTTTACAAGTGATTATTATAAAGAGAAAAAAATACTTCGAATTAGAATTAAATGATTACGTGTTAAAAGCAGGAAAATATTGAAAATGACGTCATAAAAACTGTTTTTACACATGAATCTCTCTATTCTAAAAAAAAGTAACTACCGCTTTCACCGCCGCCGCCGCCGGTTTTGATTTTTTTGTGACCGGAGGCCTTTCTTCGTTAATATTAACAAAAATAATGCATACAAAAATATGAAAATCGGTGGTTTTATACAGAAATGTTTGATAAACACGCTGATGCAGACAGTTTTCAAATCGAAGAATTATTTTAAGAGTTATTTAATGCTAAAGTTGGTCAAAATCGTTCCACTAAAAAAGTTTTATAGCAGCAAAAACTATACATGGCAGTGTATTCATTTTTAGGTCATTTTATGCGTTAGAACTTGCCGGAGTGCAGATTGCCTTAATATTTTTATTTTGACTCATTTTTTCAGGTTTTATTTCTATTTTAAATTCAAATTTTCAGCATTTCTAGAGATATTCTTTACAGATTTCAGAAAATTGTACGAATTTAAACTGTTGCCAACTGTATAAAAAGCGCAAGCAGTAATGTTTGCTTCAAATTAAAAATTTATTTACACGTGACTATTATAAACAGGGAAAAAACTTTCAAATCAGAATTAAATAATTACGTATAAAAAGCAGGAACTTATTAAAAATTACGTCATAAAAAGTATACACGTGAATTTTAAAAGAGAAAGGATATTGTAAAATAATAAATTCATTAACATGCGTTAGAAGTCTTAGGAGAAATTACGTCATATTTACGTCACATTATAGTTATTACATAAAATGAACACAAAATAATATTGCAAAAAAGTTTAAATTTAGAAATTGCGCTAGACATTTATTTGATATTTTGAGAATTAATTTAAAATGTCTTATTTAAAAGGACTTTCTTTTCGCTTTGTTAAAAAATACCAGGAGACAAAGACTCTCTTTACTTAATCCCTTTTATATTAGCTTATTTTGAAATGTTGTTACACGTGTCTACGTCATCAACTTATTTTTATTTCGACGTTTTATTTGTGTTTTTATTAATGTTGTACGAATTTATTTGTTCTTTCGTTATTTAAAATAAAAATTATATCAATTTGTATAATTTGGCGAGTGGTTTGGCGATTTATATAATTTGGCGAAATTGGTCGACAGGATAATCAAGTAGTACCGCAGCGGATTTGGCGTTAAAATTCCCCAATCAAAGAGAAATGAATAAAAATTCGTTTATAGGGAGATCGCCACTGTTTTTTAAATTATAATTCAATCTTTCGAAATCTTTTTAAAGCCGATCAAATTAGCGTGCATTTAGAGTCTGCGGTGTCTGGACGGGGGTTGGCGAGCGTAGCTCGTAGGGGGCCGAGCCCCCTAGTATTTAAAAAGAAAGAACACTATAAAATAATAAATTATTTAATTTTATAAATTTATTATAAATTTATTAAATTATTTAATACGTGTAAAAAACAGTAAATGCGGGTGAAATTACGTTCTATTTCAAACGGCCAAATAATAACATTTCCAAACAGTTTAAATTAAAAAATATATTTACACGTATACGAGAAATTTATTTCATATTTCGAGCTGATCTTTTTAACTATTGTTGCCACTTCTAAGACAGCGCGAATAATAATATTTCCTTTTTAAGAATAAAAATAATTTTAGGTTAATATTACAAAGAGAAAGAAAAGTTTGGCGAAAATTACGTCATATTTAAAACGTTACATTTAGAATCTCTAATTTAAAATCATTTTCTTATAGCGTTGTTAAAAAATACCGGAAAGCAAAAACTCTGTTGACTCTGTTCATTTTATATTAGCTGATTTTCAGATGTTTAACAAATCTTATTTAATTAAACACGAAAACAGCCATTAACAGCAGCTGATTTGGCCTTAAAATCCCCCATTAAAAGGGAATGAATGGAAAGCTGTTTACAGGGAGATCACCACTGGTTTTTTAATTATAATTAAATCTTCCGTAATAGTTTTAACGCCGATCAAATTAACAGATTTTTAGAGTCTGAACGGGCGTTGGCGAGCACAACTCGTAGGGGGCCCAAAGCCCCCTAGTCACACACAAAAAAAGATGTTTTTTGGGGAAAAATTGGGGAATTTTCCTGAATATTTTAAGTGTTATGAAGAACTTTTCAAAACGTCCCATGCGGATTTCATATCAATTGAACTCCCCAATATTTTTTTTTATGCCAGTTTGATTTACAAATACAAATAAAACTGTGCATAGTTTTTTTTTATTAAATATAATTGGAAAAGTTAAAGGTAGTTAAGTGCAGAAATAAGATGCAAAAATGAACTCATTTTTTTATTTTTTATTTTTTTTAATTGCACTTTAAATACTATTCACTATATGCATACCGCACAAAAAAAAAAAAAAAAAAAAAAAAAAAAAAATGTTTTTCAGCAAAATAATGAATTATCCTGACTATTTTAAGCGTTATGAAGAACTTTTCAAAATGCCCCATGTGCATTCCGTATCCATTAAAACGCCAATATTTTTATGCCAGTTTTGTTCACAAATACAAATAAAACTGTGCATAGTTTTTTTTTTTTTTTTTTTTTAACTAAATATAATTGGAAAAGTAAAAGGTAGTTAAGTGCAGAAATAAGATGCAAAAATGTTGAAAATTTCATATAATTTAGAAAATATTTTTTTCTTACCTTTATGTTGAAGTACATAAAACTCGAAAAAAAAAATGAAACATTACTTAAACTATCTTTTTAATATTATTTCTACATTGATTTCTCAACGTATAATCACAAATTAATTAATATTAAACTGTAAACGGATAAAAGCGTGCACTCTTCATTTTTTTTCAGAATTTATTTTTTACATTTCAGCCTTTAAAATGTTTCATTGTTGCAGTTTGCTAGCTATTTGGCCTATTTTGGACGCATCATGAAATCCATGGTTGTTTCAACTCCCATACAATGGTACGCGTTACAGAGACTACTGGGCGTTGAAAGATACCTTAAAATGAATGCATTAATTTATAATTAAGGGGACCGGGAAAGCAAAATTCAACCAAAAAATCGATTTTTACTTTTTTATATCATTAAATAGTTTAAACTTCTATCTTTCCAACGATGTGTCACACATGTTTTCACATGTGTCACACACTTTTTCTCAAAACTTAGATTTTTCATGTTTATGTTCCTTTTTTTCAATATCTATTAAACTTAAGAACTCAGATTTTTATTTCATACTTATATAATGATATATTGTATCTCTATAATAATAGCCTAAGTCATGTGACTGTCATCAACAGTTCCGGGTTGACCGCTTCACTTTTTATATGCCAAACAGCCAATTTGGTAATTTAATGTTAGCCGGGCGCAGGTGATAAATCGCCAAATATTGTTCCATCGCCATCATATCATCAGTATTATAATAGTCCATTTCATGCGACTGTCATAAACAATTTTTCGCGAGGTAAATTAAAACAAAGCTTTGATGTTGAAATTAAATGTTATAGTTTATAGTATTATTTATTACTTTTTTTCTTTTCTTTTCATTCTTTTCTTTTTCTTTTCCTTTTTAAGAAATAAGAATAAATTGAGAGTCATAAATTTTAAGTATTTCAGTTTTAAATTAAAGTTATGTGTTTTAAATAAAATGAGTGACAGTGTTATATTTTAAATGAAATTAAAGAAATAAGAAAAAATACGACGGGCATTTTTGTCGATTTATCACCTTCACTCGGCTAACATAAAAATACCGAGTTCATGATTTCTGTATGAGAATCTTCCGATTTGGCGAAGGATTAAGCAAGTAAATAAAATCAATACAAAAACCCTTAACGGGTTAAAAGTTTGTGACGCAGCACTTTATCTTATGCTCTAAGAATTTTAAATATGGAACTTAAAAATAATGATATCAAATTTTGAGTGACGCTATGCTATTAATTATAATCTCTCTATATATTATTTATTTCATCTTTTTATTTTTTTTTTATAATCGGATGTGCAAAAATTATGTTCAATTTAAAAAAATGTATAAAAGTTTATTCATTGATGCTTTAACATTTACACCTCTCATAAATTCCAAGTATGAGTTTTAAAAGATATGATATCAAAATTTTAGTGACGCTTTGATGTAGCTTTAAACTTTTTTGTTTTAAAATTAAATTTAAATTATTTTTGTTTTGGCTAAGATATAGTCACACATCTAAATAATAGTTTTAATTTTCCAATATACTTTAAATATGTCACTTTCACTGAATTTATATAATGCATTTAAATGTATTTATTTGAATAAATTGATTTATCCTTTGTCCAATGCTATTAAAAATTTAAAATAAGATTTGCGTAAATAATTTTTTTGCCTCATAGTATCCATTTGAATACATATCACTTAGTTTGGATACAATGACGCAAAAAAATTATTTACGCAAATCTTATTTTAAATTTTTAATAGCATTGGACAAAGGATAAATCAATTTATTCAAATAAATACATTTAAATGCATTATATAAATTCAGTGAAAGTGACATATTTAAAGTATATTGGAAAATTAAAACTATTATTTAGATGTGTGACTATATCTTAGCCAAAACAAAAATAATTTAAATTTAATTTTAAAACAAAAAAGTTTAAAGCCACATCAAAGCGTCACTAAAATTTTGATATCATATCTTTTAAAACTCATACTTGGAATTTATGAGAGGTGTAAATGTTAAAGCATCAATGAATAAACTTTTATACATTTTTTTAAATTGGACATAATTTTTGCACATCCGATTATAAAAAAATAAAAAGATGAAATAAATAATATATAGAGAGATTATAATTAATAGCATAGCGTCACTCAAAATTTGATATCATTATTTTTAAGTTCCATATTTAAAATTCTTAGAGCATAAGATAAAGTGCTGCGTCACAAACTTTTAACCCGTTAAGGGTTTTTGTATTTATATTACTTTTTTGAGGTTATTGAAAAAAATAAATAAAACAATAAACACACGCAAAAAAAATTAAAGACCAATACAAAGAATTCATAGTCAGGATTTCAATTCACCTTCAATCTCTCTCCCCTCCCTCCCCACAAAAAAGGATGACAATACTTCAATTTTAAAGAGCACCGTGCAATGAGATTTTTATAAGAACTCTTTGGTAAGATATGGAAGTAATGAACAGTCGTGGAAAAAAAAAAGTAAACACCCTCTACTAACTCCTCAACGAATTATCGTAGAAGAAAGTTACTGGTACCGAACGATTGGAAATAAAGTCTACTTTTAAATGATGTATATAAAATTTGCTTAGGGGGGCATCTACATATTAAAACGAACCATAACTTTGTTTTTTTCAATAGCAGTACCCAATTCTGACAGCATAAATGAACTCTACATTCTTCAATTAGCCTAAAAACGAATTTTTATGCAATTCGTACCATAAGTTTCCGAGAAATTAATTATTTTAAAACGAGCGTATTTTAAGGGCTGTATCCAAATTGAAGTTCCGTACTGGATTATTAACCCAGAGAGCCCCTTCCTTGATCAAGGCACCTTAAGCGCCACTCAAGGAGTCAATGAAGCGTGTTAGATTACAGTACAGCAGAATACATTTCAAAATGTCTTCTCACTTCCATCATAAACGGCCCCTTAAACCATCATTTTTCCGTTTTTTAAGCATAATTTGAAAACTACTTGGAAGAAAAATGTGAAATTTTTGAATTTCCATAAAGCAGGACTTAATAAATCTAAATCCATCAAAAAATTGTAGGTTGCAATTCATAATTTTTTCGAATATTAATTTAATAATTCATAATTCATATCATAAAATTATAAAAATTGAAAATTCAGCTTATTTATGTTTGGGTATATTAGTATTATTACTACAAAAAAAATTAGCACATTAGGAGCATAATTTCGGGAGATATAAATGAAAATATGAAAATGTAATTTAACATTAGAAGCACTAAATTTTGAATGTTTATAATTCAAAAACTTATCATTCAAATGACTTGAAATTTGGTGTCTAGGGATAGTTTGAACCGAAGATTTGGAATATCTCGTTAAAATTGGGTATTGCCATTGAAAAAAAATGAAGTTTGGATTCGTTTTAATATGTACATGACCCCCTAAGAAAATTTTATATACATCATTTAAAAGTAGACTTTATTTCCAATCGTTCGGTACCGGTAACTTTCTTCTACGATGATTTGTTGAGGAGTTAGTAGGGGGTGTTTACTTTTTTTTTTTCCACGACTGTACAACATGCATGTTTCGAGGGTATTTCTGTTGGTTTGTTTCAGAGATATAAAAAGCTATGTTAAATTTTACTATATAAAAGAATTACTTTGTTAAGAAAAATAGCAAGAAATATTACTCTTTAAACCTTTATATATATATATATATATAACAATCATCGCTCACTTATAAAAGTAATTACATACATTTATATTAAATCCAAAACTACAAATTTCTGCTTCTCCCTTTTCTCATTCCTAGTGCAAAAAAAATTAAGCATTCTTTAATTTTATATAAAATAATCTTTCACCATCCCTATTTAAAATTCTTTATTAACAATAATAATAAATCATATAAAATAATCCCCTGAACTCAGAAGATTCCACTTCTGCTTTTGCACCCACCTCTCCAGCTTACCTAAATAATAAAATCTTTCAAAGATTAGTTTGAAAAAAAAAAAAAATCTGCAACATTTGTTGCTCACTAACATAAATAAATAAATAAGCACTAACTTCCCTAATGTACAGTCATGGAAAAAAAAAGTAAACACCCCTACTAACTCCTCAACAAATTACCGTAGAAAAAAGTTACTGGTACCGAACGATTGGAAATAAAGTCTACTTTTAAATGATGTATATAAAATTTGCTTAAGGGGTCATCTACATATTAAAACGAACCAAAACTTTGTTTTTTCAATAGCAGTACACAATTCTTACAGCATAAATGAATTCTACGCCATTTAATTAGCCTAAAAACAAATTTTTATGCAATTCGTATTATAAGTTCCCGAGAAATTAATTATTTTAAAACAAGCTTATTTTAAGGGCTGTATCCAAATTGAAGTTCGGTACTCGATTGTTAACCGAGAGAGCCCCCTTCTTGATCAAGGCACCTTAAGCGTCACTCAAGTAGTCAATGAAGTCTGCTAGATTACAGGACAGCGTAAGACATTTCAAAATATCTAGTCACTTCTTTCATAGACGGCCCCTTAAACCACCATTTTGCCATTTTTTAAGCATAATTTGAAAACTTTTGGAAGAAAAATGTGAAATTTTGGATTTCCATAAAGCAGGACTTAATAAATCTAAATCCATCAAAAAAATTTTAGGTTACAATTCATAATTTTTTCGAATGTTAATTTCATAATTCATATCATAAAATTATAAAAATTGCAAATTCAACGTATTTATGTTTGGGTATGTTAGTATTACTGCTACACAAAAAATTAGCACATTAGGAGCATAATTTCAGGAGATATGAATAAAAATATGAAAATGTAATTTAACATTAGAAGCACTAAACTTTGAATGTTTATAATTCAAAAACGTATTATTCAAATGACTTGAAATTTGGTGCCTAGGCATAGTTTGAACCGAAGATCTGAAATATCTCGTTAAAATTGGTTATTGCCATTGAAAAAAATGAAGTTTGGATTTGTTTTAATATGTAGATGGCCCCCTAAGCAAATTTTATATACATCATTTAAAAATAGACTATTTCCAATCGTTCGGTACCAATAACTTTCGTCTACGATAATAATTTGTTAAGGAATTAGTAGAGGGTGTTTACTTTTTTTTTCCACGACTGTACATTTCACCTCTTCTCCCTCCCCCTACTCCCCAACATTAAAAAAATTTAAATCTTTATTTTTATACAGAAAATTCTTCTATATAAATTATCCTCCTATTCCTCAAAATTACCACTTTCCCACTCCAGCCTAGAGATTTCAATCTTTAAAGCTTTTTAGAAAATCGGATCTGCAAAGTCTGTTGCTTAATAATAAAATATATAACCATGTACACTTTTAATTATTTTTCCCACAATCAATTGATGTCATGATAATAGTTGTTCTGAGCGAATATTGTGTTGGCTGGGCTGTCGTACAGATAGCTCAATTGGAAGAATACTGGCAATTAAAGCCAAGGGTTATTAAAGTTCACTGTAATTCAAGATGTTTAACCCCTTCGCGACAAGAGCCCTTTGGTTAATTTTTAACCTTTTACTACAGGTTTTTAAAAACAGAAAATTTTCAGTAATTGAATCACAGAAATGCTCCCATTAAAGAAGGTAAACTTTACAATTAAAAATAAGTGTTGAGAATAATGAAGGATTCTGAACACCTTAAGTGGCCAAGTATACCGGTCGCTCATTCCCAAGGCCTTAAAGATGCTTTTTTGCTATTATAACCTTTAGGATTTACAATATAAAAAAATCTTAATCACTTCTGAGGTAAATAAAGACAGTGGAAAAAAATCAAGATGGCAATGTTTTGATTGGCAAATTCTAAGCTGAGTAATTTGTGCTACAGAATGAAAAAAATATAAAGTTGTAATAATGTCCTCTTACAGATGCTAAATCTTTAAGGTTTTTGATGTGTGAACTACATATGAATACAGTAGAACATCTTTATAATGCACACCTTCGTATGAGAAGTTGTGCGTATTATAGAATTTTGCATTATATAGAACATATTTCATACATCATTAAATTTACTTCGTATACATGCTTTAAATTACATTCCTTGGAGCCAGAAAATGTGCAAATTATGAAATTTTACATAATAGGTATAGATCACACATTATTAAATTACCTTAAAGATATTACCTTGAAATATAACATCCAAATATGCCTGGGCAAAATCATTATAAACAGTGGTAACTCATGACTGACAGTTTTGGGAACACTAAATGCATGGCTGGCCAATTTATTCTTTTTCACTATTTTTAATAATGAAATCTTTGCCTTATTTTTGGCAGAACTTTCTTCCATTAAATAAGGCAAAAATTTAGTAAGAAAAAAAAAAAAACTTTTGGAAGGCATGCATTTTAGTGCTGCAAGAAAAACCAGTCATGAGCTACTACTGATTATAACACCCATTTACAAAAAAATTTAATGTAATAACAATGTTTTCATTACTCCAAAATAATGTGTTAAAGACGATACTGCATTAAATTTAGTGTTCCAAGAAATAGCAATATTTGTGAAATACATGTGCTTCTTAACTGCAAAATTCATTGTTTACATATAAGAAATACATTACATTTTCTGCATTAAAATGTTTAAGTGGCAGGTTTTTGGGATTGAACAAGAACTGCTTGCAGAGTGCTTTTAATATTTTAGAATATAAAATTATGGCTCTTAAACTACTATTAATCCAATACAGTAATAGGGATAAAAAAAATCATTAAATAGTTCATTTAAAAAAAAATTATTTGTATTTTCATCAGATATACCGATTATTACTATCATATGTTATATGTAACATATTTATTAGAAAAGTTACAACTATTTTTATGAAGTTTTGGATCCCCCCCCCCCCCCCACCCTGACATACTGTCAAATTTCGCGAGGTTTTTTTCTTGTGATGTTCCTCCCCGGCCGAGAATGGAGCGGGTTTTTTACAATCAACTGATTAATTTTGTTTTTCTTTTATTGCTATTTTTTTATGTTAGAGTGGTGATCTTTCAAATGCCATTGCACAACGAGGCGATAAACGCGCTACTCTGTAAGTGGCACGGCAACCCTCCAGTGTGCAGGTGGAATTGATAAAAAGAGTTTTTGTAGTCGGAATATGCGAAATGTTAAAGAATAGTGAATGGTTTAATGAAAGCAGAATAAAAACTTAATATTTAAGATGCGAGTCAGATTAATATATTAATTGAAATGGTTACTGGGTAATCACTTTATTAGTTTATACAAAGTCTAATTATCATGACAGCTACAGTGCAGCTGCTAATGAAATTTTGTGAAACCAATCTTTTCTAAATAGTAACATGTTCTGATTGTTCTTATTTACAATAATACTTCATTACCACAAATACCATATAAGGGAGCTGGCTACTTTTATATTTTTTAAAAGTAAATTATTTAAAGCTTTCTTTTAAGCTTATTAACTTTAAAATTAAATAAAAACAAGTATCTTACTTTTGCAAAAAAGCTGTTTTATCTTATTTATCTATAAACTTTAATTACTAAATAAGGAAACGTATCATGATGAAAATTTTTACTTTTACGAGCTCAAAACAACCAGTCAGGATAAAATGGTTCATTTTGAGCTAATCGTGATAATTTAAGTATATAAAGTAGAATTTACTATCAGTCAAAAATATGTCCAAGACTGAAATCAGTCCTGAGACTGAAGGTCTTGCACCCATGGCTGTAATCAATTAGCCTAAAAGAAATGCTTCAGGGTTTTTTTTTTTTTCTTTTTGTTACAGAGATAAACGGCAATAAGAATTTTTTCCCCCTTTAGGTTAAATTTTATAAAAATAAAATACTACGATGCTTTAATTTTTGAAGCTGAAAAGAGTTATATAAAAAAATAATAAACGAAAGATACCCATATTTCGAAAAAGATGTCATTTTAAGTCAATTTTCGTTTATAATATTATTAGAAACGATTCGCAAATGAATCATTTTATAAACGGGATTGGAAATCTTAATTTTGATTTCGTCATACCTTTTATTTAACTTGTGCGCTCTTTAAAAATGAAAGATTTTGTTTAATTTCTTTAAAAGAAAACTCAAAACACACTCACATATCACAAGAAATACCTATGTCACACATGAACGTTATTTTGTAAGGAAAACAGTTATAAGTATTGTTGAAAATAAAAACAATTCAGAACATTATACTAATTAGAAAGGATCGGTTGCAAAAAATGTTGTCTGGATAATTAGAAATTGTACTCACTTTCTCCCCTTGGAATACCATTTCAAGATCTTTGATATTTCTTATTTCTTCAGTCAACTTCGCGTATCGCGTAGTGATGTAGTAGTCTTATGGCGAACTCGATGAATTTTCATTTCGATGCGAGAATTGTCGATAAATATCGAATTTCGATACGAGAATTTTTTTTAAAATGTGAAATATTTTCTCCTTAAAAAATGTTTACTTACTATGAATAACAATGAAATAAAATACATATAATTACAAAATACTGCTCCATTTAAAAAAATCAGTCTAAGTATTTTAAAGCACATAATAAACTGTTTTTGTAGTTTAAAAAAAGATTTATTGCCAATATTCAGATTTTTAACTGTGATCTAAACCGCGCAAAACCGATGTGCAACGTTCTGTCTGCTAGCCCATAGAATAACATGTAATCCGCGATCCTAAGAAGTCCAATTTTTCATGCGGATTATATAAAAATTAAGAGTTTTCCTAGATACTAGGTTAGTCTTATCCACTTCGTCAAAAACAGATTCATTTTATATATTAATGTTTTTAAAAAAATCTAGACCGTTTCGGAGAAAGAAAAAAGACAAACTTACACCATCGAAATTGCTTTCAAAATGGGTTTACAGATCTGAAAATATACTGCACGTAAAATTGTAAAAAAATCAGAATAGGATTAGACTGCAGATATAAGATTGTTTTAAAAAAAATCAGAACGATAGGACCTATATTTGATGAGTTATTAACAGGCGGCTTTTCGCATTTTCTTTGATGTCGAGTTAGCTGTATATATGAGTTACGCCATCTACGAAACGATACGATACGATTTTAGGCTTAAGGCTGCGTCACTCGGAATACTACCGTCTTCCATGATGAGTGAAAATATTATATTTTAAATGAAATTAAAGAAATAAGAAAAAATACGACGGGCATTTTTGGCGATTTATCACCTTCACTCGGCTAACATAAAAATACCGAGTTCGTGATTTCTGTATCAGAATCTTCCGATTTGGCGAAGATTGAGCAAGTAAATAAAATTATGAATAAAATTAACATGATATAATGCTTAGCATAGATTTAATGGAGACTAAACTGGTAGCCAAGGGCGGCTAGTACTTATATAATGGCATATTGTATACTTTAACACAGGGACTTAATGATTTGTTGAGAATTATTTAGTTTAGGCAGTGAAATCTTACCAAAAATGCTCATTTAAAAATGACTTTCAATAAATAATTAATAATTAATTTTGAGTTTCACTTCGAAAGAAAATGGTCTGCTAAAATATGTAAATCATGTTATTCTAACTACTCCAAAAAAATCTAGACTTCTATCTTTCACCATTTCTGAGAAAAAGGTACATAAAATTGGTGAATTTAACATGGCGGAGATAGGGCTTTCCCGATCCTCTTGAATTCTAGAAATATTAAACTCATATATTTTCGTCAAAAATACACACTTGTACACAATTTGTATAATTCTATCGTATCAGGAAATAAGTTAAAAATCGATTTCTAACTTCCATCTTTACATGCTCCGTTAAAACAGGTTGAGTTAAAAAAAAAAGTATAAAAATGGTTTTCACCTAATTAGCCCAGTGGTAGGGGAGCAAAGAAAGGCCGAATTCGGAATTAATTAGGGGAAAGCTGGAAATTGTTTTAATCCCTTCAGTTTAGGTCTAGAATGAATAGACTACGTTTTCCCCCTCGTACTAGGTGAGCGTTAGGAAACATGTATAGAATTATAGTCAAAAAACACGTTTTTTTGCATACCATAACAATATCTCAAAACAGCTAACTCTGTCAAAAACATTGTCAATACAAATGTTGTAGAGCTTACAAATCTGAGTAAAATGAGCACCTACACTCAATGCTTATGTTGAATATTAAGGTCGCAATTCTACTTTAAAGTTTTAGACCCATCATCAGGGGGATGACCTCAGAATTAATTAGGGGAAAACTGGAAATTGTTTTAATCCCTTCAGTTTAGGTCTAAAAAGAACGCACTATGCTTTCTTCCTCGTACTTGGGTGAATGTTAGAAAATATGTACATATTTATTTTCGAAAAACACGTTTTTTTTGCATACCTTAACAATATCTCAAAACAGCTAACTCTATAAAAAAACATTGTCAATACAAATGTGGTAGAGCTTAAAATTTTGAATAAAATGAGTACCATCATTAATATTTTTGTTCAACATTAAGGTCGCAATTCTATTTCAAAATTTTGCCTTGATCGCTAATCACTAGCTTGAAGACAGGAGAGACCAAGTTAACTTAACAATGTCTCAAAATAGCTAACTCTATGAAAAACATTATTAGTACAAAAGTTATAGAGCCTAAAATTCTGAGTAAAATGAGTACGTATACTTAATATTTTTGTTCAATATTAAGGCCGCAATTTGAGATATTGTTAAATTAACTTGGTCTCTCCCGGTTTCAAGCTCTTGATTTGAAAAATTTTGAAATAGAATTACGACCTTAATGTAGAACAAAAATATTAATGATGGTACCCATTTTATTCAGAATTTTAAGCTCTACAACATTTGTATTGACAATGTTTTTTATAGTGTTAGCTGTTTTGAGATATTGTTAAGGAAACTAAAAAAAACGTGTTTTTCGAAAATAAATATGTACATATTTTCTAACATTCACCCAAGTACGAGGTAGAAAACATAGTGCGTTCATTTTAGACCTATACTGAAGGGATTAAAACAATTTCCAGTTTTCTCCTAATTAATTCTGAGGTCATCCCCCTAATGATGGTTCTAAAACTTTGAAGTAGAATTGTGACCTTAATATTCAACATAAGTATTGAGTGTAGGTACTCATTTTACTCAGAATTTTAAGCTCTACAACAGTTCTATTGACAATGTTTTTGACAGAGTTAGCTGTTTTGAGATAGTGTTATGGTATACAAAAAAAGGTGTTTTTTTTACTATACTTCTATACATGTTTCCTAACGCTCACCTAGTACGAGGGGGAAAACATAGCCTATTCATTCTAGGCCTAAACAGAAGGGATTAAAACAATTTCAAGCTCTCCCCTAATTAATTCCGAATTCAACCCCCTAACCACTGGGCTAAATCCCGGAATACACCGGTTGGATCAGTGTTGAATTCAGATACTTTTCACCGGGAGGACTTTCTGTGGCTCCGGGGGGGAGGGGGGTACTTTTTGACCATCGAAAACACAAAATCTCAAATCTTCCGGAAGGGACATCTCAGTGCTTTGTGGGGGAGGATGTCCCCCCCGGGTAACCCCCTGAAATCAACACTGGTTTGGATACCCCGGAATTTTTTTAATGCCCCAAGAATCTCAAAACTATGATCAATAAAAATACTACTTCTAAAACACATAAACTACTTCACAGTCAAAAAAATATTGAAATGTCAAAAATGAAATCAATTTCAATTACTACCAGTAGAGCCAACTTCTCAAAAATATTGCGTGGGCTCAAAAATGTTTGAGTAAAATAACTCGTATATATTTTTTTTCCCTAAGTGTGTAGTGTGCGGACAGAGAGAGAGAGAGAAGGGAGAAGGAAATGACTAAAGATGATAATTCGAAATTAAATTATGTTTTTTTCTAAGAAAAATTTTAAACTATTATAACTTAATTATAATTTCATACGTAATTTTATAAAACTATGTTCTTATAAGTTCTTCCTTGTAAATACATTAATATTTATTTTAAATACCATTGGTATTGCTAACTGTTGAAAGTGCAAAAAACTAAATGTCAAGAAAAGCATACATTTCAATCATTTAAGTGCGTTTTCGATTCAAGACATCAAAACACATGGTGAAATAGGCAGGAAATTTGTTTTCGTGAGAAATTTAACCATACATCCGCTGAAGGGGTTTTCAGCGCTCCTGTAAGTCTAATGCAGGGATGACGAACATTTTTGAGTATGCGAGCCAAAAATTTCAAAATTATTATCTACCAACATTCTAACGTGCCAGGAACATTTTAATGAAGATAAAATCTAATAATTAATTTTTATAATATTTTTATTTTTATACTAAATTCGATTCCTAACTTATTTATTATACGCTGTATTTACTCAACAATATAGCCATGTCGCCTCAAATTCCATATTAATACTCTATAAATGAGTTTTTCTTTTATTGTATTACTTCCGAATCAGATCATTTTTAGTTCTTTAAGTAGAAGCAGGTTCAATAGATATATGATTATTTACACTAACAATTAAAATTCAACTTTTCAAAATTAAAACCTAAATATAATAAAACCTAAATTAACTTAAAACCCTAAACCTAAATAAAATAAATCTAATCTGAAGTAAGAAAGCGTGTCAATTAGGTATATATTAATATCTTAATATTCAATTTTCAAAATTAAAACCTTTGAGATTTGATAAAGAAGCAAAATAGTTTAAAAAATCATTATGTTGAATGGTTTGGCAAGAAAAGAACGCTACAAGATTCTTTCATTGAATTTATAATACCTTAAATCATTCGAAAGTAACGGATTATTTTAAAGTAAATTATATACCTGTTACACAAAACTATACTTTTTGTAAAAAAACAAACATAAAATGAATTGTTCTCCATAAACTGAATACAATCTATAATTTTTTACGTGTGCCAGGGAAGTTTTCTTACGTGCCAAGTTCGGTACGCGTGCCATAGATTCGCCATACCTGATAATGGATGTCCTTACTATTTTCAGAACGTTAATAAAACCAAATTTCATTTCATCGATTAAATAATCAAAAAAATAAATTACGAATTCAATCAATTGAAATTGGGTGGGCGGAGAGATCAAATTATTGGGTGGGCTTGCACCCCATGGGCCTATATAAGCTGGCGCCACTGATTACTACTCTTATTTTTAATAAAGATTGCTTACCATTTTATGTAGTAAATGGAGGCGGCTATTACCCGATTTCACTGAAGTTCTTGAGATAGAGCACCACACACACACACACACAAAATTTGTGTCACACACAGAGAGACAGACCAACTCACAGACAGACATTTTGTAAAAACATGTTTTCCGGAATCTCTGACCCTGACTTCTAAAACGTGTAAATCCGTCGAAAACCGAAAGTCGAAAATTTTCACGAATCTGATACTTTTTTCTTGTAAAGATAGAAGAAAGTAAAAAGTACTTCTAAAACACATTTAAACAACTTTACAGCAAACAAATATTTAAAGGTCAAAATTTAAACGCGATTTTAATTACTATTCTTATTTTAATAAAGATTGCTTACCATTTTATAAACAGATGGAGGCGGCTATTAGCCGATTTCACTGAAGAAGAAAACACAGCGCGCTTAGTACAATGAAAATAAGTTCCGAGGACGCTTACAATGTTTAAAAATAAAACGCTTTTCTTTTCGGATGCTAAATAATAGAGTCAGCTTAAAATCGTTGGCAATAACGTCAGTTGAAAATCTCATAACTGAAAGAAATTTAATTGGACAGTTTGCTCGGGGGAAAAACGTAGTGTTTAGTGAAAAATGCATCAAGTAATATTTATCAGATATAAGAGTACTTATGACTATTTCATCACCTGTTCAATTCGTAAACCATTAAATTAGAGTTTCGTATTACCGATTCATCATCAAAAATGCATGTCACCCGCCTCAAATTTACAGCAAATTCAATCTAATATTCCAGAAAGAATGATCATAGTTATTAAAAAATACATTAGATATATTTGCCAAACAGATTTATGAATGTTTCAAATCATAAGCAAGTAGTAATAAATCATCGTTTAATTTTAACTTTTCATCAACATAAATTCCCGATTCGAAATTATAAAGAGAAGAAAGATCATTTCTTTTCTAACATTAACATCTGCAAGCTTATTAAATTTGAAAAAAATTATACACGAGAATATACTGAGGATTATACCGGAAGTTATTATGCCATTTCAAAACTATAGAAAAGTATGATGACAATTTTTCTGCCTATAAAACTAGCGGACACCCTGGGATTACACTCGCCAAATACCGTTCATACACCGCAGACTCTAAACACACAACACACGCTAATTTGTTCTGTTTTTAAAAGCTTACAGAGGCTCGAATTATATAATTAAATGACCAGTAAGGATCTTCTGTAATCGGGTTTCCATTTATTTCTTCCTTGACTGAGGGATTTTAAGGCCAAATCAACTGCTGTCATGACAACAAACGACTGTTTTCGCAGTTGATTAAATAAGATCAATTGAACATGTTAAAATCAGCCTATATATAATGACCAAGTAAACGATGTCGCTGTCTCGTGGAATTTTATAACGACGCTATAAGAAAATTGTTTTAAATAAGATGTTTTAAATATGACGTAATGTTCAGCAGATTTTTCTCTTTTTAATATTCGCGTGAAAATGTATTTTTTAATTGGAAGTAAATATTATTATTTGGCGCTATTTTAAAATTGGCAACAATAGGTAAAAAGACTATTCGAAATATGAAATAAATCTCTCTTGTAAGTATATTTTTGAAATAAAACTTTTGACAATATTATTATATGGGCATTTTAAATAGGACGTAATTTCCTCCATTTACGGCTTTTAACGTCTAGCAATTTAATTTTTTTTTTTTTTAAGTTTTCTTTCTCTTTTGAATATTCACGTGTAAATGCATTTTTATGACGTATTTTTCATGACTGCTTTTAACATGTCCTCATTTAGTTCTTATTTTAAAGTTTTCTTTCTGTTATTATTAAAGTTTCAATCTTTTTAACAATCAAAGGTCAATACATTTTTTTAATTGGAAGTAAATATTAGTATTTGCGCTGTTTTACAATTTGGCAACAATATTAAACTAGTCGGATGTGACAATTCCAAAACTTTCTTATATCTCTTACATATTAATACTGCAAAATTTGTTATCATAGGGCCAAAATTAAATGATAATCTATACTCATCATGAAGATTCTAAAGATATGAAATTCCGTGCATTAGTTCTTGAGATAGGACAATCGCTAAAATCGTGTAAATCCTGAAAATTACAGCATAGCAACGCTACCTGTTTAGTGATTTACACCAAAACTTAATCAGCAACAACTTATGTCAATGTTTAACTGAATCTGAAGTGTGAAAATCCGTGCATTAGCTTTTGATATAGAGCTATTGCGGAAATCATAAAAAATTCTACATAGGAGCACCACCTGTTGGGCGATTAGCACCAAAAACTAAACACCATCAATTTATATCAGGGATTAACTGAATCTGAAGTTTGATGAAAATTCGTCCGTTAGATCTTGAGATTGAGATATTGCGATAATCGCGAATAATGCAGCATAGCAGCGCCACTTGTCGGACGATTTACACCAAAAGGTAATCAGCACCAAATTATATCAAGAACTAACTGAATCAGGAGTTTTATGAAAATCTTTATTTTATCTTTGCACTTTAAATCTTTGCACTTAAAAAAAAAAGTGCATTAGTTCTTGAAATATAGCTATTGCAGAAATCGTGAAAAATTCAGCATAGCAGCGCCACCTGTTAAGCGATTTAAGACAAACAAAAAACCTTAGCGAATACTGCATGTACACTTTTCTGTATCCAAAGCTTGCGTTGTGTGAGCAATATCGAATTATTCCATGGAATTATCTGCAGCAGCGCCTTCTATTGCCGAGATTTTGAACTAATTTTTTTGTTGGTGTCATACGAATTCCCATACCACTCTGAATATTTTCTTTAAACCGCATGTCTCTCCGACACATTTATTTTTTTTTATTGCGTTTTATTTTCGCACCGAACTTTTGAAACACCCGGTATATATATATATATGTAATATATCGCACCGTCCCGGACCCGTAGAGGGAGTCACGACCCGTTCACTTCGCAGCAGTTGGCCGTACAGCCGGTTTTTCATATGTAAGGACATCTTGGGGTTGACAGTACATGTGGATAAATAACTTAGACTCGGGAACCTCTTGGTGGACCGAATTCATTTATTTCGCCGTTCACCTTACAGTCCGATTCGCGAGTTCGGTCGGGAGTCCCTCGAGCCACTTATGTCGCTGATTTTCAGGAGCTACATCGCCATAGGTTTTGCAGGCATCTCAAATCTGCAAAATTTCCGTTTTTGGCGCGGGTTTTAGCTAATATCTTGGGGCTTATTATATTTTCTAGCAGAGGGCACAGTTGTAAAATTGGAAGGTTGTCCAGGCTCAGATGCCAGACCTGGGCTTGTGCCGGCCCGGGAATCAGCTAACCTCAACTGAATGAGAATATTCCGAACGTCAGCATTATTACCCTTAAAGATCGTCCGAAAATGATACCTGAAAGCAATAAGAGGTATTGCTGGGAAACAAAGTTGCAAGGGGTAAAGCTGGTTTTAGAATGAGATTTAAAGTTTGGAGAAAGAAACTTCGGATTTTAATTTACATTTTCGAAATTTAATTTGAATTTTGAGTTTTAAAAGGTTTTTTATCCTTTCATGTACCGGGTTTCCTAAAAAGGATTGACTGATTTTAAAATTCAATAACTTGCAAACGGTGACAGATATTTAAAAAATTCTTGCAGGAGCGTTATGCATAAGGTGAAAAGTTTTTTTACAGTGATTTTCGATTTTAGTTCGAATTACAAACAATAGATGGCGCTGTAAGCAATAGGCGCTAAAAACAGGTTCGATTTTTTGGTCGATCTCTTCTTCCATGCGGAAAAAGGAGATGGAAATGTATTAAGTGGGTCCCGAAGGCCCAAAAATCAAGCCTGAATTGAGCGTCTATTGATCGCAGCGCCATCTATTGTTTGTAATTCGAACTAAAATCGAAAATCACTGTAAAAAAAACTTTTGACCTCATGCATAACGCTCCTGCAGGAATTTTTTAAATATCTGTCACGGTTTGCAAGTTAATGAATTTTAAAATCAGTCCGTCCATTTTAGGACACCCGGTACATTGGCCAATATCAAAAAGTTTTAGGTAGCTTTCTTTACAAAAAGCTACCTATTGCAGCCGTTCGGAGGAAAGCGATTTCAAAAAATTTTGGTATATTTTCATCGATCATGACCCCCAGACCCCGAAACCGCCCTCCGTTCAAAATTGATATATATATATATATATATATATATATATATATATATATATATATCAATATATATATATATATATATATATATATATCTGACCTATGTCACACTGTAACTCTCGTATTTATGAACCGATTTGGATGTAATTCGGTGTGTACATAGTACATACCAATGTCTCGACCGAGTTCGTTGGCCAGCTTCATCCGCCATTTTGTTTCAAAATGGCGGCCATTTAAAAATTAAAAAAAAATTTAAAATTTAAAATGTGGTACCAAAAAATTGAAAATGGAAAAATATTTTTTTCTTATGTATTTGACCTTTATACAAAGACTCCGTAGCAGTTTTTGTTTCGTCTATATCTTAAAAAATGGCTGAGTTATAGCATTTTGAATTTCTAGCGAAGCTGACATTTTGAAACGTCCTGAATTTTGTCACGCGATAAAAAGCGTATTTATGAACCGATTTGGATGTAACTTCGTTTATACATAGTACAGACCAATGTCTTGACCGAGTTCGGTGGCCAGCTTCATCCGCCATTTTGTTTAAAAATGGCGGCCATTTAAAATTTTAAGAAAAAATTAAATTTGAAATTTGGTACCAAAAAATTGAAAATTGAAAAAATACTTTTTTATTATGTGTTTGACCTCGATAAAAAGATTCGGGAGCAGTTTTTGTTCCGTCTATATCTTAAAAAATGGCTGAGTTATAGCATTTTGAATTTCTAGCGTGGCTGACATTTTGAAACGCCCTGATTTTTGTCACGCGATAACAGGCGTATTTATGAACCGATTTGAATGTAACTTGGTCTGTACATAGTACATACCAATGTTTCGACCGAGTTTGTTGACCAGCTTCATTCGCCATCTTGTTTCAAAAGGGTTGCCATTTAAAAAAAAAAATGTAATTTAAAATTTAAAATGAGGTATTAAAAAATTGGAAAATGAAAAAGATTTTTTTTTATGTGTTTGGCCTTGATACAAAGATTCTGGAGCAGTTTTTGTTTCTGAAAATTTGTTCTTTTGTTTATATCTTAAAAAGTGGTTGAATTATGGCACTTTGAATTTCTATCATGGCTAACACTTTGAAACGATCTTGTATTTGTCTCGCGATACCCCACGTATTCACCTATTTCGATGGAAGAAGGCATGTGGATAGTATACATCAATATCTCGACCAAGTTCGCTGGCCAGCTTCATCAGCCATCTTGTTTCAAAATGGCGGCCATTAAATTAAAATATATATATATTTAAAGTGAGGTGCAAAAAAATTAGAAATTGAAAAAGGTTTCTTTCTTAAGTATTTGACCTTGATATAAGGATTCAGGAGCATTTTTTGTTTGTCTTTATCTTAAAAAATGGCTCAGATATAGCAGTTTCAATTTCTAACGTGGGTGACATTTTGAAAAATCTGATTTTTTGCCTGCGACAGCACTCGTATGTATCAACCGATTCCGATGTGAGTGAGCATGTGCACAGCAATTACTAAGGTCTCGACCAAGTTCACTGGTTAGCCTCATCCACCATGTTGTCTTAAAATGGCAGGCACTTTAAGAAATCGCCGAATTTGGCAGTGAAATATAAGTTACTTTAAATAAAAGCAGCTTGGATAAAGCTGACTAATTTTGCGAAATTCTCATTCATAATGATTTAGTATTGATAAAAATTAGTATTGAATCTCCTACATTCGGTTTCCACTTAATTGAGCTTCGTGTGTTTGAATAATATAAGTTGGCTTTTTTAAAATAAGGAATATGAAAGCTACCTCTTCCTCCCGGCACTGGCCGGAAGGACTTTTTTTTTATATCTTTAAGCTAGCAGGCTCGTCCGCTACGCTGATCGATTTCTCCAAACGAACCTCGAATGAAACGAAACAAATCAGTGAATTTGTTTTAACCCTTAAATGTCGGGTGTTTACCCAATTTAGGCTTATAAATACTATTAGAATAATATTGAAGCTATAATGCCTAATGTTGCCAATAAAATACATTTTGAAAATATTATTAAATCGATTTTCAACATTTAGATGGCAACACTTGTGCTGTTTATGAATAAAGATATATTTATTTTTTCATTTGTTGATACATGTGCTTTTTGTTTTGTTTGGAAGCTTGCGAAATACCCTATTTTGTTCTGCAGTGAGCAAGTAAAATTTATTTCCTATCATAGTTCTCAAAATTCTTGTGTGTTTAATATTATAGAATTTTATCAAGGAAAATTATTTTTTCAATTAAACACCAGTATTGCCGATTAGTAACAAACAGTTTTTTAGCCGTAAACCATACTTAAAACAAAATATGATTTTTTAAAAGTATTTTTCTCATGATTTATTTAAAAAAAGAAAGCCGAAAAACATTTTTTAAATGATTTTTGAAAACTCAGGCATTTAAGGGTTAAAGCATTATGGACCTTTACCTGGAATGACCTTCCGCATTTCTGGAAATGATAGGAATGTCATTGAAATATTAAGTTTTCTAACGTGTCAGACCACTACCCCCTACATACTAAATGCCTCTCGCATTCACTGTTTTCCCCATATAAGAACTTAGGTCTCCTATAACACAGGCTAAATCGTCAAGCATTTTGTTTCCCACTTAGACCAATCAGCGATTGTTGCCCACGCGACGTGGCCAATCGTTCTTCTCCTACCGGCAATTAAATGGCGGCGTGAGTCAGCCCGAGTTATAGGAGCCTTATAAGAACTGGAAGTCAGCTTAGCCCCAAAATGCTCTGCCATCTATCGGTGACAATTGACATGATTTTTAAAAACCTATAGATAAATAACGTAAACAAAAATTGTTTTGAGAATTTAAATAGAACATTTTAAAATAAATTAGCTTAAAAAGCAAAATTTGTTAAAAAATTTTTGTTATTTATTCCTAGAATTTCACTTTTTTTTTTCTCTCTTTTCGTATTTATTTTAATTGTTGTATTAAATGATATTTTTTCTATAAAATATTTGAAAAGAGAAATTATTTCATAATTTCTCTTCAATTTCAAATGATGAATGATAAAATAACGCACATAATTTATTTTATTATATGAATTTTAAATTATATGTTCTTTTTTAAAATTAATTATAATATATAAATTAATAGCACTTACATTTACTTGTAAATAGATTTCCATCAAAAATAAAATAAACAAGGTTTATGAAGTGAAAATATTTATTAACACTATATAATGGTACATGAATTTTAATCAATGGATCAAAAACTATGAGCAAGTTTAAAAAGGTTATTGCAAAACATAAAAGTATTTGATTAAATTAAATTTTACTAAATAGTAAGACATGTATTTCTTTCAGGCAAAATATTAATAATAAACAAAGTTAATGTGGGGTGAATGTGTCAGTGAAGGACAATCTTAAGGAATTGCTTTAAAAATAATTTTTAATTAATAATTATAATTATTATATTCCTGTTTTTTGACATTATATTAATCTATCAACAATATTTAACTAACTTCATAGTTGTACTTCCCATTGTGAATTAAAATTTAATTCTAATAACATAATTACTTGACACTCCAGTACTAGTACCATACAGTTGCCTCAATAAATAGATTGCAATATTTTTCGGAACTTCCCTATTTAATATTTTCTGTCTAAAATAATTAAATCATTGATATTGTGATAATAATACTATAAATATTAATTACCTTTATCATAATAATGAAACTAGCAAGTCTTTTTTTAAAGTGTTTAAAAAACATTTAACTCACAGTTTCATTTCTTTTATATTTGAATTATTAATTATTATAAGTAATCATCAAGTACTTTCAGGAAATTTAAATAGTTGGAAATATGATTCTGTTCAATGATGCTCCAAGACACTTTTTTTTTCATCTTTTTGACTACCCCCCCCCCCCATACACACACATACACCAGGGCCGAAACTAGCCTTTTTTGCACCCGGGGCAAACATGGATTTTGGCGCACCCCCTCCCCCCCTCCCTCTTCCACAAAGTATATTTACAAAGAGAATTTTACTAATTTTATAATAGACGACTTATTTCAAAATTTAAAATATGTAATCATAAAATATGTAATACTGAACTACGTAATCTACAGTGGTAGATCCAAGGGGGAGGTCCCTCTGAACACAAGCAAAAATATTCTAAAGATCATTTTAAAAATGAAATATACATTAGAGTCCCGATTATCCGAGTCCTGCCTAACCGAGTTTCCGCTTTCATAGAGTTATTTTATTCTGATGGACTGATGGCTTCCATTATTATAAAACAGCCATTATAAATGAAGTGTTAGGTGAAGATGAAAGAGCAGTCGTAAAAAGTTAGAACTCTGATTTTCTGGTCAGAATGAGAAAAATATGGGCAAAAAATTTTTTTGAAAAAAAAAAAAATTATGGCCATTTTTTTTTTCGAGAACTCTGATTTTCTGGTCAGAATGGGAAAAAAATGGGCATAATTTTTTTTGCCATTTTTTTCCCCATTCTAACCAGAAAATCAGAGTTCTAACTTTGTACGACTGCTCTTTCATCTCAACCTAACACTTCATTTATAATCGCTGTTCCATAATAATGAAAGCCACCAGTTCGTCAGAATAAAATGATCCATTCTAAAGGTAAAATCCTTCGTTTGGCGCCCCTTCATTCTGGCGCCCGGGGCAAATGCCCCCTCTGCCCCCCCCCCTTAGTTTCGGCCCTGCCACACACACACATACACACGCATGTTGCCTGAATAAATTGATTACAATGTTTTTCTGAAATTCCCTATTTAATATTTTCTATCTAAAATAATTAAATTATTGATATTGTGATAATAATATTATAAATATTAGTGACATTTATTGTAATAATGAAATTAGCTAGACTTCGGGTCAGGACCTCAAACGTCAATTCTGCAGCTTTCTCTCTCTCTCTCTTTTTTTTTTTTTTTTTTTTTTTCAGTGTTTAAAACAGTCAGCTCACAGTTTCATTTTTATTTGCATTATTAATTATTACGAGTAATATATGAAGTACTTTCAGGAAATTTAATAAATTGGAAATACGATTCTATGCACTGATGTTCCAAGACACTTTTTCATCTTTTTTTCGGGTCAGGACCTCAAACATCAATTCTGCTCTCTCTCTCTCTTTTTTGCAGCGTTTAAAACAGTCAACTTACAGTTTCATCTCTTTCATATTTGCATTATTAATTATTACGAGTAATATATCAAATACTTTCAGGAAATTTAATAAATTGGAACTCTCTCTCTCTCTCCTTTTTTTTTTTTTTTTTTTTTTTTTTTTTTTTTCTTGCAGTGTTTAAAACAGTCAACTCAGTTTCATTTCTTTCATATTTGCATTATTAATTATTACGAGTAATAGATCAAGTACTTTCAAGAAATTTAATAAGTTGGAAATACGATTCTGTGCACTGATGTTCCAAGACACTTTTTTCATATTTTTTACTATACCCCCCCCCCCCCGATACACACATTTGTTGCCTCAATAAATTGATAATAGTAATTTTTAATTCCCTATTTAATATTTTCTATCTAAAATAATTAATTTATTGATATTGTGATAATAATACTACATATATTAATTACATTTATTATGATAATAAAACTAGCAAGTCTTCCGGTCAAGGCCTCAAAACGTCAATTCTGCAGTTTTTTTTTTGTTTTTTTTAACATTTAATTTAGTTTCATTTCCAGGGGCGTGCCTAGCGGGGGGGGGGGTGTAACACCCCCCCCCCCACACACACACACACACACTTATTTGGAAGAGTTGGTAAAATTTAGAATAGTCGGAAAGTTAAGAACACACCCTGCAAAAAATCCCCTCTGCCGTCGTCAGTATCATTTCAATTCTCTGTTGCGATCGTCATTGAGTGAATAAATTAGTATTCTTCATCTGCGCTTTTATTTTTAACCAGATTAAGAATCGTTTAATTTTTAAAAATTACAATGAAAAGACAGAACCGTTTTAAAATTAAATGTGAGTGTGGAAGCATTTTTAATTATGACTACAGACAACAACGCAACAGGAAGTACCATTTGGATGACATTAATAGACAGAAACATGTAAAATATCAGGCTTTGGATGCTGTTGCTAATCCATTTGAAGTAGCGGCAAAGCGACTTAAAAGAACTGAAGAACAGACGACATATAAGAATAAGATTAGTTAGTACCGATATTCAGTAGTCTAAGTTTGTTTACTTTTAACCCTTTCCGGCACAGTGGTCCTACTCCGGGCACACCTAATTTTAATTCCAAACTTGCATTCGGCACCAAGAATATTTTAATAAAATTTTGCTTATACAATGAAAGCTTAAATTAAGGAGTTCTTATTTTCTAAAAAACTTACGAAAGCATTCAGAAACTCCGGAATGATGACGCGGCGGCAATAATGAACATCCTTAAGGAAGCTGACAACATCTGCGAGACACATGAAATAAATCAAGATTATGAGTTCAATTTGCGACATGCGGCACAGGCGACGGAAAACTTCCATCGAAGATCGACGAAAATCCTAAAACTGCAGTTCTATTTATACGAGAGAATTATTTTAAAGCAGAAATTTTGAAGGTGGTAGATCGGCTTACAACTGCATTTGGACACATTCATAAGTTGGTATTTGAGAAAGTTAAACCACTGGACCTGTCTTCTTCCATCTAGGATCAAGTATAGCTCTACCGAGGACATTTCTAAACTATGTCAATTATTCCCTGATGATCTCAAAGATGTAGATAGCTTGGAATGTGAAATTGATCTCATGTCCTCAGAAATAGCTAGTTCTGAATCGGATACAATTGGCGCAGCAGCGCAAAAACTTATGGGGAAGGTCATTTGTATCCTAACCTTTCTTTGGCCTACAAGTTGGCCTTAATTATTCCAGTAACTGTGGCAAGTAATGAAAGAGGTTTCAGCAGGTTAAAGTTAGTAAAAAATTACTTGCGTACCAGCATGTCGGATGAGCGACTGGACGAACTAATGCTACTAACCTGTGAAACAGACATAACTGACATGTTGGATTTCGACAGTGTAGCTGAAAAATGGGCTATTCTGAAGGATAGGCGGGTGATAATTTAAAAATGTAGAAGGATAATTTTTAGTCTCTAATACTAATATATATCTTATTTTTAGCAAGCAAGATTTGTCTTTTTTATGTATTTTAAAATTTATATACTTACATTACACAACAGCATGCAGTTTTATTTATAGAAACATAAATTCCGAAGTACTTCAACATTCTTAAATTCTTACTTTTGAGAACTGGTTAATGTACGGTACATCCGTACACATTTCCTTTTAAATCGTAAGCAGAATCCTAATTAATAACAGGAGTCTCAACTCTACTTATATAGTAAAATAATTTAAAAAAATTTACACATACTGAATAACAGCATTTAATTTCGACTGTGGTTAAGGAGAATGCAGGTGAACACTTAAGCCTTTTAGTGATTTTTATAAATTCACAGCATTGTAGAACAGTTAACTCGGTCACTGAGGGGGGGGGGGGGGGGGCTATCACAAAGCCTTTTTCACCCAGTGTTGCCCGATTGGGGACTTTTTTGTCCCCAGATTGTTGATTGTCACCGCTTTTTTGAAATAGAAATATTCGGACTATTTAAAAATAGATTAAAACTCTGAAAAATAAGGTGAATTATACTATTTTTAAAAAGTGGTGACAGTCAAATAATATGAATTAAAAAAGCTCCTAATCTGGCAACACCCTTTTCACCACCGATCTTGCAGTCGGCAAAATCCAGTTCACCCCCCCCCCCCCCCCCCACTAAAACAGCCTTCGGCACGCCCCTGTTCATTTCTTTTATATTTGTATTATTAATTATTACAAGTAATAATCAAGTACTTTCGGGAATGAAATTATTGATATATTTCAATTACATAATATTTATATTGCTTCAAAACACAATGCTGTGAATACATATTTATTTTGATCACATTACTAATTCGTATTTGATTTCATCGTGTATCATTTATTATTATTATCATTATAATTTTGCTGGAAGAAATTTAAATAATTTTGAATGTTATTGTATTTTCATTTTCACACAGAAAAGGCTTAGCATAATTATTTGATAAAAAGAAATACTTTGATCTATCATTTTTATTATTAATAATAACAATATTATTTCAGATTATTTCAGATTAAGGTACTCTTTTCCTTTTAAGACATTGTAAATTAATAAAAATACATCTTATTAATAGCAAAACTGTACCTTAATTTAATTTATTATTATTGAACGGAATGTTATTAGAAACATGCAAATAATAGTAGTAAAAATATCTATTTGTATTTTTAAAAATACAATGAAAAAAAGTTAAAAAGACTCGTTGACTATCTTCTACAGGAATGGTGAAAAGAAATATTTTCCTTTATTCTGCTGGATGAACAGCAGTAAGGCACACAGCAATATAGCAATTTATAGAGAATATATTAACTTCATTAAAAGTAAATATTCTGTTTAAAAAAATCATAAATTACTGCAAAAAAAAAAAAAAATAATAGCTTTCAAAGGCAGGTCTATGAGGCGATCCATGTAAATACAGCAATAACATACCCCAAACAGTAGCGCCATCTATCAACCTTGCTGACTTCCATTTTTGAGTCAAATGCGAGAGGCATGTAGTATGTAGGGGGTAGTGGTCAGACAAATTTTGGGCAGTTAAGGAACAATTCTTTTTGTTGATCAATCAGAGTAGGATTTGTTTAAGAGCGATAAAACGACGTGTAATACGCTGAAACCATTGCTGAAAAATTAACTAACTAACAATGCAAATCTCATCAAAATACGTCTAATACAACATTTTAAAAAGGTTAATCTTTCATAATCGGATTCTTACCTGATTATATAACTTTCTCCTATAATTCTATAACTAAGCAACGTAGAATGATAGTATGGTGAAACTTTCCCTGAAACATTATAGACCAGCACAGATAATCACCTCATCGAGTTGACGGCTGAAATTCCAGGATTAGACAGATCTTGATTCGCATATTAAAATTCATCCAGTCTGTCAAGTCCTGCCTTGGTGGAAAACACCTGCAAACAGAATTGTAGTGGTTGACTGGTAGGTTTACCATTGTGTTTTTCTTCTCCCAGTCCCCCATGTTTTTATACCTTTGGGTGCAGGAAAACAGAATGATAAACCTATACTGATCCACCACTAAAATCGGGTCTGTAGACGGTTTCTACCAAGATATAAATTGGCAGACCAGTTGCATTTTAATATGCGAATCGAGTTGTAACTAATCCTATCTCGATGAGGTGATAGTTTGTGCAGCCGCCTCTCCCGGTCTATTATCTATTAAAATCTGTTCAGCGGAACTCGAGTCAGCAGCCGGAATGAAGTTCCCATCTGTATTTTATATATACTAGTTGCATGGCAACACGATTTATTGTTTTTAAATTTCATGAGACCATTAGGTTGCCTTGGGAAAAATGAAATCCAACTTTATTGTAAATTTACAAGGCAATTATAGTGTATTAATTTTATTAAATACAATATTTCAAATAATAAATTATATTTACAGTTTAAGTCAAAAACTTTTATAATGAAAATGAACGTATTCTATAGCTTTATTTGCCAAAAGCTTTTCGTTCATCCAAGATTTGGCTTCTAATTTCGGAGCGGGTAGAAATGACGTCATTTAGGTGAACTTATACAAAAATGACTTTGTTTTGGCGAATTTAAACAAAGGAATTTCGTATTTATGAATTAAAATAAATAATAACTTTTCTCGTTAAAACGTTTTGTTTTTAACGTCCTTGTGAAAAGTATTAATCGCTATCTTAAGGAAATAGATGAAAATCTCTGTTTTTCTACTTTTAATTAAATTAAAAAAGCTGCAATGGATTTTGTTTTCTTTTTACGTCAATGAAATTTATCTCAATGTTCCAGTCGACAGACGATTTTTTGCTTTCTAAACTAAACTGATTCCTGAAGCTTGAATATGTGGAAATAACTTTGTAATTCTCGAAATTTTCTTGAAAAATACAATTCAAGCAGGTTTTAGCATACATTTTCTATATACACTTCCTATCAAATTGCGGCTATAAAAAGGCTGTGTCTCACCTGCGACGAGGTGCTGAGGTCGGGCGACTTCCCTTCGGGCTGCAGTCTCTGCTGATGCTTCCTTCCGGGCTTCCTCCTGCTGATCCTGGCTTCCGCGATGGCGCTCTGGATGGCCCGGATCCAGGACTGTAACTCAGACGAAGAATCGGCCGCGAACTGGTGACGGTTCTGCAGGGGGTAAACGAAACAAGAACGATAAATCAAGCATTAGCCATAGATTATAAAACATTTTCCAACATTATCAAATTATAGTTAGTAAATTTCATTTTTAACACTTTCCAACATAATTGAAAAGTGTTTATGAATTCGGTTTGTATGTGTATCTGCTGTTTATCTGTCTGTCTGTCCGTGCTCTAACTCACGTACATAGACTAGGATTCCCATGCATGCACTTGATATATGTTAAGAAGAGGCTACTTCACTTACGCGAAAGCACCCGTTCGCTAATGTTAATCCCATGGAAGATTTTTAAGATAGCTCGCTTGCATTTCAATATTTTTAAACAATTTCTTTTCAGTTGGCTAGCTGAGATCGATCTATACAAAGGTCGTTTTTTATTTTTTCGATTTGTTTACAGTTTTTTTTTTTTTTATAAAGATGCTTTTACTTTCTGAACCGTTTTCGAAAGTGAAAGTATTTTCATTGGAAAAACCTTTAAAAAAACGAAAAAGTAAAAAACGGCCTTTGTACAGATTGACCTCAGCTTAGAGGTCTGCATTGGCCGGAATTTCCAGGCCCGGCCCGGTGTAAAAATCAAAAGTTCGGCCCGAGCCTGGCCCGAGCCTGGCCCGGCCCGTTTATATTTTTACAGTTCTCGGCCCGGCCCGTACAAAAATCAGTGAAAACAGGTCCGGCCCTACTCAATTATTACAAAAAATGCCGTTTTTTTCTCGACATACAATTAAGATTCTTTTAATGAATACTACATACGTATTTATGGGAGCATTTTACTGTGCATTTTAGATCACTATGTGTTCGCAAAACAGAAAACGCACAATAGTAAACATTAACGAATACTTACAGTGTTTTAGTCATCGTCTCTACAGACGTTCCAAAATTCAAATAAGGATTCATTAAAAAATTAATGTAGATTAGGATAAAGGGTTAAAAACTTGATAACTTTTGAAGCTGCATAATAAAAGTAGATTTCTGAAAACATTTCTCTCATTTTTAAGGTTTTCCTCAAATCCAAAAGAGGTACATTTTGACACATTTATGAATTCATTTCTTTTCGAAAACGCGTAAGATTGGCAGGTATTCTTATTCAGAAGCTATGTAAATGCCGTTTTTTTCTTAAATAAAAGCAATATATCTTTCAGAAAGTACTGCCAAAGTTAGCGTTTTGAATCGAATTTCCGGAAGCGATAGCACAGGAAAGGAGAAAAACGTACAGTCACGTGACAAGAATCTCTTATCTCTGTAAGTAATTTATCAAAAATGGAAAAAGCTATTCGATTCCAAATGCCTACAATAGTCAGGCCTGTCAATTTTATGCCTTTATACTTAAAAATGAGTCAGAAAATGTGTTTGAAAGTTTCGCATTGTTGAGCAGTGACTATGAGAACCACCTTAAGGTATATTTCAAATATCTATTAACAGAAGTTCATTATCGCTATTAATACTTTCACAAAACATAATACCTGCCCTGCACATCCTGAGAACGATTAGGACCAGTTCCATCACGCACGGCACGAGTCTGCTGGAAAAATTAAACCCAGGATCAGACATCATGTAACTGTACGATGCCGATCTCTACGATGGACATGTTACATTTCTGTATTGATGTTGTTAAACTCGCATCGGCTCGTGACGCACATTTATACTTCTCGAGAAAGTCATAATAATTGAAAATGGCTCGTATTTTATCTGTTTTGCGTCCCGATTAATTTTTTTTATCGGCCCGGCCCTACAGGCTCGTTCAATTTTTTTGCCGGCCCGGCTCGTTGAAAAAATTGTCCTAATTCTACCAGCCCTGGACCCGTGCAGACCTCTACCTCAGCTACTGAATGCAAAAGAAATCATTTAAAAATATTGAAATGGAAGCGAGTTATCTAGAAAAAATTCTTCCATAGAATTAACATTAGGGAACGGGTGTTTTCGCATGTTTGAAGTACCGCTTAATGAGTTAAACTATGGCGTATTCGGTATTGAAAATGAAGTGCGGTGCATTTATAGTTTATTTACAAGGACTCTCAAAAGAATCCCGTAACATTACGGTCTTTGGAAGAAAAAGGGAATATAGTTCCAGTGTTGATTTTCCAAATAGCCCTCTTTATCACCAAAAAACGTAGACGACGCACGTGCTCTTGGGGTCGAGAGCTATTATTATTATTAACAAGGTTCCTATACATGGCAGGGAATTTCACTGATTTTAGACCAGATAAATTACCAGTGTTCTCTTATAGAAAATCTTGCCTTATGCAATCGCGCGATTGCATAAGGCAAGTTTTTCTATAAGAGAACACTGGTATTTCGCCTGAAACTGTAGAAACCCTGTATTATTATTATTAGGCGCATGGAAAGAGATAAGTTAGAATTTTATGCTTATTAAGGATCTAAAAGTGTAGATGAAACAGCACCGAAAAAACTGGCGACAAAACACAACTAAATAATAAAGCTTTGTATAAATCCCCATAGAAATATAAAATGATACAGGACGCGTTTCGAACTCGAAATTATAACAGCCCTTCATCAGCCGAAGTACATACGTGTCCGTAAAGGGGGCAAGGTCACAGATGAGCTGAAAGGTAGAAAGTAGAGCTTACAAAGAATGAGACAGGTGACGCTAGCTGAAATGTAAACTCCAATCACAGAGGAGCACATGCAGAAGGGGAAAGTGTTGCCAAAATGATAGGGGAAAAAATGAAAGAAAAAAAATTACGTTTTTATTTTTATTTTTAATTTATTTATTTATTTTATTTTTATTTTGTATATTTCTTTTTTTCCCTATCATTTTGGCAACACTTTCCTCTTCTACATGTGCTCCTCTGTGATTGGTGTTTACGTTTCAGCTGTCGCATTCTTTGTAAGCTCTACTTTCTACCTTTCAGTTCATTTGTGACCAGGCCTGCGGAGTCGGTGGGCAAAATGGACGACTCCGACTCCGGGAATTTTAACAGATCCGACTCCGACTCTTTCGCTCAAGAATTGGCCGACTCCGACTTCAACAATGCGGACTTGCTTGTAAAATGGACACTACGGCTCTTTCGCTCAAAAATGGGCCCGACTCCGACTCCGACGCCCTGTTTGTGACCTTGTACCCTTACGGACATTATATTTCTATGGTTATTTACACAACGCTTTATTATTTCATCTAAAAGTGTAATTCCCCAGCGGCCTCCTCGGAGCTGCAGGAAACTGCCTGAATTCAAGTCTGATTTTAGGTATAGTTAGGATTATTATCCAGCTAGTTACAGAATAAAAATGGAAATGTATTTACTTACCTTAAACACTCTGACACGCAAATAAATTCTCTCAATAATATAAGTCAGTTTTATTCCCCGAGATATTATATCACACTATACAAGATATATAAATGCGAATGCAAAACAGTTCAGAGCTCTGCTATTTCACGAAGGATCTCTTAAACTGAATCTAAATATCCCAAAGCTTTATTTCATTAACGTTATAGTGGCCGGATGCATTTAGTTTTTTCAATTAATCGCCACTTATCTACAGCCGTCGAAAGAGTTTAATGCGCGTTAATAAAGTGCTAGCAAAAACACTCCATGCTTTTCGAGAACTTGTGTCCAGTATTAGAATGAGCGACCTATACAAAATGTCTGTTTGAATGCCAGACATATTAATTGAGACTGCTGATGCACTAAAGGACAAGGCTAGATTTTCGCCCACTGATTTGAAAAAGAATAAATGTCCTCCTTGAAAGCAGTAGGCGCTTTAACCCTTTATGTAATGAATTATGAATTCATGAAAATTTTATCTTCTAAAGCATTTTTCATGAATTGTTTAAACTACATTAGAAGATTTACACAGTCATTTAATAAATTTTAGAAGGATAGAGGATTTAGAAGAATTAATTAAATTGGAATTTATAGGGGTTTTGTACAATGTTTATAACCCCACTCAGATCTTTTATTTTAAATATTTTTCTTAGTATTTTGTAGAATTAAGGAAATGTACAAATGTAATGTTCTTACAATAGAAATATAGAAATATTTCCGAACTGAAAATTTTCCCACTTTCCCAACGCCAAGAAAGCTGAAAAGAGGCAAAGACAGAAGAAATCATCTTTTTAAAAATATTTTTGTTTTGTGTAACCCATCATGCTTTTGGAACAAGATAAAATAATGTATCTATCACTCATTCTAAACTGTATTACAACTAATTTATGTATTAAATGAATTTTATAACAAGTTATTTTAATGGTACTTATAAGTACCGTCAGTAGATAAAGGGTTAAACCATTAAAGACCGCAATTCCTTATACTTGACACAAATGAAATAAAATTTTACATTATATATATTAATGACTAATTAAGAAGAAAAAAAGCGCGATATTATAAATTTTCTAAAAATTTCATGTGAGATATGATATGTTGCACGTCAGTACAAATAAACTACATTTTTCCCATACGAAAAAATTGCCCCACCAGTGATCGAGAGGTTCTGCTCTCGAAGCTGGTAGACGGGAGGTACTGGGTTCGAGCCCAATCGCGCCCGTCGGCCTAATCATTCGGAGTTTTCCGTAGTTTTCATCTAACCTCGGATTTCCTTGCGTTAATACGGGTTAGGTTCCCTTAGGAAGACCCCCACGGAGGGCACACCCCCCCCCCCCTTTGGGCCTATATCCCTCGTGTTGATAATTGGCCGTCATAAACGCAACCCATACGAAAATCTTTGAAGCATTTACTATTTAGCGGTACACTACATTTACTACGCCTAGTTATACAGTAGACTCCATCAAATCACCAGAGGTTGTGCGGATTTCTGGTCATTGCTTTGTTTACATTTTTTAAATAGCAATTTGAATGTAATAATTCAATGAAAATTATATTGAATGCTTGCAATATATTAATTAAATAAAGTAATAAACTAAAATGAAAAAAAGGTAAAATAATTTTTAAATTGATTAAATTATTAAAAGTACAGGTCAAGTGAATAATTAATGTATAATTAAATGTATGCATAATGAGAGAAGATGAGATACGTTATTCTTGAATTATTCAATTAGCTTTCTTCATAAAGGTACCCTATTAATTCACATCAAAATCATAAAGTAAGGAAGTTTTATTTCAGGTTTAGTCAGTCTTAATATCCAAAAAAGCTTGATTAATACATAAATATATTTGGTAAAAAGATTGTGATTACCAAAGATATCAGCAATATCTTGATTTTTTTTTTCAGAAAAAATGTATACTTCCTTCATGAAAAACTACAAGTTCACTCATATTATCGAGAATTACTTATTAAAGTACATACAGAATGATATAAAACTAAAAAAATCTCTAATTTTGTCCACTTACATCTGAACTGAAAGTTTCATTGTTTACATCTGTGATGATGTGCGAATTTTAGGCGTTTGCGGATTTGAGGGAGTCTACTGACTTCTACAATATCTGTTACTATTTAGCGATACACTACATTTACTACGCATAGTTATATTTTGATTGCTACAATATCTGTATCTTGAATTGATTATTCTTATTTCATTCTTTACAGTGCATATTATGAACATAATCATAATTTTCCAATAAACATTTTTAAAACATTCCGTACTATTTCATACATATTTCTAAATTTTTACAAGTTGAATCATTTAATAATTTATTTTTTCTTAAAAATAAAAGTTATACATACAATATGTGATAATAAACTTGTTGAATAAAATATTCACAATAAAATAAAAGAATCACAAACATAATGTTGCGAAAAAGCAACTTAGTCTTTAACGCGTTGAATGCCGTCTATTTTGTCTGTCTTTCCGTTTGGGCCACGAAATAAGATTCCCGTTACACAATCTATAAGTGTCAGTCACCGATGACCGACGCGGCCTAAACTGAAAGTTCAGTGTCAGTCACCGGGTACTGACGTGGCACTCAACGTGTGGGTTTTAAGCGAAATTCCCGACGAGGCAAGTGCAAGAAAGCGGAAAACTTCACGTTACGTGTCAAGAATCGCTTATAAGTCGATAAGTAACTTATTTATCAAAAAATGGAAAATGTTGTTCGATTGCAGAATCGCTTCAATAGCCAGGGCAGCCAATTTTAGGCCTATGCCTTTAAAAACGAGTCAGAAAATGTTTCAGAAAGTTTCGCGTTGTTGAGCAGGAAATATGAGAACCACCTTAAGTGTTAAATACCATTATATGAAACCATGGGTGATCGGTTAACGAACACTTTCGCGAGAGAGTTTTATGTTCGGATAACGAACACTTCACAAAACGAAGCCAAGAAGAAGCAATGCTGTGTTTCAGATACAGTCGAACCTCGTTATCCCGACACTCTAAGGTCCAGAAAAAAAGTGTCGTCATAAGCGGAGTGTCGCGGTAACCGGGGTTTAAAAAACATGTTTATAAAAAGCTGTATTTTTAATTAATTTAAGACAATTTCAAATTCATAACTGTTCTTGCATTTTTAAGCAATAAAACATTTAAACAAATAATTAAACAATTAAACAAAATGGACACAAAAACAAAATTGAAAAGAATAAAAATCAGATTTATGATGACTTGTTTTTTTATTGTTGTATGAAATATTTATGAATTAAGGTTTGCTTATCCCTAGATGTGCTTCCTACAATTCCTTTTTCAATATTATACAATGAATTGTAATCAATATTCGTTGTTTCAGAAACGGATCTTAGATAATTTCTGATCGTTTCAATGAAATGCAATGCTTCGGTTTTAGTCAGATGAAAAACGTCGTGTAACCACGAGAAAGCTCCATTTATTCAGATAAAGGATTGAATTAAAATTTCTCATTTATCTCAATAGGTATTTTAGACAATTTTACAATTTTGTGAAAAGTTTGGCTAAGACATTTTTTACCGCTTAATTTCCGTGCTTATAAGATGAATTATGAAAAATGGACAAATTTCCTAAACCGTCGGGATATCCGGAGTCGGAATTTATTTAACGACGTAAAATCCGGAGTTTATTTACATTAAAATTATATAAAGAGAATCGAGACTTTGAAAAACTGACGTGATAAGCGGAGTGACGTGAAAACCGGGTGTCGGGATAACGAGGTCCGACTGTATTTACCAAGTTATATTTAATTACATCTATTGTCGACTTAGAGAACATTTTAATATTTGTATACGTGTGGCCTAAATAATTCATGGGCAACGGGGGACTTACATTTTAGGGACCCAAATTGCATGGAATAAATTAGAAACATTAATTTTTATATTTTATGTCCCTTTTTAAAGAAATATTTTTAATTGCAAATTGATTATTTTAATTGAAATTTAGTTCGCAAATTATTAACAGGCTCTAGGCTTCACTTGAGCTTTATAGGCCCTGCAGTAAACACGATTCTTTAGAGAACTAAGGAATTTTTGAAAGATCAAACTGACAAATTGATATGATTTAATGCCGTAGTCAATGCATGTAATCCTAAAAGTTTTTACAAAGGGCTTGTCATTTTTTATTTATTTATTTATTTTTTTTTTTTTTTTACCTGACGCACAACACGGACAAATCCATCAAAATAAGAGCTGTCCCTATTAAAACAAGTTGGAAATTTCTCGTCAAACGTGGCAAATGAGGTGCGTTCGTACTATAACTAGTTTTATAATTATTTTTTGCACCCCATATTGTACTGAATGTATATTTTTTTGCACTTCATAAGTGCATAGTCTGTAACATCATTAAAATGCACTTGCAATATTTTTTTTTCCCATTCCCCGTAATGCAACGGAAAATTTTGACTGTCCCTGTCATTAAACTATACATCCGATTTTCATAAAATTTGAAATGGCTAGACAGAATTTTACAGCAATTATATATTTAAAATTTCAGACCATTCGTATTCTGTAACATCATTAAAATGCACTTGCAATAATTTTTTCCCATTGGCCGTAATGTAACGGAAAACCTTTGACTGTCCCTGTCATTAAACTATACATCCGATTTTCATAAAATTGGAAAAAGCTCGACAAAATTTTGCAACAATTATATATTTAAAATTTCAGACGATTCGGAAGGCTGTAACATCATTAAAATGAACTTGCAATAATTTTTTCCCATTGGCCGTAATGTAACGGAAACTTTTGACTGTCCCTGTAATTAAACTATACATCCGATTTTCATAGAATTGGAAATAGCTCGACAAAATTTTGCAACAATGATATATTTAAATTTTCAGACGATTCGGAAGGCTGTAACAACATTAAAATGCACTTGCAATAATTTTTCCCATTGGCCGTAATGTAAAGAAAAACTTTTGACTGTCCCTGTAATTAAACTATACATCCGATTTTTATAAAATTTGAAATGGCTCGACAAAATTTTGCACCAATCATACATTTGAAATTTCAGACCATTCTGTTGGGTAGTTTTTGCTCTGTTATATGCGGACGGACGGACAGACGGACTGAACGACGACTATAGGTGCTACGTATTTATATAATTACGAACGCACCTAAAAAGGACGTATATTAATCCTATTATAAAGGGAAGATTTATATTATTTTTTAAATATAATTTAGCTTTTAAGAACGAATTAACTGAATTCCCATATAAATCTATTACTAAATATACGATCGGTTAACGAACACTATGTTTTGGAACGGGTTAAGGCTCCAGTCCCTGCCGGGGAAGACACTCACGAGCTAATGCTAATCCTATGGGGAGGGATTTTTCTAATATCTCGTTTGCTTTTCGACATTTTTAAATAATTTTTTTTGCATTGGATAGCCGGAGTTCGTCTCTACATCGCATCTTTTTTACTTTTTCGATTTTGGTCGCAGATATTTTTTATAAAGTTAGTTTCACTTTCAAAACCGGTTCTGAAAATGAAAGTGTCATTCTAAAAAATATCTGGAACAAAAATCGAAAAAGTAAAAAAGGTGCGATGTAGAGACGGGTCTCGGCCATCCAATGCAAAAAAAAAAAAAAAAGGAATGCAATTTAACAAGTTACAACGACCATTTGGAAAATGATTTTTTCAAAGACTGAAATTTAAGACATAAAAAATAGCACGGAGTTGATCATACATTACGTACGCCATGAATTAAACATTAATAGTGTTATTACACGTAAAAATTGCAAGCTATAGAAATCGCCTGCGACTCGTACGTATTATCCACTTGAAACTTACGTATTATCCAAGCATTTCATTGGCTGTTTGGGAAAAGGCTTTTCCATCGTGAGATTTTCAAGAAATTTGACGCCCAATTTTAAATGAAATTTATTTCTTGAACTTCTAAACATCCCACAATATTACTTTTTATATTGTCGTATAGAGAAAAAATGTACTTTTAAATGCAATTTGTTTGAAAGCTGTATCTCAATTTGTTTCTGAGTTATTAATTTTTTTTTTGTAGTTTTTATTACTTTTTTGTCATAGTGGCAACACTCTGTTGTATTTATCTGTTGAAAGTAAAGGAAAATACATATTACTGTATAGACCCATCAGAAAACGAATAAAATACGGATTAAACCGATAAAAACCTTCAGATATGCTTTTGATTTCCTACCCTGACGAGAACAATAACCATTTTTCCAAATGGTTAAAAAATTATTTAAAAATGTGGAAATGCAAACGAGGTATCAGAAAAATCCCTCCCCATAGGATTAACAATAGCTCGTGAGTGTCTTCGCCGGCAGGGACAGGAGCCTTAAGTTCGTTAACCGATGACCCACTGTATATTAAGAACTAAAATAACTGTCATAGTTTGCTTGTTATTAAATTTTAAAATATACCAGTCTGCTTTTAAACACTCTGTATATATACTATTCGATGATTAAGTTATCATAATAATGAATAACGTTTCAACTTACGTCAAAGAATCCTCTGACGGAGGTACCTATCACAAATACGTGGGCCTGTTTTTTGTCTTTCACGGTGTCTTCTTCGCACAAGTCGTAATAGTCCAAGTTGATCACACCACAACTCTTCTCGGATCCTTTGCTTTGCTGAAAATTAAAACAAAACAGTTGTGAAAATATTACATAAACTTTTTAACAATAAACAAGAAAGAAAATAAGATCATGTGTCAAGCATATATTATGAAAGACTTTCCAACACATTCAGAATAATGTAACAAAACAGCACTATTTAATAAATTAAAATATTATGTCTAATTCAATTAATTCATAACACGTTTGAAAACTCAATTTCAGCTGCTACCATCTACAGTCGGAAAATAATCCTAATTCTTTGAACAGCCCTGTATAGGATATATACATTTGTATCTATTAAATACAGGGTGTATCTAAACTCTTGGGCAAAACTTTAAGGGGTGATAGTACACATCAAGACAAACAATATTAAATAGGAAACTAAGGGTCTCAAACGTCTTCCGAAGTAGATAGGTGCCATTAAAGTTCAGGGTCCAAAATTTCAAATGATTATAGAAAACGGAAAAATTGGTCGATTCGTTTACGGTTTTCACTGAAACTATTCTTCATGTCACTGTTTTCTTGAAAATAAATTTTAAAGATAAAGTTCAAAAAATGTCGATAGAAGGCGCTTTAGACTTTGGAGTAACGAACAACTATTTTTTATCGTTATTTTTTGTATCTCATTAAATGCTTTCAAAAGCTTAGACTTAAACTTAAATTTTGAGCTCAAAATCTGAATCGTTGGGAGTGGTTCAAACTGAACTGTGTTCAGAAGTTGAAATTTGAAGCCCCCTCCTGAACACAGTTCAGTTTGCGCTACTTAACCACTCCCAACGATTCAGATTTTGAGCTGAAAATTTAAGTCTAAGCTTTTGAAAGCATTTAATGAGATACAAAAAATAACGATAAAAAATAGTTGTTCGTTACTCCAAAGTCTAAAGCGCCCTCTATCGGCATTTTTTGAACTTTATCTTTAAAATTTATTTTCAAGAAAACAGTGACATGAAGAATAGTTTCAGTGAAAACCGCAAACGAATCGACCAATTTTTCTGTTTTCTATAATCATTTGAAATTTTGGACCCTGAACTTTAATGGCGCCTATCTCCTTCGGAAGACGTTTGGGACCCTTAGTTTCCTATTTAGTGTTGTTTGTCTTGGTGTGTACTATCACCCCTTAAAGTTTTGCCCAAGAGTTTAAACACACCCTGTACATGCATGCCAAAATTGAGTTCAGTTAAGAAATACACATATACCCCAGTTGAAAATTCCCCTTCAGCCATTTACACTAATAAGGAGAATGGTTCGTGAATTATTTCGTGCAGCCCTGTATAGGAGGTCTAGAATTTTTTTTACAACGAGTAACATGCAAAAAATGAGTTCAATTTAAAAGCGCATGCTGAAATTAAAAACGCACTTCCAGCCATTATTACTCAAAGACAGTAACTGTAACCGATTTCATTTGTGTGTCCCGGTCAATGAACGACAAATGCAATGAATACCCTATTCTAACGTAATCATCTTGTAGTGAAATTCAGTGATTTATATCACTTTCAACACATTTGAAACAGCAGAATGTCGTTAAAATACTCTGCAAACGATTTTTCCCCCCTATACCCTAATGTAATGGAATTCTTTTGAATGCCCCCTGTCAATGAACTATTAATCCCACACACTTCATATACAATACCAAATAGGCCTTGTGTCCCTGTGACCCTCAATAACGTTTATCAATTGCGTGAAAATCCGAGAATTTTTTCTGGAGTTAGAACGTGGACAGACAAACCTAATGCATAAAACTTTTCAACTTTGTTGGAAAGTGTAAAAAAAAAGGGGGACATCAAAAACTACTAGTCAGCCATTCGAAATTGACTTTTCTGGCAAGCAATGCGCTGCTATAACAGCACTTGCGAGCGTAGCGTTTTTTTTATCTGATCCAATTACATGGACAGATAGGAATTATTTATTAAATCGACAATTTTGTCATCCGCACTCTTGTAAGATAATTACTTGATTTTATATTAAATTTAAAAAATTGTCAGGAATTGTTGGCTAGCCCTGTATTATACTCTATGTAATTTCAAATGGCTTCTCAAGGACATCCGTCCTCCCCACTCTATTCCTTTGTTGTCACGGCTTTAGTAGACGGGGAAGGTTGAGAAAAGGACGAAGCTTTCTGCAGATCTCAAGTAGGGTGCGGAAAAAAAGAGCAGTAAGCCAGCCTGACCAAATGCGGTCGTATTATAGTTACTGAACTAAGTAAAGGACCAGGAAACCTACCTTGAAAAGTCAATTGAAATTACATATAGGTATTATAGCTTACTTTCTTTTCATAAGTAGGGGTCATAATATTTAATGACGGACTCATCACTCCAAAATTAGATCCGCCACTCTAAGATTTAGTACAAAACTTTTAATAGTTGATATAAAAGATACAAGGATACGACTATGTACAATTATAATACATATGTACTGACTTTGGGAACTTCAGAAGAAATCCGCTGATTCGAAAACATTTCATCACTTCCCTCACCTCTCCTTTAAACTCCCGGGGGGGGGGAGGGGGGGGGACAAAACAGCGGACATTTCGTAACCTCTCCATCGCGTGCCGTAGAACTCTCTTTTTCAACTCTGCGAGCAAATCTAACGCAAGGGATGATGGGATAAAACTATTTGGCAGCCGCTGTAATAAGGAACTATCGTCTAGTGCTGCCATCTAGTGTAGCAATATTTAAATATTTGTTACAGTATACATTTTTCGATTGTTTGCGGCGCATTTTAATTATGTTAAACTATTTCATGTGTAATGAAATTGATATACGTCGCTGAGACTTACTATAAGTTATTTCATGTATAATACGAAGTGCATAGCATTTACAGGGACACACAAAAGAATTCTAATAGTATATTCTATCTGAAGTACTGTATGCTTTCGTAAAAGCTATTGAGTATGAGCGTAAATTGCTTAAAGGTAGTTTTTCAATGAGTTATACATTTTTACGCCGAACTGCATTTAGTTTACTCAGAAATGCTTGTAGAGTATAGATAAAATGATATACAAGGCCACGCAAAGAATTGGATACATGGTCGTCTATGGATGATAATTTCTGGAAATGTGATTTCAGTAGTTTTAAGAGTGTTTTAGTTTGAATTAAATTTTAGCTAACTAGTGGCGTGTAATACTAGGTTAAACTACAGGGCTGAATAAAAGTATTAAAGTATGTTTCCATCTATTAGTATAAATTGCTAAAAGAGAAATGTCAACCTGATATGCGCTTTCTGGCTAAACTAAAATTTCCCATTATATAGTATATATATTAACCTACAGATCAAATACAGGGTTGTTCAACAGAATTGGAATAAATATTTGGCTACGGACGGTAACTGCTGAAATTAGTTTTTCAAATGTTTTATTTGTTTTCTAAAATGTTTACTTAACTATCTTATTTATCTTATTTCGCTAAATAACGAAGTTTTGTTAAAGAGTTCAGGAAGTGTTGGAAAGTGTTTCATAATCTATGTTTAGCGCATGATTTTTCTTTCTTTCTTTTTCTTTTCTTTTTTTTTTTTTTTTTTTTTTCGTATTCGGAAACGAAATCTCATGGGTGCTAAAAACAAAACGCTTTTATAGAACAAGATAAGTATAATCTATGCATTTTATAAAAGAAAGATTTGTCAGAAAATAATTTATAAAACAAAGAATTGTAGTACCCTTTGACACAAAGATTCCGGTAGCGTTTAGAAGGGAAACATGATGAAGCGTAGAACACTTAAAAGGCGCGGAAAAAAAAAAAAAAAAAAAAAAATTAGCGTTCTCTAAAACTCTTTTTTATCTCGACACTTGAGTTAAGCGTTTCTTTTAATGCAAACTTCTTAAGTGAAAGCGGAAACTGGAGGACGAAAATACTTTTTCAAGAAGCAACTCGCTTATTCCATAAGGCCGTTTTCAAATTGAAACTGGTTTACTTCCTGAATTAGATTTTGTCTGAATTTATATTTTTAAATGAAAAAAATCCCTGCCGGCTCGGCCTACAGGAGCAGGTAGATTTCGAAGTTAAGTACTAATTTCAAGAAAAAAAACTAAATCATGATTAGAGATAAACCCACTTTAACAATTTTATCTGGCCGCTTTGTAGTTTTTAATTTAATTTTTATATAAGAGCTGGTTTTATCAGAACCATGTTAAGGCAATATTCAAAAAATATTTTTCCATGCACAACAACTTGAAATTTTCAGATTCATTTTTAAAAGGAAAAACATGAAACTTGCTGATGTGATTTTTAAAGAGATTTATAAGCAACCTATGTTTTAATTTTTCGTTCAATTAATTAGAACTTGATTTATAAACAATTATTTTCTTAGTAGAACAATATTTTTAGTTTCCAACATAATCGCTTCGAGAAATTCGGTTCAAAATGCCCACTTTGACATCATTTTTTGAAATACATTCTGCTTCTATCAAAAAATCGACTTTTACGGCACATTATGTAGTTTCTGAATAAGAGAACCTACCAATTGGATGCGTTTGAAAGCAAAAATGAATTTAAAAATGATTAAAAAAATAAGCAGTCTGAATTTGAGTAATACGATATTTTTTTCTTCAACCTCTATGTATTTTTAATTTGTTTTTGCCATAAGAATTGGACCTATCAAAATCTTGTCAATATAAAAGCTGTAGATAGTATTCAGAAGATGTATGATATATTTAATCAGATTGGTTGGTTGGTTGTATTTATATCGGCCAATTATCAACGCATGGGATATAGGCCCTAAGGGGGCGGGTGCCTTCCGTGGAGGTCTTTCTAAGGGAACCTAACCAGTATTAACGCTTGGAGAACCAAGGTTCGAAGAAAACCACGAAAACTCCGAACGATTAGGCCGACGGGCGCGATTGGGATCGAACCCAGCACCTCCCGTCTACCAGCTTCGAGAGCAGAACCTCTCGGCCACTGGTGGGGCCTTTTAATCAGATTGGATATCTTGTGAATTGACGAAGTTATGGATTTTTGTTCTTCTTCAACCGCCCCCCCCCCCCGCCTCCTTTTTGTTTTCGTTTTTATTTTATTTTATTTTATTTTTTATTTTTTTGCGTTAAGAATTAGTCCTATCAAAAACTTGTCAGCATAAAAGTTGTAGATAATATTAAGACAATTTACAATAAATTTAATTGGATTTGATATCTTTTCTTTCTTTCTAACCGATGACCAGGCCCCTACCTGCCGGGATGCCCCAGCTTAACGGGTTTAGTACCTGGCATCGGGGCGAAAGACCGCCTAACCGCCGCGAAGCGGCAATAAACCTGACATCATTGCCTCGATCGTCATCCTATTTGCAGTGCCTACTGCTCGTTTGTGTATACTATGTTTTGCCGGTTACTTAACGTTATAACCTGTTGTTCGGCACCTGCACATTGCTACTCATGTTGGTCTCGTAATTTAGAACCTTGATCAGATGACGAGACCTTCACCTGGCCAGGCACCTCCAGAGGTATAATTCACAGGTAACTTGGAGGACTTTGCACCCAAGACGGATTTTACATGCACCAGGCGCCATTAGCGTACATGGCGGATTATAGCCAGCAGTATGCCTCGATCCCGCGGCCTTAGATGCGGATTCGATGCTCTGCCAACTGGGCCACCGCTGCCCGAACTACTTCTGAATGACCTGGTGTTTAGAAGCCGAATTGTTGGTGCAGACTTGTCATAAGAAAAAGGATTAGAGGGGGTGAGGAAGCAAAAAAAATAATAATAATAATAATAATAAAATAAATAAATAAATAAATAAATAAATAAATAAATAAATAAAATAAATAAATAAATAAAAAAGAATTAAAAAAAAAAAAAGAAATTAAAAAAAAAAAAAAATGGAGCGCCGCAGATAGACAAGTTGCACCAAAAGTTAATTTTGGGCCGAAATGCTAGACAAACATAACGATGCAGGGGGATGGGACTCCGCCTATCTACCGTACCCCACCGCGTAGAAACTGACTCCGTAGACTTCCCACTGGAGAGGGTCCGGTAGCTTGTGCAGGCTATAGCCTATGTGCAACTAAGAATAATAAAGAGGCGGTAGTCAAAAAGAAAAAAAAAAAAAAAAAAAAAACCCTGAAAGGGAAAGTGGTTAGCTTGTACATGTTATTACACTTAAAACTTACTTATAGCTATTTACTTAACTACCATTTATTACATATATTGTTTTAATATTATCCTATAGCACTAGGTGATACTAAACGAACTAGAGTAATTTACTTTAGATTACTTAAATATTGCCTGGCTATTTGATATCTTGAGAACTGACGAAGTAATTAATTTTTTTCTTCCCAAAACTCTTTTTTCGCCCCTTGAGCACATTATTTAATTTTATCAAAAATCTGTCATGCATAAATTTTTGGCCCTTTTTTAGAAGTAATAAAAACTTTAAACTGAGTCGATATATGTTATAATTAAGAAGTTATGGGGTTTTTTCGTTTTTCACAAAACCCCCCCTCCCCCCCCCTCCCCCCCCCCCCTGGTCCGATTTTGCCCATTAACGAACATGACCGAGATTTTATTCCCCTTGATTTTATGTATCAGTTTGGAAAAGATTTCTGCAGAATTATGAGATAGATAGATAGATAAAGTTTTTTACTGGGAGTGGTTTTGGGTTCTAGGGGTCATGATCGGTGTAGATCTGCAAAAAAAAATTTCGAAATTCCAACATAGGTGAGAATGTAATAGGTAGTATTTCATATGAAATCTACCTAAAATCGCGGAAAAATATTGAATTTAAAGTATATGCATAGTTGGTATTTTATTTTCTGCGTAATTTGGATTTTTGAAGTCCATGAATAACCAAAAGCGAGCGAAACCGCGTCAAAATACTCAGGTTTTTACTAATTCCGTTGAAACTTTCACACATTTTATTTTGTAAAAATATTTCTACAAGTTGGAACGTTTCAAAATTTTTGTAGGTGATGTAAATTTGGTCTAGTGAGATGCTCTAAAAAGGTTGTGTTGAAATACGGACGTTTACTTACTTTTAGCATGGAAAAAAATAACGTCTCCGTGAGGCGCGTAGTAATCTGAGATCGCTGGTGTATTTGAAAGAGTTATAATTCATATTTTTTAAAACCGATTACACCATCGATTAGAAGTAAGTTTAAGCTTTAACAAAGTATTTTTGGTTTGTAGGTACTATTGATAGCAACATATATTGCATATATATATATATATATATATATATATATATATATATATATATATATATTTAAGTACAGATGTGGTCCTATGATCTTGACACTCTACAAAGGAGACAAACAGCCACATACACACTACACGAAACATTCTAGCTGCTTCTTTTGACAAAATGGCTGTAAAAGAGTTCAGATTAGCATTCAAATTTCACTGCGCTGGAATCTGGTGGATTTTAATGGAAATTAGTTTTGTACACTGACAAGACACAAAAGTTAGTGACAATAATAAATTGAGAAAAAAAAAATATTTTGATAAAGGAAAGAAATATATACAATTAAACTGCAGAAAATACGGAACGGATGCCGTATCTTCCCTCCGCCGTTGTTGTTTTGAAATGTTTGGCGATATTTTGTTGGCGTGTTGGCGTGTGGACGGTGGTTATGGATATGGCAACCTCGATATGTTGAATCCCGTGTGACGTGTTGTTGTGACGTGTCGTTCTGGCAACCGAGAAGTTCAGGTTGGAATATTGTGAATGTATTTTGATATCGTGTTGTATAGTTCTGCCTTTTTATTTTTATGTGAAATTTATTGAATGTATTTGATTGACTATGTTTTCTGTAGTCCGTTTAAACGCTGTTGCTGAAATAATTAGGAAATATGAGGAAATTTTGACAAGAAAAGTTTGTTTATAGTTTGCGAATACGTATTGATAAGCCTATTTTGGAAAATGTCGGCGATGATATTTCAACCTGGATCTTTCAAGAGAGCAGATGTCTGTTAAGGTATGTTGATAATTTTATGTATATTTTACTGCTTTTGAGTTTTTTACATTTTGAGATTGCTAGAAAGCGAGAACTGCTGAATTTTGAGAACGCTACACCTCGAGAAGTGCTGAATGCAGTGATGTTTTTTTTCGGAAAATGTGCGCGAAGCGCACATACAACGATTACTGGTTGCCATTTTAGCGAATTTTGTTTTTTATGTGTATTTTGCTGCTTTAAAAGTTTTTTACATTTTGAGATTGCTAGAAAGTGAGAACTGCTGAATTTTGAGAATGCTACACGTCGAGAAGTGCTGAATGCAGTGATGTTTTTTTTCGGAAAATGTGCACGAAGCGCACATACAAGGATTACTGGTTGCCATTTTAGCGAATTTTGTTTATTATTTACATTTTATTTTCGTTAAGCCAAACATGCGTATGAACCGGTGCTTGGCGACATTTACTACTTGGCGGAAAAAGGGTTTTCACGCCAAGAAAATTCCAAGATGGCGGGCGGGGGGAACTTATGACATCTGTTCCGAAAATACACCTCTTTTGCGTATTAATAAAAATAGTATTAACTTTAAAAAGGATATTCTTACATTTGTGCTTATAAAACCAGAATAGTGACAGTTCACAGACATGACATATCACAGTCTGTGGGGCCTTACCAGTGGCCGAGAGGTTCTGCTCTCGAAGCTGGTAGACGGGAGGTGCTGGGTTCGAACCCAATCGCACCCGTCGGCCTAATCGTTCGGAGTTTTCGTGGTTTTCTTCGAACCTTGGATTTCCAAGCGTTAATACGGGTTAGGTTCCCTTAGAAAGACCCCCACGAGGGGCACTCCCCCTTAGGGCCTATATCCCTCGTGTTGATAATTGGCCGTCATAAACACAACCAACCAACCACAGTATGTGGACATACAGTGAAACTTCCCTGTGCGACCACCTCCCTGAACGACCATTTTTTCATGGAACGAAATTTATTCCCATAGGCTCAATACTAATTTTACCCCTATTCAGAAACCACCCCAGTTGAACTCCCTCCAGGAGTGACCCATTTCTTTGAAGAAAATGAAACAAATTCCGTTTTTTTTCTGGTCGCTTGAAGATAGTTTTATTAGAATAATAATTCCGGAGAGCGCATTATTCATCAAACTTCTAAACTAAGTTTAGAATTTTTATTTATTCCGGTAACTTTTATGCGTTTAAAACCCTTTGTGCTTTTTTAGGCAATGAATTTAACTCTGATGACAAAGTAAGGATGACGGTCAATAAACTCCTCTGCCCTATTCTGTCAGGAAACTCTCAAAGAAATAGATAAATGAATGAAATCGTCATAATTTGTTCCTGTCCAAAAAAAAAAAAAAAAAAAAAAAAAAAAATTGCATTTATTGACTGAACTTTGAAAGGAGTTGGAAATAAAAGTTATAGAAGATAAAACCGTAAAATCAAAGCAAACGTCAGTTTTTTAAACTCTGCACTAATTAACTTATGTAATTAACTTTTGTTTTGATACTAAATTTTCATATTTTTTTCCTAATGTGAAAAATAAGTTTTAGTAACATTACTTTTTCAACAATTAAAATCTAGATTGAATCAGGACCTCCATTAAGAGACCACCTCTCGGAGCGAACCTTTTTTATTGGAACGGAGCGTGGTCGCTTTTGGGAGGTTTTACTGTCCTTAAAATATTTTTTCTTTCTTTTATTCATATCCTCACATAATAATGTGACTGAGACAAGAGATTTGTATCTTACTCCTTTGAATTTAATTTTAGATTAAAAGTACACTGAATGAACACAAGTTAGTAGTGACATATTGCACGTTTTTTTATAATAACCCATTTACACGAGTTACAGCACGGACATGCAGACAGAAGACAGACAAACATAAATTCATAAACACTTTTCAACTATGTTGGAATGTGTTAGAAATTACATAATACTGAGCAAGTTTAAAGACTAACAAATCATCTTCAAGCTTAAAGAAGGCTTCATATTGGGTAAGAGAATAAATGAAAGGCAGTCAGTCCCAAGCGCGTCAAAACAAATATCTCTAAAAATAGTGTGGGGGTACCCCTTCAACATGGCCGTGAAATCTGCCAAATGGTGTGTGTGTCAGAGTACGTACGTATTTCAAGAAAAAATTCCTTTCACCACATAACGTGCCAAGTTATGACGAGAAAACGCGTTGCCAGTTGCCATATGGTTTTTCTTTAATGAATACAGGAAATGTTGCTTATTTTTAAAGAATTGAGTCCTGGCCTTTTATATCTTCTGAAACAATAGAAGACGTTGTTCAGGTATTGCACTGGGGGATTTTTTAAATTAGGGCGTTGATTACGTACAGGATGGAGTATACCTGCGTCACACAGTGGTACGAAAGGCGTTCTAGATTTCGTAAAAGACGTTGAAATGATTTTATATTTGGTAACTTTAAGTTGTAAAAGGTGGGGAATGCGAATCTGAAGTCCGAAGTTGGAAATTTCTGTAACAGAATGGAGAAAATCAAGAATATTATGCTTTAACCCTTTATGTCCCAGATTATGAATTCATGAAAATTTCATCTTCTAAAGCATTTTTTGTGAACTTTTTAAACTACAATAGAAGATTTACACAATCATTTCATAAATTTTAGAAGGATTTTGCCAATTAAATTTAATTAGATTTGAATTTATAGGGATTTTGTGCAATATTTATAACTCACTCAAATCTGTTATTTAAAATATTTTTTTAGTATTTTATAGAATTAGGAAATGCACAAATATAATGCTCTTAGAATGGAAATGTAGGAATAATTCCGAATTGGAACTTTCACCCGCAATCTTTCAATGTTTAGAAAGCTGAAGAGATGCAAATTAAAAAGAAATCATCCTTTTAAAAATTGTTTTGTTTTGTTCAAGTGATAATGCTTTTGGAATAAGACAAAGTAAAGTATCTATAACTCATTCTAAAATGTATTACTACTAATTGATGTATTATGTGAATTTTATAACAAGTTACTTCAATGGTACTTTAAAGTACCATAAAGGGTTAACCTGATATTTTCAAAATTTGGATATAAAATTAACTTAGAAAGTGAATTTTTTAATTAGTTTCATGTGAATACCGAAACCGGGGGGAGGGGGAGGATCGCGGCGTATGTGATTGTTATGAATTTGTCTCACCCAATACCTAAGGAAAAAAGAGAACAAAGTCCATTTTCCGGAACAACTCCAAAACTTTTTTGAATCGCTTTCTTTGTAAAAATTACATTTAAAGACAGGCATTTTTATAAACAAAAGATAAAAAACACTACAAAAAATACGTTTCAGAACTAAATTGTATTGGATTAAATGAAGTAGAACGAGAAAAAAGAAAACTTGGTAATTATTGAAAGGGAAATATTAACTGCCACCTAGAAAAGCCGGACCCTGGTAATTTGTACTGCCCCCCCTGCCCCCTCTGTACGGACCTGCAAAAACGAAATCGAAGCCGAATATTTGGTCGAACTCTACAGAGAGTACTATAACCATATTCTTGTGTGTGTGTCCCTGTAAATAGGCGAACATGGGCTTTCGTTGTCGGTGAGGGTTACGCGATGTTAGAGATCGACCGAAAATTCGGTTTCGTTTTCGGCTAAAAATTCGAGTTTCGCCGAAAATTCGTTTACGGCGAAAATGCTGCTGAATATTCGACCGGGCCGAAACTCGACCGAAACTATTTGTATTACAAAAATTTCGTTTCTTCTTTCGGGAATTTTCAACATTACTCATTATTTGAGCTGCATAGGCTCATATGAGGCACTTTTTTATTGCTATGAAGTTCACTGTTTATAATTGTCAATCATGACTGACTCAAGACGTGAGTACAAATTATAAAGCAAGTAATGCATATAGGTCTCAACTTTGAAGATGATTTTCATGTGCTCATTAAAACCTGCAGACTTAACAGTAATAGAAAATTTTTAGTTTGAAACTGGAGAACCGCATCGAATATTTTTTGAGAAAGTTCTAGTATAACAGATGACCATCTACAAAAAGCATTATAAAAGATAAATCTAGGTATGTATACCTAATGCATTTTTTAATGAGATGAAATTCGCATAATGAGAAAATAATGCTGTATCGGTGATGAATTAATTACATTTTATTTTATATGAAAATAGAAAGTTTTGGTTAGAGGCAACTTGCGCCACACGCATAATTAATTAATAATTATATATATTTAATAAACTCGTGCAATTAATTAATAATTATGTATAATTATGTCTGTATTAATTACTTAAAAGAATTTTTTGGATATTTTCGTTTTCGGCCGAAAACAGGAAAATTACCGAAATTCGGTTTCGGTCGATCCTTAATCAATATTATTATATGATCTTTCTTCTTTGTCAGTACCAGGGCTTAATTTCTAACAAAAAAAGTACCGGAGCCCCAATATTCTGCAGTGCTAAAACCGTAGCACCCCCCCCCCCCCCCATCATTACTCCAATCCGCATATTTATATTTCACACATTATTTACAAAATTTAAAGAGATTCTTTTTTTCCTTTAGCAAAATAAAAATTTTAAACATATCTACCTGCATATACTTAACTGTCAACTATTTCACTTTTTAGTTTATCACTCCTTTCGAATAGAAATCTTTGCCTAATTTTAATGAGTGGCTGAGAGGATCTGCTCTCGAAGCTGGTAGACGGGAGGTGCTGGGTTCGAACCCAATCTCGCCCGTCGGCCTAATCGTTCGGAGTTTTCGTGGTTTTCTTCGAACCTTGGATTTCCAAGCGTTAATACGGGTTGGGTTCCCTTAGAAAGACCCCCACGAAGGGCACTCCCCCCTGGGCCTATATCCCTTGTGCAGATAATTGGCCGTCATAAATACAACCAACCAACTAATTTTAATGTTAATTAATTGCAGAATTCTGCAATTAAACAAGGTAAGGATTATTATTCGGAAATAGTGCATTAACACAAAAAAGAAATTGTTTGCAGCTATGCATATACATATATATATATATATATATATATATATATATATATATATATATATATATATATAAATTAGTGAACGACTAGCAAAAATCATTCGTAAAAAAAAATTTCAGAAAATCCCATGCGCCGTTTCAGCTCTTTCTCCTACGTGTGTGACACACAACGTCACATACAAGTTTTTTTTATATAAAAGAATGCAGAAACGTGGAGATGGGGAGGGAAAGGAAATGGTAATTTAGGCTTCGGTTTTTTTGAAATCGCTATTGCACTGGGCTCCGGAGCCCTGTATTTATGAGCTCCGGTGAATTCCGACAAATATTTAATTATTTATTCAAAACAGAGAGGTACCGGAGCTGAGCTCCGGTGGGCTCCTGCGCGCAAATTAAGCCCTGGTCAGTAACTATACCTCGTTCTCGTAGAAGTAGAACTTGGACCCATCCAGTACGCAGTATCGGTTCTTCCAGGTGCCGGAGTAGAGCCATCCTTTGCCCGTCAGCTTGAGCAGGAAGCCTCGCTTGCGGGGACCCGAGAAGGAGTCACTCGATGGGATCTCTTGCTGCAACAAGAAAGAAAGAATCATGCATCAGGCATACATTATCAAACACTTAACATATTTACAAATTTCATTTTTTATTCATACAATGAAATGGGATACCTAAATACGCAATTTAACGAAAAATCATGCATCAAACATGCATTATGAAACACTTTCCAACACTTCCAGAATACTTTAACAACACTTCAGCGTTTAACCCCTTGAAGGGCGGCGGGATATAATATATCCCATTTAATTTTAATTCCGAAAAGCCACAATGGCATCGGAATTTTGGAAGGAAATTTTGCTGTTATAATTATACTTGAAGAAAGTAATTTACTTTATTTCAAATACATTTGTACTTAAATACCTGTGTCATTCAATGATTGCAACATTTTATTAACATAAGTACTTTGCCCCTGAAAGGTTTAAGAGTACTCGGTAGCCTTTGAACTTTTTTTAGGTAGATTTCGTAAGAAATACTACCTATTGCAGTCGTTACCATGGTGCGACTTTTTAAAAATTCCTTCATAACTTTTCATTATAGGACCCCAGGAACCCAAAACCACCCCCACCTAAAAAGTTTATATATATATATATATATATATATATGTATGTATGTATGTACTAAATTTTGTCCGCACGATAAAAGTCGCAATTATGCACGGAACGTCTTCAAACTCGCCAACAACTTTAAGATGGCTAATTTCTCGGCGGGGATTGAAAATGAGCAAAATCGGTCCAAGGGAATGGGAATTGGGAAGGTTAAAATTTTTCAATACCGTCTTAACATGATTCTGATAAAACCAGCTTTTACACAACAATGGCAGGAAAAATAAATATTTTTCGTTATAGCTGTTGCCAACAATTAAAAAAAAGCAATAAAATTCTCACCACAACAATTGCTTTTCTAATGCAATGTTTTCACGTGAAAAATTAAATTAGATAAACAGTTTGACGAATTGAAATCAAATTGAATATTACGTCATAAGTTTTCTAGAGCAAGATTTCTGCATGAAAATTCAAAATGAAATAAATAGTTTGACAAATTAAAACAAACAAACAAAAAAAATATTGCGTCATATTGAAAATATAATGGACCACAGCAGGTGAATATGTAACGTCATGTGAGTTTGAAGAAACGTATTAAAACATGATAAAAACCCGAGTATGGAAATATTAACATATTTTAACACTTTGAGGTTCTCTGAATTTGATTTAGCCATTTTTAAACCTATTCCATATACATGCGTGTGTGGATTTGTGTATATTAGAATTTTCACAAAATGTTTAGCTCCCTAGAGTTCATTCTTAGCGAAGGGTTTATTTTTAATCTTGATTTAAGTTTTGTTGGTGAATTTAGTACTTAACTTCGAATTCTACATCCGCCTGTAGGCCCGAGCCGGCAGGGATTTTTTTTAGGTAGATTTCGTAAGAAATACTACCTATTGCAGTCGTTACCATGGTGCGACTTTTGAAAAATTCCTTCATAACTTTTCATTATAGGACCCCAGGAACCCAAAACCACCCCAACCTAAAAAGTTTATATATATATATATATATATGTATGTATGTATGTACTAAATTTTGTCCGCACGATAAAAGTCGCAATTATGCACGAATCATCTTCAAACTCGCCAACAACTTTGAGATGGCTAATATCTCGGCGGGGATTGAAAATGGGCGAAATCGGCCCAAGAGGGTGGAAATGGGGAGGGTTCAAAATTTTGAATACTGTCTTAACATGATTCTGATAAAACCAGCTCTTACACAACAATGGCAGGAAAAAAATAAAAGTTTTTCGTTATAGCAGTTGCCAACAATTAAAAAATAATAATAATAAAATTCTCACCACAACAATTACTTTTCTTTTGCAAAATTTTCACGTGTAAAATTAAATAGTTTGACAAATTGAAAACAAATTGAATATTACGTCATAAGTTTCCTAGAGCAAGATTTCAGCATGAAAACTCAAAATAAATAGTTTGACGAATTAAAAAAATATGTATATTGCGTCATATTGGAAATATAATGGACCTCAGTAGGTGAATATGTAACGCCATGTAAGTTTGAAGAAACGTATTAAAACATGATAAAAACCCGACTATGGAAATATTAACATATTTTAACACTTTAAGGTTCTCTGAATTTTTTGTAGCCATTTTTTAAACCTATTCCATATATATGTGTGTGTGTATTCGTGTATATTACAATTTTCACAAAAAGTTTAGCTCCCTGCTCTTTGTGAAGAAACTGGGTTTTATCTCTAATCTTGATTTAAGTTTTGTTGGAGAATTTACTACTTAACATCGAAATCTACCTCCGCCTGTAGGCCCGAGCCGGCAGGGATTTTTTTAAGTTAAGCATTTTAAGGGACATTTTTGGCATAATAATAAAGGATTCAATGAAGGAAAATGATTCTATCAAGAAATTGTTCGATTCCCTTGGTAAAATTTGAAAAATAAAAAAAAATTAAGTAAATTTTAAAATGCATCTTCTCTTAAAATTTTAAACCTTTTGAGCTATTTTTTTTTTTTAACTAGGGGGCTCGGCCACCTACGAGCTACGCTCGCAAACCCCCGATCAAACACCGCAGTCTCTAAAATCACGCTAAATTGATCGGCTTTAAAAAGATTTTGAAAGATTGAATTATAATTTAAAAAACAATGGCGATCTGCCAATAAACGGGTTTCTATTCCTTTTTCTTTGATTGTGGAATTTTGAAAAATCAGCTGCTGTTAAAGGATACAGTGGCTGTTTTCGTCTTTGATTAAATAAAATCAGTTAAACATTTCAAAATAAGCTAATATAAAATGAATTAAATAAACAGAGTCTGTGTCTGTATTTTTTAACAAATGCAAAAAAAAGTTCTTTTAAATAAGACATTTTAGATGTATCGTTTTTAATCTGACGTAATTTTCAATATTCACGTATTCTTTTTAATATTCACGGGAAAATACTTTTGTAAGAAATGAAATATTATTTGCGCTGTCCTAACAAAAATAGTTGAAAATATGGTTCGATTCCTGCTGGTTCCATTGCACACACTCTTTGTGTGGAACTCCCAGGGTGTATTTATCTTGTGTTGTAATATTTCCTTGTGCTATCTTGTCTCCGACTTATAAGCGGGCTCTCATGTCAAGCACACAAGTCGTATATTTGTTGTTAAATAAATAAATAAATAAATATCTAATAAATGTCTCGCGCAATTTTTAAATTTCAACTATTTTGCAATATTATTTTTTGTTCATTTTACGTAATAAGTGTAATGTGAGGTAATTTCTTCTATTTAAGACTTCTAACGCATGTTAATGAATTTATTATTTTACAATATCCTTTCTCTGTTAAAATTCACGTGTAAATATAGTTTTTATGAAGTAATTTTCCATAAGTTCCTGCTTTTTATACGTAATTATTTAATTCTAATTTGAAAGTTTTTTTTTTCGTTTATAATAGTCACATGTAAATAAATTTTTTATTTTAAGCCAACATTATTGTTTGCGCTGTTTATACAGTTGGCAACAATTTAAATTAATACCATTTTCTAAAATAAGTAAAAAATATCTCTCGAAATGCTGAAAATTTGAATTTAAAACAGAAATAAAACCTCAAAAAAGGAGTCAAATTAAAAAATAAACGCAGTCTGCACACCGGAAAATTCTATCGTATAAAATGGTCTAAAAATGAATTAATTCCCATGTATAGTTTTTGCTCCTATAAAACTTTTTTAATGGAACGATTTTGTCCAACTTTAGCATTAAATATCTCTTAAAATAATTCTTCGATTTGAAAACTGTCTGCATCAGCGTGTTTATCAAACATTTATCTATAAAACCGCCGATTTTCATATTTTTGTATGCAATATTTTTCTTAATATTAACGGAGAAAGACCTCCGGTCACAAAAAATTCAAAATCGGCGGTGGCGGCAGCAGTGACAGCGTAAGTTACTTTTTTTTAGAATAGAGAGATTATTCTTAGAAATATGCTGTATAATTTTAAGTATCGGATTTACCACAAGTTAATTAGTTTGGGAGAAAAAATAAATAAAATGTGCAAATACGTGTAAAATTACAATAAAAACTGAATTTATTTTGCATTTTTATGTATAAAAAAAACTTTTTACTTTATTGTAAATTCGACACTTAGTTTTATCAAATAGACCGTAACGAACAGCCAGAAAAAAAAATCGAGTCATATGAAAAATATACATAAAATTTTTATCACTTTGAACATGCTAGTTCGTCGATGGTTGTGTTTATGACGGTTAATTATCAACACGAGGGATATAGGCCCTATAGGGGGGGAGTGCCCTCTGTGGGGGTATTTATAAGGGAACCTAACCCGTATTAACGCATGGAAATCCACGGTTCGAAGAAAACCACGAAAACTCCGAACGATTAGGCCAACGGGCGCGATTGGGTTCGTAAACAGCACATCCCGTCTACCAGCTTCGAGAGCAGAACCTCTTGCTAGTTCGTCGGAAAAACACAAACTGAGAAAAATCACTTTTAAGATTTCAACTTTAAAAATAATTATTATAAATCTACAGCGCTTCTTCTTGGCTGCGATATATTAAAAAAGATACATATTCAGCTGCAATTGCAAAGTAAACAGTGAAGTGGGTGTGACATTTAAAGGGACAGCGATGTAATAAAATCGCTTTTAACTGTATTTATAATTAGTGAATCTTTACGCAACTTCATCAGAATATACTAGGGATAATAAAGTATCACAAGCCTACGATAGTTGTGTTGTTTAACTTTTGATAATTTGTTCTTACGTATTTTGTAGCGCTGAATCCGAAAATGACCTTCATTTTTAACCATCACATCAGGATTTTTTTGGAAATCGTAAATTTCAATGGTAATAAGTCACAAAATATAGAACATCTGATACTGAAAGATATAGGAAATGGTTGCATTTCTTAACTTTTGATAACTGATTTTTATATATTTTTTAGCGCTGAATTCAAAAATTGACCTTCATTTTTAACCACCAAGTCAGGATTTTTTGCAAATCGTCAATTCCAAAGTCAAAAAATAGCAAAATTCTGATACTATAAAATAGATGTGATGGTTGTTTTTTTTATATTTTGATAATTCATTTTTACCTACTTTTTAGCACTATATCTGAAAATAACCTTCATTTTTAACCATCGCGTCAGAATATTTCGCAAATCGTAAATTTCAAAGTTAAAAAGTAAAAAAATTGCAAAAAATATCGACGTGATGGTAAAAAATGAAGGCCATTTTCGGATTCAGCGCTACAAAATACGTAAGAATCAATTATCAAAAGCTAAGCAACATGACACAACCCAAATTTTGCACAGGCTTGTGAATTTAAGCAAAAAATTAGACAATCGATGTTTTCGCCATTTTTCGCCGAATGAAGAGTACCAAGTCGCCTTAAGGCTGTTCTCAAATCCAAAGAGTCAACTTTCTGACAATAAGTGTTAATTCATTTTTGTTCGGAAACGCATGAAACTAGAAGGTGTTGTTAATCAGAAACTATGTCATCGAACTGTTTTATCCGTTTTCTTGTAAACGCGATAGATCTTTCAGAAAATACTGTCAAAGTTGGCATTTTGATCTGAACTTCCGAACGAAAGAAGAAAATCCAATCAGTAAGGGTTCGATCCCAATCACGCCCGTCGACCTAATCGTTCGGAGTTTTCGTGGTTTTCTTCGAACCTTGGTTCTCCAAGCGTTAATACGGGTTAGGTTCCCTTAGAAAGACCTCCACGGAAGGCACTCCCCCCCTTAGGGCCTATATCCCACGTGCAGATAATTGGCCGACATAAATACAACCAACCAACCAATCAGTAAGGGAAGAAAAATGCCGTGCCACGTGATTAAAATCGCTTATAACTCAATAGGTAATTGATGGATCAAAAAATGGAAAAAACAGTTCGATTCCAAATCGCTTCCATGGTCAGGTTTTCCAATTTTATATCTTTCCGTTAAAAAATGAATTTGTAAATGTGTCAAAACGTTTTGCGCTTGTTGAGCAGAGCAGTTGAGAACAGCCTTAATAAGATGTCTGAGTAAACAATTTGGAAAATGCATAACACATTTGAAAACCTAATTTCAGGAATTACCATCAATATGCGGAGAATATTCGAATTCTTTTGTGCAGGCCTGTATAGGACCTATAGATTTTTTTCATATACTACATAGTATGCTAAAATTTATTTCAGTTAGGAAATGCATAGCACAGTTACTATAAATTCTGTATGTATGTATGTATGTACGTACGTATGTACGTAACGCGATAACTCTTGATAGAAATATCCGATTTGCTTCAATTTTTTTTTCTAGGTTCATTCTGATAAGGCGCTTCCCTGATTAGTTTTGGGGGTTCATTGGTTAAGTATTAAGGGGGGGGGATGATGGGATAACTCTCCCCTTAATTTAGATAAATGGGTTTTTCATGCAGAATTATCACATTTTCTTCTAATTTGGTACACCGGTTCATTCTGATAAGGCGCTTCCCTGATAAGATTTGGAGGTTCATTGTTTAAACCTAAAGGTGGTAATGAAGATATTCAGGTAGTCCACGAATTTCACGTTATATCTCAATTGATAAAAAAATAGTGGGAGAGCAAATTTCTAAAAGTCAGGATTCTATTTATAACACATTAAAAGGAGTTACTTTCACGTATTATATTCTGAAGTTTAGTGTTCATCATTTGTAAATAATCATCATCACGAGAACTTTTTGTAGATTATTATTGATACTCAAACTATATACATAATTTACATTGATACATCATATTTACAAAGAAATATTTCATTAATATTTGAAAATCACTTGTTCCTCTCTGGGAACCCAAGCTAATATTTTTATAATTAGGAACATATTTTCTTTCACTTTTGGAAGATCAAGAAATAAAACTATACAGCGTGCAAGTGCTATCGAATTCCACATTCTACTACAAAACTAAAGAACAAGAAAAAAAAAATGTCTTTAATATCAATTATCTAGTAGGTCACGTGACCTGGGGCCTCCTGTCTGGTCGAAAGAAGCCCGCACAAGAAAGTTGTGAAATATTCCACAGGTGGGAACGAGGGACTAACACTCCCCTTAATTTTGATATATGGGTTTTTCTATCCGATTTGCTTCAAATTTGGTATACCGGTTTATTCTGATAAGGCGCTTCCCTGATTAGATTTGGAAGTTCATTGGTTAAATATGAAGGGGGGAGAACAGACGGCTAATAACCCCCCTTAATTTAGATAAATAGGTTTTTTCTATCCGATTTGCTTCAAATTTTGTATACCGGTTTATTCTGATAAGGCGCTTCCCTGATTAGATTTGGAAGTTCATTGGTTAAATATAAAGGGGGGTAGAACGGGGGGCTAATGCCCCCCTTAATTTATATAAATGGTTTTTTTTATCAGATTTGCTTCAAATTTGGTATACCGTTTATTTCGACAAAGCGCTTCCCTGATGACATTTGGAGGCTCATCGGTTAAGTATAAAGAGGGGAAACGGGCGGGCTAATCCCCCTTAATTTATATTTCGAGAGGCATTATTCTTTGAAATAAGAGTATAATATACAATTAGTGTGAATAGCCTGTGAGCTCAATGCTACCAGTTTAACTGGGCACTTTCCTTTTTATTTATTTGTGCAAACGAAAAGTGATGTTGAGTTGAACTTTACAAATATGTATTTAGAGGAGATAAAAAATTTGTACAAATTGTAAAAACTTACATATAATCGTTAATGCTTTAATATTTTATTATTCTTATGCGATTGAAATGGTCTATTCATAAATACGCTTGAGAGATACGTTTCATAAATACGTGAAAAATATTTTGTATAAGTTATACAAAAGAATGATAAATTTTCATTCAAAATTCTACAAAATGAGCACTTAAAAAAAAAAAAAATCCGTTAAAATACGGAAACTGTAATGGCAATCGAGACATCAGTACTATTTCCGTATTTTAACGGAAATTTTCCACCGTAAATTCCAGAAAAACGAAAATTTTACTGGAATTTACGGGAAAAAAACTTCCGTTAAAATACGAAAATAGTACTGGCGTCTCGATTGCCAGTACAACTTCTGTATTTTAGCGATTTTTTTTTTTTACAGTGAGAGGGAAAAAAAGAGGAAAAAGAAAAAATATTATTTCAGAATTGTGCTTAAAATATAGAAAAGTAAATAATAATAAATTTTTAAAAAGTTCTAGACAAAAGTTACTTTGGAGTTTTGTCAATAGAAATAGTACTAGTTTAAAAATTTCATTAAAAAAAATCAATTTTCATGAGAAATTCGAAAATGTAAATGTAATTTATTAAGAAAATATCAAAAACTCAAAGCTTCTGAATTTTTAATTCTGCGTAAAATTTGCAAAGTGTCATAAATATAAAATTTATTAAAAAAGAAAAAAAGCCTCAAGGTGGGATAGAACTCACAACCTCTTGGACAAAAGGTGTGCATGCTACCTCCACTCTACGAAGTCCACGTACATTGTTCAAACTAAGGGGCCGTCCACAAATGATGTCACGCTTGGAGGAGGGGGAAGGGTTCGTGAAATTGTGACAGTTTGTGATAAGGGGGTGGGAGGGGATAAGAAGAAGTGTGACATCACACACTTTGGTTAAAATAAAAGCATTACAAATCACCAGATTAAATTTTAAAGCTATTTCGAAATTAAAGTACAGTCAAACCTCGATATCCCGACACTCTAAGGTCCAGATAAAAGTGTCGTCATAAGCGGAGTGTCGCGGTAACCAGAGTTAGAAAATATGCTGCATTTTTAATTAATTTTGGACAATTTTAAATTCATGACTGATTTTGAAGTTTTAAGCAATAAAACATCATTATTAAACAAAATAAACACAAAACAAAATTGAAAATAATAAAAATCAGATTTATAATGACTTGTTTTTTTGTTACATTAAATCTTAATGAATTAAGGTTTGCTTATCCCTAGATGTGCTTCCTACAGTTCTTTTTTTCAATATTATACACAATGAATTGTAATCAATATTCGTTGTTTCAGAAATGGATGTTAGATAATTTCCCATCGTTTCAATGCAATGCAATGCTTCGGTTTTAGTCGGATGAAAAACGCCGTATATCTACAAGAAAACGCAGTCTGACCAGAACAAAAAGGCCACGAGTAGACTGATACGTCTTTCGAGTGTGGGTCATTCATAGCGTCTGCAGGCTTATTTATTCAGATAAAGGATTAAAGTAAAATTTCTCATTTATCCCAAAGGCTATTTTAGACACTTTTGTGAAAAGTTTAGCTAAGACATTTCTTACCGCTTAATTTCTGTGCTTATAAGATGCATTATGAAAAATGAACAATTTTCCTAAACCGTCGGGATATCCGGAGTCGAAAATTATTCAACGACGTAAAATCCGGAGTTTATTTATATTAAAATCATATACAGAAAATCGGGACTTTGAAAAACTGACGTGATAAGCGGAGTGTCGTGAAAACCGGGTGTCGGGAAAACGAGTTCCGACTGTATTTTGTATTCATAAAATAAGGATAACATTTAAGGCCAAATGTATTAAATTTCATTTCAAATTCCAAAATACTATTGTTTTTAATTTCTCTTTTATATTAATATTTTATTACTATTGTATATTAATTATGTTTTGTGCTGTAAACCTTAATCTTATTTCATACAAAATAAGTACACGAATCATTTTTATTGTTATGATCACGAATTTCATTAAAATGCACAGTTAAAAGTTTTGAAATATGACCGATAACGTATTGCTTTGTTTCTGAATTCCAAGTATATGTTTATGCAATATAGCTTGACATGTGACAAGGGGGGAGGGGGTATGCTGAAGTGTGACACTTTGTGACAAAGGGGGGGGGGGACAGTCAAAAATATTGAAAACTAGAAAACAGGAATTCTGCTTTTTCAGAATTTAGTGTCGCCCCGATGGAAAAAAAATATGTATATATAAATAGTACAAAACATATTTCAATACAACACACGCTTTTATTTTATGTAAAATGACGTCATTCGCATTCTACAGTAAAGTATGCATAGGACGTCACTATCGCGAAATAATACACAAATGCAGCAAAAAGATGCCGTCATTAAAGAAACTTGACAAAAAAAAGTCTGTCTAATGATTCATAGGCTTTCATTTGTTTGTAACATTAATACAGATACTTAAAATTAAATATAGTTTATAATAGATCCCTGTTTAACAGAAATCATTCGTTTATATTTTTTCAAAATAGCACGTATTTTAATTACATTTTCTTTCGGCTGTTATGAAAATATGGCAACAAAAATATATAATTAATATTTTACAACTATTTTTCCGTTACTTTCTACAGAAATGAGTACTTCCGTTGCCAATATTAAGCAAATGTCACTAAAAACTACAAAAAAATTAATATTTCAAAAATAAATGGAGATGCAGTTTTCAAACAAATTGCATTTAAAAGTACTTTTTTCCCCAATGCGACGGTATAAAAATTGAAAATGTGCGATGCTTAGAAGTTTAAAAAATTGCTATTGAGTATTTAATCGTACTTCTTTGTTTTACGGCTGGCTTCTGTAAGGTAACGTTACTTTTTGGAGACGGCACAAAATAAGCTGGGAGAAAGAAATAGCATACCGTACCGGGGGCTAAAAAGTGTGACATCATTTATGAACAGCCCCTAATGGGCATTTAAAACGTATGCTGAACTTTGACCCCCAATTACTCATAAACTAACGCCCATCTGAAGAAAAGCTTTCATCGAAATAATTAGGGGGATGACCTCTACAACATGCTTTAAATTCATCAAAATCTGTGCGCCTGCGCATCATGTTTGGTGGACCCCTTGTTAGAGGAAGTTGGTTGTAGATTTAGTTTAATGAGGGCATAAGATTGATTCTTTTTGAGATAAACTTTTAGGTCATTAAAGTTAGTTATTAAAATGTTTCGAGGAATAAGAATTTTTTAAACAGCCTGAAAACGTAATAAAGATTTCAACGTTATGCCATAGGTAAAAATTACTGAGACTTATGCCGATAGTCGTGGAACGGATTCCTCTGGTAAGTTGATGTAATTACTGAATTCAATTAGGCTGAAAAGCGCTAGGAAAAGTAGTTACGAATCACTGGCGCAAACTTGCTGTGGGAAACAGTTGATGAAGCGAGAAGGAAAGTTAACCTAATACAGTGAAACATCTCTGTAAGGGCCACCTGCCGTTCCATTGAAAATTGGCCCTTATGAGGGGTGGCCCTCAAAATTAAATCTGCATATTCTTTCAGTAAGTTTTCTTTGTTTTTCAATTCCTACTATTAGTTCACACTCTCCCTATATTTATTTATTTATTTATATATCTTGTTAAATTTTCAATCGTTAATAAAATACTTATTATTCATCCTATCAAGTTAAAATAATTTTTTTTTAACTTGTACTGGATGACAATTGATGTTAATACAGTTTTTAAAAATATTAATTCATTAATTAAATTTTAATTAATTTATTTCAGCTTTACATGTGAGACAAAATGGCGTCCATTGGTTATTGAAGCATTTAATACATCTTCCTATCTATAAGGGGGTTACCATAGGGGGGACCCTGTTCTGTCGCCAAATACTGCCAAGTTTATCGCCAACTTGGCGATATATCGCCAAATTTGGCGACCAAAATGAGTCGCCAAAAGAGACGCCAACTTGGCGATATCTCTAATATTTCGTCAAATTCCCATAGACTTCCATTGTAAACCTACTTGCTTATAGAAAATCAACACATTGAGATATTTTAATGCAAAAAAAAACTAATATTAGCTTAAGGGATTATATTAATTTTTTCTTTGATGACCTAAGTAGGAATTGACTTTAAAAACAAAATTTTTATATTACTTGTTAACAATATTGTTTATTTGACTCTTGCTACAATTAAACTGTGAAGCCAGTTTTCTTGCAGATGTTCCTTGATCATGACAATTCAGAACTTTGATTTTGTCATTCAAATCCAAATGTGCTCTTTGGCTTGATTTATGTGCCAAAATTTTAAATTTTACATAAGCCTGGGCATAAAATTTCTAGTGCAAAAATTGTGCTTCAATATGCATTCACAATTTTAGTAAATCTGGAATCAGTTTTTCTAGATAACCTGTTATCCTTTGTGTGCCCACAACAATAGGTCAAGTTTACCCTCCAACCCAACACCTACAGGCTGAAAGGTCAAACGAAGTTTGATAAACACCTGTTTGTCTCACTTGTGGAAAAGTTTGTGGTCCTTCATTGTGTTACTAAATCCTCCCAATCTCCCCCTGCCTTCTCTGTTGCAAGTGGAGTTGTTTGCTGAACTCTTATCTTTTGGTCCAGGAATTCAACACACCTGTTTAGGATTTTAAGCACATGTGAAAAAAAAGGCTTTTATGAGGAATAGGTGCGGCCTCTAATAGGAGTAAATTTAACATTATTTCTATGGGGAAAATTTTCGTTCCTAAAACTATTGGCCCTTAATAGAGGTGGCCTTTAAAAGAAGTGTCACTGTACTTTGCGTTTTAACCATTTGCGGCCATACTAAGCTTATACATAGGTGTGATGTTGGTCAGAATTAATTTTCATTGAACGAACAGTAATACATATGATAATATGCAAGATTATGAAAAAAAAAATTACCAATTCATTTTTAAACTTTAGCTATATAATAACATAATGTTTGTTAAAACTGTTGAAATCACATTTCCGGAAATTACTACGCATAGTGTGCACCATGTATCCAGTTTTTGCAAAGCCTTGTATATGATTCTATTTAAATCCTGCAAACATCTGTTAGTATACTAAATGTAGCTGAGCTTGAAAATGTATAACTCAAATGAAAACAAGTTGGAAATTGCACGTCAAACGGGACAAATAAGGTGCCTTCGCACTATAACTAGTTTTATAAATATTTTTTGCACCACATAGTGTACTGAATGTATATTTTAGTGCACTTCCTAAGTGCATATCCATTTCATTCTGTTGGAAAGGCTGTCACATCATTCAAATGCACTTGAAATATTTTTTTCCCATTGACCGTAATGTAACGGAAAACTGTTGACTTTCCCTGTCATTAAACTAGTCATTCGATTTTCATAAAATTTGAAATGACTAGACACAATTTTGCAACAATTATATACAGTGGAACCCGGTTAAGACGCTCACGGTTAATACGCGATCCCGCTTAATACGCGGATTTTTTCCGATCCCTTGAACATCGCCCATAAGGCTAATGTAAAAAGATCACGTTTAATACGCGAACGGTTATGCCGCGATCCCGTTTAATACGCGATAAATTTTCGGTTCTTTGAGGGAGAAAATCACGCTTAAGATGCGAATTCATTGATCAAGATGCGAATTCCTTCTTTCTTCTCGAGTGTTAACGATTTAGAGAATTTTTATTATTAAGATAAAATAAAACACTGTTTCCGAATATTACTTAATTTATTTAGCAACTGATTAATTAAGGCGAAAATTACTAATCGGAAATAGTGATAGATGTTTGAATAACAAAAAAAAAAAAAAAAAACCCCGCTAAATTAGCAAAACTGCAATTGTTCTTTAATCCCACCTCCTAATATTCTTTGTCTCTCGCTTCGTGTATGTTTTTTACTGTAGTAGAGAGAGATAGATGCATTCAGGTTACTTAGATATGTCACAAAAATTATTATGGTTAGAGTTGTACATACGTGTTGTTAGAGAAATTTTAAATGTACTTTATACCGCTACTATGTTTTATAATGCATATTATAGGCAACAAAAAATGAAACTCGCAAAGATTAAATACGACTGCTACTGGATAATTATTTTATGTTTACTTTACTTTTTGCTATATCAATATTTTATAAGGATAGTTTTTCCTATTATATTGATAATGAAGAACATATTATAATAACTCATTATTACAAGTACTAAATATGAGTTTAAAAACTGGGTTGTGTTTCAAACATTTAATATTATTTTTCTTTCTGTTTAAAAAAAATGAATCTAGTAGGAAAATTATTTTTGGTTGCAACGCATTAATCGACAATAAATTCATGTTGAAATCTATATTTACTTTCCGTTGTTATTCAAGTTTGTCCTATAAAAAGAAACAGTGCGTTAAAGTGGAATACAATTAAATTTCAATCTGAATATATGTAGAAGACACAACTTTCGATTCTAAACGTATAAATGAAGCCCAATTCCTGAAACATTATATAAATCATGTTTAATACGCGATCCTGCTTAATACGCGACTTTTGACCACTCCCTTGAAACGCGTCTTAACCGGGTTCCACTGTACTTAAAATTTCAGACCATTCGGTTGGGTAGTTTTTGCTCTGTTATATGCGGACGGACAGACAGACGGATGGACCGAACGACGACTATAGGTGCTACGTATTTATATAATTACGAGCGCACCTAAAAACACACCGAAGTAATTCGCGCTCATTTTCATTAATACTTACGAAATCATTTGTGTAGCCCTGAATATGGTCTATATTTTTTGCACACCACATAGTAAGCAAAAATTTAGTTAACGTTAAAACGCATACAATGATTGAAAACGCTCTTCAGCAATCATCCGTAATAGACCAGAACTGTATCCGAAATCTTTTATGTGACCCTCTATAAATGAACGATAAATGCAATACAAATCATATTCAACGGCAAGCTTCTTGTAGTAAACCACAGTAATGTATTTTAATTTCATAAAGTTTGAATTAGGGCAACACAATTAACACACTGACGAAAGGCAATTTATTTTATTAAATCTGGGTTTAAAAACAGTAGAAGCACCTCGCTCTTCTGAAAGTCTTTCGGAAATTGGTTTCTGAGATATGTTTTTCATGTTTATGCAACAGTAAAAATATCTTCCAATGTACGGATGTAATATATAATGTCTTACAATCTATAAAAAATACGGACAAGAAGATATAAATGCCTTTTCTGTAAGGTTAGAAGTCATGCCCTTAGCCAATGATGTATTCTGAATAAAAACGAGAATTCTCGTTTCCCGTCGCTAATGTGTTAAAATATGCTGTGAAGAGTTTTCCCATATTTTAATCGACCACTTTTGTGTGACCCTGTAAAAAATGATATATGCTTTGCACCCCATATACTACAAAAAGGATTCAAAAATACATATTAATTTTATTATTTTGTAACAGAGTAACATCATTTAAAAACGCCACAAAAGAATTTTTTTCAAAGATTGTAATATTATGAATACTTTTGAGTTCCCTGTGCGCATGCTTTAAATGCTACACATAAAATATTTTATAGTAACCAGGTTCTAGTGCACCTCAATTATGTATATAAAGTTCATTACGTTTAAAATTGTGTAACACTATTAAAATACACCGCAGATGATTTTTCCCATAGACTATAATGTAACGGAATAGATTTGAGTACCCTTGTAATTGAGCTATGAATGCTATACACTTCATTTTCAATACCGAACATACTTTAACAAACCTCAATAACGTATATCAATTACATGTAATCTAGACTATATTTACGCGAGTTAGAGCACGTAGAGACACACGGCAGGCGACAGGTACACAAACTGAAGTCATAATCACTTTTCATCTATGTTGGAAAGTGTTAAAAAGCATTTATATGCCTTTAACTGTAATATTTTTCTCTTATAGCATGGTGAAACATTAGTTTAAATACATCCCAATCCATGCGATAGCAATAACACACTAAAAGCACCCCAAAATAGGCATATCTGGATACTAAAAAATCTACCGGAAAATCATTCATTATCGAGCCCCCTGTTAATTACATAAATTGCATCGATTTGACACTATAAAGTATTTTTTGTTGCAGCAGCGGAGAGAAAGGCACGTAAAAAATCGAGAATTTAAACAAATGATTGTGCGAAAAATCAAGAATTTCGTAAGTCGGTTTTGAAAAGAAAATCACGAATTTCGACAAACTATCGTGGAAAAGATTCGCGAATTCGTCAAATGATATCTGACAAAACAGCGAATACCACCAATCGGTCGCGGAAAATAAACAAAAACCAAAATTAGGCAAAGGATTACGGAAAAAAAAAATGTGAGTTCCGCGAAACGATCGCTCCAAAAAAAATCGATCGTAGCAAAAGATAGCGAAAAGAAATAACTATTTCGTCAATCGATTGGGGATAAAATCGCGAATTTTGCAATTCGTTATGGAAAAATTCGCAAATCACCTTAAACAACCGTAAAAAATATATTGAATTTTACTAAAGGTCGCGGAAACAAATGGCGATTTACGTCATTCGGTCGCGGAAAAATCATCGTAAATTTCGTCAAAAGAATGGACGAAAAATTGCGAATTTCGTCTAACAATCACAAGAAAAAAATCGCAATCCTCAAATGGTCGCGGACAAAAAAAAAAAAAAAAAAAAAAAAAAAAAAACGAAAATTTGGGCAAAAAATTTGAGAATGTAGCCAAATGATCGTGCAAAAAATCACGAATTTTGTAGGTCGGTCATAAAAAGAAAATCACGAATTTTGACAAACGATCTGGAAAAGAATCGGGAATTTCGTCAAAAGATCTCTGACACAAACAGTAACTGCCCCACCAGTGGCTGAGAGGTTCTGCTCTCGAAGCTGGTAGACGGGAGGTGTTGTGTTCGATCCCAATCGCGCCCGTCAGCCTAATCGTTCGGAGTTTTCGTGGTTTTCTTCGAGCCATGGATTTCTATGCGTAAATACGGGTTAGGCTCCCTTAAAAAGACCACCACGAAGGGAACTCCCCCCTCGGGTCTATATCCTTAGTGTAGATAATCGACCGTCAAAAAATCAACCAACCAACCACAAATAGTAACTACCATCAATCGGTCGCTGAAAATATATATATCGCGAATTTCGACAAGTGGTGTCGGAAAAAACTATTCGCCAATCTGTCGCAGAAAAATTTGCGAAAATTTGGGCAAAAAAATTGAGAATTTAGCCAAATGATCGTGCAAAAAATCACGAATTTTGTAGGTCGGTCATAAAAAGAAAATCACGAATTTTGACAAACGATCCGGAAAAGAATCGGGAATTTCGTCAAAAGATCTCTGACACAAATAGTAACTGCCCCACCAGTGGCTGAGAGGTTCTGCTCTCGAAGCTGATAGACGGGAGGTGTTGTGTTCGATCCCAATCGCGCCCGTCAGCCTAATCGTTCGGAGTTTTCGTGGTTTTCTTCGAGCCATGTATTTCTATGCGTAAATACGGGTTAGGTTCCCTTAAAAAGACCACCACGAAGGGAACTCCCCCCTCGGGTCTATATCCTTAGTGTAGATAATCGACCGTCAAAAAACCAACCAACCAACCACAAATAGTAACTACCATCAATCGGTCGCTGAAAATATATATATCGCGAATTTCGACAAGTGGTGTCGGAAAAAACTATTCGCCAATCTGTCGCAGAGAAATTTGCGAATTTTGGCAAAGGATTATGGAAAAAAAAATTGTGAGTTCCGCGAAACGATCGCCCCAAAAAAACGGAAAATTTGCAATAGGTCACAGGAAAAATTGCGAAATCTCCTTTAACGATCGTAGCGAAAAGAAATAACTATTTCGTCAATCGATTGGGGATAAAATCGCGAATTTTGCAATTTCGTCATGGAAAAATTCGCGAATCTCCTTAAACAACCGTAAAAAATATCTTGAATTTTACCAAAGGTCGCGGAAACAAATGGCGATTTTCGTCATTCGGTCGCGGAAAAACCATCGCAAATTTCGTCAAAAGAATGGACGAAAAATTGCGAATTTCGTCTAACGATCACAAGAAAAAAATCGCAAATTTCGGCAAATAGTCGCGGACAAAAAAAAAAACGAAAAATTGGTCAAAAAAAAAGTGAGAATTTAACCAAATGATCGTGCAAAAAATCACGAATTTTGTAAGTCGGTCGTAAAAAGAAAATCACGAATTTTGACAAACGATCTGGAAAAGAATGGGGAATTTCGTCAAAAGATCTCTTACACAAATAGTAATTACCATCAATCGGTCGCGGAAAATATATATCACGAATTTGGACAAGTGGTGGTGGAAAAAAAAAATCAATTTCGTCAATCTGTCGTGGAAAAATTTGCGAAATTTGGCAAAGGTTGGCGGAAAAAATGGCAAAATCTCCTTCAACGATAGTATAAAATGATCTCGGGAAGAAATAGGTATTTTCGTCAATCGATGGGGGGTGGAATTGCGAATTTTGGAATTCATCGCGGAAAAAATCGCGAATATCCTCAAACAACCGTTGAAAAAATGCGTTTCGGAAGATGATCAGGCACTTTGAAGAAAAAGATCGAATATTTTCAGTAAAAATAGTCGCTAAAATCCGAAAAAAGTCGCCTGCTTTCTTGAAATAGTCGCTTTTTAATGGTTTTCAGTCTAAAATAGTCGCCATAGCCGCCGGATGCTGAAAATAATCGCTTTTAGTAGCAAGTGGCAGCTCTGCAATTGTACATAAAGAAAAATCGGGATTTTTGGAGAAATTGAGTCCGGCCGGACCGAGCCTGACTGAATTGATATTTCAACGGGTTGGGTTTGTTTTCATTGATTTTTGTACGAGCCGGGACTGGCCGTACACTGAGAAAATATAAACGGGCCAGGCTCGGGTGGAACTGTTAATTTTCACGCCAGGCTGGGGCCGGGTCTGAAAACTGCGGTCCGTGGAGACCTCTGGTGTGCCGCCCAGGGCCGTGCAAAGAGGGGGCTAAAGGAGCGGTCGCCCGAGCGCGAAATTTATGCTAAGAACCATTGTTTTATTTGTTTATTTATTCATTTATTTTTTGCCCGCCGATCATTTTCCAAAATTGAAAATTCGCTACAAGCGCAGTTTTAATTCGCACGGCCTTGGTGCCCCCCCCCCCCCCCTAAAAAAAAAAAAAAAAAAGCTACGCCTATTGTCGGAAGGAAAAATATGTTACATTGTTTCAAGACTTTAAATGAACATAGTCTAACTGTTTTGAATTGAAAAGTTTGTTACGTTCCCAATCATCTTTCGCTACAACCAATCAAGGTTTTGGTTGAAGCGAAAAGTTTTAAATAATAATTTCTATGGAATTCGAGGAACGAAAAAATTAAAAAAGTAATCGTTCCATATTGATGGTGAGGGTGACACTCCCTGCTCCAGCATAGGCTGCATCATATGCTACTAACCGAAAGGGTGTTGCAGAAGGAAAAAAAGTCTAAAATTACGTTTTTTGTAATAATAGTAAAGGGGCCAAAAAATTGAAATTTGGCATGGTAGTTATTTATAAAATGTAAATGTTCTTTAAGAACAGACGGAAAAAAATATATAGAAATTGAAAAGGGTAAAATGTAGATGTCCGTTGACAATCGCTTTCAACCATGCTTGGCTCAGGTTGTTGTATTTATTTATGAAGGCCAATTATCAACACGAGGGATATAGGCCCTAAGGGGAGGGAATGTCCTCCTTGGGGGTCTTTCTAAGGGAACCTAACCCGTATTTACAAGTGGAAATCCACGGTTTGAAGAAAACCACGAAAATTCCGAACGATTAGGCCGACGGGAACAATTGGGTTCGAACCAAGCACCTCCCGTCTACCAGCTTCGAGCGCAGTGCTTGGCCCAGGATATAGTTATTTCGTAAATTTGTAAAACACCGTACTTCAATATGCGATTCCATAAAAAGAGAGTATTACCCTCGGCGGATTCGAACCTGCAATCGCCGGTTTTGGGGACCGATTGCTTTATCGGTTAGGCCAAGCGACTTCGGCATATAAACTATAACTAAGAGAAAATCACAAAATACCTTCCAGTAACAAAGAGATTTCAATTATGATTATAATTTTTTCATACGATTTAAACACGAAGGGCACCCCCCCCCCCCTTAGGGCCTATATCCCTCGTGTTGATAATTGGCCGTCATAAACACAACCAACACAACCATACGATTTAAGATTAAAAGATATAGTAGGGTCTGAAATGTTTTCCAGCTTGATTTTTGTACCAAGTTTGATATATATATATATATATTGGTGAGTTTCAAGGTGATTTTCAAGATGGCATGGCGTCCAAGATGGCTGCCATTTACTGACTTTTTTAATATTTGTGGGATATTATTGACCAGTATATCACATTATATGTTTTTGGGGGTCAAAAAATGCAAATCTACAATCGAACTAGGCATAAATTGTGTTATTTAATGTTTATTTATAAATTTACTACAAAATTACTAATACACTAAAGGCATAGATTTTCACATGACTATCGTTTTGGCATGCTACGACCTTCTCTTTGAAACACTGCCACATTCTACAGAGCTTATTTCCCTGTAAGAAAAATGCAACTCACTACGTGAGAAATTGTACAGTTGTGAAATTGAAGCTACAACTTTGTTTGAAGAGATCAAAGTAGCAGTTGAAAAAAATTGTCTTTCACATATTACACACTGCAGAGGTGATATGGCAAAGTCTTATCAATTTTGATCTTTGCTACGTTTCATCCGTGCCACTCGTCAAGGAGATTGAACATTGCATCTCGCGTCATTGGAGGAACAAATCAAGTATTAGTATTTTGCTCATGACTTATTTCATTATGCCAGATTCATTCCAGTATACATAGCACAGATGAAGGACCTTAAAACAACATATCCAGTAGTATGGAATGCTCTTGAATCTGGTTGTTTTGCAGTATCCAAATCCAATGTGCCGCTTACGAAACTATTTTCAGACCAGAACTTGGAACAGAAAATCGAAGAACTGAAGAACGTTGGTGGAGTTATTCGTTTAACTCAGAATGAAAACGCCCTTGAAAGGTATTTCTTGTGTGCACCAGAAGTATTACGCATTGTTTCAAGTTTCTTTGAAAAGTACTATCCAAATAAAGTATCTAAGCAGCCCAGGAAACACTATCAACTTTAGACTTCCATGTCACTAAGAATTTTTCACAATGCAGCCATCGCCAAGGAGAGTATTCGAGATCATTGTGGAGGAAACTCTTTCCAGGATAATATCACACTAATGAAAATTGCATCCTCTATGGAAGTTCCAGAATTTTCGAAGGATGATATTCTGAATAGTTACCAAAAAGGCTAATTGGAATTCGAAGAATTCGTAAGAGATAGACTAATTCGAGAAGATAGGCAACGTCTTGCTGTTATGGAATCAAGACCTCAAATGTCTACAAACCTAAAAGATGCAATTGGAAACTACGAGTTTTCTGTAATACCAAATCATTATTTTCTTCTGATGGATATCATCATATTCCATCTGACAAAAGTTCATTTATTGCAGAAATAGAGCAATATAATCGATCACCCATACTTGAATCATTAGAATCCTCGATTACTTCTCCGATAGAAAAAGTTTGTATTATAGATGGAACGGCAATCGTACAATCATTAAAAAAGACACCTGCCATGAAAACTTGTGAAGACCTCGCAAATGCTTTGACCAAGATCATTATGAAAATGACAAGCGGATATACTGAAGGGAGAATAATATTTGACCAATACCTTGAGCATTCATTGAAGGAGCAAACTCGTAAGAAAAGATTGGAGGCGACAGAACCTATTAGATTTGCTATTACAAATAGTACCAACATAACGTTGGTGTCATTAAAGACGTTTCTTTAACATAATGAAACAAAATCACAGCAGACTGCATATTTCGGGAATAAATCACTACAGGTTTTTGTTGCTAGTGAGAAGAAAATTGTTGTCGTTTTTGGCAATAAGGCACCACACGAATATTTTCGATTCAGAATTATGTGATCATACAAATAAAGAAGCAAACACCATTATACCTCTTCATGTACTTGATACAGTGAACCATCATGATAATTATGGGATCGATGTATTTTCGCCAGATACTGACATTTTCATATTGCTGATTGATTTGGTTTCAAGTCATTTAGTAAACAGTGAAATCAATTTTGTTACTGGTCGAGGCAACAAACACAGAATAATTAATATTAAAGAAAGATGTCGAGCGATAGGTGCTCATAAAAACAAAGGTTTACTAGGTTTACATTCATACTGGTGGAGGCTGGGGAGGAAAATTTGTAGGCATTTCAAAGCAGAAGTGGATAAAAGTGTATATCAATCTTCAGAGTGATGATGATATTATAACAGCTTTTCAAGAACTTGAAGAACCTAATGTTGATCCATTATCCAAACTGTCGTTGTTTAAAAAATTCACAAACTTGTCTTATTTGGAAAATAGTAATTTAAAAATTACTATTTTCAGAGGAGGGGGATTAGGATTTCAGAGTTAAGATGGCACCTTTTCAGAACTAAAAGTTTCGAGGGGGTGAAATTACCACCAACCCTTGGAGCACTGAAGCCACATATTCTAAGATCCAACTTAATTTGCACCATTGGAAAGGGCTACAGAAATCCTCGACATACCTCGACTTATTGACAATTGTTGGGGAAAAATTGGCGAAGGAGTAATTTCACCAGTCAAATGCCTGGAGTTACCTGCGCCCAAAAGAGTTATTGAACTTGTGAAATGTGAGTGTAAGAGAACATGTGCATTTGGGAAATGTTCTTTCTTAAAGAATTCTCTGGTTTGTACTGCCCTTTGCAAATGCAGTGAGTGCAACAATAGAAAGGACTATCAGTATCATCACAGCGATAGCAGTGATTCAGAAGAGGATACATAACATCCCAGTACTGTATATACATATAAATGCTGTTTTTAATAATTTTGTTCAATATCTTCAATAATTTATGTTATTTCATTTAAATACTTTGGTTGTGTATAACTGGTTAATAAAACGCTAGTATATCTAACATCTTTCATATTTTGTGCTTTATTTTCATCTTATCGCTTAAAACACTTGAAAAACTCAATTTACTCCTAATTATATTATATATTTGTATTTCTTGACACTGAAAACATATAGTTTAACATAGTGATCAATAATATGCCTCAAATATTAAAGAAGTCAGTAAATGGCAGCCATTTTGGATGCCATCTTGAAAATATCACCCAAAAACGTGTATAAAAAATGGCACCTAAAGTATTTGGAATCTACATATTAAAATCTACAGAATACAACAAAAATATCAAACTTGGCACGTCAATCGAGCAGGAGCCACATTTTACGACATTTCAAACCCTACTTGTGCGTAAATACGGGTTAGGTTCCCTTAGAAAGACCCCCACGAAGGGAGCTCCTCCCCCCCCCCCAGGCCTATATCCCTCGTGCAGATAATTGGCCGTCAAAAATCAACCAACCAACCAATCAAACCCTACTAATATACAGCAAGTTCTGATTAGTACTAGGAATACAATGAAATACAAGTGGAAAAAATATATAAATGATGGAGAAATAGCTCATACGATTAAAAAAAAAACTAGGCGTTCTAAAAGTTAAACCAATTGGACAATAGCCCCACCAGTGGCTGAGAGGTTCTGCTCTCGAAGCTGGTAGACGGGAGGTGCTGCGTTCGATCCCAATCGCGCCCGTCGGCCTAATCGTTCTGAGTCTTCGTGGTTTTCTTCGAACCTTGGATTTTCAAGCGTTAATACGTGTTAGGTTCCCTTAGAAAGAACCCCACGAAGGGCACCCCCCCCCTGGGCCTATATCCCTCGTGCAGATAATTGGCCGTCATAAATACAACCAACCAACCACCCAATTGGACAATATTTCGATGTCCATTCCAAACGGCCCCACCAGTGGCTGAGAGGTTCTGCTCTCGAAGCTGGTAGACGGGAGGTGCTGGGTTCGAACACAATCGCGCCCGTCGGCCTAATCGTTCGGAGTTTTCGTGGTTTTCTTAGAACCGTGGATTTCCATGCATTAATACGGATTAGGTTCCCTTAGAAAGACCTCCACAGAAGGCACTCTCCCTAGGGCCTATATCCCTCGTGTAGATAATTGGCCGAGAAAAATCAACCCAACCCATTCCAAACGAGTTTGAGTCATGCTTGGTTCAGGAAAATATTAATTTGTTAATTTATAAAACACCGTATTTCAATATGTCATTCCATAAAACGGAAGCATTACCCTCGGCGGGATTCGAGCACGCAATCCCTGGTTTAGGAGACCTTATCCGTTAAACCACGCGGGCTTTGGTGCTGAACATTTCGGTGTTATTTATGACGGTCGATTATTTCCAAGAGAGATACAAGCCCTAGGAAGAGTGCCATATTTTGCGGTCTTTGTAAGGGAACCTAACCCGAATCCACGAAAGGTTATCCAAGATTCGAAAAAAACAACGGAAATCTCGAACGATTCGCAAGACGAGCGTGATTGGGTTTGAACCCAGCACTTCCCATCTACCAGCTTTGCGAGCTGAACCTGTCGGCCACCACAGTGGCCAATAGACTCGGAATCCAAAGTATTACTAATAGGCATACAGATATCTATTACCTTCCTATCACAAAAATATTTCAATTATAATTATAATTTTTTCAATACGATTTAGGATTAAAAGACATAAAACAAGTGATGAAGAGTACTACTAGACATGATAGATTCCAATTATGATTATAATTTTTTCTACAGGATTTAAGATTAAAAACTGTACAGAGAGTGCTGAAGAGTAGTGGAAACGCAATGAAATATAAGTGGACGAAAAGAATTTAAATGATGCAGAAATAGCTCATGCGATAAAAAAATTTCGGCGATCTGAAAGATACAAAGAATTGGACAATATTTCGATGTATGTCCAAAACGACTTTGAATCATGGTTGGTAAAGGAAATACTTGTTTGCTAACTTGTAAAACACCGTAGATCAATCTGCGATACCATAAAAAAGGAGTATTACCCTCGGCGGTATTCGAACCCGCAATCCCCGGATTAGGAGACCGAGGCCTTATCCGTTAGGCCACGGCCCCACCAGTGGCTGAGAGGTTCTGCTCTCGAAGCTGGTAGACGGGAGGTGCTGGGTTCGAACCCAATCGCGCCCGTCGGCCTAATCGTTCGGAGCTTTCGTGGTTTTCTTCGAACCGTGGATTTCCATGCGTTAATACGGATTAGGTTCCCTTAGAAAGACCTCCACGGAAGGCACTCCCCCTCGGGCCTATATCCCTCGTGCAGATAATTGGCCGTCAACAATCAACAATCAACCGTTAGGCCACGGCCCCACCAGTGGCTGAGACGTTCTGCTCTCGAAGCTGGTAAACGGGAGGTGCTGGGTTCGAACCCCATCGCGCCCGTCGGCCTAACCGTTTCGGAGTTTTCGTGGTTTTCTTCGAAAACTTGGATTTTCAATGAATAAATAAGGGTCAGATTCCCTTAGAAAGACCCCCACGGAGGGCACTCCCCCTATGGCCTATATCCCTCCAGTAGGTAATCGGTCGTCAAAAATCAACCCAACCCATTAGGCCTAGAGGGCTTCGTTTACAAAATATTACTGAGAGACATGCACATATTTCCTTCCAGTCACAAAAAGATTCCACTTATGATTATAATTTTTTCTATAGGTCTTAAGATTAAAAGCTATACAGAGAGTACTGAAGAGTACTAGAAACACAATGAAATGTAAATGGACAAAAAGGATTTAAATGACCCAGAAATAGCTCATGCAATAAACAAAACTTCGGCTTTCTGAAAGATACAAATAATTGGACAATATATCGATGTCCGTCCTAAACGACCTTGAATCATTGTTGGAACAGGAAATACTTGTTTGGTAATTTGTAAAATTCCGTACATCAACCTGCGATTCCATAAAAAAGGATTATTACCCTCGGCGCGATTCGAACCCGCAATCCCCAGCTTTGGAGACCGCTGCCTTATCCGTTAGGCCACGAGGGCTTCCCTTTACAGCCTATTACTAAGAGACATTCAGATATTGCCTTCCAATCACAAAAAGATTCCGACGATAATTTTTTTTATAGAATTTAAGATTAAAAGCTATACAGAGAGTGCTGAAGAGTACTAGAAACGCAATGAAATACAAGCGGACAAAAAGGATTTAAATGATGCAGAAATAGCACATGCGATAAACAAAACATCGGCTTTCTGAAAGATACAAATAATGGGACAATATTTCGAAGTCCGTACTAAACGACTTTGAATCATTGTTGGAACAGAAAATACTTGTTTGCTAATTTGTAAATCTCCGTACATAAACCTGCGATTCCATAAAAAAAGATTATTACCCTCTGCGAGATTCGAACCCGCTATCCCCGTTTTAGGAGACCGATGCCTTATCCGTTAGGCCACGAGGGCTTCCGTTTACAACCTGTTACTAAGAGACATGCAGATATTACTTTCAAATCACAAAAAGATTCCGACTATAATTTTTTCTTATAGAATTTAAGATTAAAAGCTATACAGAGAGTGCTGAAGAGTACTACATCGCAATGAAATACAAGCGGACAAAAAGGATTTAAATGATGCAGAAATAGCACATGCGATAAACAAAACTTCAGCTTTCTGAAAGATACAAATAATTGGACAATATATCGATGTCCGTCCTAAACGAATTTGAATCATTGTTGGAACAGGAAATACTTGTTTGCCAATTTGTAAAACTCCGTACATCAAATGCGATTCCATAAAAAAGGATTATTAACCTCGGCGGGATTAGAACCCGCAATCCCCGATTTAGGACACCGATGCCTTAACCGTTAGGACACGAGGGCTTCCGTTTACAACCTGTTACTAAGAGACATGCAGATATTACTTTCAAATCACAAAAAGATTCCGACTGTAATTTTTTTATAGAATTTAAGATTAAAAGCTATACAGAGATTGCTGAAGAGTACTAGAAACGCAATGAAATATAAGCAGACGAAAAGGATTTAAATGATGCAGAAATAGCTAATGTAATAAACAAAACTTCGGCTTTCTGAAAGATACAAATTATTGGACAATATATCGATGTCCGTCCTAAACGACATTGAATCATTGTTGGAACAGGAAATACTTGTTTGGTAATTTGTAAAATTCCGTACATCAACCTGCGATTCCATAAAAAATGATTATTACCCTCGTTGTGATTCGAACCCGCAATCCCCGGTTTTGGTTGGTTGTTGTATTTATGTCGGCCAATTATCAACACGAGGGATATAGGCCCTAATGGGGAGTGCCCTTCGTGGGGGTCTTTCTAAGGGAACCTAACCCGTATTAACGCTTCCCGGTTTTGGAGACCGATGCCTTATCCGTTAGGGCACGAGGGCTTCCGTTTACAAACTATTACTAAGAGACATTCAGATATTACCTTCCAATCACAAAAAGATTCCGACGTATATTTTTTTTATAGAATTTAAGATTAAAAGCTATACAGAGAGTCAGTGGCGTAGCCAAGGCGGGGGGGGGGGGGTCCAGGGGGTCCGGACCCTCCCCCGAAATTAGACCTGGTTTACTGAATCATGGATACAAATACAACAGTAAAAATTGCTAAGACAGAATCACAAAGGATCTATAAAAAAATTCCCCTTTAGAGAGGTGTTCGTCTTAGAAGGTATAATTCAAAGGTATGTCTTTTTTGGGACTATAAACTTCTCCGTTTTAGACAGGTTTCCGTTATAAACACTTTCCGTTTTCACAGTATCCCTTAAAACTGCTAAAACGTACTCACTTCCCAAACTTTTTTTCTTTCACATCCTCCTTTCTTAGGTTTTTCATTTCAGAGTACCCCCATTTCTCATAAACACGTCCCCCTCCCCTCCCCCCTCCACTCAAGGAGGTAACGTAAACATGCGTTTTTCCATTAATAATCTTCTTATCACAACCATATAATAAATCGATGCAAATTACATTGATATTCCTAACATTTTTGTGACTTCCGCCATTACCGATATTATTTTCACATATCCCAGCAGACCCGCCACGTACCCCCAGGGGTATGCTACCGCAGGTTGGAAACCGCTGCTATAACACCACCTCTGAAGAGCATAAATCTATTACAGGAAAATCTGTGAAGATGACCTATCTCAAATGAAAACAATTCTAGGTTCGACGAAAACAACACTATATATTTGTGTTTGCTAACGTTTGAAACCTATCTGAAATGAAACTTGTTCTAATTCTGAATCCTTCTTGGCAGGTTTTCTGAAAACACGGAATCCTCTCATAAAAAAGAAAATAAATAAAAATAAAAAAAAAACATTTTAATGTCCCGAGACGGAAGGATAGCTATACAAGTATCCTGCTATTCCGCTTACACAAATTTACTGTAACTAGATTAAACGTAAAAGTTCTTTATCTTGGACTTCGATGGGGCTCTGTTGCCGACACTTATGGGAAAGAACGAGTTTATACGAACGCAATAACGGTACATTAGTTGAGTTTCGTGACCCTTATCTTTGTTCACATTATAACGGACAATATTAACAATTACTTTAAATCTGCTGCCTGCAATTAATAAAAGTAACTTTATTTTTGGACTGGTTATTTGTTACCACTTTCAAAATACACTGGCGAGAAAAATTAAAGGAACAACCATAAAAAGGTGCTTTATGTTAATTCTATTAAGGGAACTTCCAGAAAGGTAACTCAATGTCAACGTTATCACGTAGTCCAATGGGATTAACATTCGCTTCAAAAATATATGCAAATTTTTCAGTCTCAGCCAGTTCTTTCGGTTCACGTGTGAAAAGGAGCGCACATGGGTAATTTGAAGCCTAATTTTAAGAATTGTACGTGTAATTAGGTAAAACTTTGCTTCTGATAGGTGGAATATATCGTCCAGAAGACATTTGACCGATTTTGAGAAATTGCGTGCGATAGGGAGAATGGAAGCAGGACAGACACTCTTAGGGGTCTGTAAAGACTTATAAATAGCCAAAAGCGTCATGTCAAGAATCTGTAAACGGTTTAAAGACACTGGTATAATGTCCACAGACAACCAGGTCAAGGTAGAAAACGCACCACAATAGGCTCTCAGGACTGTAATTTGCCAACGATTGCTAAAAGAAATAGGCAATTGACGTCACTTCAGATTGCAGAGAGTTTGCTGCAGCAGCAAGAACTCGACTATCCTGGTTTACTGAGAGTGACAGGCTGCAAGCAAGGAAACCTATGATTTGTGTTCCAATAACTCCGGTAGCGAAATGCGCCCGGTTAAAGTGATGCAGAGATCATCGTCATTGGAGTACTACGGACTGGAGCCGAGTTCTCTTTACCGATGAATCCCGATTTTGTTGAGAGAGTTACTACAGACGTGTTACCCTATGGAGGGAGAAAATCACATGCAATAAAGCTGCAAACATCCGTGAAAGGCATCGATACAAAGGTCGTGGAATCGTGGTATGTACGGACATCATTTTGAATGGCCGCCGTGACCGACTCATTTTTACCAGTGCAACTGTGAATGCTGAAATATACAGAGATGAGATTCTTGACTCTCCTGTCAAGTTTTTTAAGGGTGCAATCGGAAGATTCGTAATTTTATGATTATTAATGGTCTAGAAGGTCGCTACACACTTCTACGGAACTCCTAAGTATCCCTTCCAGAGCTGCATAAATCCGACCCGTCCGAAGCTTACTGCTGAACTTGGAGAATGTTCTAAAACTGCTTTGAACCATCTAAAATAAATTGGCTGGGAAGTACAAAAACAGAAACCACCATGAACCATTTTTTACACATTCTAATACTTCCAAAATGGTGCTAATCCATCACAAATAAACTTATTACAAAAATTTAACTTCCTTAAAGACGACCAGATATCGGAAGCAACTATTAGATCGAATATGGTATCAAAAGTGGCGAGACATGAAACATGGAAACCGAAAAGAATTATGGCTGAATAAGACAATTGTAACAAAACTGATTTTTCCAGCATGAACTATATTTGATGTGTGTGCTTCTTACATTACTAGTTTCTGTAGCTGAAAATGCAAGATCTTTTTCTTAAAGTTAAAACCTTCCCATATAGCATTTTAGTTTCCAGAAAATTTGCAACAGTTTTGCTTTGAAAACCTGCAAAGTTGCAGTAAGCTCAGCACAGGGTCGTACTGGCCCACCGGGCAACGAGGCAAATGCCCGGTGCGCCCATCGTCACTTTTTTCTTTTTTTTTTTTATCTTTTTTTTAAGCACGCATTTTGAAAGGCATAAAATTTTCAAAGATTTTCATTTGGAAAATTAAAAAGTAATGCTTTTTATTTTTTAAAGTATAGCATAAGCAAACTATGTGCGATCAAAGACAATTAGATAAACCAATTTCGAGATAACACAAGTTATCGACAATCAGATATGCCACTGTTACACATTGTATCCAGGACCAGACTTTGTTTCAAAGCCTGTACTAATGGTAAATTCTAAGAAAAATAATATTAAGTACTCACTTATTTAGATGTACGCCTAAATAATTTCTGTTCTAGGAATGCTTCTAATAAGTGTCTAATGAGTCTGCGTCTAATACGTTTGCATATTTTCTGCGTCTAAGTATTTAGCGCCCCTGGTGTTGTGAGGTATTTTTGTATTTCTGCCTTTTGTGCAAGTGTAAACGACGAAACACTGTATAAGAAACATATTCTCATTTAAAATGGATTCATTCACAGAGACTTTGATAGTCATGGCGCCCTGGTCCAGATTTTATTCAGTACCCCGAAGAATAGTAATTTCTACATAAATTAATATTGGTATTAATGATGTATTTAGTATATTTTCGGTCAAATATTCAGCGCCCTGGGTGGCTGCCCGGTAGTTTGGTATTTCTGTTTTTTGTGAAAGAACAAAAAAAAAAAAAATGCCAATTTAAGACAGGGGATTTTCATTTTAATTTCATTTGGTCCCTTTGTCAGAGGCGGCTTTGGTAATCATGTCGCCCTTGGTCAATTTTTTTAGCGCCTCTGTAAAAATAAGTTTAAAAAAACTAATATCGTGTTTACGTAATAATGGCGCCCTTGGTCTTTTTCAGCGCCTCTGTAAAAATAAATTTCAAAAAACTAATATCGTGTTTTTGTAATCATGGCGCCCTTGGGCAGATTTTTTTTTTCAGCGCCTCTCTGTAAAAATAACTTTCAAAAAACTAATGTCGTGTTTTCGTAATCAATGCGCTCTTGGTGAGATTTTTTCAGCGCCCTGTAAAAATAACTTTCAGAAAACTAATATCATGCTTTTGTAATCATGGCGCCCTTGGTCAGATTTTTTCAGCGCCTCTGTAAAAATAATTTTGAAAAACTATTATCGTGTGTTTTTAATCATAGCGCCCTTAGAGAGATTTTTTTCAGCGCATCTGTAAAAATAAATTTCAAAAACTTAATATCGTGTTTTTTAATTACGGCGTCCTTAGTCAGATTTTTTCAGCGCCTCTGTAAAAATAAGTTTTAAAAAACTAATATGGTGTTTTTGTAATCATGGCGCCCTTGGTCAGATATTTTTCAGCGCCTCTGTAAAAATAAATCCCTTTCAAAAAACTATCATCGTGTTTTTGTAATCATGGCGCCCTTGGGCAGATTTTTTTTAGCGCCTCTGTAAAAATAAGTTAAAAAAAAAAACTAATACCGTGTTTTTGTAATCATGGCGCCCTTGGTCACTTGGCCAGATTTTTTTCAGCGCCTCTGCAAAAATAACTTGAAAAAAAGTAGTATCGTGTTTTTGTAATAGCAAACCCCTCCTCCCCCCCCCACACACACGCACACTCCCCACAAATACACACACAACTTGATACCCTTAGTTCTACTAAAGTGGAGCATTCCATAATTTCTTAATGATAATATAAGTGTTAGACCGCCAAGGGCGCCAAGACTAATTCTTCACAAGATTTTGAAATGGAAACTTATGTAAATTTTGCTTTTGAAAGAAGAAAATGTTAATTTTTCATATCTATTTAAAAATTCGATAATATTTTTAGCATCCATAAAAGCCAATATGTAAAAACGTTATTTTTTTAAAAACCGGATCTGCTTAACCTCTTTAAACTTCAAACACCACCCGAATATATAAATTGAAAAATACATATGTAATTAAAATAAATAGATAAACCACTAAAATTGTAAAAGTCCTTTTACAAAAGAATGGATAAATATAAGTAAAGAGAAGTGCAGATGTATTTGGGTTCAGTTTTCAATGCTGTTAGTCAGTAACGTGGGAGTTCCTAAGAAGACAAATTACCATTTCGGCGGGGTTTCAAATCGCTTCTATAGATACCCAGTGGTTTCTGTAGTAATACCAGGTGTGACACTTTTTTTATTATTATTATTATACCGTATTCTGGAGCTCTCTATCTTTCTGGAGAAAATAGAAATCTGCGGATGTGGAGGTATTTTCCCATGAAATACTAATTAACACACGACACATGCGCGACACGACGCGCTGTTGGTTTTTTTTTTTTTTTTTTTTTTTTTGTGCGTGTGAGTTGCGACGACCATTGTAGTTTAAAATTGGCTTATCTGAAATTAAAATAAACAGTAATTTTTAATTAAATATGACTTATTTTAGTGACTAGACGAGACAAAAGGTGGAAATTATGAAAAGCTCTCTCTCTCTCTTTTTTTTTTCATTAATGCTGATTATTTGAAGAGGGTATTCAACTTTTATCGTAGAAAAATGCTGATTTTTGATGATTGACAAAAAAAAAAAAAAAAAAAAAAAAAAAAAAAAAAAAAAAAAAAATCCTTAATGCACTGCATAATTATATAAGAAACTAGGGGGCTCTGCCCCCTACGAGCTACGCTCGCCAACCCCCGTTCAGGCACACCAAAATCCAAAAAGCACGCTAATTTGATCGGCTTTAAAAATATTGAATTAAAAAAAACAAAAGAAAAAAAACAGTAGTGATTTTTCTGTAAACGGGTTTCCATTCGTTTTCCTTGGATTGGGGATTTTTAAGACCAAATCTTCTGCTGTTAAGAGATTCAATGGCTGTTTACGTATTTAATTAAAAAATTAGTTAAACATTTGAAAAACATTTTGTAAAATTTTGTAAACATTTGATGTAAAATGAATTAAGTAAACAGTGTCCCTGTCTCCCGGTATTTTTTAACAGCGATATAAGATAGTTCTTTTAAATAATTCATTTTAAATGTATCGTTTTAAATCTGGCGTAATTTACACCAAAGTTTTATTTCTCTTATTAATATTCAGGTGAAAATACTTTAGTTGTTAGAATGAAATATTATTTGCGCTGTCTTCGAATTCACGATAATAGTTGAAAAGATTATCTCAAAATATCTCGCGCAAATATATTTTTTAATTTAAATGTTTTATCATATTTTTTGGCCATTTTAAATAATGTAATTTCTCCCCTTTACAAGTTTTAGCGCATAATAATTTTTTTATTTTAACATTTTGTTTCTCTTTTAAAATTCAAGTGTGAATATGGTTCTTAGGACGTAATTTTCCTGCTTTTAACATGTGATCATTTAATTCTAATTTTAAAGTTTTTATTTCTGTTTACAATAGTCACGTGTAAATAAATTTTTAATTTGAAGTAAACATTATTGTTTCGCTGTTTATACAATTGGCAACAGTTTAAATTAATAACATTTTCTAAAATATATAAAAAATATCTCTCGAAAAGCTGAAAATTTGAATTTAAAATAGAAATAAAACCTCAAAAAATGAGTCAAATAAAAAAAATAAATTCAATCTGCACACCGGGAACTTATAACGTATAAAATGATCTAAAAATGATTAAATTCTCATGTATATAGTTTTTGCTCCAATAAAACTTTTTTAATGGAACGATTTTTTCCAACTTTGGCATTAAATATCTCTTAAAATAATTCTTTGATTTGAAAACTGTCTCCATCAGCGTGTTTATCAAACATTTCTCTGTAATACCACTGATTTTCATATTTTTGTTTGCAACCGTTTTTTTTTAATATTAACGATGAAAGGCCATGCTTAAGCATTCAAATTGGATGCCGATCTACCGGGAATATCTACGCAGATTTTCATTGGTCCATTTCCAATTCGAAACTTTTTTTTATATGTAGAAGGAAAAAGCTGACAAAATTAGAAGTGAAAAACAATTCAGTATTATTAAAGTAATCGTGCCGTGGTCATCTATTAAAAAATGAAATTTTGAGAAAAAAAAACTAGTTTCAATTTTATGTTATAATTATAATAGAATGCTTATTGTATTTTTTTATTTTTTTTACTTACATAGAATTGTCTATTCCATATTCTGGCCACATAAAGAAGTCTCAATTCCGTTGATAAAGCCGCTAAAATAAAAACTCGATTTTCCGAAATTTATAAGTTATGATTACGTGTAAATCCTTAAAGCGGTTCTCAAAAAAAATTTTTTTTAACGTTCAATAATGCGAAAATTTCTGCTCATTTACAAACATAAAAATAGTGTTCGAAAGAAACTGAATTTCGGTTACATTCCTAGTATCGACTGAAAACGAAAGCGAAATTGTTTTAAAAATAAATTCAAAGTAAGTAACATAAACATACATATACGCATGTTATCTGAATAATGTTTTGCGTAGAAACGGCAGTACATAATTAACAAAATAATTTGATTGAAATAAAATTAATTAAATATAAGGTGTTATAAACATAAAAAATATATTAAAAAATAATTTAATTTAAAAATAACGAATTTAATCAATATTAGTAATACCTTCTAGATTTATCTCCTTGTATGTGAATATATAGTATGTACGGCTCTTTGGATAGGAGTGCCGTTTGGGGGAGGCTAGGGAGGGGCAGTTATAGTAATACCGAATATACGGCAGTATTTTCGCCGAAACTAGGATTTTGGGCTGAAAACGAAAATGAAACCTAATATTCGGCCAAACTCCACATAAAAGAATGAGACTTGCAGGCTTGGTTATTGAAGTGATTTGCAATACAATAGATTCTGTTCTTTAAATTAATTACATCTTGAGTTAAAATTGATTGTTGTCTCATGACAACAGTTTTCTTTCTCTTCCTCCACTGTCGCGTCCGGAAATTCGGTTCAAAACGCCACATTTGGCAGCCTTTTCTGAAAGATCTTTTGTTTTTCTCAAAAAATATAAAAGACAGTTCGATTAAAAAGTTTCTGGTGGGCAATAAAAAATAATTGGTATTTTCAGCCAAGTAAAGCAGTCAGCAGTTACAATGAAATTTAATGAAAACCTTTAAAACAAAACTATCATGCAATAAAATTCAAGTAATACTACTTTTCAAAATAATACATTCAGCGTAATACTTTTAAAGAATGTATTACTTTTCCAAAGATTTTCTGCCCCCCTACCCTGCGTACACACATGAATCGCGGTAAAAAAGAACAAGATCTTTGAAAAACAGAAACAACTCCATTATTGGGCACAGTCTTTGTAAGTTTGCTGATTTGAAAGCAGTGCCGAAATTAAGGGGGGCAGAGGGGGCATGTGCCCCGGGCGTCAAATGAAGATTTTGTTTGTCGATTTTTCTCGCATCTGTGTTTTGCACGGTATTGTTAAAATCATTCTGTCTGGCGTATGACAAAACGTAGAAGAATCTAAAGATGATATGGCATAGGGATCCTGTATAAAGCGGATTTTTTTTCGATTCCGTTTCCGAGATTTTAATCAATCAATATTCGACAAAGCCAAGGACGGATTCAGCTCATCATTTAGAGGGGGTCATGGATTTCCTTTTTTGGGGTGGGGGGCGATCACATCCTCGTTATGAGAATTTTTTATATTGAAAGCTATTCCCAAATCCAAACTAACTACTTTTCTGATACTTTCGCGAAGTCATTTTCATTCGTAAATACAAAAAATTTGCATTAATATTCGTAAAAATATAAAATTTGCCCATTTTGTTCAGATACCAGGAAATTAGTTTCCCATTTTCTTATAAAGGCAAAGATTCATTCAGAAAATATTGTCAAAGATAGCACTTTTAGCCAAGTTTTACGAGTTGAAGCCAGAGGAATGTCGTCGCAAGGGAACAGTTGGCTGTCACTTCCGGAATTGAGTTTAAAAAGTCTAACAATTGTCAACGATTAAATATGGCAAAAATTTGTGTTAAATTTTAGAGGTAACTAAACCGTATACATTGGCAGCTATGGGATTCTATTAGTGTCATAAAAATTGCAAGTGTAGCCTCTTCTTTCTGCTCAAAGTATTAAATAGTTTTTTTCAATCGAACTTATACCTTTGGAATGGATCATTTTCTTCTGATGGACTGGTGCCATCCATTATTTTGAAACAGCCGTTATAAATGAAGTGTTAGGTGAAGATGAAAGAGCTGTCGTAAAAAGTTAGAACTCTGATTTTCTGGTCAGAAAAGGGAAAAAAAAATGGTCATAATTTTTTTTTTTCTGGTCAGGAGGGAAAAAAATGGCCATAATTTTGTTTCTGATCAGAATGGGGAAAAAAAATGGCCATAATTTAAAATAAAATCTATGATATATTTTGAATGTTGAAAAAATAAAGAAATAAAACATATTTTAAAAATAATTCACGTAAAATAGACGTAACTCTTGAACTAAACAAAAATAACTTTCCTGAAATTTTATACACCATAATTAGTATTTGTATTCTAGAGATTGTATTATATAAAATATTATTGAATTGTATTAAATAGTGTTTTGCACTTTTGAGTTTTGACCCAACTAAATTGTTTTTGTTCGTTTTATTTTAATATTTTATTTTCCATTTGGAGATAATTGTATGGAGATTTTTATTCAAATATTCGGGGTAAAGTTTGAATTAACTCATTAGATAAGATGAGCGAAATTCGAAAATAGAGATAGCTTTCTTAGAAAAGTGTGGTGGAAAAAAATACCTCTAAATTGGCAACACTGGTCTAACATCAGATTTTTTTTAACTGCAATGCCTTGCGGGGAACTATTTTTGTGCATATTACATTTTTATAGTGTAAAATACTAATTTGGGTGACATAATTATTTTAGGAATAAAGTTTTCGCTATAGCAATATACTCGTATATATTTTTAAAGTGATTTTTTATACATAATTTATATAGTATGTGTATGTATGTATATATAAGCATTTGCGCCCTTTTGTAAGGCAATCGGCGCCCTTTTTATCCATTTTTCCACCGCCCTCTCTGTTATGCCAGTACGACCCTGGCTCAGCATGACAAGACTGAAAGTTCATAACAAGACTGCAGCAAGACAACGCAAACACCGAAGTCACCACACTTTGAACTTGCAGTTAACTTGTCGTGCAAGTTAAATTCATACTGCATCAAATTTATTGCAAACTAACGGTAAACAAGTAATCAAAAATACTGCAGACTTACTGCAAAGTAGTAATCTTTCCATGTCACACTGTAAGTTTAACCCTTCGAAGGGGTCCATAGACCTGATCAAGTCTATTGATGCGAAAGCTTCGTCAGAAGGTGCATGCATCGGTTTTATCATCACAAACAAGTTTAGGTAATATTTGTACTATTCATTTCGAGCATTTTTTGGTATTTAATAAGTATAGCGCTTAGAAAAAGCGGTGCCTACCGAATAAAATTTCTGCAATTTCTGTGTATGTGCTGATTGTCTATTCGCTCAACAGAGGGATTTTTTCCTTTCGTCACTTTCGTGAATTAAAGACAGTCTTGCATCAGTTTCACAACAAACTACTCATGCAAGTGGGTGATGGTATACCTTGCGGGAGATTTGCAGCGAATTTCTCAATTCAAATTTGTCACGGCAAGATAATATCAGAAAAAAATAAACTTGCTGCTAATGTTCAAGCTATCTAGATTATCTCAAAAACTCCCATGGGGAGCGCGGCGGATCGCATGAATGTCTCATGCGATTCACACTTATGTGAAATCATTATCCAATATACCAATAATCATTATCCAATAAACAGCACAAGTTCTTAATTCAATGGCAAGAAATTAAACATAGAAATTGCTGTTTTAAACTTAACCACTTGATCCTAACTTTATTGTTGGCAAATGTTATGTAATATGAAACTTGATTTAACCCATTTTCTGCCCAAACTATAAAGTAATAATTTTCAAATTTTTTGATAAAAGTCGTTTGCTACCACAAATTCAGAAAGGTAAATTTCGCTTTACTAATACAGCGAAATTTCTGCCAATAAATGACGCAATTTTTTTAATTCTAAAATAGTGGTGACAGAGTAATTAATAAATTAAAGCCACGAGTATACTCGTGGATGACAGCGAATGGGTTAATTAAATTTAACTCTTCAGTATGCTCTCAGCTTTTTACATCATAGTGAATCTTTTGCATTGGTAAATATTACTGTAACTTCAATGTATTATTAGTTGCAGTTATAGAGATTGGCCTTACATTTTTTATCCATGCTTTTTTTTAAATTAAGAAATTAAATAAGGATATACCTAAATTCTTAAAGTTACTCGAAATACTTCTATTATACATACACAGTCAAGACAAGATTCAAAGGGACTGGTAAAAAGTTCCATTTTAGACAGGCTTCCATAGAAAGAAATGTAATTAATTATGCTTTTAAGATTCACAATCTCAATAAGATCTATTGTTCGTTTCGCAGGGATTCTGAAACTCTTCCGTTTGAGACAGGATTCCGTTATAAAAATATTCCACTTTCACAGGTTTCAATATGTTTCACTAAAGAACAATGAAAATCCCCTTTCAGACAGGTTTTCAGCAAATTTAATTGTATCGCAATTCATATTAAGACCATGTAACGCTTCCGTTAAAGACAGGATTCTGTTATAGACAATTACTATTTTGACAAGTTTTATTCTATTCATATGACATAAATAAGTATATTTATATAAATAAACAAAACTTGTAAAAATGGAACCTGTTTATAACGGAATTCTGTCTTAAAGAGAAATGTTCCGTGCTACGGAAAAGAATACTATACAAATACACCTAATAACACAAAAACCTGTGTAAAACGGAATTTTCCAGCAAAATTTACGATTTCCTCTTGACAGGTTTTACTATATATATATAATATATATATACTATATATACTATATATACTATATACCTGAAGGAAAAATTTTGGACCCCCCCCCCCGAAACAAAATCCTGGATACGCCACTGCAGAGAGTGCTGAAGAGTACTAGAAACGCAATGAAATACAAGCGGACAAAAAGGATTTAAATGATGCAGAAATAGCACATGCGATAAACAAAACATCGGCTTTCTGAAAGATACAAATAATTGGATAATATTTCGAAGACAGTTCTAAACGACTTTGAATCATTGTTGGAACAGAAAATACTTGTTTGCTAATTTGTAAAACTCCGTACATCAACCTGCGATTCCATAAAAAAGGATTATTACCCTCGGCGGGATTCGAACCCGCAATCCCCGGTTTAGGAGACCGATGCCTTATCCCTTAGGCCACGGCCCCACCAGTGGCCGAGAGGTTCTGCTCTCGAAGCTGGTAGACGGGAGGTGCTGGGTTCGAACCCAATCGCGCCCGTCGGCCTCATCGTTCGGAGTTTTCGTAATTTTCGTCGAACCTTGGTTCTCCAAGCGTTAATACGGGTTAGGTTCCCTTAGAAAGACCTCCACGGAAGGCACTCCACCCCTTAGGGCCTATATCCCTGATGCTGATAATTGGCCGACATAAATACAACCAACCAACCAACCAATCAACCGTTAGGCCACGAGGGCTTCCGTTGAAGCACTATTGCTAAGAAACATGAAAGTATTATCTTCCAATCACAAAAAGATTCCGACTATAATTTTTTTTATAGAATTTAAGATTAAAAGCTATACAGAGAGTGCTGAAGAGTACTAGAAACGCAATGAAATACAAGCGGACAAACAGGATTTAAATGATGCAGAAATAGCACATGCGATAAACAAAACTTCGGCTTTCTGAAAGATACAAATAATTGGACAATATTTCGATGTCCGTCCTAAACGACTTTGAATCATTGTTGGAACAGAAAATACTTGTTTGTTAATTTGTAAAACTCCGTACATCAACCGGCCCCACCAGTGGCTGAGAGGTTCTGCTCTCGAAGCTGGTAGACGGGAGGTGCTGGGTTCGAACCCAATCGCGCCCGTCGGTCTAATCGTTCGGAGTTTTCGTGGTTTTCTTCGAACCGTGGATTTCCATGCGTTAATACGGATTAGGTTCCCTTAGAAAGACCTCCACGGAAGGCACTCCCCCTAGGGCCCATATCCCTCGTGTAGATAATTGGCCGTCAACAATCAACCCAACCCAACCCGTACATCAACATGCGATTCCATAAAAAAGGATTATTACCCTCGGCGGGATTAGAACCCGCAATCATCGATTTAGGACACCGATGCCTTAACCGCTGGGACACGAGAGCTTCCGTTTACAACCTGTTACTAAGAGTCATGCAGATATTACTTTCAAATCACAAAAAGATTCCGACTGTAATTTTTTTATAGAATTTAAGATTAAAAGGTATACAGAGAGTGCTGAAGAGTACTACATCGCAATGAAATACAAGCTGACAAAAAGGATTTAAATGATGCAGAAATAGCACATGCTATAAACAAAACTTCGGCTTTCTGAAAAATACAAATAATTGGACAATATTTCGATGTCCGTCCTAAACGACTTTGAATCATTGTTGGAACAAAAAGCACTTGTTTGCTAATTTGTAAAACTCCGTACATTAACCTGCGATTCCATAAAAAAGAATTATTACCCTCGGCGGGATTCGAACCCGCGATCCCCGGTTTAGGAGACCGATGCCTTATCCGTTTGGCCACAACGGCTTCCGTTTACAAATTATTACTAAGAGACATTCAGATATTACCTTCCAATCACAAAAAGATTCCGACGATAATTTTTTTTATAGAATTTAAGATTAAAAGCTATACAAATACAGAGAGTGCTGAAGAGTACTAGAAACGCAATGAAATACAAGCGGACAAAAAGGATTTAAATGATGCAGAAATAGCACATGCGATAAACAAAACTACGGCTTTCTGAAAAATACAAATAATTGGACAATATTTCGATGTCCGTCCTAAACGACTTTGAATCATTGTTGGAACAGAAAATAATTTTTTGCTAATTTGTAAAACTCCGTACATCAACCTGCGATACCATAAAAAAGGATTATTACCCTCGGCGTGATTCGAACTCGAAATCCCCGGTTTTGGAGACCGATGCCTTAACCGTTAGGCCACGCGGGCTTCCGTTGACAGATTATTGGTAAGAGACATGAAAATATTATCTTCCAATCACAAAAAGATTCCGACTATAATTTTTGTTTTATAGAATTTAAGATTAAAGGCTATACAGAGAGTGCTGAAGAGTACTACATCGCAATGAAATACAAGCTGACAAAAAGGATTTAAATGATGCAGAAATAGCACATGCTATAAACAAAACTTCGGCTTTCTGAAAGATACAAATAATTGGATAATATTTCGAAGACAGTTCTAAACGACTTTGAATCATTGTTGGAACAGAAAATACTTTTTTGCTAATTTGTAAAACTCCGTACATCAACCTGCGATTCCATAAAAAAGGATTATTACCCTCGGCGGGATTCGAACCCGCAATCCCCGGTTTAGGAGACCGATGCCTTATCCGTTAGGCCACGAGGGCTTCCGTTTACAATCTATTACTAATGGACATGCAGATATTACCTTCCAATCACAAAAAGATTCCGACTGTAATTTTTTTATAGGATTTAATATAAAAATCTATACAGGAGTGCTGAAGAGTACTAGAAACGCAATGAAATATAAGCGGACAAAAAGGATTTAAATGATGCAGAAATAGCTCATGCGATAAACAAAACTTCAGCTTTCTGAAAAATACAAATAATTGGACAATATATCGATGTCCGTCCTAAACGACTTTGAATCATTGTTGGAACGGGAAATACTTGTTTGCAAATTTGTAAAACTCCGTACATCAAATGCGATTCCATAAAAAAGGATTATTAACCTCGGCGAGATTCGAACCCGCAATCCCCGATTTAGGAGACCGATGCCTTATCCATTAGGCCCCGAGCCCCACCAGTGGCCGAGAGGTTCTGCTCTCGAAGCTGGTAGACGGGAGGTGCTGGGTTCGATCCCAATCGCGCCCGTCGGCCTAATCGTTCGGAGTTTTCGTGGTTTTCTTCGAACCTTGGTTCTCCAAGCGTTAATACGGGTTAGGTTCCCTTAGAAAGACCTCCACGGAAGGCACTCACCCCCCTTAGGGCCTATATCCCACGTGCAGATAATTGGCCGACATAAATACAACCAACCAACCAACCAACCATTAGGCCCCGAGGGCTTCCGTTTACGACCTATTACTAAGAGACATGCAGATATTACCTTCAAATCACAAAAAGTTTACAACTGTAATTTTTTCATAGAATTTAAGATTAAAAGCTATACAGAGAGTGCTGAAGAGTACTAGAAACGCAATGAAATATAAGCAGACGAAAAGGATTTAAATGATGCAGAAGTAGTTGGTTGATTGATTTTGTGACGGCCGATTATCTACACTATGGATATAGGCCCGAGGGGGAGTGCCCTTCGTGGGAGGTCTTTCTAAGGGAACCTAATCCGTATTAACGCATGGAAGATCCACGGCTCGAAGAAAACCACGAAAACTCCGAACGATTAGGCCGACGGGCGCGATTGGGATCGAACCCAGCACTTCCCGTCTACCAGTTTCGAGAGCAGAACCTCTCAGCCACTGGTGGGGCGATGCAGAAATAGCTAATGCAATAAACAAAACTTCGGCTTTGTGAAAGATACAAATAATTGGACAATATATCGATGTCCGCCCTAAACGACTTTGAATCATTGTCGGAACAGGAAATAGTTGTTTGCTAATTTGTAAAACTCCGTACATCAACTGCCCCACCAGTGGCCGAGAGGTTCTGCTCTCGAAGCTGGTAGACGGGAAGTGCTGGGTTCGATCCCAATCGCGCCCGTCGGCCTAATCGTTCGGAGTTTTCGTCAAGCCGTGGATCTTCCATGCGTTAATACGGATTAGGTTCATTTAGAAAGACCCCCACGGAGGGTACTCCCCCGGGCCTATATCCCTCGTGTAGATAATTGGCCGTCAAATATCAACCCAACCCAACCCGTACATCAACCTGCGATTCCATAAAAAAGGATTATTACCCTCAGCGGGATTCGAACCCGCAACCCCCGATTTAGCAGACCGATGCCTTATCCGTTAGGCCACGAACCGTTAGGCCATCCGTTGAACACTATTGCTAAGAGACATGAAAATATTATCTTCCTATCACAAAAAGATTCCGACTATAATTTTTTTTATAGAATTTAAGATAAAAATCTATACAGGAGTGCTGAAGAGTACTAGAAACGCAATGAAATATAAACGGACAAAGATAATTTAAATGATGCAGAAATAGCTCATGCGATAAACAAAACTTCGGCTTTCTGAAAGATACAAATAATTGGACAATACATCGATGTCCGTCCTAAACGACATTGAATCATTGTTGGAACAGGAAATACTTGTTTGGTAATTTGTAAAATTCCGTACATCAACCTGCCATACCAAAAAAAAAGGATTATTACCCTCGGCGTGATTCGAACCCGCAACCCCCGGTTTTGGAGACCGATGCCTTATCCGTTAGGCCACGAGGGTTTCCGTTTGCTTCTTATTACTAAAAGACATTCAGATATTACCTTCCAATCACAAAAAGATTCCGATGAATATTTTTTTTTTTTATACAATTTAAGATTAAAAGCTATACAGAGGTTGGTTGGTTGTATTTATGTCGGCCAATTATCTGCGCGTGGGATATAGGCCCTAAGGGAGGGAGTGCCTTCCGTGGAGGTCTTTCTAAGGGAACCTAACCCGTATTAACGCTTGGAGAACCAGGCAAAAAAAGCTATACAGAGAGTGCTGAAGAGTACTAGAAACGCAATGAAATACAAGCGGACAAAAAGGATTTAAATGATGCAGAAATAGCTAATGCAATAAACAAAACTTCGGCTTTCTCAAAGATACAAATGATTGGACAATATATCGATGTCCGTCCTAAACGACTTTGAATCATTGTCGGAACAGGAAATAGTTGAACTATTATTTTAACACAGTCAAACTGACTGGTAAAGTTATAATACGAATTGAATATTTCCAACTGAGCGAAAAAATGCCCAGGCCGGGAATCGAAAGGGAAATAGTTGTTTGCTAATTTGTAAAACTCCGTACATCAACCTGCGATTCCATTAAAAAGGTTTATTACCCTCGGCGGGATTCGAACCCGCAGTCCCCGCTTTAGGATACCGATGCCTTATCCGTTATGCCACGAGGGCTACCATTTACAACCTATTACTAAGAGACACTCAGATATTACCTTCTAATCACAAAAAGATTCCGACTGTAATTTTTTTATAGGATTTAAGATTAAAAGCTATAGAGAGAGTGCTGAAGAGTACTGGATACGCAATGAAATACAAGCGGACAAAAAGGATTTAAATGATGCAGAAATAGCACATGCGATAAACAAAACTTCGGCTTTCTGAAAGATACAAATGATTGGACAATATTTCGAAGTCCGTACTAAACGACTTTGAATCATTGTCGGAACAGGAAATAGTTGAACTATTATTTTAACACAGTCAAACTGACTGGTAAAGTTATAATACGAATTGAATATTTCCAACTGAGCGAAAAAATGCCCAGGCCGGGAATCGAAAGGGAAATAGTTGTTTGCTAATTTGTAAAACTCCGTACATCAACCTGCGATTCCATTAAAAAGGTTTATTACCCTCGGCGGGATTCGAACCCGCAGTCCCCGCTTTAGGATACCGATGCCTTATCCGTTATGCCACGAGGGCTACCACTTACAACCTATTACTAAGAGACACTCAGATATTACCTTCTAATCACAAAAAGATTCCGACTGTAATTTTTTTTATAGGATTTAAGATTAAAAGCTATAGAGAGAGTGCTGAAGAGTACTGGATACGCAATGAAATACAAGCGGACAAAAAGGATTTAAATGATGCAGAAATAGCACATGCGATAAACAAAACTTCGGCTTTCTGAAAGATACAAATGATTGGACAATATTTCGAAGTCCGTACTAAACGATTTTGAATCATTGTCGGAACAGGAAATAGTTGAACTATTATTTTAACACAGTCAAACTGACTGGTAAAGTTATAATACGAATTGAATATTTCCAACTGAGCGAAAAAATGCCCAGGCCGGGAATCGAAAGGGAAATAGTTGTTTGCTAATTTGTAAAACTCCGTACATCAACCTGCGATTCCATTAAAAAGGTTTATTACCCTCGGCGGGATTCGAACCCGCAGTCCCCGCTTTAGGATACCGATGCCTTATCCGTTATGCCACGAGGGCTACCACTTACAACCTATTACTAAGAGACACTCAGATATTACCTTCTAATCACAAAAAGATTCCGACTGTAATTTTTTTATAGGATTTAAGATTAAAAGCTATAGAGAGAGTGCTGAAGAGTACTGGATACGCAATGAAATACAAGCGGACAAAAAGGATTTAAATGATGCAGAAATAGCACATGCGATAAACAAAACTTCGGCTTTCTGAAAGATACAAATAATTGGACAATATTTCGAAGTCCGTACTAAACGACTTTGAATCATTGTTGGAACAGGAAATAGTTGAACTATTATTTTAACACAGTCAAACTGACTGGTAAAGTTATAATACGAATTGAATATTTCCAACTGAGCGAAAAAATGCCCAGGGCGGGAATCGAAAGGGAAATAGTTGTTTGCTAATTTGTAAAACTCCGTACATCAACCTGCGATTCCATTAAAAAGGTTTATTACCCTCGGCGGGATTCGAACCCGCAGTCCCCGCTTTAGGATACCGATGCCTTATCCGTTATGCCACGGGCCCCACCAGTGGCCGAGAGGTTCTGCTCTCGAAACTGGTAGACGGGAAGTGCTGGGTTCGATCCCAATCGCGCCCGTCGGCCTAATCGTTCGGAGTTTTCGTGGTTTTCTTCGAGCCGTGGATCTTCCATGCGTTAATACGGATTAGGTTCCCTTAGAAAGACCCCCACGGAGGGCACTCCCCCTGGGCCTATATCCCTCGTGTAGATAATTGGCCGTCAAAAATCAACCCAACCCGTTATGCCACGAGGGCTACCACTTACAACCTATTACTAAGAGACACTCAGATATTACCTTCTAATCACAAAAAGATTCCGACTGTAATTTTTTTATAGGATTTAAGATTAAAAGCTATAGAGAGAGTGCTGAAGAGTACTGGATACGCAATGAAATACAAGCGGACAAAAAGGATTTAAATGATGCAGAAATAGCACATGCGATAAACAAAACTTCGGCTTTCTGAAAGATACAAATAATTGGACAATATTTCGAAGTCCGTACTAAACGACTTTGAATCATTGTCGGAACAGGAAATAGTTGAACTATTATTTTAACACAGTCAAACTGACTGGTAAAGTTATAATACGAATTGAATATTTCCAACTGAGCGAAAAAATGCCCAGGCCGGGAATCGAAAGGGAAATAGTTGTTTGCTAATTTGTAAAACTCCGTACATCAACCTGCGATTCCATTAAAAAGGTTTATTACCCTCGGCGGGATTCGAACCCGCAGTCCCCGCTTTAGGATACCGATGCCTTATCCGTTATGCCACGAGGGCTACCATTTACAACCTATTACTAAGAGACACTCAGATATTACCTTCTAATCACAAAAAGATTCCGACTGTAATTTTTTTATAGGATTTAAGATTAAAAGCTATAGAGAGAGTGCTGAAGAGTACTGGATACGCAATGAAATACAAGCGGACAAAAAGGATTTAAATGATGCAGAAATAGCACATGCGATAAACAAAACTTCGGCTTTCTGAAAGATACAAATAATTGGACAATATTTCGAAGTCCGTACTAAACGACTTTGAATCATTGTTGGAACAAAAAATACTTGTTTGCTAATTTGTAAAACTCCGTACATCAAGCTGCGATTCCATAAAAAAGGATTATTACCCTCGGCGGGATTCGAACCCGCAACCCCCGGTTTAGGAGACCGATGCCATATCCGTTAGGCCACATGCCCCACCAGTGGTTGAGAGGTTCTGCTCTCGAAACTGGTAGACGGGAAGTGCTGTGTTCGATCCCAATCGCCCCCGTCGGCCTAATCGTTCGGAGTTTTCGTGGTTTTCTTCGAACCATGGATTTCCATGCGTTAATACGGGTTAGGTTCCCTTAGAAAGACCCCCACGAAGGGCACTCCCCCTCGGGCCTATATCCCTAGTGTAGATAATCGGCCGTCACAAAATCAACCAACCAACCAACCGTTAGGCCACGAGGGCTTCCGTTGAAAAACTATTGCTGAGAGATATGAAAATATTATCTTCAAATCACAAAAAGATTCCGACTATAATTTTTTTTTTTATAGAATTTAAGATTAAAAGCTATACAGACAGTGCTGAATACTAGAAACGCAATGAAATACAAGCGGTTGGTTGTATTTATGACGGCCAATTATCTGCACGAGAGATATAGGCCCGGTGGGGGAGTGCCCTACGTGGGGGTCTTTCTAAGGGAACCTAACACGTATTAAAGCTTGGAAATCCAAGGTTCGAAGAAAACCACGAAAACTCCGAATGATTAGGCCGACGGGCGCGATTGGGATCGAACCAACCACCTCCCGTCTACCAGCTTCGAGAGCAGAACCTCTCGGCCACGAAATACAAGCGGATAAAAAGGATTTAAATGATGCAGAAATAGGACATGCGATAAACAAAACTTCGGCTTTCTGAAAGATACAAATAATTGGACAATATTTCGATGCCCGTCCTAAACGACTTTGAATCATATTTGGAACAGGAAATACTTGTTTGCTAATTTGTAAAACTCCGTACGTCAAATGCGATTCCATAAAAAAGGTTTATGACCCTCGGCGGCATTCGAAACCGCAGCCCCCCGTTCAGAAGACCGATTCCTTATCCGTTAGGCCACGTGGGCTTTTGATTACAGCCTGTTACTAAGAGACATTCAGATATTACCTTCCAATCACAAAAAGATTCCGACTATAATTTTTTTTATAGAATTTAAGATTAAAAGCTATACAGAGAGTACTAGAAACGCAATGAAATATAAGCAGACAATAAGGATTTAAATGATACAGAAATAGCTAATGCAATAAACAAAACTTCGGCTTTCTGAAAGATACAAATAATTGGACAATATATCGATGTCCCTCCTAAACGACTTTGAATCATTGCCGGAACAGGAAATAGTTGTTTGCTAATTTGTAAAACTCCGTACATCAACCTGCGATTCCATAAAAAAAGTTTATTACCCTCGGCGGGATTCGAACCCGCAATCCCCGGTTTAGGAGACCGATGCATTATCCGTTAGGCCACGAGGGCTTCCGTTTACACCCTATTACTTATTCAGATATTACCTTCCAATCACAAAAAGATTCCGACTGTAATTTTTTTATAGGATTTAAGATTAAAAGCTATACAGAGAGTGCTGAAGAGTGCTAGAAACGCAATGAAATACAAGCGGACAAAAAGGATTTAAATGATGCAGAAATAGCACATGCGATAAACAAAACTTCGGCTTTCTGAAAGATACAAATAATTGGACAATATTTCGATGCCCGTCCTAAACGACTTTGAATTATATTTGGAACAGGAAATACTTGTTTGCTAATTTGTGAAACTCCGTACATCAACCTGCGATTCCATAAAAAGGGGTTATTACCCTCGGCGTGATTCGAACCCGCAATTCCCGGTTTAGGAGATCGATGCCTTATCCGTTTGGCCACGCCCCACCAGTGGCCGAGAGGTTCTGCTCTGTAAGCTGGTAGACGGGAGGTGCTGGGTTCAATCCCAATCGCGCCCGTCGGCCTAATCGTTCGGAGTTTTCGTGGTTTTCTTGGAACTTTGGTTCTCCAAGCGTTAATACGGGTTAGGTTCCCTTAGAAAGACCCCCACGAAGGGCACTCTCCCCCCCCCTTAGGGCCTATATCCCTCGTGTTGATAATTGGCCGACATAAATACAACCAACCAACCAACCGTTTGGCCACGAGGACTTCCGTGTAAGAACTATTGCTAAGAGACATGAAAATATTATCTTCCAATCACAAAAAGATTCCGACTATATATATTTTTTTTTATAGAATTTAAGATTAAAAGCTATACAGAGAGTGCTGAAGAGTACTAGAAACGCAATGAAATATAAGCAGACAAAAAGGATTTAAATGATGCAGAAATAGCTAATGCAATAAACAAAACTTCGGCTTTCTGAAAGATACAAATAATTGGACAATATATCGATGTCCGTCCTAAACGACTTTGAATCATTGTCGGAACAGGAAATAGTTGTTTGCTAATATGTAAAACTCCGTACATCAACCTGCGATTCCATAAAAAAGGATTATTACCCTCGGCGGGATTCGAACCGCAATCCCCGGTTTAGGAGATCGCTGCCTTATCCGTTAGGCCACGAGGGCTTCCGTTTGCAATGTATTACTAAGAAACTTGCAGATATTACCGAAGGGGCGATCGCCCCCCCCCCCCCTTGGGAAAATTAAAGGTTTGCAAAACGACATTATGCATCCTAACGGGAAATGGGCCCCACCAGTGGCCGAGAGGTTCTGCTCTCGAAGCTGGTAGACGGGAGGTGCTGGGTTCGATCCCAATCGCGCCCGTCGGCCTAATCGTTCGGAGTTTTCGTGGTTTTCTTCGAACCTTGGTTCTCCAAGCGTTAATACGGGTTAGGTTCCCTTAGCAAGACCTCCACGGAAGGCACTCCCCCCTTAGGGCCTATATCCCACGTGCAGATAATTGGCCGACATAAATACAACCAACCTAACGGGAAATGACTTGCCGCGGTGCTCGAGCCGGGCACGTACCGACCCGGGTCGCGCCAGTTTAAATCCACCAGACTTGGACCGAGTCAGGTCTTCTCTCTTTTAGAGTCGGGTCCTGCCCTGATCTTAATTTTTTCTGCAAATTCGGGTCGGGCCAGGCTTTTTTTCCCTTCAGATCGAGCCGGGCCTGGACTTTATTTTCCCTAGAGGTCTGCACTGGCTAAAATTTCCAGGTCGGGACTCGGCCCGGAATAAATGCTAAACATGCGGTCCGTGTCAGACCGTATGATAAGCATTATTGGCCAGACCACGACACATGCATTACGCTTCCACCCAAGTCCAAGTTGATCTGGCACCTTACTTATTTGTTATTCGTAAAAATCATATTTGTGTTGTACATTTGTTTAGTGAAATCTTTAGAAATTTAATTTGATTTGATAAGATACAGAGATGCATTTTTCATTTGAATGTAATTGTCTAAGTCATATTTTTACGTAGTGTTTACGAACATAATTGCCTAAATAGACATTAAATATTGTTGTTTTTCTGTATTCATGAATTTCAAACATAATCTGAAAATAAAATATGAGCATAAGTAAGCGTGCTTTATGAATAATTTTAATTGCAAAATGCAGGCAGGGCTGGAGTCGATTTTTTAGCTTTTATACCGGGCCGAGCCAATTGTTTTTTTTTTATGTGGGTTGGACCTGGGCCTGGGCCTGGAAACTTCAGCCTGCGTAAACCTCTGACTGACATATCGAAGCCAGCTTTAATTTTTTTTTTTAAATGCTTCTTTCAGCCATCATCACATAGCTACTGAATATACCGGGTTTCCTAAAATGGACTGACTGATTTTAATATTCAATAAATTGCAAATGGTGACATATATTAAAGAAATACTTGCAGGAGGGTTATGTAAGATGTCGAGAACAGCGGTGATTCTGTTCCGAATTTTCCGAAAATTTAATCCTCTCGCTGTGCATCCCGCGATTTCTACGGCCAACGAAACAGTAGCAAAATTTGCGCAACCCACAATTTCCGCAGCAAATCTTTTTTTTATGATCTAATTCTATTTAAAAACTAGTCGGATGTACCAATCCCAAAACTTTCTTCTATCTCATACATGTTAATACTTCAAAATTCGCTATCACACTGCCAAAATTAAATGGCAATCTATGAATCTCAGGAGGATTCTAATGATATGGAATTCCATGCATTAGTTCTTGAGATATGACTATCGCTGAAATCTTCTAAATCCAGCAAAATGCTGCCTAGCAGCGCCACCTATTGGGTGATATATACCAAATCCTAATCAGCAACAATTTATGTCAACGTCTGACTGAATCTGAAGTTTGGAGAAAATCCGTGCATTAGTTTTTGAGATAGAGCTATAGCGAAAATCGTGAAAATTCCTGCATAGCAGCGCCACCTATTGGGTGATCAACACCAAAACTTAATTAACAACAACTTGTGTCAACATACAACTAAATCTGAAGTTAGATGAAAATTCGTCCATTAGTTCTATAGATAGAGCTATTGAGGCAATCGTGAAAAATGCAGCACAGAAGCGCCACCTGTTGGGCGATTTACACCAACACATAATCAATAGCAAGTCATATCAAGGACTAACTTAATCTGAAGTTTGATGAAAATCCGTGCGTTAGTTCTTAAGATTGGGGAAATCGTGTAAATCCTGAAAAATTCATCATAACAGCGCCACCTGTTGGTCGATTTACACCAAAACGTAATCAGCATCAATTCATATCAAGGACTAACTAAATCTGAAGTTTGATCAAAATCCGTGCATTAGTTCGTGAGATAGAGCTATTGCGAAAATCGTGAAAAATGCAGAATAGCAGCGCCACCTGTTGAGCGATTTACACCAAAAACTAATCAACATCAAATTGTATTAGGAACTAACTGAATATGAATTTTTATTAAATTCCGTGCATTAGTTCTTGAGATAGAGCGCCCACAAAATTTATGTCACATACACACAGACAGACAGACAGACAGACTCACACAGTCACAGACAGACATTTTGTAAAAACATGTTTTTTGGAATCTCTGACCCCTGAAACGTGTAAATCCGTCGAAAACCGGAATTCGAAAATTTTCATGAATCGAATACTTTCTTCTTGTAAAGATAGAAGAAAGTAAAAATACCTTTCACAAAGATTTTGGGCATATTTTAACTCTAAAATATATGCAGATAAGAAATGTGTAAGTAAAAAATATACGTAATTCTTGAACATATTTTGATTTAAAAAAAAAAAAAAAAAAAATATGCAACTACACGGTTAAAGCATTCGGTTACGAAAGTTCACAAAATTCACCTATCCGAATATTCGGACATACAAATAATCGCGAATTTTGATAAATGGTCTCCATAAAAAATCTATTTCGTCAATCCTTCGCAGAAAATAACTTCGATTTCGCGAATTATCACGGAAAAAACGCGAATTTGTCCAGAGAGCCAAGGAAAACAAAGTTCTTCAAATGATCGCGGGAAAAGCGAATTTCTTCAAAAGGCAACGGGAAAAAACTCAAATTTCGTTAAAGGATCGCGGAGAAATCGCTAATTTTGTTAAATAGACGCGAAAAAACGTGAATTTCGTCAAAAGATCGCAAAATAAATGCAAATTTATCACAGAATCGCGAATTTCGTCAAAGTATCGTGGAGAAAGCACGAATTCCTTCATAGAATCGTAGAAAAAAAACGAATTCAGTCAAAGAGTCCCTTTAAAAACGTGAATTTCGTCAAAGGATCGCTGAAAAAAACGCGAATTTTGTGGAAGGGTCGCGGGAAAGAAACGCGAATTTTATCAAAGATCTGCAAAATTACACTAATTTCGTCAAAGGTTTGCGGAAAAAAACGCAAATTTCATCAAAGGGTCGAAGAAGTGCGAATTTCATAGAAGAGTCTTCAAAAAAATACAGTGTCTCTTTAGATAACGGCACACATATATACATCTATGTTTATTATTATATAGTTTTTAACTTGAAATAATATACTGAACTAACTTTTGAAAAAAAAAAAAAACAGGTTAACCCAAACCCAGCTTGCAGGAATCTACACTCAGCCTGAAATCAATCCGAATCCAAAACAGCTAACCCGACCTGCAGAAAAAATAATTAGTGCCAGGACCGAATCCCCCCATCTGCTGTAACCTTTCAGAAATTTCTTTTTTTTAATTTCAGATTTTTTTTTGCTCAGAATTACGCTTGATCAGTTTTTTTAACTGCGATTCTTGATTTTAGTTTAAAATAACAACGATCGAAGGCGCTGGAAGCAATAAGCGCTAAATCAAATCGGTTCCCGGTGGAGGTAGGCTTAACGACCATTGTTTACAACGCCATCTATCGCTGCTGTTATAAAATAAAATCAAGAATCGCAGTAAAAAATCTCCTGACATCTTACATAACCTCCTGCAAGATTTTTTTAAATAGCTGTCACCGTTCGAAAGTTACTGAATTTTAAAATCAGTCAATCCCTTTTAGGACACACGGTACGTTTTTTAGTAAGTTTCAAAGCATTCTTTAATAAATAACAACTGACCTTAGATATAAAGAGGCAAGCAGTCTTATACTAAATTAGTATTTTTTACATAATTCCTATTAATAATTAAAAAGTACTCCTAAATAATTATGTGGACGTGTCCGTTATGGAGCTTTTGCTGTATATAGTTTTCATCTTCAAAAATATTTAGATTTTATTTTCAAAAATCAGGTCAACCCGAAACTTTTTGGCAAGAGTGAAAACTCAATCCGAAATTGACCAAAACCCCGAAATAATGTATGTCAATCTGCGCCAAACCGAACGCGCTAGGCGCAGCTAAAAAGTAGTAGTCAACCCGACCTGCAGCAGAAAAGTAGAAGTAAACCGGGCCCGAGCCCGACCCACATCAAAAAAGTAGAAGCTAACTCGGCCCGCGGCAAAAAAGTAGAAGTTAACCCGACCCACAGCAAAAAAATAGAATTCAACCAGATCCAAACGCAACCCACAGAAAAAAAGTATAAGTTAATCCAATCAGCAGCAAAAAATAGAAGTCAACCGGACCCAAACCCGACCCACAGCAAAAGGTAGAGGTAATACGACCAACAGTGAAAAAATTAGCCCCGACCCGCACACTAGATAGGAGTTTCCAAATTTCTAAAAATTTCCGGAAGCGATAGCACAGGAAAGGAGAAAAACGTACAGTCACGTGACATGAATCTCTGTTATCTCTGTAAGTAATTTATCAAATATGGAAAAATCTATTCGTTTCCAAATGCCTCCAATAGGCAGGCCTGTCAATTTTATGCCTTTATAGTTAAACATTTTGTCAGAAAATGTGTCTGAAAGCTTCGCATTGTTGAGCAGTGAATATGAGAACCACCTTAAGGTATATTTCCAAAGATACTGTTAAGAGAAGTTCATTATCACTATTAATACTACAAAACACTGTTCTACACATCCTGAGATCGATTAAGACCACTTCCGTCCCGGCACGAGTCTGCTGAAAAAAAATTTAAACTCGGAATCAGACATTTTGTAACTGTACGATGCCAGTCTCTACGATGGACGTGTTACATTTCTGTATTGATGTTGTTAAGCTCGCATCGGCTCGTGACACACATTTATTCTTCTCGAAAAAATCATATTCATTGAAAACGGCTCGTATTTTATCTGCTTCGCTTAAATTCTTATATCGGGCCGTTAGGCCCGATTAATTTTTTTGCCGGCCCGGCCCGCTTATTTTGTCTGTCGGCCCGGCCCGTTGAAAAAATTGTCCTAATTCTGCCGGCCCGGCCCGGCCCGTTTGAAAATTCGCCTTCATTCCGCCGGCCCGGCCCGTTTGAAAATTCGCCTTCATTCCGCCGGCCCGGCCCGGCCCGGCCCGTGCAGACCTCTAACGGTGGGTGATTTACCGATTCTAGCTGGCCATAATTATTTTTGGCGTCAATGTAGTCGCATCGCTATGAAATTGAAAAATGTTATTGATATTCACTATTGAATGTTAGGTATTGCAAAATGTTGCTTGTAGCAGTCATAATTTCGTTACAGGGACATTCAAAAGTATTTCATTATATTACGGCCTATGGGGAAAAATCGTTTGTGTTTTTTTTTTCAATAATGTTTCATAATTTCAAACACTTTGAAATTTATATACATATCTATAAAGTGCACTACAAGATTATTTCTTATAGAATATGGTATGGGTAGTATTTTTCGATCATTTACAGGGACACTAAAAAGAATTATGTTACATTACGGTCTATGGAGAGAAATTGTTTGTGGTGTATTTTGTTCATGTTAAACATTTTCAAAAGTATTTAAATTGATATATATCTCCGAGGTGCTCTATATGATGCGCCATTGATCTTTCATATACAGGGGCACACAAAATAAATCAGTTATATTTTTCTCTGTATGAACAATAATTGATAGAAGTGCATTTTCAGTTGTGGAACACTTTTTTAATTTTAAAAATTGCATACTATTTAGCGTGTATAAATTCTATAAATCATATATAGGGCTGTGCAAGACAACTATATACCAGCTTATTGCCGGAAATTGCTAACGAGGAATTTTCAACTGTGCTATACGTTCACTAACAGTTCTAAATTTTAGCATATTGTGAATTATATGATAAATCTATAGTTCATATACAAGAATGTACAAAATTTTCAGCTATTTTTTCGATTTTGGTTGAAATTGTGTTTTTAAACGTGTTATATGTTTTACAAATTATTACTTAGACATCGTTTTTCACGTTATTAAACTCAGAGGTTTTATTATAGTAGCCCGAATGCATTCAAAAATGTTCCATAATCTGATTGACGCATGATTTTACGTTCTTCTTGATAATTTTAATGATACTTCCTTAACGGTATGAAGCTAAAGTGATATTTTTATTATTATAACAAATTCTAAAATTTCTTTTTCTAAAATTTAAAGTACGGGACAAACATTCGACAGCATTAATAAAAATTGCTGTGTTGCATATTCTGTTGTATATTCATATTTATTTCTGCACAAACCTTACAGGAAACCTAACAGGAACCTTATGTAAAGATAGGGAATCATAAGATATCATGATTAATATATCATGAGAAAATGCTTGCATTATGTTTTGCATTGTATCAAATCTGAATTTGGAGAATTTGCCTGGATCAATTTTGTAACCACTCAGAATTTGCAGCCAAGTAATATATTTTAAATGATTTTGTCCCGATATACCTACATACAACTGGCAAATTTTGTCCAAATTTCGTCATAAATTTAAACATTTTGCTCTTGCAAAACTTCATGTGCTCTTCGTTGTAATTTTCCTCTATAAACAAAATATTTTGAACGACATTCATATTTTCGTTACATTTTAAATCTTGTTGCCGTTGTATAATAGTGCAAAAGTTTATTTATGCGACTAACTTAAATTCTGCTGTCTTTGATTTAAAAAAAAAAAAAAAAAATGGTACTTGAACTAAAATGTCAAGAAAAAGTCATGCCAAAAGGTATCAAATATTTTTTATTAAAAAAACATTTATTTTATACTGTTGGTAGTAATAAAAACACCCACTAATTCTATACGTCTATTTTCTATGCTGTAGATGTCGGTGAAAAGCAGGGACCCTCAAGTAAAAGAAAGCGGAAATAATATTTTTTTGTTTTTAAATAAATGTACTTACTAATGTACATGTTTATTTATAATTAAATAATGATTCATAATTCATTCATAATAGTCGTCCTATTTATTATCAGCAACTTCATTGTAAAATGTAGTCATTCATATAATCTTTAGTATAATTTATTGTCAATGCTTGTGTAAAATGGTCAGTTTTCATGTTAAATCTACGTACAGCGGCGTAATTCCCGTTTTCTCTGAATTTTTTGATTTTCACTCCCATTTTTGTGGCGTTGTCACGGCTAAACCATTGATCAGAGAAAAAAACTTTTAATACATAAAATGTAGGAAATTTTATCCTCTTCAATTTATGCATTGAGGACTTTTACGTAAAATGTATAATTTTGAAGTTATTTGGAAAAAAACAAAGAAAATCCCGTTTTTTTCCCGTTTTTTGCCAAAAAAACGTGTTTTCCGGGATAAATTTTGTTGGCAAACTTCAGATTCGTGTTCAGCGACCCACAAACATAAAGGCACCAAATATCAAAACTACACCAAAACTTTCCCCTATTTGTCCTTTTTGAGCACCTAATGCCTGGACTATAAATCAATCTGCGATTCCATAAAAATGGATTATTACCCTCGGCGGGATTCGAACCCGCAATCCCCGATTTAGGAGACCGATGCCTTATCCGTTAGGCCACGAGGGCTTCCGTTTACAACCTATTACTAAGAAGCATGCAGATATTACCTTCCAATCACAAAAAGATTCCGACTGTAATTTTTTTTTATAGAATTTAAGATTAAAAGCTATACAGAGAGAGCTGAAGAGTACTAGAAACGCAATGAAATATAAGCGGACAAAAAGGATTTAAATGATGCAGAAATAACTCATGCGAAAAACAAAACTTCGGCTTTCTAAAAGATACAAAAAATCTGAGCCAAGGCAAGATTTTGTAAGCAACTGTACGAATAATACATTTTAACCCTTCATTGCATCACGTGCCACATCTGGCGCATACCTAAAAACTCTGTAATTCTTATTATGTGCCATGAATTTGGGCAATAGTATCTCTATCCCTGATCAAGAAGAGTCCAAAGAATGGTTGGTTAGTTGGTTGATTTTGTGACGGCCGATTATCTACACTAGGGATATAGGCCCGAGGGGGAGTGCCCTTCGTGGGGGTCTTTCTAAAGGAACCTAACCCGTATTAACGCATGGAAATCCATGGTTCGAAGAAAACCACGAAAACTCCGAACGGTTAGGCCAACGGGCGCGATTGGGATCGAACCCAGCACTTCCCGTCTACCAGTTTCGAGAGCAGAACCTCTCAGCCACTGGTGGGGCCCAAAGAATGGAATAACACTTATTTTGTCCATGTCATATGGCTGCATTTGACAAAAATTTTAAATTTGTTCTTCGGAAAAAAAAAAAATGATCAAGCTATTAAGGTAAAATTTACTTTCAGTATTTTTACTGAATACTTAAAAATATTAATATAAAAAACTTTGCAGAGTGTTAAGCAGATAAAATTAATTAATTTAAGCTCATTTAGTTGTAAAATATAGCAATACAATATTTTAAAACCGTAATTGTGTGCATAGGGTACACGCCACAAAATATCAAATTTTAGCTGAAAATTTGAAATTTATTTTTTTTTTACTATTTTTCCCTTTATTAGACCGATGTATAGATTTCAAATAATGTTTTTCATAAAAATAGAAAAAATCGTGCAGTGAAGGGTTAAAAAATCTTCTAAGTTTTAATCAAGCATTTCGCACATTTTCGCCCTTTAGTTTTTAACACCCTGGTCTGTCACTTGGGCATGACCCCCTCCCCCCCCCCCCCTCCTTCCTTTAATTCCAGTCCTGGGTTCACACGTTTCGGAATATCCTATATGATTTTGACTACTTTTTAGAACGATTTCTGTCTTTGTATTAAAAGTTTATGAGTGCTACTATAATGCAAGAACTATTCCACAAAATTCAAATAAACTTTATATTTTGTTAGACTTAATCAAATGATTAGGATTTTGCTGGTAATCCAGATAAAAAGGTAATTCATGTCACGAGGAAGAAGTTTTCAAAGTAAAATGGAATTCCTGAGGTGCACGATATTTTGTATCATTTGCAATTCAATATTAAAGCGAATTATTGAAATAGGTCTCAAATTTAAGAATCCGTAACTTGATTTAAATGTAGGGATAAAACTCTTAGATCTTTATATCAATACTCATCAGAGCTTTGATTTAAGAGGTCTTGTACCTTTTAAACGCTTCGAAAATTAACGAAAAACTTCAAGGTTCGAATTAGTCTATCTTCAAAACCTTTTGATGTAAAAACATGAAATTTTTGATATTGATTAAACAGATTGTGCTTTGTAATAGGCTACCATTAGAAATTTAATAGCATTTTACAGAATTTGTGTATCGTTTAAAACAAAATAGCTCTTTTTAGGTGCGTTCGTAGTTATATAAATACTTAGCACCTATAGTTGTCGTTCAGTCCGTCTGTCCGTCCGTCCGTCCGCATATAACAGAGCAAAACTACCCAACCGAATGGTCTGAAATTTTAAATATATGATTGTTGCAAAATTGTGTCGAGCCATTTCAAATTTTATGAAAATCGGATTTATAGTTTAATCACAGGGACATTCAAAAGTTTTTCATTACATTACGGCCAATGGGAAAAATTATTGCAAGTGAATTTTAATGATGTTACAGCCTTCCGAATGGTCTGAAATTTTAAATATATAATTGTTGCAAAATTTTGTCGAGCCATTTCCAGTTTTATGAAAATCGGATGTGTAGTTTAATTACAGGGACAGTCAAAAGTTTTCTGTTACATTACGGCCAATGAGAAAAAATTATTGCAAGTGCATTTTTAGGATGTTACAGCCTTCCGAATGGTCTGAAATTTTAAATATATAATTGTTGCAAAATTTTTTCGAGCCATTTCAAATTTTATGAAAATCGGATGTGTAGTTTAATTACAGGAACAGTCAAAAGCTTTCCGTTACATTACGGCCAATGAGAAAAAATTATTGCAAGTGCATTTTAATGATGTTACAGCCTTCCGAATGGTCTGAAATTTTAAATATATAATTGTTGCAAAATTTTGTCGAGCCATTTCAAATTTTATGAAAATCGGATGTATAGTTTAATTACAGGGACATTCAAAAGTTTTTCTTTACATTACGGCCAATGGGAAAAATTATTGCAAGTGCATTTTAATGATGTTACAGCCTTCCGAATGGTCTGAAATTTTAAATATATAATTGTTGCAAAATTTTGTCGAGCCATTTCAAATTTTATGAAAATCGGATGTATAGTTTAATTACAGGGACATTCAAAAGTTTTTCTTTACATTACGGCCAATGGGAAAAATTATTGCAAGTGAATTTTAATGATGTTACAGCCTTCCGAATGGTCTGAAATTTTAAATATATAATTGTTGCAAAATTTTGTCGAGCCATTTCCAATTTTATGAAAATCGGATGTGTAGTTTAATTACAGGGACAGTCAAAAGTTTTCCGTTACATTTCGGCCAATGAGAAAAAATTATTGCAAGTGCATCTTAATGATGTTACAGCCTTCCGAATGGTCTGAAATTTTAAATATATAATTGTTGCAAAATTTTTTCGAGCCATTTCAAATTTTATGAAAATCGGATGTATAGTTTAATTACAGGGACAGTCAAAAGTTTTCCGTTACATTACGGAGAATGGGAAAAAAATATTGCAAGTGCATTTTAATGATGTTACAGACTATGCACTTATGAAGCGCAAAAAAATATACATTCAGCACAATATAGGGTGAAAAAAATAATTATAAAACTAGTTATAGTACGAACGCACTTCATTTGCCACGTTTGACGAGCAATTTCCTACTTGTTTTTTACTGTATAAGTCATTGCGCGCATGCTATCTTGAGAAAGTATGTATGGATTCTCATGAAATTTGGTGAAGATACTAAACAAATATGTGTGTTTAAAATGAACTACTTTTAAGTATTTACAAAGGTTATATTTTTAGTTATGACTATTTTTATTCATTAAAAATACAAAATTTTTATTATTATTATTATTATTATTATTATTATTATTATTTTTTTTTTTTTTTTTTTTTTTTTTTTTTTTTTGCAAAAATATTTTTTATATAGTTAATGAAATAGTTTTGGCCCAAGAGTAGTTCATTTTAAACACACACATATGTTTAGTACCTTTACTAAATTTCATGATAATCCATACATACTTTCTCAAGATATCTTGTGCGCAATGACTTATGGAGTAAACAAAAGAGCTATTTTGATTTCAATAATACACAAATTCTGTAAAAGGCTAATACATTTCTAATGACAGCATATTACAAAGCACAATCTGTTTAATCAATATTCAAAATTTCATGTTTATACATAAAAAGGTTTTGAAGATAGACTAATTCAAACTTTGAATTTTTTCGTTAAATTTTGTCGCGTTTAAAAGGTGCAAGACTCCTTAATGTTTCTTTTCAGGGTTTTGAAGTAGAAGAAATTTTACAACCTGGGCAGTCCATCATATAAAGAACAAAGAAAACGTAAAATCATATGCTGAAAAAACACCAAATTCACGCATTTTAATAATTTCTAAATAAATTGTTATATTTGGATTTTAGATAATTTCTTGATACAAATAAACAATAACCTGATGTTAGATGTAAATTTCCAACTCTGCGAAAAATGTCCGGACCAGGATTCGAGCCCGGGACCTCCCCTGGCTGAAGCCGCCAGTGCTCTGCCATCTGAGCTATCCCGGACGATTCTGGTCGAACTTTTTCACCCAGCTAACCTTGATGATTACAGCATCTGGTCTGAAGCCTGGTTCAGCTCAACAGAATAAATCTCAGGTAATCGAACTCCAGAAATCGCTGGATACGAAATTACACTAGATTAATATTAACACAATTATTCTAATTGGTAAACAAATCATATTAGATGTAAATTTCCAACTGGACGAAAAATGTCCGGACCAGGATTCGAACCCGAGACCTCCTGGCTGAAGCCGCCAGTGCTCTGCCATCTGAGCTATCCCAGACGATTCTGGTCGAACTTTTTCACCCAGCTAACCTTGATGATTACAGCATCTGGTCTGAAACCTGGTTCAGCTCAACAGAAACCGGGATAGCTCAGACGGGTAGAGCACTGGCGGCTTCAGCCATGAGGTCCCGGGTTCGAATCCTGATCCGGATGTTTTTCGCCCAGTTGGAAATTTACATCTAATATGATTTGTTTACAAATTAGAATAATTGTGTTAATATTAATCTAGAATAAAATGATGGAATGCAAATCTGTATGCAGTTTCTTTAAATTTCTATCCCATCTTTTTACCCGATTGAAAAGAAGGGTTATCTGTTTCACGCGTACTTGGATATGTGAATTTATTTATACCCTCGAAATATCCAAACGGCTGGATGGATTTTAATGAATGACGTCTCTATCGATTCGTCTTAACTGTCCGATGGTTATAGACTAGGTTTCGTTTTTATAAATTCAAAATGGCGGTAGAACCGAAAAAAAAATTTACGCACTAGTGGCATATTATTGATAGGTCTTTCAAAATGATGACGATGTTTCATTGACTATTTTACAGTCAGAAGTTCCGTTTAAATATTATACAATCTGGAAGTTGTGAAGGTAGAATCTCTAGCTTGACTGCAACTCTAACCATCATAGACATCTATAGGCCTCATCAAAACAGAGTGTTTATAGATAGGAACTAACAATTAGACTTAACTTAAAAGTCATCAATACAAGTAAACAAGTGGGTAAGTGTGATCCCAGATCGCACAGAGGGTTTTGTTTAATATTCCTTTCAAAACACTTCATCCTTTTGAAAAATCTGTTAATTCCACATTTCACAACCAGGGGACGCACTTGATTCTAAACAAACCTGTATCCGAACAAAAATCCGTTTTACATACTATCCGTAGATATATTAGTCGAGGGGATTGGGCCCATAGCAACCGAGATAAGTAGGCGCACCTGGCGGAAAAAAATAGAACTAAAGTATGTAAGGCTATGGTGCATAATATGAAAGAATGGTCAAAGGGGTGTCGGCAAAAGTTGGAAAATTTCTCCCCGGGTTAAAAGGGCGGAGGTTGAAAAAATTGCTTAAAATACACAAGTTAGAGCCCAGAGGGGTAAATAATAAAAGACTTTTTGAAAATTTTATGATTTGTCGTGTGGTCTGAGGCATTCAGCTATACGTATGCAAAATTTCATGTCACCAACTTACTTAGGGGCTCTCTTAGAAAGAATTGCTTCAAATACATATGTGGTAGCTCAAAGGGTTAAACGTAAGGCTTTTTCAAGATTTTATTATTTGTCGACTGGCCTCAGGTGTTCTGCAATAAGTATGCAAAATTTCAAACCTCCAATTCAATTAGGGGCTCAGTTAGAAAGAATGGCTTAAAATAAACAAGCTGGAGTTGAAAGGGTTAAACATAAAACGTTTTCAAAATTTCTTATTTGACTTGAGATCTGAGGTGTTGAGATATATGTATGCAAAATTTCACGCCTCCAACCTAAATAGGGGCTCACTTAGAAAGAATTGTTTAAAATGCACATGTGGGAACACAAAGGGTTAAATGTACGATTTTTTCAAAATTTTATGATTTGTCGTTTGATGTGAGCTGTTCAATTATAAGTACCCAAAATTGCATGTCTCCAACATAATTAGGGGCTCACTTAGAAAGAATTGTTTAAAATACACGTGTGGGGTCCCAAAGGGTTAAATGCACGACTTTTTCAAAATTTTATGATTTATCGTTTGATATGAGGTGTTCAACTATAAGTACCCAAAATTGCATTTCTCCAACATAATTAGGGGCTCACTTAGAAAGAATTGTTTAAAATACACGTGTGGGACCCCAAAGGGTTAAATGCACGACTTTTTCAAAATTTTATGATTTGTCGTTGGATGTGAGGTGTTCCGCTATAAGTATGCAAAATTTCACACCTCCAACCCAATTAGGGGCTCACTTAGAAAGAATTGTTTAAAATACACATGTGGGACCCCAAAGGGTTAAACGTATGACATTTTCAAAATTTTCCGATTTTTCGTTTGATGTGAGGTGTTCAGCTATAAGTATGCAAAATTTCACGCCTCCAAACTAATTGGGTGCTCACTTAGAAAGAATTGTTTAAAATACACATGCGGAAGCCCAAAGGGTTAAATGTACGACTTTTTCAAAATTTTATGATTTGTCGTTTGATGTGAGGTGTTCAGCTATAAGTATGCAAAATTTCACTTCTCCAAACTAATTAGGAGCTCACTTAGAAAGAATTGTTTAAAATAGCATGCGGGAGCCCAAAGGGTTAAATGTACAACTTTTTCAAAATTTTATCATTTGTCGTATGATGTGAGGTGTTCCGCTATAAGTATGCAAAATTTCACACCTCCAACCCAATTAGGGGTTCACTTAGAAAGAATTGTTTAAAATACGCATGTGGGACCCCAAAGGGTTAAACGTACGGCATTTTCAAAATTGTATGATTTGACATTTGATGTGAGGTGTTCAGCTATAAGTATGCAAAATTTCACGCCTCCAAATTAATTAGGAGCTGCCTTAGAAAGAATTGTTTAAAATACACATGCGGGAGCCCAAAGGGTTAAATGTACGACTTTTTCAAAATTTTATCATTTGCCATATGATGTGAGGTATTCAGCTATAAGTATGCAAAATTTCATGTCTCCAACATAATTAGGAGCTCACTTAGAAAGAATTGTTTAAAATACACATGCGGGAGCCCAAAGGGTTAAAGTAGGACTTTTTCAAAATTTTATGATTTGTCGTATGATGTGAGGTGTTCAGCTATAAGTTCCCAAAATTTCATGTTTCCAACATGTATAGTTTCTGAGAACGGTCTCTGTGACGGACAGACAGACAGAGGAGCGAGACGAATAGGGTTTCGTCAGATGAACGAAACCCTAATAAGAAAAATAGGTAAGTAATATAAAAAAAAAAAAAAAAAAAAAAATTCACATTGATGAGAAATAATTAGTTCGCTTTTTACGCACACGGGTTTTTTGATTTTTTAAATTTCTTTATATGAATGTACAGAAAGTTGAAAAAGTTGTAACCAAAAAATACCTCGAGGACTTCAATGATTCACTTTCTGAAATATATCCAAGAAGGAAATATTTTGTGTTTTAGCGCAAAACAAACTTCTTTTTTTTTATACCTAAAATGTTCCACTCAAAGGTAAGGGAGAGAAAACTAAAAATTCCAGCAATAATGCTGTTGTTGTTGTTGTTGTATTTTATGTCGGCCAGTTATCTGCACGTGGGATATGGGCCCTAAGGGGGGGAGTGCCTTCCGTGGAGGTCTTTCTAAGGGAACCTAATCCGCAATAATGCAATTTAGCAAAGTTGCAGGTTGCAGTTAAGGCAGTTCTCAAATTCGCTGATCAACAACCGAAACTTTTGACACATTTTCTTATTTATTTTCAAACGTAAACTATAAAATTGGCAAGCCTGAATATTGAAGCGATTTAAGATCGAATGTCATTTCCAACTATTTATAAATAAATAATTACTTATCTACTTAAAGGCGGTTTTTCTGCTTTCTCGCGATGTCGCGTCCGCAAATTCGGTTTGAAAACTTCAACTTCGACAGTATTTTCTAAAAATTCTTCTGCTTTTACCGAAAAATTGAAAACGCCATTTCACTACATAGTTTCTGAATAAGAATATACCTGTGTTCCGGAACAAAAATAAATTCGGTTGGTTGGTTGCATTTATGACGGCCAATTATCTGCACGAGGGATATAGGCCCTGGGGGGGAGTGCCCTTCATGGGGGGTCTTTCTAAGGGTTGGTTGGTTGGTTGATTTTTTGACGGCCGATTATCTGCACTAGGGATATGGGCCCGAGGGGGGAGCGCCCTTCGTGGGTGTCTTTCTAAGGGAACCTAACCCGTATTAACGCATGGAAATCCATGGCTCGAAGAAAACCACGAAAACTCCGAGCGATTAGGCCGACGGGCGCGATTGGGATCGAACCCAGCACCTCCCGTCTACCAGCTTTGAGAGCAGAACCTCTCAGCCACTGGTGGGGCCTCTTTCTAAGGGAACCTAACCCGTATTAACGCTTGGAAATCCAAGGTACGAAGAAAACCACGAAAACTCCGAACGATTAGGCCGACGGGCGCAATTGGGTTCGAACCCAGCACTTCCCGTCTACCAGCTTCGAGAGCAAAACCTCTCAGCCACTGGTGGGGCAAAATAAATTCGGAAATGTGTCAGAAAGTAGCTTCTTTGGATTTGAGAACAGTGAAATTTGCTCTAGTAAAATTCATTGTTAACTAAGAAAGTTTTCTTTTGAAGTTAGAGACATAAATGTTTATATGAAAATACTATATTAATTTGAAAGTTTTTCTTTCTGTAAATTCTTTCTTAAAAAAAGCAAAAGCTTAAAACTAATCTTAGAATCGTACTACACCAGTTGATTCCAAATAGATATCTGCTCGATTATCTCTTACATACATGATGATAGAAGCATATTTCCAGTTGCAAAAAGTACATAAAGGAAATACAGGTTTTAGATAGACATTTGTTTTAAAAGGGTCTATATACATATTAACATATGAAATTTATTTTTATATGGTTCCTTGTTCCTAAAAACTATTCTCCATCTAATAAGGACATTTAAAAAAATTTTATGACCAAAACTTTAAGAATTACACTTTGAATTTTATGAAATTCATATTTTTACCTTCACTAAAAGTGCTTTTTTCTGTTTTTAGTGACAGAAAATACTAAAACTACATAAAATTCATAATTCGGTAAGTTTTTGTTAAAAAGTTTTTTTTTTGTCTCCCTCTGAGACGAAGGGCAACATTTTTCTAAATATAATTTATAAGACACCAAAATCGTATAAAAATTAAATTTCGTATTTTAATATGTAATAATAATTTTTAATATGTAATAATAATAATATTTTATAATTTAATATGTAATATATGCCCCTTGTAAAACAAATGCCATACCTAAAAACTGTACATAATTTCATTACTTTTGTAATTGGAAGTAGGCTTCTATCATCAGTAATTTATGAAATAATTGAACAGACATGTAGGGGGAGACCGGGGCTAGTTGGCTACAGGGGTAAGTAGGCGCAGTCCCCATAAATCGCCTGTTTGTGGATAGATTGTGCAACCAGCCACAGAGTACACTTCTTCTTGCGTTTTACAATCCTCATTGTAGTTTTGCAGCGTTACCTGCGTGCAGTGGACATTTATTACGATTTTTCTGTTTTTGCGCTCATAAGTAATTTTTTGTTGCTTCACTATTTTCTAATTTCTAATACTTATCTTAATAATTGCGATTTAACTTGTGCTATTTTTCTTAGTGTATGATTAACTGTACCTACCCCATATGTGATTTACTTGGATTATTTATGCTTAGATGGTTACGTGTCCCTTTTGTGAAGAAATTTATTATGGGGCTAGTAGGCGCATTGAACACGGGGCAAGCTGGTTCGGTGTCTGGTGTATGCTGGTAGCTTGAAAAACAGCAAACACCGAAAAAAGTGGTTGCAATGCAAGATTTTGGCCACACGGGGTTTGCCCAAACGGAGACATTCGATTTTTTATTTATGACAACTGTAACTCTGATGATGTTATCGAGTAAGATAGAAGTTACTCAATGTTAATGTTTTATTCGTTATTTTTATGTCTGTATAATTTAGAATTTACATTGTACGGCGATAACGCCTTTGATTAAACCTACTGGTAATAAAGAAATAGATTTCTCTTAACTGCGTGTCTTATTTAAATTTTTATAAAGCGTGTGCAAACTTACCCCATAGGTATAGGCAACTTGCCCCGTGACGGGGTAAGTTGGCACACAATTTTTCTTTTACTTTAGGCTTCCGCTAAACATAAACTACAAAAGCTACCAACTCAAAACTCCAGGTATTTATAACCCAATGCCTGTTCTTTAAAAGTACAGTTAAAGTTTCATAAGAAACTTAAACAAAAAATTAATAAAAATCAATAACTAAAAACTGCGCCTACTAGCCCCGGTCTCCCCTATTTTGAATTATCGATACATATATTTTTAGAGGAGGTGAGGGAGCCCGCAAAAAAGCCAAGCCAGGGGCCCCGAGAGGTACTTAATCCGACTCTGATTTCACGGTACATAAAATCAGGATTTCTCATTCTCAACTAGTTTCTCCTGGAAAAGCGTAATCAATAACACATTTTCAGTCTGAAAACAAAACTTTCTAAATCCAGCATTTAATTAAAATCACACGACTTTTAATCTAACAACAAAATGTATATCACGCTCTGAAAAACGCCATTTTTAACCTAGCACAAAACATTGTCGCTGCTATTTTCATTCCATTTTATGTTCCTGGAATACTGCTTGTTTGGTTTACCCTCAAACTGTCACAAGCAATTTTCTGTACCCAGGGTTTAATTTCTAACAAAAGACACTAATTTTCTGCAAGAATAACAATTGTAGTGTATTCCCCTTCACCCTCACATTTATATTTCATACATTATTTGAAAAATTTAAAGCTATTTCGCCTTCAGCTAACGAAAATTTTTAATACAGTCGAATCTCGTAATCCCGACACTCTAATTAGAGGTCTGCACGGGCCGGAATTTCCAGGCCCGGGCCCGGCCCGACTCATAGAAAAAAAAATCGGCCCGGCCCGGTAAAAAATTTAAAAGTTCGGACCGGCCCGGAAAAAACTTAAAATATCGGCCCGAGCCCGGCCCGGCCCGGCCCGAATGAATTTCTACAAAGCAATGATTTTTACGTCGATTTGGTTAAAAAATTGTCTCGTACGGGGAGTTCTGACCAAAAACATTTATCTTAACTTTTTTTTCATGTTTATAATCTTCACTTTTATAGAAGTGCCGCAGACTGCGATATATATTTTTTAATGAATCTGTATTTCTTGCACGTAAATGTTTCAGTTATCATTAATATTGTTGGATTGGGTTGGGTTGATTTTTGACGGCCAATTATCTACACGAGGGATATAGGCCCGGGGGGAGTGCCCTCCGTGGGGGTCTTTCTAAGGGAACCTAATCCGTATTAACGCATGGAAGATCCACGGCTCGAAGAAAACCACGAAAACTCCGAACGATTAGGCCGACGGGCGCGATTGGGATCGAACCCAGCACCTCCCGTCTACCAGCTTCGAGAGCAGAACCTCTCGGCCACTGGTGGGGCCATTAATATTGTTAATCCATATTCCATGTATTGAAGTGTTAAAAATCTGAAGAATGCTATACAGTAAAATCTTCTAAGACGGAATTGTATAGAAAAGGAAAAAAAAGCGTTATAGACAAATTCCCTTCTTAGAATGCGTAAATGTATTATATATTATTTTCTTACGTATTGGTATATTAATTTTGCATGGATCAACACAGTTTTCAGTTTAAAATAGGGTTCCGTTTTTAGGCAGGTTCCTTTTCACACGTTTTACTATATTTTAATTTAGCTTCATTTTAATAAGCGTTGAAATCTACTATTCTTTAAAAAGAATAAATTATAATGTTTAGATGTAGAATAATGCCAATTTAAAAATGTATGCATTTTTAAAAAAAAAAAATTTTGGACCAAGCCTAATTTAACTGACTTTTGAATGGGCCAGGCTACTCTGAGACAATGATTTTCATACGGGCTGGGTCAAAACTAGGACTGAAAATTTTGGGCCGTGAAGATTAGGGATGAAACCAGTCCCGGCTCTGTACAGAAAAAATAAGTTAGGCCTGGCTCGGCCCGAGCCTTCAGAAAAAAGTAAGGCCCGGGCCCGGCCCGGCCCGAAAAGAGTGGAGACCAGGCCCGGCCCGACCCGACGTGAATGAAAGTCGGCCCGAGTGCCATGGATGAAAATCGGCCCGAGCCCGGCCCGCGGGCCGGGCCGGGCTCGGGCTTCGGGCCACGGGCCGGCCCGTGCAGATCTCTAACTCTAATGACCAGAAAAAAATGCTGTTATAAGCCAGGGTCGGCGGACCTTTTTGTTGCCTCGTGCCAAATTTGATCAAAAAATATTTTACGTGACCATGATGTGCCAACTGAAAAACAAATTTAGTAGATGGAAATATAATGGATTAAAATTGCTTAAAATTTTCTATTAAGATTTAAAAAATATGAAGAACATACATGTAGGTATATCACTATGATAATTATGGCAACAAATATATTTTAGAAATTAATTAAAAGAAAGTAATGCTACGTAATTTGATTTCCGCTGCTGCATCTTAATATCAGTTTAATTTTAATGCAAACTAAACGCCGGATTTATCTGACAAGTGCTTTCAGTATGAATTTTGATATTATTCATTTGTGACTTGAAAGCATGTAGGCAGAAAATCAACTTTATCATTAGAATTTAGAAAAATTTTAAATATCGTCTTTGTTTGAAAAAATTTTGAGACCATAATTAATCAGATTGGAGTATTAATATGCCGCAATTAAAAATTTTCAATCTCCGTTTAATCGAATTTAGAAAATATCAGTCGCTATTTTACGTAATCTCATTTTATTTTGATTTAGAGCCACAGGCAATGCCGTGCCAAAATTATTCTTTCGCGTGTCAAAAGTGGCACGCGTGACATAGGTTCGCCATCCTGTTATGAGCGGAGTGTCGCGGTAACCCGAGTTGGAGAAAAATATGTTTATAAAAAGTTGTATTTTTAATTAATTTAAGACAATTTTAAATTCATAACGGTTCTTGCAGTTTTAAGCAATAAAATGTTATTATTAAACAAAATAAACACAAAATCAAAATTGAAAAAAATAAAAATCAGATTTATGACGACTTGTTTATTGTGTTGTTACATGAAATATCGATGAATTAAGAATTGCTTATCCCTAGATGTGCTTCCTACAATTCCTTTTTCAATATTATACAATGAATTGTAATCAATATTCGTTGTTTCAGAAATGGATGTTAGATAATTTCTGATCGTTCCAGTGCAATGCAATGATTCGGTTTTAATCGGATGAAAAAAGACGTGTAACCACAAGAAAGCGACGCCTGACCAGAACAAAAAGACCGCGAGTAGGCTGATTACGTCTATCTGGAGCTTAAGAGGGTGTCATTCAAAGTGTGTGGGTTTATTTATTCAGCTAAAGGACTGAAGTAAAATTTCTCATTTATCTCAATGGGCATTTTAGACACTTTTGTGAAAATTTGGCTGAGACATTTTTTACCACTTAATTTCCGTTCTTATAACATGGATTATGAAAAATGGACAATTTTCCTAAACTGTGAGGATATCCGGAGTTGAAAATTATTCAACGACGTAAAATCCTGAGTTTAGTTACATTAAAATCATATACAGAAAATAGGAACTTTGAAAAATTGACGTGATAAGCGGAGTGACGTGAAAACCGAGTGTCGGGATAATGAGATCCGACTGTATATTTTTACTATATTTCTATGCATTTATATACAGGGTATCCATAAAAGAATGTCCCGTTATAAATTTTAATAGTATCAATTGTAAGCACTGTAGAATATTGGTTCAAGGTCACGAATAAAGAGTCACTCAAAAAGTTTTAGATATGCGCATGCGTGAGTACTGCTTTGTTATGGACTCACTTGCAGTGCCCTATACGCAAAATAGCGACTCCTGGGCGTAAAGCTTTATTGCTGGGCTGAAGATTTAAAAGCCATTAGAGCCATGCGATTGTTTCCTTTGGGGTTTCATAAAAGATCGTGTCTACGTTCCGCCGCTACCTCATGATTTGCCAGATTAGAGTCATAGAATCGAAGAGGCATAATGTAAGCGTAAGAGGCATAATATTATAAGCATATATAAAAATAGAAAATAAAGCCTTTGTGCAACAATATTAAAAAGCAGAAAAACCAACGTTTAAAATGCACAAATATATAAAAAGCAGCAAACAGCTGTTTCGAATCTACTAGCGAGATTCTTCTTCAGTGCAAAAGGAACAGCGTGCTAGAAAAAGCAAGGCTGAGGTCTCAGCCTTGCTTTTTCTAGCACGCTGTTCCTTTTGCACTGAAGAAGAATCTCGCTAGTAGATTCGAAACAGCTGTTTGCTGCTTTTTATATATTTGTGCATTTTAAACGTTGGTTTTTCTGCTTTTTAATATAAGCATATAATTGAGTTAATATAGAAAATATATAAAAAAGGGGTATACAGTAAGGAAAGATAGATTTTTCCGTATTTCGTGTCGAATCTATTTTGCTAACTTTTTTTTTATTATTTGGCTACTGTTTTTTATTACTTATTTGAAAAGAATGCTCCATTAATGTTCGAAAATGGTGGTAACAGAAGTCTAAGATAAATGCACAATGCAGAAAGTAGCTGAATAGTAAGCTAATCTTAATTATCCATTTACCATTGAAATCAGACATATTGACCCGAGAAAAGAATGCACCATTAATGTTCGAAAATGTTAGTAAATGAAGTCTAAGACAAATTTTCATAGTACAGAGCTGAATCGTAAAATAGTTGAATCGTAATCTAGGTTGAATTAACCAATTCCCGTTGAAATCGGCCCCCTAGAATTCGAGGAAAGAATGCACCCCGAAGCAGTGGAAGGTGCTTGTTGACGATATTTAATTTACGGAAGAAATCCCATCCCTCTACCGTTAACCACTTACCTTTAACAGTAGCGCGAATTTTAATTCACGGTTGCAGTGAGTAAATGTAAGTTGATGCCCTAAGAGAAGATTAATGTTCGAAAAAGGTGGTAGCTGGAGTAAAATAAATTTTTCGTGGTTTCTAAAATAGCCGGAGGACCCTAGAACTATGCTTAAGAAAATTGCAAGACTATCGGATAATTTTTAAAGAAACTGCACCAAGGACCCTAAGAAGGCGATTAATATCCGAAATTGGTGGTAGCTGAAGTGTGAGTAATTTTTTTGTTTTTCATGTAGTAGCTGGAGGACCTAAGAAATAGTTAGGGAAAAAATCGTAGTGAATCGGACCATTTTTATAGGGGGACCAAAAGGAGCTTACTGATAATTGAGAACAAAGCTTAAGATGAAAACACGATAAAAGGTCCTAGTACTTAGCGCTTTAGATTTTCAATTAGTCGAAATTAAATATAGGGTATAAATATTAATCATTAGAAAAAATTTCAAAGAAATGCTTTAAAAAGAGCCCTTGAATCCCAATAGAAATATGAAGGTGTTGGCTCGGGGAGAGAAGACCAAGACTCAATTTTGAAGTTATGCAATGAGATTGTGACACAATTAGTGGGTGAAAATGCATGGCGCACAAAAAGTTACCCTAGGGGGGTAGTGTCTGAACTGAAATGTAGAAACGAAAAAAAAAAAACTAAATGGAAAAAGATCTCTCAAAATGATAATCGGATTAAAGGGGCGATTTATTAACAATTTAGGGCACAAAAACTTCACCCTGGACACCTTGTACCAAGCCCCAGGTGTCCAGGGTCTCACCTGGAATGTAGCTGGACAAGGGCCCCAAGAAGGGATTAATTTTCAAATTTGGTGGTAGCTGAAGTCTAAAACATTTTTATGTTGGTCGTGTAGTAGCTGGATTTCCTAAAATGTTGTTACAAAATAAAAGTTAGTGAATCAGACCATTTTTTAGGGAGATATAAAAGGAGGTCCAAAAGGGGCCAACTGATAGTTGAGAGCAGGGCCCTAAGATGAAAACATGTTAAACGGTTCTAGTACTTAGCGCTTTACATCTCAATAAGTTTTGTTCTAACGTATATACAAAATAGCTGACCGCCGTTCTGATTATCACATTTATAGACAATGTTGAAACAGTCCCGTTTTCATGTTAAAATGTAATTTTTAACAAAAAATAATGTTTGAATTGCATTTTCATTGCCGAAAATATTCTTTATAAATACTTTTGCACATCAAGCGCAAAAATCAATATAATACACATATATATAAGGGAAATCACAATCACAGATTGTACGAATACACGAAGCCTATACATTTCAAACAAACACTTGATAAGGGATTTTACAAAAAAACTAAATAAAATAAAATACGTATATATATATATATTTAAAGAGAGGCCGCGCTCTTTGGTACCAGACAGGCGGAAAATTCTTGGGGCAGACCATGTCGCCATTGGTCACAGAGAAAATTACAGAATATATACGTTAGGTTTTAAAAGATTTAAATGGGTCTCAGAAGCAAAGAAAATTTCAAGAAAAAAAAATCATTCTTCTACCTTGCAAAGAGAAATAAAAATCATTAATAAAAAATGCTTCAAAAAAGTGATTTTTTAAAAAAAAATTATTAAATGATTTAAGACTTTTCATATCTAATGCTTATAGCAAATTTTAAAACTATATTAGCTTCACCTGAGGGAGGGAGCAGCTTTACCTGGTTTAGGGCGCACAGACCTGCAGGTCGGTTGCCCGGCAGGGCCAATCTGCCTTATTTAATCCTAAAATTCTGCGATTAAATAAGGTTTAATACGGAAAAGTACTGTTACAAAAAAGTGGTTTAATTTTGCATAGGCTATAATCAGGCCCTAAGGAACACTGAATTTGGTACTTAATTTTTTCTCTCTTTTTGAAGCTTATCCATTCTGCATTTGACATTTGCAATATTTTCAAAATCTCAAAAACAATACTTACAAAATTTAAGTTGTTGCTTCCCCTTACCCCCTCCCACCTAAATTTTGTCGCCGTGGGCTGATGTGGAATATGTTTAAATCCAGCTCTTATTATTGTTTTGTAATCTGTATCGATGCATGTTTAGTTTCTACAAAACAAACAAAAAACCGTTCAAAATTTTCGTTTTCTTGTATTTCGTCTGTAAAATGGTTGTTCGGACCTTGTGCGCATGCCGAACGAGCTCCGTAGCTTTGCGGTCATGTGACCCAGTTCAGTTGTTCTTTAGCTGCCATTGCGGCACGTTGTGTATTCTAGCGGGTCTTATCCCCAAGTATAGAGTATGTTGTTCTTTAGCTGCCATTGCGGCACGTTGCGTATTCTAGCGGGTCTTATCCCCAAGTATAGAGTATGTTGTTCTTTAGCTGCCATTGCGGCACGTTGTGTATTCTAGCGGGTCTTATCCCCAAGTATAGAGTATGTTGTTCTTGAGCTGCCATTGTGGCACGTTATGTGATAGCGGGTCTTATCCCCAATTATTATGTTTCTTATAGCGGGAGTATTCCCCAAAAATATGTTTTATGAACGTCACTTGTTCTAACAGCGGGTTATTACCCCAACGTCACTTCATCTTTCTATATGTTCTTCAGTGTTCGTGTTTGTAACATTTGTGTGCTGTGTGTTATAAAAAATGTGAAAAAGAAACCTATTCGTCTTCATTCCTAAAGTTACACACAGTATTCACATACATTTTTGTGGTCCGTCGAGCCGAGCGAAATAGCTGCTATGGAAAAATTAAATAGAACAAAAGGTGCTCTAAAAGGTGCTATAACGAAATTAGAAAATTTCGTAAAAGATAATACAGACGAAATTAATTACTCGAGTACCGAGCTCGAAATAAAGATTCGAAAATTACCTGAGCTTCAAGCAAAAGTATCGGAAATACGGGATAAATATTATGATATCCCTGAGATTAAGGACTTACTAGAAATCGAAAACGAGTTAGATGAACTCGAAGATCGTCTCGAGAAACTTGAGGTAAGTCTCAACATATTTCTAAAAAATCTTAAAGTTTCTGAAATAAATGTGCATGCTGATAGTATTGAATCTATAAGTTTGAATAATATTAAAGTTAAGTTACCTGAAATCCCACTACCAACATTCAATGGTAAATATGAAGAGTGGTCAATCTTTAAAGTACAATTTACAAATTTAATTATCAATAATGCCTAGTTAAATGACGCTCAGAAGCTGTTTTATTTGCGAGCATCGCTAAAAAATGAAGCAAAACAACTAGAGAGCCCAGACGATTCCTTTGAGTCATTGTTTACAGCACTTACTGAAAGATTCGAAAATCAACGTTTGCTCATTGACACTCATTTATCAGCCATAATTAATTATGAAAAAATACATTACGAGTCTTCTAAAGAATTGAGATCCTTTATTGATTGTGTAAATAAAAATTTGAGGGCCTTAAAAGTATTACAATATGAACAAAACAATCTGTCTGATGCTATCCTTATCAATATTATATTGCAAAAGGTAGATAAGGAATCTCGAAAATTATTTGAATATTCGATTAAAAAATCAGAATACCCGCAATTTAATGAATTAATGTCATTTTTGGAAAACCGCAGTTCTACGTTGGAAAGCGTAAATAGATACTCTGCTTCAAAACCCTTAAACAAAAACATTCCTCTTTCGAACAAACAAAAAAATTTCATGCTAAATTCGAATGATAAATCGAATGGAAAAACTTGTATTCTGTGTAAATTGGCTTTTCATAATTTGAACAAATGTTCTCAGTTTCTAAAAATGAATGTTTCTGAACGATACGATTTTGTGAAGAAAAATAAACTGTGTAGCAATTGTTTGAATAATTCTCATTTCGTAAATTCTTGCATTTCAAAATATAATTGTAATACCTGTGGATTGCGACACAGCTCATCGCTTCATCGAGATAAAGAAAATAAATCCAAAAATGAATTGGCTTCCCCCCAAATTTCCTCCCCTCTTGCAGGTGCGGTAAATAGAGAAACGGAAAACATTTCGATAAATAATTAATCTTTAAAGACCTTGAATAATATAAGTAAAGAAAGAAAATCAATTTTATTGAGTACATGCTTTGTTTTTATAGAAGATAATTTCGGAAATAAACGAAAGTTTAGAGTAATTTTGGATAATGCTAGCAATGTCAATATTTTAACTAAGGATTGCGCTGACATGCTGAAATTTAAAAACAGGATAATTAATGTACCCGTTACAGGATTAAACGGTTATACTTATAATGTAAAAAATAAAATTTCGAGTGTAATTACAAACGAAGATGGCTCTTTCAGGGAGAATATAGATTTCTTAATTGTTCCCAAAATCACGGATGTAATTCCATCAAAGCAATTAAATGTATCGGACATTAATTTACCGAATATTGTGGAATTGGCAGACCCCACATTTTTCAAACCGGAAAAAATTCACGCATTGGTTGGCGCTGAATTATTTTATAGAATTTTAAAGCATAATTCAGTTAAGATAAATTATAAACTTTTTCTGCAAGACACTGTTTTTGGATGGATCCCAACTGGGGCGCTAGAGGAGAACACGCAAACAAACAATATTACTATGTGCAATTTCGTTAGAGATTTCGATGAAATAAATGATAATTTAAAACAATTTTTCGAGCTTGAGTCTATAGGCATTAAACATGATGATCCGAAAATATCGGAAACTGATCAAGCACAACAAATATTCGATAAAACTGTCAAATTTGTAGGCGATCGTTATGAAGTTCAGTTACCGTGGAAAAAAGACTGGAAGGATTTAAATGATAATTTTAATGTTGCGAAACAGCGTTTGGAAGGTCTAAAAAGAAAATTTTATCGAAACCCAGAGCTTTTTCGACAATATTCTGAAATAATCACGGAATATTTAAAGCAAGGAATTATAGAGCAGGTGCAAGAAAATGAACCTGTTTTAGACAGGGCAGTTTATTATTTGCCCCATCATACGGTCTGTAAAGAAGATAAACTTACTACAAAGGTCCGAATCGTCTTCGATGCCAGCTCTCATGATAACAATGATTTGTCCCTTAATGATTGTTTATGGCCCGGCACCAACTTAAATCCACTTCTATTTGATATTTTAATCCACTTCAGATTATACGAAATTGCCTTTTCTTCTGATATCGAGAAGGCGTTCCTTCAAATCTCACTAGCTGAAAAAGATCGGGATTCTGTCCGTTTTCTGTGGTATGATGATGGTTTAAAATCTTTCAAGGTCTTCAGATTCAAACGTGTTATTTTTGGAGTCAATGCCTCTCCATTCCTCCTATCTGCTACCATAAAGGAGCACATCAAGCGGTTTACGAACCTACACCCAAGAACTGTTCACCTACTCGATAATATATTTATGTGGACGATTTTATATCTGGCGAAGATACGCTGCAAGAAGCTCTTGATGTTTCCCTGAATGCTAACAAAATAATGTCTGAAGCAGGAATGATTCTTCGAAAGTGGATAACCAATGATGAAGCGTTACTGCAGTGCTGGCAAAAGGAAGGTTTAAATATTCAAACAGAACATGCTGCAATAAGCCTAGGAAGCAATCTAAGCAAGGTATTAGGAATGTCCTGGAAAACAGAAGAAGATTGTCTGACATTCGAAGTCAAAAGTTTAATAGAATTCTTGTCATCGCAAAAAAGCTCAAAACGTCTACTATTGCAAGCAGTTGGCAAAATCTTCGATCCGTTAGGCATGCTGACGCCATTCACCATTAGAATAAAATGCCTGTTCCAAGAACTATGGCTAAAGAAGACAGCATGGGATGAACAGTTACCAACTAATGTGCACGAAAAATGGTTAAAGTGGCTCGAAGAACTTCCAAATTTAGCAGAATTAAAAATTCCGAGGAAAATTCTTGGTAGCTTGAATCAAGTAATAGCTGTAGACATACATGCCTTTTCTGATGCTAGTAAAATAGCGTATGGATCTGCAATTTATCTGAGAATAAAAAGAGAGAGTGGTGTGGAAGTCAATCTCGTGACTTCAAAGAGTCGTGTTGCACCGATAAAGGAGATAACTCTGCCTCGGCTAGAACTTCTCGGAGCCTTACTAAGTGCAAGACTGACCAATAAAGTAAAACCCATCCTAGATCAAAAAATCACATCGAAAGTGTACTATTGGACGGATTCCAAAATAACCTTATTCTGGATCAAAGGATCATCAAAGCGATGGAAGCAGTTTGTGGCTAACCGTGTCATAGAGATTAATGCACTTTCAGATTCGAACTCTTGGTATCACTGCTCTAGCAAGGACAATCCTGCCGATCTCTTGACCAGAGGTGCGAGTGTTAATTCCCTTGTAGAGAATCCAATGTGGTTTAGGGGACCAAAATTCCTAGCAGCTGATGACTTAGTGACTGAGCAAGAAACTATTTCTGTGCCAGAAACAGATTACATTCCAGAGACTAAATCAAAATATAAAAATAACTGTAATGATTTCAATTCTAATATTTCTCTTTCTCTTTTCAGGAATCTTGAAGAAGTAAATTTTTTTCTCAACATAAGTGGTAAATACTATAGTATTCTTCGCATACTGGCATATGTTTATAGGTTTTTTCACAATTGCAAATGTAAGTTAGCAGACCGGCGCAGAGGCAGCCTCACAACCCCAGAAATAAAAAATTCAGAAGTTTCTCTAATTAGATTAGTACAAAATGCAAAATTTCAGGAAGAGATTAAGGGTTTAAAACAGGAATCAAGGGTTCCCCCTTCCAGTAAAATTAAATGTTTATCCCCCTTTTTGGATCAAGATAATATCTTAAGAGTTGGCGGTAGGTTGGAAAATTCAGATTTAAACTTTGATAAGAAGCATCAAATCATTTTGCCGAAAGGCCATAAGGTCACAAAACTCATATTTGAGCATTTTCACAGGAAGTATTTTCATATTGGTCCCCAAACTTTAATCCATTACGTACGTATGCGGTTTTGGCCCGTAAGTGGAAAAAATTTAGCGCGAAAAGTAGTGCATGATTGCGTTGTCTGTTTTAGGAACAACCCAGTTACTGCTAAACAAATCATGGGTGACCTCCCATCGGAAAGAGTAACTCCAAATTTTACGTTTAACCATACAGGAGCCGATTTTTGCGGCCCTTTTGAGATTAAATATAAAAATCAAAGAAAAGGGATTTTTCATAAGGTTTATGTCGCGATTTTCGTTTGCTTAGTAACAAAGGCTATTCATTTAGAAATAGTAACGGATCTAACTTCTGATGCGTTTATCGCCGCACTTAAACGCTTTGTTTCAAGGCGAGGAAAATGCGCTTCTATTATGACAGACAATGCTACGAATTTTAGAAGTGCTAAATCAGAATTGCACAAACTTCATGAGTTAGTTCGTAGACCGGATGAAAAATTAGCTAATTACCTTACTTCAGAAGCTATTGAATGGAAGTTCATTCCTCCTAGATCGCCCAACTTCGGTGGTTTATGGGAGGCTGGTGTAAAATCTTTCAAGTATTATCTTAAACGAACATTAAAAGGTGCTAGATTGACTATGGAAGAATTCCAAACAGTCACCACTTAAATCGAAGGGGTACTAAATTCGCGTCCCTTAACTCCGTTATCGACCGATATAAATGATTTTAATGCATTGACACCAGGCCATTTCCTAATTGGTCGGCCTATCGATGCCATTCCAGAACCTCAGTTGATTGATATCACAGAATCGAGATTATCTAGGTGGCAGAGAATCACTAAATTCGTCCAATTAATTTGGAGAAATTGGCAATTAAATTACTTGAGTCATCTCCAAAATCGTTCAAAATGGCAGGTAAAGGGGGAAAACATCAAACCAGGGGCGATGGTAGTCATAAAGGAGGACAATTTACCTCCCTGTAAGTGGATGCTAGGACGAATCTTAGAGGTTATACCAGGAAAGGATGGTAATGTTAGGGTTGCAAAGGTTAAAACAGCCTCAAATATCTTTCTTAGATCCATATCTAGATTGTGTGTCTTGCCCATTAATGAAACCTAATGTACATACCTTTTCTCATTGTCTACATATTTTAAAGTGCACCTAAGATTTACATGTTATTTTACATTCAACTTTTCTTAAGAATACATTTTTAAAAAATAGCTTAATTTTGTAACAAAGAATTTAATTTTATTGTATTGTATAGTCCTTGTTATTGCAACTTATTATTATTGTATTTGTATTGTAATATTATTTTATGGTATTGGTATTTTATTTAGTTCTTGTATTTATAGTGTATTTTTAATATTTTGAATGTGCTACGCACATTGCAACGCGGGGCGGCATGTTCGGACCTTGTGCGCATGCCGAACGAGCTCCGTAGCTTTGCGGTCATGTGACCCAGTTCAGTTGTTCTTTAGCTGCCATTGCGGCACGTTGTGTATTCTAGCGGGTCTTATCCCCAAGTATAGAGTATGTTGTTCTTTAGCTGCCATTGCGACACGTTGTGTATTCTAGCGGGTCTTATCCCCAAGTATAGAGTATGTTGTTCTTTAGCTGCCATTGCGGCACGTTGTGTATTCTAGCGGGTCTTATCCCCAAGTATAGAGTATGTTGTTCTTGAGCTGCCATTGTGGCACGTTATGTGATAGCGGGTCTTATCCCCAATTATTATGTTTCTTATAGCGGGAGTATTCCCCAAAAATATGTTTTATGAACGTCACTTGTTCTAACAGCGGGTTATTACCCCAACGTCACTTCATCTTTCTATATGTTCTTCAGTGTTCGTGTTTGTAACATTTGTGTGCTGTGTGTTATAAAAAATGTGAAAAAGAAACCTATTCGTCTTCATTCCTAAAGTTACACACAGTATTCACATACAATGGTCAATAATTTTCTACAATTTTATTTCCTATTTTCCTATGGGCTATTTTTTTTTTCCAAATCGTAAAATAATTATCTTTAATCACTACTGTTACATCGTACATATAGGTTTCTCAGCGGTGAATTCTTTGGCTACCATTATTTCCGCACAGTAATCATCCTGATAAATTTCTAAGACATTTTTAATAGAAATGTACCATAAAGATTATTTTTTGGAAATAGTGGTAGCCAGTAAAGTGACCGATGAGAGCCCTGTTAAATAAGATTTGATTACTTTAAGATCTGAAAATCTTCAACGGTTGTCTCCAGAAAAGTCACAGAAAATAATCAGGCATGCTGAAACGGTGTTGGAGAAGTTACTTGATGCTTCAATATGGTATGAATTAAAATTAAAACTTCCTGAATAGAAGTCATTTCTTTCAACTGTGTATGAAAACATGTTTTAAATCGAAATGGTTGAGGTTAAACACAAGGTAAAATATCATAGGAATACGCTGATTGTAATAAGATTCATCTATAATGTCTGATTAATAATGAAAAAAAATATGCAAATATTTTAAGAAATCTTTATTTCGCTTTTTCTAATTTTGCGCCCTTAGGATTCATGCGCCTGGAGCAGTCTGCTCCAACTGCTCCACGGTAGCTACGCCCCTGTGTGTATTTCGAATTTTACGTATGATTGCCATTAAAATTTTGCGGTAAAAATTATTCCTGCCTGAGACTTTATTTAGCTTAGGTTCAAAACATTTTAACTGCTAATTTTAACGGTCTTCCTAAGAAAAAAAAGGGGGGGGGCTATGTTTGGATTGTCACTATAGAGGGATTTCCAAGGAGTTTTCAGACCCTTCTTGGCAAAATCCTGTATGAGCACTATGTCAACGTGGACTGAAATGTGCGTGCGTGTGGCGAGGCAACTGATGCCGACATTTTTGCTTAACTGGAGAAGAACAACCAAGCTGATGATGGACTATCTGGGGATAAAGAGAACAAGGAAATACAAGAAAAGCCCTTTCTTTTTTGTCAGAAGCTATGGTGCATATACATGAACTCAGGCGCGGATCCACGGGGGACCCCAAAATAACATAAATCCAACTCTTTTTTATGGCAGTTTTCGCGGAAACAAACGGAAGCCCAAAAGCTTTCAGGTGTCAACAGCAAGCCTCACTGACGTTTCGGTAGTTTATGAACAAAAAAATTACCCCCTCCTCCCACCCCCCCAAAAAATAGATCTCGTAAAAATGAGAATTTCGCCAAAGGATCACGAAAAAAAAAAACGCGAATTTCGTCAAAGGACCGCTAAAAAACGTGAATTTTGTCACAGTATAGCAGACAGAACGCGAATTTTGTCACAGAATCGCGGAAAAAACGCGAATTTCGAAAAAGGATCGCAGAAAAAAACGAATTTCGTTAACTGATCGCAGAAAAAACGCGAGTTTTTCCAAAGGATACCTCCCAAAATAAAAAACGCGAATTTCGTCAAAGAATCTGGGAAAAAATGCGAATTTTGTCACAGGATCACGGATAAAACACTAATTTCATCAAAGGATCGTAAAAAAACGCGAATTTCGTCAAAGGATCGCGAAGAAAACGCTATAGTACAGGTCATACATTTCCGTGAGGATTTTTTCCCAAAACCTCATAGGGGGACCGTCAACAAATTGAAAAAAAAAAGAATATCTTTTGGATAACCCTGTAAAAACTAATGTATCAAAAGCGTTCAAACTGTAGATTATGATTAAGTGCCTTATTGTAATAAACTGTGTTCATTTTTATGAGGATAGCATGTATATTCGTAGAGAAATTAAAGTTTTTATAAAAAGAGTCCCAAATTTTACCAAGTGTTTTGCTTATAATTTGTAGAGTTCTTCATATAAAAAAAAGTTATTTTCAAAAAATATGACAAACAACATTGTACACAGTACCCTGCAATCAGAATTAAAATATAGTAAAAATTGTATGAAAAATAAGTATGTTTACTAAATAATGCTTCACTGCGCATGCCCGAACGCAATCAAAATATAATGTGCATAATGTGTTAGCTAAGTGTATAGAGCAACTCTTGTGAAAGTCTCAAAAACATAGTTTGAAAAGTCTGAAAATTATCGTTGATAGCAAAAAACTCAAAATCTGTTATTCCGAAAAGGAAGCAAAAAGATGAAGGCTTGTATCCAAATACAGTACTGCGTGCAATATTGTGTATGCTATATTGGCACTAATCAATGGATATATGGATACAGCCCCTCATCTTTTTGCTTCCTTTTGGGAACAACGGATTTTGAGCGTTTTCTATCAACAATAAGTTTCAGAATTTTCAAGCTATGTTTTTGAGACTTTTACAAAAGTTGCTCTATGTACTTAGCAAACACATTATGCACATTATATTTTGATTGCGCTCGGACATGCTCAGTGAAACATTATTTAGTAAACCTGCTCATTTTTCATACAATTTTTACTATATTTTAATTCTGATTGCAAGGTACTGTGTACAACATTGTTTGTCATATTTTTTTGAAAAGAACTTGTTTTTTATATTAAGAACTCTGCAAATTATAAGCAAAAAACTTGGCAAAATTTGAGACTGTTTTTATGAAAACCTGAATTTCTCTTCGAGTATACAGTGGCTGTCAAAAGTTTCTGGCCAGTATAATTTTTTCGGTTAAATTGCAAGTATATCCGTACGAAGAGGAATCTCAAAGTGATATACTTATACATTTTATTGACATATGAGTTAGGAACTTATTTATGGAGTAACAAATAATTATCAATAAATTTAGTTGACAAAATTAATTGCAAAGGAAAACGCATGTTCTCAAAAGTTTCCGGCCATCTTGGCAAGTTTTGAAGAAAATGGTGTTATAATAGCAAATAAGTAATCAACAACTTTTACAATTAGTATTTTGTCGTCATACCTTTAGCAATAAGTACTGCGGCGCAGCGACGTGGCACCGAATCAATGAACGGTTGAAGTTACTGCATGGTAAGTTTTTTCGACTCTTCTTGCAATTTTGAGGAAAATTCTGCTGAATTGGAATATTTATAATTCCTCACACGCTTGTCAAGTTCGTTCCAAAGATTTTCTATTGGATTCAGATCGGTTGATTGGGCTGGCCATTTTTAAAGGGTAATTTTTTGTGTGAAATCTACTACTTGACGAGCTTGCCTGTATGCTTTGGGCCGTTATCATGTCGAAACAAATAGTTGCGACCACAAGTTTTCCTTCAATAAGGCAGAAAATGATCTTGCAATATATCCTTATACATTGCGTCATTCACCTTGCAGCGGATTTCAACTAACGGACCGACACCTTTTCCAGAATATACTCCCCACACCATAACGTGTCCTCCGTCATACTTCATTGTAGGAATAACATATCTAGAATCATATCTTTTGTTTTAGGTCGTCTGACGTAATGTCTGCCACCACTCCCAAAAAGGTTGAACTTCGATTCATGGGAAAATAGCACTTTTTTGCAGTTTTCACTTGACCAGTCTTTGTGTTCCTTAGCAAATACCAGTCGGGCCCTCTTATATTTATTTCTTATGAAAGGTTTTTTAACACAGACTCTTCCATAAAGTCCTACATCACATAAGCGTCTTGACGCGGTAGACCGACTTATTTCAGCAACATTTTCACATCGTAAATCACGGGATATTGCAGCGACATTTTTATGCGGGTCATCAACCGTTCTTCTCCTGATAATTCAGTTCACACAAATAGCCGTTTTCAGGGCTCTCCCGGACCGTGACATGTCCTGAAGGCCATGCCCATCTTTATGTTTTTTTTTTTTAATTATTGTTCACAGTAAATTTTGCGATCGATAACTTTACCGCAATCTAACGAGAGGATTGGCCCTTTAACGACAAACAAATTACTCGTTTACGAACAATAATTGTTAAATTTTTCATTTTTGAATTTCAACTACGATCTTCAAGTTGATTAAATAACAAACATGGCCAAAAAAGTACTTTACCGATAACAAAAACTATACGATTGACGAATGGCCGGAAACTTTTGCACATGCGAATTTCGGATTCCTTCCCTTTGCATAAAGTGTTTTGGGTATCCAATCAAAATGATCATGCAGTAAGAGGTCATTTGCCTATTCTTAACTTTTGGAGCAACTGCGCTTCTACTTTGCCGAAACGTTCTAGCAAACAAATGAAATAAACTAACTGGCCGGAAACTTTTGACTGCCACTGTACGTGCTATCCTCATAAAAATGAACACAAATTATTGCAATAAGCCACTTAATCATAATCTATAAGTTTGAACGCTTTTTCTACATTAATTGTTACAGGGTTATTCAAAAGATAATCGTTCTTTTTCAATTTGTTGACGGTCCCCTATGGAGTTTCGAGAAAAAATCTTCGCGGAAATATATGACCTATACTATACTGTTTACACACCTAGAGTTTCAGATTCTCTCTCTCAGATTCAGATTCCCTCGTATATTTTTCTAGATATTTAACAAAACGTCTAAAATCGCAAGTGTCCGGTCACCTTTGGCCTATCATGGAAGACGGTAGTATTACGAGTGACGCAGCCTTAAGTCTAAAATCGTATCGTAGAATTCGTAGATGGCGGAACTCATATATACGGCTAACTCGACATCAAAGAAAACACGAAAAGCCGCCTTTTAATAACTCAGCAGATATACGTCCTATTGTTCTGATTTTTCTAGAACAGTCTTATATCTGCAGTCTAATCGTATACTGAAATTTTTACATTTCTACGTGCAGTATATTTTGAGATCTAAATAGCCATTTTTAAAGCGAAAGCGATCGTTCGTACGGTATGTAAGAAGTTCCTAATTTCAAAATCTCGAAAACGGTACTAACGATTTTTTTAAATTGATATATAATATAAATCTGATTAAGACGAGGTGAATAACACTTTTCTTTTTTCTGGGAAAACTCAAATTTTATTTTTAATTCACATTTTTTTCCTCCGAAAATGATCTTATTAAAATTAATATATAATATAAATCTATTTTAGGTGAACCGAATAAGACCATGTGTGTTTCCAGGAAGACTCTTATTCGTTTTATAATAAGCATGAAAAATCGGACTATATTTTTCCACCATTTATGGGAATTTCACCGAAGCTACGTCTACTGTATTCATGCGCTTAATTTCTTCTGATCAACGTTTAGTGCAAAGTTTACGATCCTTCCGTAGCTCAGTCGGTTAAGTGCAGGCCTCGCAATACGTAGGTCGCGAGGTCTGTCCTCTTTGAAGCAGTAAGCATTTTTTAAAGCATATATATATTTATTTATTTATTTTGTAAATGCAATATATTGCACCTCAGTGCATTATTTATAAGAAATATTTTAAATGAGTTGCATTAATTGCATTACTTTTATAAAAATCATTCATTTGATTTTGTAAGCTTTTCAATGCTGAAGTTTAAATCTAGAATTTTATTAACAAAAAATAATAAAATATAGAATCTAGATTAAAATTATTACTAGTGTTTTAAATGAATTGCATTACTTTTATAAAAATCATTTCATACTTCAGTAAGATTTGTAAAGCTGAAAACTAATCAAGGGATAATGAATGAAGTATAAAAAATTATTTTAAGTCTTTATTAACCAAAAATATAGAAGAATTTTTCATTATCGCTGAACTTTTATTGCATTTTAATAATTTGTGAATCATAACAAATAATATATATAAAAATTTTTTTTGTGAAATAATTAATTTTTAAATAATTAAAAATCACTTATCAGGCAGAAAATTGTTGTTAATTCACTAATTAGTCATTTGAAGACTACCGCTTAAGAGCTTAAGACGTTTATTTAAAAAACCATCTGGTAGACAAAATCTAGTGAATTTTAGAACGTCAATTCCGATTTAACGTGAACTGAAATTATGAATAATCTCTCTATTCTAAAAAAAAGTAACTACCGCTGTCACCGCCGCCGCCGGTTTTGAATTTTTTGTGACCGGAGGTCTTTCTTCGTTAATATTAAGAAAAATAATGCATACAAAAATATGAAAATCGGTGGTTTTATACAGAAATGTTTGATAAACATGCTGATGCAGACAGTTTTCAAATCGAAGAATTATTTTAAGAGATATTTAATGCTAAAGTTGGACAAAATCGTTCCACTAAAAAAGTTTTATAGCAGCAAAAACTATACATGGCAGTCTAATCATTTTTAGATCATTTTATGCGTTAGAATTTGCCGGAGTGCAGATTGCATTAATTTTTTTATTTTGACTCATTTTTTCAGGTTTTATTTCTATTTTAAATTCAAATTTTCAGCATTTCTAGAGATATTTTTTACAGATTTCAGAAAATTGTACTAATTTAAACTGTTGCCAACTGTATAAAAAGCGCAAGCAATAATATTTGCTTCAAATTAAAAATTTATTTACACGTGACTATTATAAACAGGAAAAAAACTTTCAAATTAAAATTAAATAATTACGTATAAAAAGCAGGAATTTATTAAAAATTATGTCATAAACAGTACACACGTGAATTTTAAAAGAGAAAGGATATTGTAAAATAATAAGTTCATTAACATGCGTTAGAAGTCGTAGGAGAAATTACGTCATATTTACGTCACATTATAGTTATTACATAAAATGAACACAAAATAATATTGCAAAAAAGTTTAAATTTAGAAATTGCGCTAGACATTTATTTAATATTTTGAGAGGATCTTTTCAACTATTTTTGTTAGGAAAGCGCAAATAATATTTCATTTCTAACAAAAGTATCTTCACGTGAATATTTAAAAGTGAAAAAAATAGCTTGGTAAAAATTACGTTAGATTAAAAACGATTAATTTAAAATGTCTCATTTAAAAGAACTTTCTTTTCGCTTTGTTAAAAAATACCAGGAGACAAAGACTCTGTTTACTTAATTCATTTTATATTAGCTTATTTTGAAATATTGTTACACGTATCTACGTCATCAAGTTATTTTTATTCGACGTTTTATTTGTATTTTTATTAATGTTCTACGAATTTATTTGTTCTATTGTTATTTAAAATAAAAAATTATGTCAATTTGTATAATTTGGCGAGTGGTTTGGCGATTTATATGATTTGGCGAAATTGGTCGACGAGATAATCAAGCAGTACCGCAGCGGATTTGGCGTTAAAATTCCCCAATCAAAGACAAGTGAATAGAAATTCGTTTATAGGGAGATCGCCACTGCTTTTTACATTATAATTCAATCTTTCGAAATCTTTTTAAAGCCGATCAAATTAGCGTGCATTTAGAGTCTGCGGTGTCTGGGCGGGGGTTGGCGAGCGTAGCTCGTAGGGGGCCGGGCCCCCTAGTATTATAAAAAATGCGTTATTGGGGTGGGGATGGATAGTAATTAATTTTGTCTTTGCATTTTCTTATTCATAATTTTCTCTCTATTCTAAAAAAAAGTAACTACCGCTGTCACCGCCGCCGCCGCCGCCGCCGCCGGTTTTGATTTTTTTGTGACCGGAGGCCTTTCTTCGTTAATATTAACAAAAATAATGCATACAAAAATATGAAAATCGGTGGTTTTATACAAAAATGTTTGATAAACACGCTGATGCAGACAGTTTTCAAATCGAAGAATTATTTTAAGAGTTATTTAATGCTAAAGTTGGACAAAATCGTTCCACTAAAAAAGTTTTATAGCAGCAAAAACTATACATGGCAGTGTAATCATTTTTAGATCATTTTATGCGTTAGAATTTGCCGGAGTGCAGATTGCATTAATTTTTTTATTTTGACTCATTTTTTCAGGTTTTATTTCTATTTTAAATTCAAATTTTCAGCATTTCTAGAGATATTTTTTACAGATTTCAGAAAATTGTACTAATTTAAACTGTTGCCAACTGTATAAAAAGCGCAAGCAATAATGTTTGCTTCAAATTAAAAATTTATTTACACGTGACTATTATAAACAGGAAAAAAACTTTCAAATTAGAATTAAATAATTACGTATAAAAAGCAGGAACTTATTAATAATTAACGTCATAAAAAGTATACACGTGAATTTTAAAAGAGAAAGGATATTGTAAAATAATAAATTCATTAACATGCGTTAGAAGTCTTAGGAGAAATTACGTCATATTTACGTCACATTATAGTTATTACATAAAATGAACAGAAAATAATATTGCAAAAAAGTTTAAATTTAGAAATTGCGCTAGACATTTATTTGATATTTTGAGAATTAATTTAAAATGTCTCATTTAAAAGAACTTTCTTTTCGCTTTGTTAAAAAATACCAGGAGACAAAGTCTCTCTTTACTTAATTCCTTTTATATTAGCTTATTTTGAAATATTGTTACACGTGTATACGTCATCAAGTTATTTTTATTTCGACGTTTTATTTGTGTTTTTATTAATGTTACACGAATTTATTTGTTCTTTCGTTATTTAAAATAAAAATTATATAAATTTGTATAATTTGGCGAGTGGTTTGGCGATTTATATAATTTGGCGAAATTGGTCGACAGGATAATCAAGTAGTACCGCAGCGGATTTGGCGTTAAAATTCCCCAATCAAAGAGAAATGAATAGAAATTCGTTTATAGGGAGATCGCCACTGTTTTTTAAATTATAATTCAATCTTTCGGAATCTTTTTAAAGCCGATCAAATTAGCGTGCATTTAGAATCTGCGGTGTCTGGACGGGGGTTGGCGAGCGTAGCTCGTAGGGGGCCGAGCCCCCTAGTACTTTAAAAAAAATGAGAATTCTAAAAAATATTTTTTAAGGTAACGAAATTAATGCAATAAAATCTGTTTAAAATCTAAGAACACAGGCTTTTGACGTTTATTTTAATAAATTTTCTGATAGGCAAAATCTAATGAATTTAGAAACGTCAATTTTGATTTAATGTGATATAAAATTAATAATAATAAAAGGTATTTTGAGAGGGGGGGGGGATAATAATTAATTTTGTCATTAAATTTTATTATTCTTAATTTTCTTTATATATAAGAATACTTAACACTAATGAAATTATTGCCTAAAAAACCATAACCCCCCCCCACACACACACACACACACACACACACACATTTTGTATATTACTTCCATATCTTACTAAAAAGTTCTTAAAAAAATCAAATAACACAGCACTCTTTACAATATAAGTATCAGGTATGCTTTTTTTGAAGGGGGGAAGGGGAAAGAGAATTAAAAGTGAATGGAAATCATGATTATGAGTTTCTATCATTAGCCTCTAAATTTTAGGTAGATTTCGTATGAAATACTACCTATTGGGATCGTTCCCATGTTGGAATTTCTGAAAAATTTTTGCAGATCTACACCGATCATGACCCCTAGAACCCAAAACCACCCTCAGTAAAAAACTTTATATCTATCTATCTATCTATCTATCTATGTATGTATCTATCTATCTATATATATCACTTTCTTCTGGACACGATAACTTTCGTAATTCTGCACCAATCTCTTCCAAACTAATACATAAAATCAATGGGCATAAAATCTCGGTCAAGTTCGTTAATGGGCAAAATCGGACCAAGGGGATGGAAATAGGGAGGGGTTTTGCGAAAACCGAAAACCCCCCATAACTTCTTAATTTTTATACATATCAAATCAGTTTAAAGTTTTTATTACTTCTAAAAATAGAGCCACAATTTTATGTATCACAGATTTTTGATAAAGTTAAAAATGGGCTCAAGGGGCGCAAAAAATAAGGTTTTTGGGAGAAAAAAATTCATAACTTCGTCAATTCTTAAGATATCAATTCCAATTAATTTTATTATAAATCTCCTTAATATTATCTACAACTTTTATATTCACAAGTTTTTGATAGGACCAACTCGTACCGCAAAAAAAAATTAAAAACGAAAACAAAAAGGGTGTTTGAAGAAGTAAAAAATCCATAACTCCGTCAATTCAAAAGATATAAAATCCCCATGAATTTATCATGTATCTTCTTAATATTGTCTACAACATCTGTATAGACAAGTTTTGGATAGGATCAATTCTTACAGCAAAAAAAAAAATTAAAAATACATAGCGGTTGAAGAAAAAAATCATCTAAGTAAGGGTGTATTCAAATCCAAACTGCTTATTTTCTGACTCATTTTACAATTCATTTTTGCCCTCAAAGGCTTCCAATTGTTGCGTTTTCTTACTCAGAAACAATATAATGTACCGAAATGGTCGATTTTTTGATAGAGGCAGAATATATTTAAAAAAGTGCTGTTAAAGTGGGCATTTTGAACCGAATTTCCCGAAGCGGATTGTGTTGGAAAAATCATTGCATTAAGGATGCACTCAAATCCAAACTGCTTATTTTGTTACTCATTTTTAAATTCATTTTTGCTCTCAAACGCATCCAATTGCTAGATTCTCTTATTCAGAAACTATATAATGTAAAGTAATGATCGATTTTTTGATAGAGGCAGAATATATTTCAAAAAATGATGTCAAAATTGGCATTTTGAACGGAATTTCCCGAAGCAATCGTGTTATCACTTTCTTCTGGACACGATAACTTCCCCAATTCTGCACAAATCTCTTTTAAACTGATACATAAAATCAAGGGACATAAAATCTCGCTCAAGTTCGTTAATGGACAAAAGCGGACAAAGGGGATGGAAATAGGGAGGGGTTTTGTGAAAACCGAAAAAACCCCATAACTTCTTAATTTTTGTACATATCAAATCAGTTTAAAGTTTTTATTACTTCTAAAAATAGCGCCAAAAATTCATGCATCACAGATTTTTGATAAAATTTAAAATAGGCTCAAGGAGCGCAAAAAATAGGGTTTTTGGGAGAAAAAAAATTCCTTACTTCGTCAATTCTCAAGATATCAAATCCAATAATTTTATTATACATCTCCTTAATATTATCTACAACTTTTATATTCACAAGTTTTTAATAGGACCAATTCGTACCGAAAAAAAAAATTAAAAACGAAAACATAAAAGGGGGGTTGAAGAAGAAAAATTTTAATAACTCCGTCAATTCACAAGATATAAAATCTCCATGAATTTATCATATATCTTCTTAATATTGTCTTCAATATTTATATAGAGAAGTTTTTGATAGGGCCAATTCTTACAGCAAAAACAAATTAAAAATACATAGCGATTGAAGAAAAAAATCATCTTATTAAGGGTGCATTCAAATCCAAACTGTCTATTTTCTTACTCATTTTTAAATTCATTTTTGCTCTCAAACGCATCCAATTGCTAGATTCTCTTATTCAGAAACTATATAATGTACAGTAATGATCGATTTTTTGATAGAGGCAGAATATATTTCAAAAAAGGATGTCAAAGTGGGCATTTTGAACAGAATTTCCCGAAGCGATTGTTAGAAACGAAAAATATTGTCCTACTGAGAAAATAATTGTTTATTAATCAAGTTTTAATTAATTGAAAGAAAAATAAAAACACAGGTCGCTTATAAATCTTTTCAAAAATCACGTCAGCATGTTTCATATTTTTTTTTAATTAAAAATGAATCTGAAAATGTGCCAGAAAATTTCGAGTTGTTGAGTATGGAAAAATATTTTTTTTAATATCGCCTTAACATGATTCTGATAAAACCAGCTATTTTATAAAAAGAAAATAAAAACTCGTCAAAAGCAGACAGATGTTAAAGTGGATTTATATCTAATAATGATTTAGTTTTTGTTGGTGAAATTAGTATACTTAACTTCGAAATCTACCTCTGCCTGTAGGCCGGGCCGGCAGGGATTTTTTTTTATCTTTTTATTATTAACTTAAAAAAAGTAATGATATCAATTAAAAAAAACCTTAACGGGTTAAAAGTTTGTGACGCAGCACTTTATCTTATTGCTATAAGAATTTTAAATATGGAACTTAAAAATAATGATATCAAATTTTAAGTGACGCTATATTTATTTTATCATTTTATTTTTGTTTTATTTATAATCGCATGCGTAAGAATTATGTTAAATTTAAAAGGATCTATAAAAATTTATTCATTGATGCGTTATCATTCACATTTTTCATAAATTCAAACTATGAGTTTTAAAAGATATGATATCAAAATTTAAGTGACGCCTTGATGTAGCCTTAAACAATTTGTTTTAAAATTCAATTTTAATTATTTTTGGTTTGGCTAAATATATTTACACATCTAACCAAAACTTTTAATTTTCCAATACACTGTTAAAAATACCACTTTCACTGAACCTGTACAATGCACTGTAATGTATTTATATGAATAAATTGATTTTGTACCTCGCTATCCAAAATCAAAAGTAAAATTTATGTAAGTTATTTCTTTGCGTCATTGTATCCAAACTAAGCGAAATATATGCAAATGGATATTATGACGTAAAGAAATCACTTACATAAATTTTACTTTTGATTTTGGATAGCGTGGTACAAAAGCTAAATCAATTTATTCATATAAATACATTACAGTGCATTGTACAGGTTCAGTGAAAGTGGTATATTTAACAGTGTATTGGAAAATTAAAAGTTTTGGTTAGATGTGTAAATATATTTAGCCAAATCAAAAATAATTAAAATTGAATTTTAAAACAAATTGTTTAAGGCTACATCAAGGCGTCACTTAAAATTTGATATCATATCTTTTAAAACTCATAGTTTGAATTTATGAAAAATGTGAATGATAACGCATCAATGAATAAATTTTTATACATCCTCTTAAATTTAACATAATTCTTACGCTTTCGATTATAAATAAAACAATAAACTTTTTTACCAAAAATAAAACCGACTTCAAAAACTACTACAAAGTAAAAAAATAATTTTTTTTTACATAATAGTTAATAAGAAATTAAATTAAGAGCATTGTATTTACCATGCGTATTATTATATTTATGTACATTAATTTGATTTTTTGGAGTCGGTGCCAGCCAAACGAAGTTAAGTATAATTATCCAACAGACACGCATCCAAATATCTACAAGTTTTTTTACGATTTGTTATTTAGTTAAAAAATTTGAATTTTACCATTTTTGAAACATTTCATCTGATTTTATAAACGTGTATTTTCAAGTGAGATTAGTTGTAATTATGTGTGCTAAATTAAGGGTTATTGTAAAATTAATGCGTTTATACAGGCTATTATGTAAAAAAATCGTAGCCAAACACAGATTTTCAAATGCAGGATGGTGTCAGAGTTGATTGAGAATGGATTTTTTTTCCTAAACGGTTTTGCTGAATCTTGTTACGATTTGTATTGGATAAACAATTTTAATTCTGAACTTGGCTTGGCTGGCACCGACTCCAAAAAATCTAATTAATGTACATAAATATAATAATGCGCATGGTAAATACAATGCTCTTAATTTAATTTCTTATTAACTATTATGTAAAAAAAATTATTTTTTACTTTGTACTAGTTTTTGAAGTCGGTTTTATTTTTGGTAAAAAAGTTTATTTTTCACTTTTTAGTTTTTTTTTTGAGTTACAATTTTTGCATGATTCTTTTGGAGGAAATTACGGGCTTTTAAAGAAACTTTTAAAGATGTTATTTTGATAAGTAAATACATTTGTCCAGATTTGTGTGTACATTAATAACACATGTTTTTTGTGAAAATTCTTTATATATATATATTACATTTATTCTTCTTCAGATTTAATAGCTTTATTTTTTAATTAAATATTTTTGTTTCTCTATTTGGACATGGGTAGAACGACAAGAGATGCTGCTCGCATGAAAAAATATCGAACTTTGGAAACTGACTGTAAAATGTTCTTCGGCTTACTAAAAATACTCTATGAAATAGAGAAGAGAGACCCAATGACTTATTTTTCATACTTTCTAACCTATGACCAGGCCTTTATCTTCCGGGTTGTCCTAGATGAATGGGTTTGATACCTGGCATCGGCGTAGGAGACCACCTAATCGCCACGTAGCAGCAGTAAACCTGATGAACGCCTAGATCGTTTTACTATCGGCAGTGCCTATTTCTTAATTATGAACTTTTTTATGCCAGTTACTTAACATTTATATCTTCTTGTTTATCACCTGCGCATTGCTACTCATGTTGATCTCGTAATTTAGAAGCTTAATCAGATGACGAGACCTTCATCTGGCAAGGCACCTCAGAGGTATAATCCATCGGTAAATTCGAGGTCTTCGCACCTATCAACGGAGTTTACATGCACCAGGAGCCATTAGGGTACATGACAACCGAATGACTTATCAAAAAAACTAAAAAGTGAAAAATAAACTTTTTTACCAAAAATAAAACCGACTTCAAAAACTACTGCAAAGTAAAAAATAATTTTTTTACACAATAGTTTATAAGAAATTAAATTAAGAGCATTTCACTTACCATGCGTATTATTATATTTATGCACATTAATTTGATTTTTTGAAGTCGGTGCCCTCTAAATGAAGTTAAGTATAATTATCCAACAGACAAACATCCAAATATCTACGAGTTTTTTGCGATTTATTATTTAGTTAAAAAAATTTTATTTTGCCATTTTTAAAACATTTCATCTGATTTTATAAACGTGTATTTTCAAGTGAGATTAGCTATAATTATGTGTGCTAAATTAAGGGTTATTATAAAATTAGTGCGTTTATACCCGATATTATATAAAAAATTCGTAGCCAAACACAGATTTTCAAATGCAGGATGCTGTCAGAGTTGATTGAGAATGGAATTTTTCTTCAGAAACGTTTTTGCTGAATCTTGTTACGATTTGTATTTGTCGATTTACGAACTTGGCTTGGCTGGCACCGACTGCAAAAAATCAAATTAATGTACATAAATATAATAATACGCATGGTAAGTGAAATGCTCTTAATTTAATTTCTTATAAACTATTGTGTAAAAAAATTATTTTTTACTTTGCAGTAGTTTTTGAAGTCGGTTTTATTTTTGGTAAAAAAGTTTATTTTTCACTTTTTAGTTTTTTCGAGTTACGATTTTTGCATTTTTTTTTGGGAGGAAATTGCAGACTTTTAAATAAACTTTTAAAGATGTTATTTTGGTAAGTAAATACTTCTGTCCAGATTTGTGTGTACATTCAAAACACAGGTTTTTTGTGAAAATTCTTTATATACAGGGTGTCCATAATTAAACGACCCTACTTTAAAGTTGTCTACAGACAATCTACATAATAATACATAATTTACGGTTGTCTACATAATAAAGGGATGGGAATTTGTTTAAGCAAAGAAAACAAACAAATACAATAGTTCAAAATTTCGCCACCAGAGGGCGATTTTTAATTTGTTTGGGCGAAAAAAATTAGGAGGCCGTTTTTTAACGAATTACACATTTAACATACATTTACCATAGTTTAGCAAATTTTGTTCTGACAAAAATTGTTCCGCATGAAGATCATCATTTTCAGATACCATTTGGAATCGTAAGCTAGCATGCCGCCACAGTTGACGGCAGGTGTGTTCAGGGAAATGCTAGGAACATGTCACGAAATGCTGTCTTTAGAATCAGGTTAAGATAATAGATAAAATTTCTAAACTATCGTAATGCTAAATGTGTATTTTATTAAAAATCGCCCTCTGGTGGCGAATTTTTGAACAATTGTTTTTGTTTGTTTTCTTTGTTTAAACAAATTCCCATACCTTTATTATGTTTTTCACAAAATTTCACAACTCTATGAACAATAGTTTTGTCTGTAGAAAACTTTAAAGTAGGTTCGTTTAATTATGGACACCGTGTATATTAACATTTATTCTTCATTTCGGCATTTTGTTTATTTTTGGTTGATATGTATTTCATCTTTCTTGACAAAAACAGCTTAACTTACTTAAGCATTTATGCTTCTTATTGCATCATCATTTTCAATACGTTGGGTAGTGGAGATTTTAAAACTATTAAGAAATCTATCGTTATTGGGTCCACAGCCAGTTGACGTTTCTGAGCTAATATGATTTGGTGCGTTGAAGCGTTTTTGTGAAATAAACATTTTATGATATCCACATTTACATTAAACCACATTGTTGCTGATATCTTTTTTGTTTCACGATCCTTAACTGTGGTTTCGATTACGGAAGATTAGAAATTCATCGTTATGCTCATTAATAGTCTTGGTTAAAGCGTCATCGGTCTGCATACTAACTGGCGTATTTTAGTGAGTACAGTACCGCAAAACATAGAAATATCGGAAGCAACTTATGATATTCGTATTTCCTTTAAACCATGTTTGCTGTTAGCATCGCGCACTTTTTGCGTTTATCGTGCAATCTGATTAAAAGTTATTTGCTCTCATTTCTTGATGCAATTCAGATGTTTGCAAAACTGCGTAAATCATTGACTTGCTTTTGCAGTTATGCTTATGCCTACTGATGTTTAAGTTCTGTGCCATGTAAATACACCGCACCAACAATGCCGTCTGCAATATTAATTACAGTAACTCCTTTTTTTCTTTCCATATTGTTAATTTTGTACTTTTCCAGTATAGGAATCTTGGTTTAATTTCTGTTTGCATATAAAAGTAGACAAGTGGCGGTTTACAATAAATAAATTTATAAATATTGAAAAACTTGCTTGTGTATATGGTATGTATGTGTATGTATGTTAATAGGTTGTCAGAAAATATCCGTGAAAATTTCATTTTCTCTCCAAGGCCCCTATACAGGAAAGTTATCACTAATGTTATCTAGTGGGAATATTAAAGGCAATTATAAAGCATTCATACACATAACTGTTTAATATAATATAGATATGTATATAATATTATATATATATATTATGTGTCGCCAGTCTGATGTTATGTTTTTAATTAAACTAAACTACTGTATACTAAATTATTGTTTTGTAATTTAGTTTGCTTCTGTATTATTCAGCATTTCAAATAATGTTATATATTTAATTAAGGTACATTAAATTACTATTTTGAACGCGATTGGCAATTGAGAATTGTAAATATGACCGCCGATTAAAAAACGCGAAGAAACAGATTGGAGAAGATCCATTATTGAATTTGAATAGGAATATCGCCAAATTAGTCAGTTACAACCAAGTTGGCTTCATTTATGGCAACTTAGCAACTTATTTTGGTCGCCAAATTTGGCGGCATTTCACCAAATGGCGCCAAGTTTGGCGACAACGTATATGAATACATAGTTTTACGCTTATGATTGAGAAACCGGTTACAACAATGAAAGATAATTTGCGAGAAATCCTTCATTTTATTGTTTTTTGTTGAATTACTAAAAAACCACTCAACCAATTTCGATTAAACGGAAGTGGTACCAATTCGAGAGTACCCTCTTTCAATTAAAACAAAAATCACATAAATCGGACGAAAAGTTCCGAAGCAATCGGTGAACATACATAAAAAAAAAAAAACATACATACGCGTCGAATGGATAACCTCCTCCTTTTTTTGAAGTCGGTAATAAATGATCGTGAAAAGACTACAGGGGGAATGTCTTAAATGGCGTTCCCTCAAATGGCTGGTCATTGATGAAATTTCTATGGTGTCAAAAGAGAATCTATTTATATAAAATCCAAGTCTCTGTGTGTCCCTCACGATTCCGGTAGGACCACCTCATTGAAATGAGTAATTGAAAAATACTAATGCAGGGTTACCACAGTAGCGCCAAATATTGGCCAACTTGGCAATAGCTGGCTGATTTGGTGAAATTCCCATTTATAACTATTAATCTTTCATAAAGGAGGTCACCAAAATTTAATTTAAACCCCGCTCTTTTAAGATATTTTTTCAAAATCTATGGGTGAGAATTTAAAGTACATCTTTACATCTTCCTCCCGATGCTACTAATAAAATAACCGCCAATAGACGACGCTGTACTGTATGAGCTCCTAACTGCGCGATTTTAATGTGCTTTAGGTACTTTTCTAGTATAAGTGCCTTGGCCAAAAAAGAAATTTGGCAACATTTTCCCGGAACCTATCCACTGTTTCATTTTATATACACATGCATTTTTTTTCGATATTTATACGATTTATTTATACGATTAAAAAAGCCGTTTCTCTAATTTTATACAGAAACAGATGTAATTTGTACATAAAAACATGAATAATATACATATAAAATAAACATATAAAAAAAAAACACTCATCAAGTTTGTTTTCATAGCTGTTTATATGATTTGACAACAATTCTCAATATTTTTCCGTTATACGGACACCATGCCAAAATGTATGCGGTACTTTTCCATTATACGGACAGCATTGTCGCCAAGCGCAATAGTTGGCGCAAAATGAAAATAAGATGAATTGAAACATTTGAAAAATAAAAGAAAAAACGGAACAGATGTCATATTCGCCCCATATTGGCGCGATTTTTTTCGGTTGCCAATTTGGCGAAAACATCAACAGCATAAACAACATAATCCGGGTTACCACATCAAGCCCTTTAGCGCAAGTTAAGTACCCGTTGCCTATATGATATTGGCGACAGAAAAAAATCGCGCCAATATGGGGCGAATATGACATCTGTACCCTATTTTATTAAATCACAAATATATACTTAAAATAAATGAACAAATAACTGTTATACTATAAAGTAATAAAATAAAAAATCATATTAAACTGCTGCCATAAATTATAAATATCTTTCAGCATTGCAGTAAACATTTCATTTTTTGAATGAAGGCGTAGCCACATAAAATCTATGAGATACGACTCTAAATGATGACGAACAGCTTCCCGATGTCTTTTGTTGCGCCATTTTGCGATGCCCCATAATCTTTCAACATTTGGAGTATGACATCCAGTATTAGGGTCGACAAAATTGTATTTGTGATTTACTGTGAAATGATCATAACCAGCACTTAGCAGTTCATCTGTTTTATATGCTTTCCAACAATCTGTATAAATAATACACGACTTTCATCTACTTCTATAATTTTATTAGGTCCACCGATTTTTCTATTTGGTCGAGAACATAAAGCATTTGCACAAACTTCTCTCGAATAACTATTCCATTCCACTGTTGTGTTGTGGTTCATATCAAGTTGCAGCTCACAAAACTCAATCGATGTCAACTCTTTGCACGATAAATATATAAACCTCAAAGCATTAAGAAAAGTCACCCGCGATCCTTTAAACCAAGTTTTTTGTCGTATTTCTACGCTTTCTTCGCATGATCGTAAGCTACAACTCAATTTCGGATTTCCAGAACTCATCCATAATTTCATTTCATGATTTTTTGAACACAATCTTTTATTATGCAGAATTCCAAATTCCTGAAACAGTTTTATCACAACTTTCTCATCATCTGGTAATTGCCAAATGATAAAATCCATCTCTGCATCAGCAGTAAAAGTAAACTACAACTTTATAAAAAAAAAAAAGCATTTTTAATTCGATTAATAGCAGATTAAAAAGCTTTCCAAGTTTAAGGTTAAACAATAATCATTCACGTGATTCACGTTTCATAAATAACAAATCACAAGGTTTCGCATGGTTTACAATAAAAATCTACAATCAAGGTTGAAATAATTGGCGCATTAGCATACATTTTAGCATGCTGTCCGTATAAAGGAAAAAGACCATGTATGCTAATGCGCCAATTATTTCAAAATGCTAAAAGATATTTGTAATTTTATGCCAGCAGTTTAATATGAGTTTTATTTTATTGCTTTATTTTATAACAGTTATTTGTTCAATTATTTTAAGTATATATTTGTGATTTAATGAAATAGTTCGTAAAAGTCTGGAATTTTCAAATGCTATATTTTTTAAATGCTCACTTTAGTACAATATTTTTTCTTTTATTTTTCAAATGCCTTAATTCACGTGACTTTCATTTTGCGCCAACTATTACGCTTGGCGACAATGGTATCCGCATAACGGAAAAGTACCCAAATCTCACTTTCTGATGCCCAAATTACACCAAACTTTTTTTTAAAAATGCCAAAGCCCCTACAGTGGAAAAGTATCAAACTGTCTATTATTTTGCGCTATCTGTGTTATAGTTTATACTATATGCAAGGTGAGTGGAGCGAAGAGTTTAAACATTAAATATTAAAGTTTCGGCACAGATGTCATATACACAACGGGTACTTAACTGTCATCAAAGTGTCATTATTTTGCTTGATATGGTAACCCGGATGTTGTTGTTTATGCTGTTGATGTTTTCGCCAAATTGGCGTCGGAAAAAAATCGCTCCAATATGGTGTATATATGACAATTGTGCCAAAGTTTCTATAAAGCAGTGTAAGACTAAAAATTAAGAATAAAATAAATGCAAAATAAGACTAAAGAAGAAAGAAAAATCATGCGTTAAGCATAGAATATGAAACACTTTCCAACACATCCTGAATGCTTTAACAAAACTTCGTTATTTAGGGAAATAAGGTAAATAAGATAACTAAGTAAACATTTTTGAAAACGCATAATTTAAAAAAAAAAATGATTTCAGCAGTTACCGTTATTACATGCCACTATTTAGCTAAAATTTAATTTAAGCTACTCTTAAAGCTACTGAAATCATATTTCCAGATATTATCATCCATAGACTGTTATGTATCCAATTCTTTGCGTGACCCTGTATATCATTTTATCTATATTCTACAAACATTTCTTAGTAATCTAAATGCAGTTCAGCGTAAAACTGCATAACTCCTTTAAAAACCACCTTTAAGCAATTTATTCTCATACTCAGGAACCCTTGCGAATTCTTTTGTGTAGCCCTGCATATGAAGTGTAGCATTTATACACACGGTATAGTATGCATAAATGTAGTGAAACATAAAAGCGCATATCATAATTAAAAATGCATTTCTAGCAATCATTACTTATGTACATACAATACTTCGGAGAAAAGTTTCTTGGCGAGAAAGAAGTTTGCCAACGTATTTTCTGACAACCTATTAACTGCTTCATACTCACAAGCAATTTTTTGCATATGTATGCAATTTATTTAATGCAAAAAAAAAAACTATTTATCCATTTTTATAAAGAAACAGAAGTATTTTTTGCACAGATGTCATACACGCATCGGGGTTGGCGTGATTTTTCTCTGACGCCAATTCGGCAGAAATCTCGCTTTCGAATACCAGTTACTTATATATTTTTAAATTATTTGCTATCATTTTGAAAAGGAAATAACTATAAATAAATAAAAGTTTGAATAATAACTATAGAACAAAACAGTTTATATAATTTAAAAACAGAAAATAAAAGTAAATAAACAATGGCACAGATGTCATATTCGCCCCATATTGGCGCGATTTTTTTCTGGCACAATTTCATATACGCAATGTATACTTAACCGGCGCCAAAGTGTCGTTATTTTGCTTGATATGGTAACTCGGATGTTGTTGCTTATGCTGTTGATGTTTTCGCCAAATCGGCGTCGGAAAAAAATCGCGCCAATATGGGGCGAATATGACATCTGTGCCTAAACAATTTATTAATAAATAAAAAACAATAGCCGGCAAAATAACACCATTTTAGCGACATAGGTATCCCGGTTCATATCTGAAATCTGTGCCGTAATTTGTATATAAAAAAATATTATATATATTTAGAAACGATTTTTTTATGTATATAAGTGCATATATAAACAAAAATAAAAGTTCATTAGATTTGTTTTCATAGCTGTATATTTTGGCAACATATCTCACTTTCTAATGCCCGAATTACGCCAAGCTTTTTAGGTAGCTTTCTTTACAAAAAGCTACCTATTGCAGCCGTTCGGAGGAAAGCGATTTCAAAAAATTTTGGTATATTTTCATCGATCATGACCCCCAGACCCCGAAACCACCCTCCGTTCAAAATTGATATATATATATATATATATATATCAATATATATATATATATATATATATATATATGACCTATGTCACACTGTAACTCTCGTATTTATGAACCGATTTGGATGTAATTCGGTGTGTACATAGTACATACCAATGTCTCGACCGAGTTCGTTGGCCAGCTTCATCCGCCACTTTGTTTCAAAATGGCGGCCATTTAAAAATTTTAAAAAAATTTAAAATTTGAAATGTGGTACCAAAAAATTAAAAATGGAAAAATATTTTTTTCTTATGTATTTGGCCTTTATACAAAGACTCCGTAGCAGTTTTTGTTTCGTCTATATCTTAAAAAATGGCTGAGTTATAGCATTTTGAATTTTTAGCGAAGCTGACATTTTGAAACGTCCTGAATTTTGTCACGCGATAAAAGGCGTATTTATGAACCGATTTGGATGTAACTTCGTTTATATATAGTACAGACCAATGTCTCGACCGAGTTTGTTGGCCAGCTTCATCCGCCACTTTGTTTAAAAATGACGGCCATTTAAAATTTTAAGAAAAATTTAAATTTGAAATGTGGTACCAAAAAATTGAAAATTGGAAAAATATTTTTTTCTTATGTGTTTGACCTTGATAAAAAGATTCGGGAGCAGTTTTTGTTTCGTCTATATCTTAAAAAATGGCTGAGTTATAGCATTTTGAATTTCTAGTGTGGCTGACATTTTGAAACGCCCTGATTTTTGGCCACGTCATAACAGACGTATTTATGAACCGATTTGGATGTACCTTGGTGTGTACATAGTACATACAAATAACTCAACCCGAGTTCGTTGGCCAGCTTCATCCGCCATCTTGTTTCAAAATGGCGGCCATTTAAAAAAAAATTAAAAAAAATTAAATTTAAAATGAGATACCAAAAAATTGGAAAATGAAAAAGAGTTTTTTCGTATGTGTTTGACCTTAATACAAAGATTCCGGAACAGGTTTTGTTTCGTCTATATCTAAAAAAATGGCTGAGTTATAACATTTTGAATTTCTATTGTGGCTGACATTTTAAAACGACCTGATTTTTGTCACACGATAACAGGCGTATTTATGAACCGATTTGAATGTAACTTGGTCTGTACATAGTACATACCAATGTCTCGACCGAGTTCGTTGGCCAGCTTCATTCGCCATCTTGTTTCAAAAGAGTTGCCATTTAAAAAAAAAAATGTAATTTAAAATTTAAAATGAGGTATTAAAAAATTGGAAAATGAAAAAGAATTTTTTTATGTGTTCGGCCTTGATACAAAGATTCTGGAGCAGTTTTTGTTTCTGAAAATTTGTTCTTTTGTTTATATCTTAAAAAGTGGTTGAATTATAGCACTTTGAATTTCTATCATGGCTAACACTTTGAAACGATCTTGTATTTGTCTCGCGATACCACACGTATTCGCCTATTTCGATGGAAGAAGGCATGTGGATAGTATACATCAATATCTCGACCAAGTTCGCTGGCCAGCTTAATCAGCCATCTTGTTTCAAAATGGCGGCCATTAAATTAAAAAATATATATATTTAAAATGAGGTGCAAAAAAATTAGAAATTGAAAAACGTTTCTTTCTTAAGTATTTGACCTTGATAATGATTCGGGAGCATTTTTATCTTAAAAAATGGTTCAGATATAGCAGTTTCAATTTCTAACGTGTGTGACATTTTGAAAAATCTGAATTTTTGCCTGCGACAGCACTCGTATATATCAACCGATTCCGATGTGAGTGAGCATGTGCACAGCAATTACTAAGGTCTCGACCAAGTTCACTGGTTAGCCTCATCCACCATGTTGTCTTAAAATGGCAGGCACTTTAAAAAATCGCCGAATTTGGCAGCCAAATATAAGTTACTTTAAATAAAAGCAGCTTGGATAAAGCTGACTAATTTCGCGAAATTCTCATTCATAATGATTTAGTATTGCTAAAAATTAGTATTGAATCTCCTACATTCGGTTTCCACTTAATTGAGCTTCGTGTGTTTGAATAATATAAGTTGGCTTTTTTAAAATAAGGAATATGAAAGCTACCTCTTCCTCCCGGCACTGGCCGGAAGGACTGTTTTAAAAATGCGCTATAATGGAAAAGTACCTAAATAAATAATTAACAGAAATAACCAATTATACAAACTAAAACATTTTATTTCGAGATTAAAGCATTGTTTTTAATTTCGATTAAAAATACATATATCTTTGGATAACTTTAATTGAAATTGGGTTCACGGCTTAATATCTCATTCCATAAACCTAAACAAACACAAGTGATTCATTCATCGTGAACCGTAAAAAATATTAAATCATTGAGGTAATCATTCACAAAGTAAGTTCTCCAACAATCAATGGACAATATTCTAATGACGTCATAGTATGTAAAATGGTGGCGGTATCATTTGTTTATGGTTTGAAATCACAAAGATTTAATTTTGCTATGTCTCTTAGTTACATTATTTTATTGTCGTATTTATGAGATCAGAACAAAAGCATATTTTTTCATTATTTAGTTATTAAAGACGAAAAAAAATTATAAATGTGCATGATTTGAAAAATTTAAATAATTTTCTTTCTTAATACTAAAAAAATAACATCGGGAAGTAACAGCGAGTTTAAGTTAAATAAGTTTAGCTGTTTAATTCTGTTGTAATATTCAAAATAACTGTATTTATTAGATTTCAGTAAACAACATCAGGGCCCGATTAAACTTTGAAGTTAGAGGAATTACAATGTCATTTCAGAACCTTTCTTTTGTAGAAGCTTTTCTAAATTCCACATATACATGGAAACTCTTCAGTGTTAGAAATATTATTCCCAGGACTGGCATAACATGAGAACGGCCTGCAATTTTACACAAGTTTTTGAAAACTACTTTATATCAGAAATTTTACTAAAAACTGGTTACTTTTTTGTTATAGAGGTCCACACTATTAGAATTATGACAAGTTGCAGCCAATTTCGCCAAAGTCGTAACCAAGATCGTGAAGCACACACATATAATACCATATAATACCATTTTATGAAATCGTATACGATAATTTAATAGTTTTTACCTTACTTCAAGTGTGTAATTTATTTATTTTTAAGGCTTAATAATCTAAATTGTCCAATATATGAATTTAAAAAAAATGTAAACAAAGACTGAATAGACATGACCGCAAAAATCTGCAGAAAACTTGGAATTGTGCAGATTAGTGGTCTTCTACTGTACACAGTTTTTCATAAATGTGTTTCGTTCTTAAAATGTGTTATTTTCATCTATCACTGCGGAACAAATGAGAAAACTCATATTCTTGCACATGAGTTGTATATATCTTTATATCTAAATTTCCGTCATTTTTGACGGGCTACCTTTCTAGTTTATATATAATTCATTTGAGGTTTCAAGAATTTAAAAACAATTTATTTTTTGGTGGCATTAATGTTTTCTTATATGGAGATATTATGCAAGTGCCAATATGTAATGTATAATGTATACGTAATGCCAATGTGCTTAAATGTATGCTAAGCATTTCAGCATGGTACTTTTATTCATAATTTAAATTATTTGCTTAATCTTTCGCCAAATCTAAAGATTCTGATAGAGAAATTGAGAACTCATTGCATCATGACGGCATTTTGTTTATTTTTGTTTGTAATCTTTCTTGACAAAATCAGCTTAACTCACTTAGGCATTTATGCTTCTTATTGCATCATCATTTGCAATACGTTGGGCAGTGGAGATTTTAAAACTATTAAGTAATCTACCGTTATTGCGTCCACTGCCAATTGTTGTTTCTGAGCTAATATGATTTGGTGCATTGAAGCGTTTTGCGAATTAAATATTTTATGATACCCACATTTACATTAAACCAATTGCTGCTGATATTTTTGGGGGGTATTTTTCGGTTAGCCGGGCGCTAGTGTTATATATACATACGTATATATGTATATATACATATATGTATACATATATTGTATATATACACACATATACATATATACCCACATATATGTATATGTATACATGCATATATATACATGTATATAGACATATACATGTATACATAACACTGGCGCCCGGCTAACCGAAAAGTACCTTTTTTTGTTTTACGCTAGCCTTAACTGTGGGTGTTACGTAATGACTAACTTTATCTTTCATCCATGTATCAGTCACCTGCATAATTATTTAACCGGTTGTAATTGCATTGTTTCAATATCTGGCAACAGTTGGTTTTGTTTTGTTCTAGAAAAAAAGTCGATAAAATAAAGTAATGTGAAATATATGGCTCTTCTGTCATTGAATTTAAGTTAGAAATATATTCGCTTTAATAATAAGAAATGTTATTGAGGGCAGTTTTAATAGCTTATAGATATTTTAATACTTAACTTTTAGGGATTCATTTAGTTAAGAGATTTATTTACATTGGAATCCAACATATGGCGTCCGCTGACAGGATTGGAATCTGTAAGTAGAATTTTATTTGAACTGCTCAAGTGATAATTATTATTATTGTTGAATAAAAAATTATTGTTGATGTTGAATAATATGGATACGTTTAAAGCAGCTAGACGACAACATCGTAGAATTTTCACTAAAGCATGTAACGAATTTGATGCAAGTGAAAATAATTTATCGACTGCTGAAAAAATTCTGAAATTGACAATGATAGAAGAGAAAGCGAAATTTATGACCAATGTAGAATATAAAATTAGAGAAATATTGTATAGCGACCAAGCTGACGAAGAAACAATAGACAAAGATATCGATGAATCTGAGGTTTACATCGATCGCTGGCGTGTATTACAACAGAAATTAAACGAACTTTTGATTGTAAAAAATGAAGATTTGAGATCTGATATTTCGGTAATTAATAAGAATGTATTGCTTCATTATCCGAAGATACAGTTACCTACTTTTAATGGTGAAATAAAAAATTGGTTGCAATTCTGGGGTCAATTTCAAAAAATTGATCAAGATACTAGCCTATATTTTCATGACAAATTTACGTATTTAACACAAGCCATGGAAAAAGGCAGTGTGGCAGAAGAATTGATTAGAAGTTTTCCGCCTGGCGGTAATAGTTATGCCAAAGCTGTAAGTCAACTTAAATCTCGTTTTGGACGGGAAGAACTTTTGATAGAATATTATATAAGAGATTTGTTAGGCCTTGTACTGCAGAAGCAAAATCCAGGAAAAAATAATTCTTTGCGACGATTATATGATTCATTAGAATCGAAATTGCGATCATTAGAAACTCTTGGAGTTATTAGAGACAAATATGCTGCGATGTTATATCCGCTTGTTGAATCGTCTCTTCCAGATGATATTCTTAGAGCATGGGAAAGGTATAGAACGTCTCACAGAAGATCGTCAAATAGATGTAATGATGTGGAATCTGAACTAGATAAAAATCATGATACACATTTAAAGAATGGTGTTGTAATTGGCTCAAAAACTGATCTAGATAATTTATTAGAATTTCTGCAAGACGAAGTTGAAGCAGAAGAAAGAATTTCTTTGGCAAGTAAAAGTTTTGACAAAACTTTTCCATACAGAGCTGCGCGCAATAATCATGAATTCGAAGAATCTCAAATATCTACTGTATCAGATTTATTAAACATTGACATGAGAAAATATACCAGAAAAAAGAATAATTTTAAACAAAAACTGTGTATTTTTTGTGACAAACGACATGCATTGGAAAAATGTTTCACGGCAATGTCAATGTCGTATGATGTTAAGAAAGACATAATGCAAAAGAAGGGAACTTGAATCGTGTGTTTAAAATTAAACCATCTAGCCCGAAATTGTAGAGCAAAAGTAAAATGCGTTTTATGCAGAAAAAAACATGAAACTCTAGTATGTCCAAAAGTTCCTGAAAAGTTAATGAAAACTGAAGAAGCCCAGGATCCCTTAAAAGCTCTGAATAATTATTACTTCAGAAGATCTTCTTTGAGTGTTGAGCCTTCAAAAAGCAAGCTTCATCATGAGCCAGGATCACAAGGACGAGCTAGAGGAGGTTCAAGCAGAGGACGTGGTGGTTATGGTGGACCCCGTGGTGATGATGGGTATGCTAATGGCTACGGCCGAAGATATGACAGTCCACCTTTTGGAAGTCGAGATTTTTATGACAGGGGCTACAGTTCAATGTCGCCTCGCATGAGACCATACCCTTCACCTTATGATCGTCGTAGTCCATCTATTGCGCCCATGAGAGATAAACATGCGGATCCCTATTCATCATCTTTGAGAGATCCATATTCACAAAGATCTGGCATGTCTCCTGTTTCACGTGATTTGTATGAAAGAAGCAGCAAAGCAAAATTTCTTTGACACAGTTAAGGTACCGAAAAGATTTAACTTGTAATTTTAAATTGTTGAGTTGTGCATTCCCCACAACTCAAGGTGGGAGTATGTTACGTAATGACTAACTTTATCTTTCATCCATGTATCAGTCACCTGCATAATTATTTAACCGGTTGTAATTGCATTGTTTCAATATCTGGCAACAGTTGGTTTTGTTTTGTTCTAGAAAAAAAGTCGATAAAATAAAGTAATGTGAAATATATGGCTCTTCTGTCATTGAATTTAAGTTAGAAATATATTCGCTTTAATAATAAGAAATGTTATTGAGGGCAGTTTTAATAGCTTATAGATATTTTAATACTTAACTTTTAGGGATTCATTTAGTTAAGAGATTTATTTACATTGGAATCCAACAGTGGGCTCGATTACGGAAGATTAGAAATTCATCGTCATGCTCATTTAATAGTCTTCATTAAAGTGTCATTGGTCTGCATAGTAACTGACGTATTTTAGTGAGTATAGTACTGCAAAACATATAGAACTTTAGGAAGCAACTCATGATATTCGCATTTTCTTTGAACAATGTTTGTTGTTAGTATCGCACATTTTTTGCTTTTATCGGGCAATCTGATTCAAATTTACTTGCTCTCATTTCTTGATACAATTCAAATGTTTTCATGACTGCGTAACTCACTGACTTGCTTTCGCCATTATGCTTATGCCTACTGATGTTTAAGTTCTGTGCCATGTATATACACCGCACCATAACAATGCCGTCTGTAATACTAATTAGAGTAACTTCTTTTATTTCTTTCTATGTTGTTTATTTTGTACTTTAACAGAATAGGGATCTTGGATCAACCTCTGTTTGCATATAAAAGTAGACAAATGGTTGTTTACAATAAATAAATTTATAAATATTGAAAAACTTGCTTGTGTATATGAGACAGTGGTACTACTTAGTTATCCCGTCGACCAAAAATCTATCGCCAAACTATAAGATTAACTGCCAATAATGGTTGATCGTAAATGTCACATCCACTTGACTTTAAGCAAGATACATGTGTTTACGTCATCAAGTGATTTTTATTGCGACGTTTTATTTGTATTTTTATTAATGTTATAGTAATTTATTTGTTCTTTCGTTATTTAAAATAAAAATTATGTCAATTTGTATAATTTGGCGAGTGGTTTGGCGATTTATATAATCTGGCGAAATTGGTCGACGGGATAACTAAGTAGTACCGAGACAGTTAATAGGTTGTCAGAAAATATGCGTGAAATTTTCATTTTCTCTCCAAGGCGCCTATACAGGAAAATTATTTTTTATGTTATCTAGTGGAAATATTAAAGGCAATCAAAAAGCATTCATACATATAACTGTTTAATATAATATAATATAGGTATGTATATAATATTATGGTACTTCTTAGTTATCCCGTCGATCAATTTCGCCAAATTATATAAATCGCCAAACCACTCGCCAAATTATACAAATTGACATAATTTTTATTTTAAATAAAGAAAGAACAATTAAATTAGTAAAATATTAATAAAAATACAAATAAAACGTCGAATTAATGGTTTTATTGGCCATTATTGGCATTTAATCTTACAATTAATTAATTAATGGTAAACATTATTGGCATTTAATCTTACAATATGGCGACAGTAATTTCGTCGACGGGATAATTAAGAAGTACCAATATTATATATATATATATATATTATGTGCCGCCAGTCTGATGTTATGTGTTTAATTAAACTAAAATATTGTATACTACATTATTGTTTTGCATTAAGTTAGTTTGCTTCTGTGTTATTTAGCATTTGAAATAATGGTGTATATTTAATTAATGTATATTAAATTACTATTTTGAATGCGATTGCCAATTGAGAATTTTAAATATGACTGTCGATTAGAAAATGCGAAAAAACAGCTTGTGGAAGATCCATTACTGAATTTGAATGGGAATATCGCCAAATTAGTCAGTTATAGCCAAGTTGGCTTCATTTATGGCGACTTATTTTGGTCTCCAAATTTGGCGATAATTAAAGTAACTGCGCCAAGTTTTGCGACAACTTGGCGCTAACGTATATGAATACATAGTTTTATGCTTATGATTGAGAAACCGGTTACAACAATGAAAGATTTTTTAAGTGAAATCCTTCATTTTATTGGTTTTTGTTGAATTACTAAAAAACTACTCAACCAATTTCGATGAAACGGAAGTGGTACCAATTCGAGAGTATCCTCTTTCAATTAAAACAAAAATCACATAAATCGGACAAAAAGTTCCGGAGCAATCGGTGAACATACATTAAAAAAAAAAAAAAAAAAAAAAAAAAAAAAAAAAAAAAAAAAACATACATACCCGTCGAATTGATAACCTCCTCCTTTTTGAAGTCAGTAAAAATAAAATGATAAAATAAATATAGCGTCACTTAAAATTTGATATCATTATTTTTAAGTTCCATATTTAAAATTCTTATAGCAATAAGATAAAGTGCTGCGTCACAAACTTTTAACCCGTTAAGGGTTTTTTTAATTGATAGTGTATACATATATATATTTTTTCAAAATAAAAGGTTCGTAGATAATATTTGAAAAGACAGCGAACACATAATAGTACGTACATTTATAGCTCAGAGAGTTAAAAGTTGACCCCGAGAGACTCTTGGGCTTAGTTCGCTTCATCGAAAACGGTAATCCGAGTGATACTCGGGCTTAGACCTGAAAGTGTTAACATGTGTAACAACTTTTTGAAATATTAACATGTATGAGAAAGACGAAAATTTTGGAATTGGCACATCCGACTATAAATTTGCGCTGAGGCTCATGTTAACTCTCAATATATCTCTGGAATACGGCCCATTCGCTCGGTTTACCTCCAAAAGTGTCAAGAACAATCTTTATTATACGTAACTAATTACCTCACACGACGCAAGCCGTCTGAGAAAAACAGTTACGTGTTTTTTTCTCAGATGCGTTGTTTCTGACTACTGTGCTGCTTGTTTTACTTTATTTGTTCAGCTTACAATTGAGTTATTTCCCGCGAAAAAATGCTTTCTACGTCTGAACTGCTCCTCCATTTTCATTGCTTGCATTCTTTCAATTTTTTAGGTGAGTTCGTAATTCTATAAATACGTAACATCTAAAATCGTTGTCTGGTTCGTACGTCTGTCCGCATGTAACGGCGCAAAAACTACCCAACCGAATGGTTTTAAATTGTAGAATTGTGTCATTGCAAATTTTATGAAAGTCGAATCAAAACTTAATAAGAAAGAAAAAAATCCCTGACGGCTCGGGCCTACAGGCGGAGGTAGATTTCGAAGTTGAGTACTAAATTCACCAACAAAACTTGAATCAAAATTAGAGATAAACCCAGTTTCTTCACTAAGAATGAGCTCTAGGGAGCTAAACATTTTGTGAAAATTCTAATATACACGAATACAGACACGCATGTATATGAAATAGGTTTAAAAAGGGCTAAAACAAATTCAGAGAAACACAAAGTGTTAAAATATGTTAATATTTCCATAGTCGGGTTTTTACCATGTTTTAGTACGTTTCTTCAAACTCACATGACGTTACATATTCACCTGCTGAGGTCCATTATATTTCCAATATGACGCAATATATATATATTTTTTTTTAATTCGTCAAACTATATATTTCATTTTGAGTTTTCATGCTGAAATCTTGCTCTGGAAAACTTATGACGTAATATTCAATTTGTTTTCAATTCGTCAAACTATTTATTTAATTTTTTTATCACGTGAAAATCTTGCAATAGAAAAGCAATTGTTGTGGTGAGAATTTTGTAGTTTTTTTTATTGTTGGCAACTTCTATAACGAAAAATATTTATTTTTTCCTGTCATTGTTGTGTAACAGCTGGTTTTATCAGAATCTTGTTAAGACGGTATTCAAAATTTTGAACCCTCCCCATTTCCATTCCCTTGGGCCGATTTTGCCCATTTTCAATCCCCGCCTAGATATTAGCCATCTCAAAGTTGTTTACGAGTATGAAGACGATCCGTGCATAATTGCGACTTTTATCGTGCGGACAAAATTTAGTACATACATACATATATATATATATATATATATAAACTTTTTAGGTGGGGGTGGTTTGGGGTTCCTGGGGTCCTATAATGAAAAGTTATGAAGGAATTTTTCAAAAGTCGCACCATGGTAACGACTGCAATAGGTAGTATTTCTTACGAAATCTACCTAAAATCATGCGTCAAGCGTAGATTATGAAACATTTCCCAACACATTCAGAATAATGTAACAAAACTGCACCGTTTAAAAAAATAAACTATAACGTCTCATTCAACCCAATGGAAACGAATAACACATTTCAAAAACCAATTTCAACTGTTCCCATCTACAATCGGAAAATTAACCGAATTTTGTAGCAGCCCTGTATAGGATACATAGATTTTTATCTATTCACTACATGCATGCCAAAATTGAGTTCACTTAAGAGATACATATACTTCAGTTGAAAATTTCCTTTCAGCCATTTCCTCTAATAAGGAGAACGGTACGTGAATATATTTGTGCAGCCCTATGTATAGGAGGTATAGAATTTATATATGACGAGTAACATACAAAATATTAATTAAAGTTAAAAGCGCATACCGAATTTTAAACCGTACACTTCAGCCATTATGACTCAAAGACAGTACTGTAACCGATTTCCTTTGTGTGTCCTTGTAAATGAATAAAAAATGCTATGAATGCCCTGTTCTAACGGGATCGTAATGAAATTCAGTGATTTATATAAGTTTCAATACAATTGAAATATCGTAATATCATAAAAATACTCTGCAAATGATTTCCCCCCCCCCTATACCATAATGTAATGGAATACTTTTGAGTGTCCCTGTAATTGAACGATTAATCCTACATACTTCCTATACGAGGGTTGGCGTACCTTTTTATAGTCGCATGCCATTTTTTTTTTTCAAAAAATATTTTACTTGATGTTGACGTGCCAACTAAAAAAGAAATTTAGTGAATTGAAATATGATGAATCAAAACTACTTGAAAATTACTTATAGATATTTTCTAAAATGAGTAACATACATGTAAGTATTACACTGCAATAATTATAGAAACAATTATATTTTAGAAATTAATTAAAAGCATAATGGGATTAATTGTTGTGTCTTGGATGAAAAATAATTAATATGTTCATGTTCAGTTAATTTCAACAGAATGCAAGCTAAATGAATTTATATGGCAACCACTCTCTATTTGATTTTTTATATTATAAATTTGCGAAAATGCTGACTCACAGATATAAATAGTAGAAAAAAATTATTAAAAAGGAAAAAAAAAAAAAAAAAAAAAAGGTAGTTTATTTGAATAGTTCTGAAATTATTTTCCAAGTTGAAAAATTTACCATTGGTAATAATCTTTCTTTTTTGATAGTTTTCAAATATTTTCTTTGTTTGATAAATTTTCGAAACCATATTAAGATTAAAGTTCTTCAATTTGCAATTAATCGAATTTAGAATCGAATCAGATCATCTAAGTTCGTGTATTTTGTGAAACATCGCTGTATCTTCATTTAGTGACATAGTGAACGCCGCGAAGTGCCAAAATTATTTCTTTGCGTGCCGAAAGTGGCACGCGTGCATAGGTTCGCCAACCCTGTCCTATACAATACCAAACATGCGTAGGTAACCCTAAATAACCTTTATCAATTTCATGAAAATCCGAGTAAATTTACGGGAGTTAGAGCGTGGACAGACGGGCAGACAAACCGAATGCATAAACACTTTTCAACTTCGTTGGAACGTGTTAAAAAGATATTAATAACTGTTTTCTTCATTTAATTAAATCATACTCGGCACTGTAATAAAAAAAGATGCAATTCTACAGTTGTAAAGTTGCCGAAATCTGTATACTTACTAAAATTTTATCTGAACTCTGTACAAAAAAAGATGGAAATCTACGTTACAAAACCAGTTTTTGTAAAGCTATAGAAATCTGTAGTTTTACAAAAGAATCCACTAAAATTACAGAAATCTTACAACAATTTTATCTGGAACCCGGGTTGTAATTACACAAAAAGTTCTAGGTATCCCAGTTTCCTAAAAAATTGTTTACAGTGCAAAAGCGTATCTGTTACATGAATTTTTGCTGTCTCCGTTACATAATAAGTTCTAGGCGTTCCAGTTTCCTAGAAAATCCTTAGCAACTTTACCGATTTTTTTTTACAGTGTACGTCATTAAGTCAATGATATCCCATAATAGGTAATGATTCTAGGTTGCTATGGTGATGACATCCTATTGAAGAGGGGGTTCTATTATTTCCGTATCACTGAATTTATGTAGAATCATAATAATTTTTGTATTCATGCAAAATTCACGCATTTTTACATAAGAGTGCAACAGCTATGGAACCAAGATTTGAATACAGTAGAACTTCTTTTATCTGAAACTCTTTTAGCCGAAACTCTCGGTTAACCAAAACCCATTTTTAAAGCCTTTTTTTTTTTTTTTTTTTTTTTTTTTTTTTTTTGTTGTTGTATCAGATTCCTTGTGTGCAAAATCCATTCTCAAAGCATTTTTTTTAAAACTATTATATTCCCGTGTGTGCAAGCGAACTAAGAATTCATTTTGAACTACGAGTACATATAAATATTTTCAATCCCCTTTCTTAGAGTTCCTTTGAACTTAACTTGAGCTCCCATGAGGTGAGGTGTGGAACGAAGAAAACTAACAAATTAGCAATTCTGAAGCTTTTGAATATTTTGAAAAAGGTTTGGCATGGCTGGAGTAGCAGAAAGACTGTGGTACTGGTGAACTAATAATATTTAAAAACTCCGTGATAAAGTTTCAAAGCAAAGGCAATTGAAACTACGACAAACAAAACATTATTTCAAACTCTTGTGAAATATGTAAAAGGTATTTAATTTCAAAATTAAAGTTCATGTAATTGATTCTTGTTTCGATTTGCTATTGCTTTATTTTGCTATTGCTATTTGCTATTTATTATTTATTTATTTATTTATTTATTTATTTGCTATTTGCTATTCGATTTGCTATTGCTTTGTCGGGGTTGCATTAAGCACTTGTTACCATAATAAGAAATATTGCATATATTTCTCCTCAATCTTAAAATTGAAGCATTCTCGATTATCCGAAAATTTTGATTTTCCGAAAGATGCTCGGTCCCAATTACTTCGGATAATCGAGGTTCTACTGTATTTGTAAAACTGGCTACAGTACGAACGCACCTCATTGGCTATGTTTGACGTACAATTTACGACTTGTTTTCAAGACTTTCCAACAAAGTTGAAAAGTGTTTATGAATTCGGTTTGTCTGTCTGTCCGTGCTCTAACTCGCGTAACTATTCTCGGATTGTCATACAATTCATAATATGTAATTTAGGTTTACTCTGACATGTTCGTTATTGAAAATGAAGTGTGTAGCCTTTATAGTTCATTTACAGGGAAGGGACACTCAAAAGGATTCCGCTACATTACGATTTATTTTTTAAAAAGTCTGCGGTGCATTTTAATGATGTTACACTATTTCAAACATGTTTAAATTGATATATATCACTGAGGTGCAGTACATAAGTACTTATTTAATTCCTATGTTTTTTCTATAAATAAATATAATAATTTCACATTTAGTGCTTCTTTTAGGCACCTTGACAGCAAAGCTTTCCCTTACAACGCTCTCTAGTTGATATATAATTTACATGATCTGCCGGATTTAAATATGTTTAAGGTTTTTACGCTTTTTCGAACAGAACCGGATACTCCATATTAAAAAACACAAACGTGTGTGGATTACAGACCTACCTCGTCCAGTTGCCCCATTTTTATGGGGCAACTAGACCCACGAAGAAAGAAAAAATGAATTACATATATTTTTTATTTTTAGACATTAAAATTTAATTTTGAAAATTTCTGTCTGATAGAGGGGACCTAACTGAACACCTTTACAAAGGTTCAAACTTTAATTCAAATGAACATTGGCTTTTGGAAGCAAAATTGCCAGAATCTCCATAGTCACATTGTAAAATCATGGCCCAGTTGCCCACGTAACCCTACCTTAATTTCAGACATATCACTATTATTCAGACGTTTTTCTCAGTTCATTTATACCATGATCATAATAAAACACTTATGTGTCTTAAATTTAAACATCTATAATGCCTGAAATTTCAAATTTAGACACTCGAGTGTCTGAATTAAATTTTTCAGTCGCATATGTGATGTCTCAATTTAAGACGCCTCTATTTGCTGTGCAGCGTTACTCACAAACATTTTTTAACCATTTGGGAAAATGGTTATTGTCCTCGTCAGGGTAGGAAATCAAAAGCATATCTGAAGGTTTTTATCGGTTTAATCATCATTTTATTCGTTTTCTAATGGGTTGATACAGTAATCTGCATTTCCCTTTACTTTCAACAGAGATGGACAACAGAGTGTTGCCACTACGACAAAAAAGTAATAAAAACTACAAAAAAAAAATTAATAACTCAGAAACAAATTGAGATACAGCTTTCGAACAAATTGCATTTAAAAGTACATTTTTTTTTCTATACGACGATATAAAAAGTAATATTGTGGGATGTTTAAAAGTTTAAGAAATAAATTTCATTTAAAATTGGTCGTCAGATTTCTTGGAAATCTGACGATGAAAAAGCCTTTTCCCGAACAGCCAATGAAATGCTTGCATAATACGTAAGTTTCAGGTGGATAATACGTACGAGTCGCAGGCGATTTCTGTCGCTTGCAATTTTTACGTGTAATAACACTATTAATGTTTAATTCATGGCGTACGTGATGGCGTACAAAAAAATCATTTCCCAAATGGTCGTTGTAATTTGTTAAATTGCATTTTTTTTTTTTTTTTTTTTTTTTTTTTTTTGCGCTTTATAATGCTGTAGAACTTCCATAACGGACGCTCGCGAATAGCGGACAGTGTTTTTGATCCCCAATACCCAATATATTTGAATATTTTTACCTCTGAGTAGCGGATACCTTAAATAGCGAACAAGGGGCTGTACATATATAACGTTATCACATTAGGGGAGGGGGTTTGGCACTTGATATCGTAAAATATCTGTAGGGAGAGGGGGTTGTCTTTTGATATCGTTATCGTTTTTGATCCAACCAATTTTTTTTTAAATCTTTTTCATCGATATAGTCTGTTATTTTTATTTATTTATTTATTTCCTTTTTTCAGTCTATTATGTATTTTTTAATCTTTTTCATCGATATAGTCTGTCATTTTTATTTATTTATTTATTTCCTTTTTCAGTCTATTATATATTTTTTATGGCATTGCAAAGTTAGTATTAAAACCATTAAGTGATTAAAAATCATTTCATTTCAAAATATGGAATATCCTAACGTTTGTCATTCCTATTCTTCTGGCATATATATAATATAGTTCACTGTTAGAGAAAACAGGTTCGAAATGATATTTGTTACGTTAACTAGTAAAAAATAGGGAAGAATATTATCCATCTGTTTTGTTGATAAGAAGTTCTGTTTACCCCCGTGCAAAGGACAAATGCAAGAAGACAATATTACTGTTGAATGCATTATGTAACTAATATTAAATACTTTTAAATAGCAAGTATTTCTTAGCGTTATTTGATATAAAGTTATTTCATATATAACAGTGATATTTTATTAATTTCTTCTCTTCATTGAAATCAGTAAAGTATGCGAGTAATAAATGTATAACCATAACTATATATCATTGAAAACGTATAAAAAGAAAAAGGAAAGAAAAAGTATTGTTTAAAACGATAATAAAATAAAAATAAAAAATCGACACTGATATCCATATCACTTGGGTAAGGGGAGGGGGGGTCGAGGAATAATAACGCATGATATCGCATGGGGGGGAGGGGTTCAAAATCGCCAAAAAGTTGATAACGTTATATATGTACAACCCCCAAATTCCATACTCCTGAGCTGTCCGTTACTCGGAGGTTTTACTGTATAACTTTATAATTGTAAAAAAGAAAGGAAAAGAAAGCCGTTATAGAGTAAAATGCGTACCTTTCTGCAGAACAAGCAGCAGTTTTTCATTACTCCTGTTCCCTCGAAACTCCATTTACAACTAAAAGTGAAGGCGAGGGATTAATACCAGTCAAAAGAATTCAGCGGCCGGTGCAAGTGCAAACACTGGCAGCAGCTGATAGAAAAGTAACTGCCATTCGTAAGATGAAATCATAGAATCAACTGGCGGATGAAACTGGGAATAAATGTCGTGTATTTATTATGCTAATATGTCCCATCTAGAGTCCTGCATCGGGTCGGGTTGCCCGCTTTTACTCGCATCCGATCCGACCCGCGGTTCGGGACCGGTCAGGTTGGCGCTATATTTTTTCGTTGCGGGTCGAGTTGACCCACTTTTTTACAGAGGGTTGGTTTCGGGTTGTATTTTGATTCTTGCGGGTTGAATATGGGTTAACCCGAATTTAAAAAGACTGTCCAAAATATTTTTTCAGGTTAAAAATCTAAATACAATAAGCTCTCCATAATGGATTTTCTCCCGAAAAGCGGACACCTCTATTTATCGAACACTTTTTCAATTCCTAAATTTCAATACTAGCAACAGTTAAATTTTCTGATATTTCAGTCTCAAACTAATATGTTGTGGCCATCATAAAACTTTCTTCTATATAAATCACGTCAATTAAATCATTTAAATAGTACAAGATTCAAGTTAGCACCAATTCATATCAAAGTATATCTGAATTTGAAGTTTCATGAAAATTCGTGCATTAGTTCCCGAGATAGAACTATTGTAAAAATCACAAAAAAGCATAGCAGCGCCACCTGTTGAGCGATTTACACCAAACTGCATAAAATGTCAATTCATGTCAAGGACTAACTAATTCTAAAGTTTTATGAAAATTCGTGCATTAGTTCTGGAGATATACTTATAGTGGAAATTCTGAAAAGTACAGCATAGCAGCGCCACTTGTTGAGCGATTTGCACCAAAACACAAACAGCACTAATCCATATCAAAGTGTACTTGAATCTGAAGTTTGTTGAAAATCCAAGCATTAGTTATTGAGATAGAGCTACTGCGGAAACCGTAAAAAATGCAGTATAGCAGCGCCACCTGTTGAGCGATTTACACCAAAATGTACAAAACTTCAATTCATGTCAAGGAATAATTGAATCTGAAGTTTGATGAAAATCTGTGCATTAGTTCTGAAGATTGAGCTATTGTGGAAATCATGAGAAAGGCTGCATAGCAGCGCCATCTGTTGAGCGATTTACACCAAAAACTAATCAGCACCCATTTATATCAGGGACTAACTGAATATAGATTTTTATTAAATTCCGTGCATTAGTTCTTGAGATAGAGCGCCCACAAAATTTGTGTTACATACAGACAGACATTTTGTAAAAACATGTTTTTCGGAATCTCTGACCCCTAAAACGAGTAAATCGGTCGTAAACCAAAAGTCGAAAATTTTCACTAACCCAATACTTTCTTCTTGTAATGATAGAAGAAAGTAATAACAGTTGTAATTTTTACAATAAATCTATATTATGAAGTGGGAAAATGACCTAAAGGACGTTGACGTCATATTGACAAAAGCAACACCTAAACCCTAATTTCGTCTTTACTGTATTATTATCATTATTATTATTTTAAACTTGTAAACTCGCACCATATCAATTTTCACTCCGTCGATTAGGAAAGAAAACTTTTTTCAAATGCAATTTGATTGAAAACTGTATTGCAATTTACTGATTTTTTATAGCTTTTAACCAACTTCAAAATAAAGGAGGAGGTTATGAATTCGACCCCGATGTATGTATTTTTTGGTCCTGTTCACATATAACTTTCGTAAATCTGCACCAATTTTGATTTTTTTTGTACTGTTTGTTTGTTTATTTTAAGTTGTAACACACCCTGGTGGTCCCATTAAAATTTCGTCAAATTCTGATAGAACAAATTTGTGTTTATAAAAACTTCGAAATTCAAAGCTTTAACTCAAAGTGGGATGGACATAACTCCCAGATAAAAATGCACCGATTGAGTGAGCTGATTTTTACTTTCTTCCATCTTTACAAGAAGAAAGTATTGGTTTCATGAAAATTTTCGAATTCCAGTTTTCGACGGATTTACACGTTTTATGGGTCAGAGATTCCAAAAAACATGTTTTTACAAAATGTCTGTCTATGAGTCTGTCTGTCTGTATGTGACACAAATTTTGTGGGCGCTCTATCTCAAGAACTAATGCACAGAATTTAATAAAAATTTATATTCAGGTAGTCCCTGATATAGATTGGTGCTGATTAGTTTTTTGTGTAAATCGCCCTGCAGGTGGCGCTGCTATGTAGCATTTTGCAGGATTTCCGCAAAAGCTCTATCTCAAGAACTAATGCACAGATTTTTATAAAACTTCAGATTCCTTTAGTCCTTGACATCAATGGATGCTGTTTACGTTTTGGTGTAAATTGCCTAACAGGTGGCGCTGCTATGCTGCATTTTGAAGGATTTACACTATTTTCGCAGTAGCTCTATCTTAAGAACTAATACACACATTTTCATCAAACTTCGGATTTAGTTAGTCCTTCATATGAAATGATGCTGACTACGTCTTGGTGTAAATCGCCCAATAGGTGGCGCTGCTGTGCTGCATTTTGAACTATTTCCTCAGTAGCTCTATCTCAAGAACTAATGCACGAATTTTCATCAAACTTCAGATTTAACTATAACTTGATTAATATTGCTGCTGATTATGTGTTGTTGCTCAACAGGTGGCGCTTCTATGTTGCATTTTTCATCATTTGCGCAATACCTCTATCTCAAGAACTAAATGCACGAATTTTCCTCAAACTTCATATTCAGTTAGACGTTGACATAAGTTGGTGATAATTAGGTTCTGGTGTAAATAACCCAATTGGTGGCGTTGCTATGCTGCATTTTACACGATTTCAGCGACAGTCATACGTCGAGAACTAATGCACGGAATTTCATATTTTTAGAATTCTCAAGATGAACACAGATTGCCATTTAATTTGGCACTGAGATATTTTGAAGTAATGACATGTATGAGATAGAAGAAAGTTTTGTGATGGCCACAACATACTAGTTTGTAATAGAGTTGTAAAAAACCCGCAGATTTTGAGAGACGGAAATAAACCAGGGGATATTGGGGAATATTGGAAAATTTGCAGGAGGTTTGAAGGTAAATGGGACCAGCCATTTTTCAATTAAAAAAAAAAAAAAAAAAAATCAGAATTTCAGGTATTGTTCTGAAAAGTTTAAGATAGATTTTTCACTATGAATCCACAAAACTTATGATTTTGCGTTTAAAGTTTGTTAGCTGGCATATCTACTATTCAGGCATACTCTATATTAATTTTATAGTGAGTTGCATTGTATTTTTCCATTGATTTCTTATAATTTTGTTCATTTTCTTTTTGTTTACATTGGCGGATTCGTATAGGGGTTATGTTTGCATTCATGTCAAGCAAGATGAATCTGTCATCTGCCTCTGTCAATTTTTACTTATCGACGATTAAAATATCAAATTATTTATGATATTTTAGTGTATCTTACATAATATTTCTGCAACTTAAGCACGTATTTCAATAGTTTTTATGTAAACCGAAGCTATTTTTCTATATTTATGTTGTTGACATATGTAAAAAACATTTTATTTTCATTGAAAAAAAATTGAAACCATTAAAAATAATAAATTAAAAATTTTCACGCCTAAAACTTTCCGAAAACTCCCAGTATTTTTTTTAAATTTCCCTCAAAAAAAAAAATTGGTTTATTCCTGGGATTAAACCCGGTTTTTTTTCCCCTTTGCAACTCCAGCTCTAAAATCAGCTGAAGGATAAAGAATTTCCCATAAATTCTGATTTTCAATTTTAATTTATTTTTTCATTTTTTATCGATGCTTTAGTTCTTCTTGAAAATTATAAGAAGTATCAAAATCGCAGCATTTGTTCCAAATCTACTCGTTGACATTCATTAAATACTAACTCTTTTCCTGAAAGTCAATTAATAACTAGTATGTTGTGGCCATCACAAAACTTTCTTCTATATAAATCACGTCAATTAAATCCTTTAAATCTCTCTCTTCTAAAAAAAAGTAACTACCGTTGTCACCGCCGCCGCCGCCGCCGCCGCCGGTTTTGAATTTTTTGTGACCGGAGGTCTTTCTTCGTTAATATTAAGAAAAATAATGCATACAAAAATATGAAAATCGGTAATGTTATACAGAAATGTTTGATAAAGACGCTGATGCAGACAGTTTTCAAATTGAAGAATTATTTTAAGAGATATTTAATGCTAAAGTTGGACAAAATCGTTCCACTAAAAAAGTTTTATAGTAGCAAAAACTATACATCGGAATTTAATAATTTTTAGTTCATTTTATACGTTATAATTTCCCGGTGTGCAGAATTGATTTATTATTTTAATTTGACTCATTTTTCGAGGTTTTATATCTATTTTAAATTCAAATTTTCAGCATTTCGAGAGATATTTTTTACAGATTTTAGAAAGTAATATTAATTTAAACTGATGCCAACTGCATAAACAGCGGAAACAATAATGTTTCTCTCTATTCTAAAAAAAAAGTAACTACCGCTGTCACCGCCGCCGCCGCCGCCGGTTTTGATTTTTTTGTGACCGGAGGCCTTTCTTCGTTAATATTAACAAAAATAATGCATACAAAAATATGAAAATCGGTAGTGTTATACAGAAATGTTTGATAAACACGCTGATGCAGACAGTTTTCATATCGAAGAATTATTTCAAGAGTTATTTAATGCTAAAGTTGGACAAAATCGTTCCACTAAAAAAGTTTTATAGCAGCAAAAACTATACATGGCAGTGTAATCATTTTTAGATCATTTAATGCGTTACAATTTGCCGGAGTGCAGATTGCATTAATTTTTTTATTTTGACTCATTTTTTCAGGTTTTATTTCTATTTTAAATTCAAATTTTCAGCATTTCTAGAGATATTTTTTACAGATTTCAGAAAATTGTACTAATTTAAACTGTTGCCAACTGTATAAAAAGCGCAAGCAATAATGTTTGCTTCAAATTAAAAATTTATTTACACGTGACTATTATAAACAAGAAAAAAACTTTCAAATTAGAATTAAATAATTACGTATAAAAGGCAGGAACTTATTAAAAATTACGTCATAAAAAGTATACACGTGAATTTTAAAAGAGAAAGGATATTGTAAAATAATAAATTTATTTACGCGTGACTATTATAAACAGGAAAAAAACTTTCAAATTAGAATTAAATAATTACGTATAAAAAGCAGGAACTTATTAAAAATTACGTCATAAAAAGTATACACCTGAATTTTAAAAGAGAAAGGATATTGTAAAATCATAAATTCATTAGCATGCGTTAGAAGTCTTAGGAGAAATTACGTCATATTTACGTCACATTATAGTTATTACATAAAATGAACACAAAATAATATTGCAAAAAAGTTTAAATTTAGAAATTGCGCTAGACATTTATTTGATATTTTGAGAATTAATTTAAAATGTCTCATTTAAAAGAACTTTCTTTTCGCTTTTTTAAAAAATACCAGGAGACAAAGACTCTCTTTACTTAATTCCTTTTATATTAGCTTATTTTGAAATGTTGTTACACGTGTATACGTCATCAAGTTATTTTTATTTCGACGTTTTATTTGTGTTTTTATTAATGTTGTACGAATTTATTTGTTCTTTCGTTATTTAAAATAAAAATTACATCAATTTGTATAATTTGGCGAGTGGTTTGGCGATTTATATAATTTGGCGAAATTGGTCGACAGGATTATCAAGTAGTACCGCAGCGGATTTGGCGTTAAAATTCCCCAATCAAAGAGAAATGAATAGAAATTCGTTTATAGGGAGATCGCCACTGTTTTTTAAATCATAATTCAATCTTTCGAAATCTTTTTAAAGCCGATCAAATTAGCGTGCATTTAGAGTCTGCGGTGTCTGGACGGGGGTTGGCGAGCGTAGCTCGTAGGGGGCCGAGCCCCCTAGTGCTTAAAAAAGAAAAAAAAATATTTATGCGTGTAATAAATTAAAAATTTATTTACACGTGACTATTATAAACAGAAAAAAACATTTGGAATTAGAATTAAATAATTATGTACAAAAAGCAGGAACTTATTAAAAATTACGTCATAAAAACTATAATTACACGTGAATTTTAAGAGAGAAAGGGATTTGTAAAATAATAAATTTATTAACATGCGTTAGAAGTCTTAAATAGGTGAAATTACGTCATATTTACGTCACATTACAGTTATTACATAAAATGAACACAAAATAATATTGCAAAACGGTTTAAATTTACAAATTGCGCTAGACATTTATTTGATATTTTGAGAGGATACTTTTCAACTATTTTTCTTAGGAAAGGGCAAATAATATTTTATTTCTAACACAAGTATTTTCACGTGAATATTAAAAAGAGAAAGAATAGTTAGGTCAAAATTACGTCAGATTAAAAACGGTTAATTTAAAATGTCTCATTTAAAAGAACTTTCTTTTCGCTTTGTTAAAAAATACCGGGAGACAAAGATTCTGTTTACTTAATTCCTTTTATATTAGCTTATTTTGAAATGTTATTACACGTGTCTACGTGATCAAGTTATTTTTATTTCGACGTTTTATTTGTATTTTTATTAATGTTGTACTAATTTATTTGTTCTTTCGTTATTTAAAATAAAAAATATGTGAATTTGTATAATTTGGCGAGTGGTTTGGGGATCTATATAATTTGGCGAAATTAGTCGACGGGATAATCAAGTAGTATCGCAGCGGATTTGGCGTTAAAATTTCCCCAATCAAAGAGAAATGAATAGAAATCCGTTTGTAGGGAGATCGCCACTGTTTTTTAAATTATAATTCAATCTTTCGAAATCTTTTTAAAGCCGATCACATTAGCGTGCATTTAGAGTCTGCGGTGTCTGGACGGGGGTTGGCGAGCGTAGCTCGTAGGGGGCCGAGCCCCCTAGTAGTACAAGAAATAACAACGATTTAGCACCAATCCATATCAAAGTATATCTGAATTTGAAGTTGGATGAAAATTCGTGCATTAGTTCTTGAGATAGAGCTATAGCGGAAATTCTGAAAAAATGTAGCATAGCAGCACCACTTGATGAGCGATTTACACCAAAAGTAAACAGCACTAAACGATATCAAGGTATACCTGAATCTGAAGTTTCTTGAAAATCCAAGCATAAAATGTCAATTCATGTCAAGGACTAACTGATTCTAAAGTTTCATGAAAATTCGTGCATTAGTTCTTGAGATACACCTATAGTGGAAATTCTAAAAAATACAGCATAGTAGCGCCACCTGTTGAGCGATTTACACTAAAATATACAAAATGTCAATTCATGTCAAGGATTAACTGATTCTGAAGTTTGGTGAAAATTATTGCATTAGTTCTTGAGATACAGCTATAATGGAAATTCTGAAAAGTGCAGCATAGCAGCGCCACCTTTTGAGCTATTTATACCAAAACACAAACAGCACTAATTCATATCAAAGTATACTTGAATCTGAAGTTTGATGAAAATTCGTGCATTTTTTCTTGAGTTAGAGCTATTGCGATAATCATGAACAATGCAGCATACCAGGGCCACCTGTTTTTGCGATTTTTACAAAAAAGTAATCAGCACCAAACTATATCTTGGACTAACTGAATCTGAAGTTTTATAAAAATTCGTGCAGTAGTTCTTGAGATATAGCTATTGCAGAAATCGTGAAAAATGCCGCATAGCAGCGCCACCTGTTGTGCAATTTTCACCAAAAACTAATCAGGTACAGTTTATATCAAGGTCTAACTAAATATGAAGTTTTGTGAAATTCCGTGCATTAGTTCTTGAGATAGAGCGCCCACAAAATTTTTGTCACATACAGACTCACAGAGTGACAGAGTGACAGACAGACTCACAGACAGACATTTTCTAAAAACCATCAAATCGTGTTCTGGGCATTCTAAATCGTATAAATCCGTCGAAAACCGGAAGTCGAAAATTTTCACGAATCCAATACTTTCTTCTTCTAAAGATAGAAGAAAGTAAAAAACGACAATTTGTGGAAAATCCCTTATCATTCCGATGCTTTTAAAGAGCAACTAAAAATCAGCTCACCCTATTGTCGATACCTGTCTGAATTTTCACGATATTTGATTGACTTTTTTATACGATTTGCTCCATAGAGTTGACTATTAAATCATGAAATATATATATATATATATATATATATATATATATATATATCTTTGTTATCGTTCGCGCATGCGCAGATAAAAATATTTCATACAACTGCTCATATTTCATCAAATGTTTAATATTAAAATAATAAAACTTTGTAAAAAATCACCATAAAATTAAAACAAATCACAGGACGCGTTTCGAGCTAAAAACATAACAGCTCGTCATCAGCTACAGCATACACGTGTCCGTAAACGAACAAGTTCAAAAATGAACTGAAGATAAAGAATGTTGCGAAGAATGCGACAGATGGCGACAGATAATTATTATTATTTATTTTTTTTTTTTTACAAAATAAAAAGGAAAAGAATTACAAAATTAATTTCCACGCTGGAGATAGGAAAGGAGATGATGGGAGATCATTGACAAGATTAGCAGAATTTTTAGAAATAAAATATGCTTCATGAAAATCCAAGTGAGAGGGAGAGGCAGGGGAAGAAATAATTTTGGCCATGGAGAAATTGAAACAATGACTGGAAGACCTGTTTAATATATTTATATTTCAAGTACAACGTATTGTATCTACTATATTTTGCCAAATTTTCCGAAACTGATGTTAAATGTGGTTGAAAACCCTTCATGATGTAAGCAAAAAACATGCACGAATTTTTTTAACTTTTTAAAAAAATCTCTATATCTCCATGAATATACGTGCTATTCTTACACAAATGAATACACATATTGCACAATATCCACATATTTGTATGTTGTAGCGATAGATCATTTCGTGCATTTTATTTTACAAGATGATCCCAAATATTATTATTTTTCTTTAATTTTTTGTTGGCCACCTAATTGTCCTCTTTATCAAATCGGCGGTGATAAATATGAGGTCACACATATTCATCATAATCCTGAAGTCACAGACGAATCCGACAAATATATCCTTTAATATTCGACAAAATGTCTAAAATTGAACGTGTCCGGTGTAATCAGAGACGTCGCAATGGGGGGTTATGGGGGGCAGCATCCCCCTCCAATATATGTGAACTTGGGAAATTTGAGCTTAGAGTTGGGAAATTCTAGATTTTTGAGACTTTTTCTTTTTTTTAATAATAGTAAAAAAATGTGAAATTTTTATTGTTTTGCAAACTGCTTTTCTGATTTCTGTAACAGTAAACAAGTTAAATTAGCAAAAGAAGTACAAAAAGCAGCCAGACTCAATTTGTCATTGTGTTTCTCTGTACAACGAAAATAACATTACATCTACCAGACCTGAATTTCCCTATTGTTATCCATCAACAGTGTCTCTAATCTATTCCCTTTATTTCTTCCAAATCTTTGTTCCTTTCTCGAAATAACATGACGGTATTTTCATATGAAGTGCGATTATGACTCGTGCGTAATGGAAGACAAGAAATTTCCAAACCTTAAACTAATGCTGGTTTTCTCTAAATATATGCAATTTTTCTATTAAATCTTACATTTACTGTATTGTTTGAAATTGCTTATGTATGTACGTAACGCGATAACTCTTGATAGAAACATCCGATTTGCTTCAAAATTTTTTCCTAGGTTCATTGTGATAAGGCGCTTCCCTGATTAGTTTTGGGAGTTCATTGGTTAAGGATAAAGCGGGAAAAACGGGGTTAGTCCACCCCCCTTAATTCAGATAAATGGGTTTTTCATGCAGAATGATTCGATTTTCTCCGAATTTGGTATACCGGTTTATTATGTTAAGGAACTTCCCTGAATAGTTTTGGAGGTTCATTAGTTAAGGATAAAGGGGGAAAAGGGGGGTTAGTCCCCCCCCCTTAATTCAGATAATTGGGTTTTTCATGCAGAATGATTCGATTTGCTCCGAATTTGGTATACCAGTTTATTAGGTTAAGGCGCTTCCCTGATTAGTTTTGGGAGTTCATTGGTTAAGGATAAAGGGGGAAAAACGGGGTTAGTCCAACCCCTTAATTCAGATAAATGGGTTTTTCAGGCAGAATGATTCGATTTTCTCCGAATTTGGTATACCGGTTTATTATGTTAAGGAACTTCCCTGATTAGTTTTGGAGGTTCATTGGTTAAGGATAAAGGGGGGGAAAGGGGGGTTAGTCCACCCCCTTAATTTAAATAATGGGTTTTTCATGCAGAATCATTCGATTTGCCCCGAATTTGGTATACCGGTTTATTATGTTAAGGAACTTCCCTGATTAGTTTTGGAAGTTCATTGGTTAAGGATAAAGCGGGAAAAACGGGGTTAGTCCACCCCCCTTAATTCAGATAAATGGGACTTTCATGCAGAATCATTCGATTTGCTCCGTATTTGGTATACCGGTTTATTATGTTAAGGAACTTCCCTGATTAGTTTTTGGGGTTCATTGGTTAAGGATAAAGGGGGAAAAGGGTGGTTAGTCCACCCCTTTTTATTCAGATAAATGGGTTTTTCATGCAGAATCATTCGATTTGCCCCGAATTTGGTATACCGGTTTATTAGGTTAAGGAACTTCCCTGATTAGTTTTGGGAGTTCATTGGTTAAGGATAAAGCGGGAAAAACGGGGTTAGTCCACCCCCCTTAATTCAGATAAATGGGTTTTTCATGAAGAATGATTCGATTTGCTCCGAATTTGGTATAACGGTTAATTAGGTTAAGGAACTTCCCTGATTAGTTTTGGGGGTTCATTGGTTAAGAATAAAGGGGAAAAGGGGGGTTAGTCCACCCCTTTTTATTCAGATAAATATGTTTTTCATGCAGAATGATTCGATTTGCTCCGAATTTGGTATACCGGTTAATTAGGTTAAGGAACTTCCCTGATTAGTTTTGGGGGTTCATTGGTTAAGAATAAAGGGGAAAAGGGGGGATAGTCTACCCCTTAATTCGGATAAATGGGTTTTTCATGAAGAATGATTCGATTTGCTCCGAATTTGGTATAACGGTTTATTAAGTTAAGGAACTTCCCTGATTAGTTTTGGGGGTTCATTGGTTAAGGATAAAGGGGGAAAAAGGAGGTTACCCCGCCCCTCTTAAATTAGATAAATGGGTTTTTCATGCAGAATGATTCGATTTGCTCCGAAGTTGGTATACCTGTTTATTATGTTAAGGAGCTTCTCTGATTCGTTTTGGGGATTCATTGGTTAAGGATAAAGGGTGTGGGGGGGCTAGTCCACCCCCTTAATTTAGATAAATGGTTTTTTTGCAGGATTATTCGATTTGCTCCAAATTTGGTATACCGGTTTATTATGATAAGGAGCTTCCCTGATTAGATTTGGAGGTTCACTGGTTAAGTATAAAGGGTGAAACGGGGGCTAATTCCCCTTCACTTATTTTTTTGAGGGGCATTATTCTTTAAAATAAGAGTATGATATACAATTAGTGTGAATAGCCTGTGAGCTCAATGCCATCAGTTTAGCTGGGCATTTTTCTTTTTTATTATTAGGTGCGTTCGTAATTATATAAATACGTAGCACCTATAGTCGTCGTTCAGTCCATCCGTCCGTCCGTCCGTCTGTCCGTCCGTCTGTCTGTCTGTCTGTCTGTCCGCATATAACAGAGCAAAAACTACCCAACCGAATGGTCTGAAATTTTTAATGTATGATTGTTGCAAAATTTTGTCGAGCCATTTCAAATTTTATGAAAATCGGATGCATAGTTTAATTACAGGGACAGTCAAAAGTTTTTCTTTACATACGGCCATGGGAAAAATTATTGCAAATGCATTTTAATGATCTGAAATTTTAAATATATAATTGTTTCAAAATTTTGTCGAGCCATTTGAAATTTTAGGGAAATCGGATGTATAGTTTAATGACAGGGACAGTCAAAAGTTTTCCGTTACATTACGGCCAATGGGAAAAAAATATTGTAAGTGCGTTTTAATGATGTTACAGCCTTCCGAATGGTCTGAAAATTTAAATATATAATTGTTGCAAAATTTTGTCGAGCCATTTCAAATTTTATGAAAATCGGATGTATAGTTTAATTACAGGGACAGTCAAAAGTTTTCCGTTACATTACGGGGAATGGGAAAAAAATTATTGCAAGTGCATTTTAATGATATTATAGACTATGCACTTATGAAATTAAAAAATATATACATTGAATATAATATGGGTACAAAAAATAATTATAAAACTAGTTATAGTACGAACGCACCTCATTTGCCACGTTTGACGAGCAATTTCCGACTTGTTTCTTAATGCTACTGATCTTTTGTTTGTCGAATACAAATAAATCATAACGATTGGTTTTAAAAAAATTATTATAAATATTCTTTAAAAGTTATAAGAATATTTATAGTAGAATTAAGAGAACATAGAGTAATTCGTTAAAAGGATTTAAGATTTCATTACAAATAATTTTTGAATAATTATAAAATTAAAATATAAAATTTATTAACAACTTTTGCTTTCTTTTTTTACACGGATTTTTTTTTACTTTTAACACAGATAGATGATAGCGATTGCATTCAAAATATATGCATATTATTCTTATTCTATAAACATTCTTAAAAGATAGCACTTCTTTAAAATAATCACAAGTATTCTAGTTATAATTTAAGGACCCATTGTAACTATTTTTTAAATATTCAAAGTAAACATTAAAAATAAAAATAAAAATAAATAAAATGAAACAATAAATAAATAAATATATATATATATATAACCATTAATTAAACATAACCTACCACCATCAAATATTATGAATTAAAGCTGTAAGTATAAAAAAAAAATTAATTTATTATAAGAATTATTATGGAAGAAAAAGAAAAAAGTGGACACCGACAAAAAATGGAAAAGCTTATATATTGAATTACGTTGTCAAGGGCACAGAATTCAATAATATAAGCAAAATGGTTGTTTTCTGTGAGAAAAATAAGCTAAAGCTAAAAATTATTTTCCCCTGTGCCCAAACAACCATTAAAATCAAGTGAATTGATTAAAAATGAAAACAGAATAGAAACAAATAATATGAAATGGAATAATCAATAAAACCTATTTAAATATTTATAGGATATAAAATATAAATATAAATAATAAACACCATACCGATTAATATCTCAGTATTTTACAAATATCCACGCGCACATGTCTATCCAGAATATCATAAAGATTAAGGTGAATAAAACAGTTAAGAAATCACATTAATTGATACCAAAGGATGCAGTTAATACATTTTGAAATAAATTTTGAAATACCTTGTTAAATACATTTAATATAATATAAAATAAATAGATAGTAATTACATTATTTAAAATGCACTATTAAATTAATTAATAACTGTTTAACAATATCGTCAAAATTTAGCTAATATATATATATATATAGCGCTTTGTTCTTAATGTAATGATTTTTTGTTTGTCGAATACAAATAGATGATAACGATTGGACTAAAAAATATGTATTATTATAAATATTCTTTAAAAGTTATAAGAATATTTACGGTAGAATTAAGAATACATACAGTAATTTGTTAAAAGAATTTAAGAATCGATTATAAATAACTTATGAATAATTATAAAATTAACATACCAAATTTATTAACACCTTTTGCTTTCCCCTTTTTTTTAAGTTTAAAAGGTAGATGATAGCGACTCCATTAAAAATATATGTATTAATATTATTCTTATTCTTTAAGCGTTGTTAAACAATAGTTACAGTTCTTTAAAATAATCACAAGTATTCTAATTATAATTTAAAAACCTATTGTAACTGTTCTATAAATATTCAAAGTAGACATAAAAAATAAGAAAATAATAATAAAATGAAAAAATATATATATAACGCTTTGTTCTTAATATAGTGATTTTTCGTTTGTCAAATACAAATTTAAGTATTGCGCGGCAGCGCAATACTTATTTATTTCCAGTGTCACTTCTCAATGTTAATTTAACATGGAAAAGCCTATGGAGATCATAACTTTTTCATTTTTTCTTCCCAATTTTTTGTCCCTGATGCCACTCATTTTTTATTCTTTACTAATTCTAATGATATTATAAATTTAAAGTGTAAAAACGTTTGCCTGACGTCAGGGTCGAAACGAATGGTAAAACGCCTTTGCATATGGGTAAATTATAACCCAGAGAGAAACATGGGCCAATTTTTGTTTACATTATTCAATTATTTTTCTTAATAATTCCAATTTTCGCTTTTTTCATTGAAAATAAACGGACATTTTTTCATAGAAAATGTAACATTTTTACTTCATTGTTGCAAAAATTTCAAAAGCCGTAATAATAATTTATTTCTTGTTAGGTGAAAGATTTTCGCATGAAATTTTAAATTGAGCTAGATTTTTTTTTTCAAAAATTAAAAAGGTGAATATGCCGTCATAGTGGAAATAAAAAGGATATTTTCAGAATAAGTTTTTGCTTTGGTCAAGTTTATATTTTAGTAAAAAGTTTCTAATGGATAGCTATTTTTACGCAGGTAGCGAACTTAGTGGGGAATTACATAACTTAAATTTTAAAATGTATTTTTTTTTCCGAGATGAGAACTATTTATACCCCCAAGTTAAACTTAGGTAATAATTTTTTGATGTGTTTACATCACCCCTTGGGAGAGATTAAGGTTTAAAAATTTAAGCAAAACTTTTATTTTTTATTTTTTACTGTATCACAGCCATGATATTGTTAAATATTAGCAGTAAGGATTCAACACAATTTACATTTACATTCATAGCGTTCCTGAGTGGGAAATAGGGTACCTAAATTTAAGTGAAGTTAATTTTTTATCATTTGATTATAGATTTTTTATGTTCAGATTGGAAGTTTTGGTCCAAACTACCGCAACCTGCTTTACTACAGTGGTGAAACATTTTGAATTACACATTGGTAAACTGCATCCCACATTGTGATGCAATACCGCATACATCAAAGCCTGATGATGATACTCTCTATTAATTTTGAAATGCGTTCGTCTGAGTGCAGTAGTTATTGAAAAACTTGACCATATTAAACAAAAACATAATTTGAAGAACAAATTAAAAAAACAAAATTTATTTCCTACATTGTTTAAGCCCGAGAAGGGACAGATATTAAGTTATTTCATTCAATTAGTTCTACATTTAATGTTAAATTTTTGTAACAAATTAGTTAAGCCAATTGAAGATTAAAAAATAAAAATAAAATTCATACAATATGATACTTAAAACACCCTAAAAATATAGATTCCGTTCAAATGAAATCGAAATAAATCTTACAAATATTTTCAATTAAAAATGGAAGAAGTCTAAGGTTTATTTCGATTTCATTTGAACGGAATCTATATTTTTAGGGTGTTTTAAGTATCATATTGTATGAATTTTATTTTTATTTTTTAATCTTCAATTGGCTTAACTAATTTGTTACAAAAATTTAACATTAAATGTAGAACTAATTGAATGAAATAACTTAATATCTGTCCCTTCTCGGGCTTAAACAATGTAGGAAATAAATTTTGTTTTTTTAATTTGTTCTTCAAATTATGTTTTTGTTTAATAGATGATAACGATTGGATTAAAAAATATGTATTGTTATAAAAATTCTTTAAAAGTTATAAGAATATTTATAGCAGAATTAAGAATACATACAGTAATTAGTTTAAAAGGTTTAAGATTTCATTATAGATAACTTTTGAATAATTATAAAATTAAAATATAAAATTTATTAACACCTTTTGCTTTCTTTTTTTATGTTTAACAGATAGATTATAGCGATTTCATTAAAAATATATGTATCAATATTATTCTTATTCTTTAAGCGTTCTTAAACGATAGTTACAATTCTTTAAAATAATCGCAAGTATTCTAATTATAATTTAAAAACATATTGTAACTATTCTTTAAATATTCAAAGTAGACATTAAAAAAAAAGAAAAATAATTATTAAAATGAAATATATATATATATATAACGCTTTGTTCTTAATATAATGATTTTTCGTTTGTCGAATACAAATATATGATACGATTGGATTAAAAAATATATATTATTATAAATATTCTTTCAAAGTTAGAAGGATATTTATAATAGAATTAAGAATACATACAGTAATTCGTTAAAAGGATTTATGATCCCATTATAAATATTTTTTGAATAATTAAATTAAAATATAAAATTTATTAACACCTTTTGCTTTCTTTTTTTTAAGTTTAACAGATAGTGAAAGCGATTGCCTTAAAAAAATATATGTATTAATATTATTCTTAATTTTTAAGCGTTCTTAAACGACAGTTACAATTCTTTAAAATAATTACAAGTATTCCAATTTAAGGACCCATTGTAACAATTCTTTAAATATGTAAAGTAGACATTAAAAAAAATTAAGAAAATGAAAAAATATATATATAACGCTTTGTTCTTAATGTAATGATTTTTTGCTTGTCGAATACAAATAGATGATAAAGATTGGATTAAAAAATATATTGTTATAAAAGTTCTTAAAAAGTTATAAGAATATTTATAGCAGAATTAAGAATGCATACAGTAATTCGTTAAAATGATTTAAGATTTCATTATAAACAGTCTTTGAATAATTATGAAATTAAAACATAAAATTTATTAACATCTTTTGCTTGATTTTTTTTTTTATGTTTAACATAGATAGATGATAGCGATTGCCTTTTTAAGAAATATGTATTATTATTATTATTATTATTTAAGCGTACTTAAACAACATTTACAGTTCTTTAAAATAATTATAAGTATTCAAGTTATTTAAGTTTTGCGCGGCAGCGCAATACTTATTTATTTCCAGTGTCACTTCTCAATGTTAATTTAACATAGAAAAGCCTGTGGAGCTCATAACTTTTTCATTTTTTTCTTCCCACCTTTTTTTCCCTGATGCCACATTTTTTTTTCTTTACTAATTCTAATGATATTATAAATTTAAAGCGTAAAAATGTATCTCTGAAGTCAGGGTCAAAACGGATGATAAAATGCCTTTCCATATAGGTGAATTATAACCCAGAATATAACAGGCTAGTTTTATTTACATTATTCAAATATTATTCTTAATAATTCCAAATTTCGCTTTTTTTCATTGATAACTAACGGACATTTTTCCTATAAAATGAATTTTTTTTTTCATTGTTGCAAATAATTCAGAAGCTGTATTAATAATTTATCTCTTTTTAGTTGAAAGTTTTTCACGTGCAAAATTGAACTGATTTTTTTTTTCTTTTTAAGAATTAAAAAGATGAATATGGCGTCATAGTGGAAATAAAAAGGACATTTTTAGAATAAGTTTGTCAAGTTTATGTTTTAGTAAACTTAGCAAACTTAGCAAACTTTAGCAAACTTAGTGAGGAATTGCATAACTTAAATTTTAAAAAATATTTTTTTTTTCAAGATGGGAATTATTTATATCCCAAGTTAAACTTAGGTAATAATTTTCTCTTGTGTTTACATCGCCCCTTGGGAGGGAATAAGGTAACAAAATTTAAATAAAACTGTTTTTTTTTTTTAATTTTTTACTGTATCACAGCTATAATATTGTAAAATATTAGCATAGCAGTAAGGATTCAACACAATTTATTTTTGCATTCATAGCGTTCCTGAGTGGGAAATAGGGTATCTAAATTTAAGTGAAATTATTTTTTTATGTTTTGATTATAGATTTTTTACGTTCAGATTGGAAGTTTTTGTCCAAACTACAGCAACCAGCATTATTGCAGTGCAGAAATATTTTGAATTATACATTGGTAAACTTCATCACACATTTTGATGCAGTACGGTATACATCAAAGCCTGATGATGATACCTTCCATTAATTTTGAAATGAGTTCATCTGAATGCAAAAGTTATTAAAAAACTTGACATATTAAAGAAAATCATAATTTGAAGAACAAATTTTTAAAGAAAGCAAATTTATTTCCTACATTGTTTAAGCCCGAGAAGGGACAGATATTAAGATATTTCATTCAATTAGTTCTACATTTAATGTTAAATTTTTGTTACAAATAACTTAAGCTAATTGAAGATTAAAAAATAAAAATAAAATTCATACAATATGATACTTAAAACACCCAAAAAATTAGATTCCGTTCAAATGAAAATCGAAATAAATCTTAGACTTCTTCCATTTTTAATTGAAAATATTTGTATTGCAGATTTTGTAATATGCTTATGACGATTGTACATAAAATGATAAGATGCATGCAAAATACAAAGCATTAAAAAAAGTCTAAGATTTATTTCGATTTCATTTGAACGGAATCTAATTTTTTGGGGTGTTTTAAGTATTATATTGCATGAATTTTATTTTTATTTTTTAATCTTCAATTAGCTTAAGTTAGTTGTAACAAAAATTTAACATTAAATGTAGAACTAATGGAATGAAATATCTTAATATCTGTCCCTTCTCGGGTTTAAACAATGTAGGAAATAAATTTGTTTTTTTTTTTTTTATTTGTTCTTCAAATTATGTTTTTGTTTAATAATTTAAGCTCCCATTGTAACTATTATTTAAATATTCAAAGTAGGCATTAAAAATAAAAAATGCATTTTCTGTTCCTTGTGTCAACATCAATTTATTTGCAAAACACACATGAATGATAACCACTATATTGTTTGGAAAATGTTTTTAACTATAGTAAAATTATTCTTTTAAAAATTATTAAAGAACATTTATAACTCTCGAAGAATTTTAAGTATTTCTTTAAAAGTATCTTTTAAAAGTATTTAAAAGTAAAATCTACACATAATAACCATAACATCTTGTCGCGGATATTAATAAGTCAATGAAGAGTATTATGAAATGCCTACAAGAGTCGTTATGCTCTTGTTTATTAATAAATATTCATTTGTAGAACCCATATACATATATCGTAATTAAATGGTATTTATAAAAAATATTTAATAACATTCTATGTTCTTTAAACGTTATTAAAAGTAATTAAGTACTCTTCAAAAATATTTAATTATAGTTTTATTGTTATTATTATTAGAATTATACTAAACAATAATAAAAACTCTTTAGATATGTTTTCTATAAAAAATAAATAATAATATTACTATTTTAATATAAACAACAGTTAAATATTCAAAATGAAATATACATTGTTGTGAAATGCTTTGTACGTAATATTAGTATTCATTTAAAGAATTATAAGTAATTTTTAGAAATACTCTTCATAGAAAATAAAAGTAAAATATGCATTTTACAGCTTTAAATATTATTTTTTATTAATTTTTTGAAAAGAGGTAGGCGACAATTAAAGGTACGTGATAAAAAAAAAAAACTTTAATAATAAATATTATCTAAAAGTTCTTAAAAAATAAAAATTATAAATGTTTTGTAAAAATATTCCCTTAAAGTAAAATATATTTTTATGGCCGTATTATCTTGTCTCTTGGATTAATTATTATTAATTTGTTGATATGAGGTAGATGATAATTAAAGAATTTAAAAAAGCTTTAATAATAATATAAGTATTTTTATATTATTATAAAAAAAATTTAAAAACTTAAAAAATTATATAAACTTTCTGTAAAAATATCCCACTAAAATAAAAAAATATTTTTTATGACCATATTACGTTGTCATTTGTATTAATGAATATTTATTTGACGATCACAGAATGTAGGAAATTGCTGTTTTCTTCTTCTTCCTTTTAGACCCCCCCCCCCCTCCCCTATGCTATTTCTTTCTCCCAGCTATTAAAATGTCGTCTCTAAAAAATAACGTTCCGTTGTATAAGCCAGCCGTAAAACAAAGCTGATGTATCATTGTACCCGTTAAATACTGTACTGCATTTTTTTAAACTTCTAAGCATCGCACGTTTTCAATTTTTATACCGTCGTATTGGGGGGAAAAGGCACTTTTAAGTGCAATTTGTTTGAAAAACTGCATCTCCATTTATTTTTGAAATATTAATATTTTGTAGTTTTTAGCGAAATTGTTTAATTTTGGTAACTCCAGTACTCCATTTCTGTAGAAACTAAAGGAAAAATTGTTGGAAAATAGTGATAGATCTTTTTGTTGCCATTTTTCCATAAGAACTTTTAAAAAAAGCAATTCAAATACGTGCTATTTTGAAAAAATATAAAGGAATGATTTCTGATAAAATAGGGAGCTATTATAAACCAAATTTAATTTTAAGTATCTATACTAATATTACAAACACATCAAAGCATATGAATCATTAAATAGCCGATTTTTTTTTTTTTTTTTTTTTTTTTTTTTTTGTCGAGTTTCTTGAATGACATCTCTATTTTTGGATTTGTGTATTATTCAACGATACTATGCACCCAAAGGTACGAAAACATGGAGGACTGGGAACAGGAAAACACAATGGTAAACCTACGCGTCAACCGCTAAAATCGGGTTTTCAGATGTCTTCCACCAAGACAAGACTTGGCAGACCAATTACGTTTTAATATGCGAATCGAGATTTAACAAATCCTAAAATTTCATCCGTAAACTCAATGAGGTGATTGTCTATGCTGCCGGTTGTCGGTCTATTACTGTAGATGTTGTTTAAGCGTGGATCGGAAATGTGGAACTCTTCAGCGGATGCGAAAGACGTCATTTTATATAAAATAAAAGCGTTTGTTTTAAGTCTTAATACTCAAATATGTTTTGTACTATCTATATTTTTACATATATTTTTTCATTGGGGGCGACACTAAATTCTGAAAAATCAGAATTCCTGTTTTCTAGTATTTCCTTCTTTTTTTCCGAACAGGAGATTTTTAAGACTATTAGAAATACTTTTTAAAAATCTGGTAAAAAATTACCGTATATATTCGCGTATAAGTCGACTCACGTATAAGTCGATCTCCTAACTTTCGAATGCAAATTCTAGAAAAAATAAAAAACCCGCGTATAAGTCGACCCTCAAACTTTTTAAAATCAAACCAAAGATTTCACTTGCCAATGCGAAAAGGTAGTAGGTAAACAAAAACAAATCACTGAAATATTTTTAAGTGAAAAATTATTATTATTTGTATATTTTATATATTATTTTTTAATTCATACACATAAAAAGCCATAATTTTGCAGTATTAGAAGTTTTTTTTGCTTTTTTAATTGACTCGCGTATAAGTCGACCTCCCAAATTTGCTTGCCAAAAATTGTCAGAAATTCCTCGACTTATACGCGAGTATATACGGTATAAGTTTTTCACTTATTTTCAATTTTTTTTAATTTTTTTTTTAAATATTCATTTAAAAGTCTTTAAAAATAAAATAGTATAAGTATTATCAGGGCGATCAGGGCCGTCCAAAGCGGCACCCTTAGCACCTTTTGTATGCTTGCCTCACCAGTGGCCGAGAGGTTCTGCTCTCGAGGCTGGTAGACGAGAGGTGCTGGATTCGATCCCAATCGCACCCGTCGGTCTAATCGTTCGGAGTTTTCGTGGTTTTCTTCGAGCCTTGGTTTTCCAAGCGTAAATACGGATTAGGTTCCCTTAGAAAGACCCCGGAGGGCACCCCCCCCCCCCTTAAGGACTATATCCCTCATGATGATAATTGGCCGTCATAAACACAACCAACCAACCTTTTGTATGTTTACTGTTAGTCTTTTAGTAGATTTCAACATTTGTTGAAAAGTTTTTATGAATTTGGCTTTTTCCGTCTGTCCGTCCATGCTCTAAGGTTTGTAAATATACTCCGATTGCCATGAAATTGATATATATATTATTGAGGCTTACTATGGCATGCTCGGTAGTGTTAAATGGAGTGTGTAGCAGTTACGATTCGTTTACAGAAACACTCAAAAGAATTTCAGCCTTAATAACATTACGGTTTATGAAGGAAAATCTTTTGTAGTAAATTTTAATGACATTACACTATTTTAAATATATTGATATGTATATATCTCACTGAGGTGTACTCAGGGTCGTAGCTACAAAAAAATTTTCGGGGCGGAGAATTCAAAAATTTCCCAACGTGAAACAAATTGTCCTATTTTCCAACTAAAATGATATGTTCAATGTGCGTTTAATAATAATGATACTTATAGGTAAAAAAAAAAAATCTTTCCACAGAAAAATGCTGAAACTAAAAACATAAAAATCATAATTATTGGTTCATTTAATGAAAGTTTTGATCTTCAATTGTGTACGAGTCATAATCGTACTTCCTATGAAAATAGCCTCCTATTTTCAGATTTTTGAGAAAGGAACAAAGTTTTGGAGAAAATGTATTAGAGACACTGCTGATGGACAACAGTAGAGAAATTCAGGTCTGGTAGATGTATGATATTTTCGTAGCACAGAGAAACACAATGAGAAATTGAGTCTGGCTACTTTTTGTATTTCTTTTGAAAGTTGAACTATTTTACTATTACATACAGAACTCAGAAAGGTAGCCAGCAAAACAATAAAAAATTCTTTTTTTTACTTTTTATTTAAAAAAAAAAAGAAAAAGAAAAACTGTTTCAAAAATCTATAATTTCCCAACTCTAAACTCAAATTTCCCAAGTTCATATATATTAGGGGGGAGGCTCCCCTCATAACCCCCCATCGCGACGCCCCTGGGTGTATTGCAGGGTGCTTACTGTAAATTATGATGTGCATTGAATTTATAGTTAATTTACAGGGTCACACAAAATAATTCGGCTAGGCTACAGTACTGCCTTTGAAGGATAATAGCTGAAAATGCGTTTTCAGTTGGGGTAGGCGTTTTTTAATTTAACTATTTTTTAGCATATTACTAGGTGTGTATAAATTCTATAGATTCTATACAGGTCTGGACAAAAGTTCTCAAGTACATTTCCGTTTATTGACAGAAAATGCTGAATGGGAATTTTCAATTGTGCTATGCGTTTAACTGAATAAACTTTTAGCATACTATGTAGTTTACATAAAGTAATTAACACGTTCATTGCCGCAAAAAGTCAGAATTTTCAAATTTCTTCTTGAAAGTCGTTTGCACCACAAATTCTGAAAGGTAAATTTCGCTTTACTAATACAGCGAAATTACTGCCAATAAATAAGGCATTTTTTTATTTTAAAATAATGGTAAGAAAGTAATAAATTAAAGCCACAAATATTAACGCTGCGAGTATACTCGTAGCGTGGCAGTCAACGTGTTAACATGCTTTTTTGAAGTGGTGCATATTCACATGTTCAAACGAAAATGTCTTTTAAATAACGTCACAATTTTTTTTAGATAATGGTGCTGTTATAAAGCGCAATTGTATTTTCATAATTTAGTCATTAAATATTGATTAGAATATTTTTGAGTATTTATAAGTAATTAAACGTTTTGAAATAATTGAACCTAATTATAAAATGCACTATGAGAATATTCAGACACAGTGGTTGGCAACTTTCTTCACAAGCCAATTAACTGGAGGCGGAGGGGGGGGGGGGGGGGGGGGGGTCAGAATGTTGCTAGGTGTCCCGATTTTCAGGGACTCCAAGATCTATCCCTTGTCCCGCATAACCACTGAGCGGGAAGCAAAAAGTCCCGATTTTCCAGAATGCCTAAATCCTTTTAGTTTTTTTTTTTTTTTTCGTAGCATGGTTTTTTACTATCAGTGTTGAATTCAGGGGTGTCGCAACCCCCCCCCCTCCCCCCCCGGAAAATTTAAGATTTTTTGTTTTCGATGGTCAAAAAGAGCAATTCCCACCGAGACGAAACGTGTCTGAATTAAACATGTTTGCCATTTGTTAGTCTGCATATGCGGTAAAACGTTAAAATTTCTTGGTCTTTAACCCTTAAATGCATATGGTATCGTTTTTGATACAATAATTGTTCCCTATTTATTGGATTTTTTATTCACATATTCCGTATTTCCACCAGAAAAATAAAAAAGAAAATTTCACTCCATTTAATAACAGCCATTTCGTTATTAAATAAACCGAAATTTACCATTTATATTTTCTGGTATGAATGCCGATTCTCTGAATTATGAAATTTCGGGAACGCATTCTACCCTATGCATTTAAGGGTTAATGACGAACTTTCTCGGCCTGTCCCATTAAAAATATCAGTTTACAATGCACTTTTGACATTATTTTCTGAAATATCTTTGCCTGTATCGAAAAATAGAAATCGCTTTTCAAATGTAAGCGAATGTGTCAAAAATTAGCCAATTTTGATTTCAGAACTGCTTAACCCCTTGAGGGGCGGTGGGATATATTTTATCCCACTTAAGTTTAATTGAGATTTGCACCAGAAAATTTTAATTAAGTTTTACGTTTATAGATTTGGATGGAAAATGTTGAAAAATTGCTTTTCCTTATTTTGAAATATTTTTTTTTTTTTTTTTTTAAATTTCCGATGTGAATTCAGCATTACACAAGCGCAATTGCTTGTCCCTCTAAGGGTTAAGAGAAAATTTATTAAAAGTCAAATAAATGCGAAAATTTAACTGGATTTCAGCCTAAGGGGTAGAAGAAAGGGTTTTTCGCCTAAGAAAACCCCCTACAAAACGTTCAGCCACAATCGCCCCCCTAAATTCTGGGACAAATCCCCCAAATTGGCAACACTTTTAGGTAACGGAGCAGTTTGGCTGTAAATTCTGTTTTTCAATTACCTATTTAAATCGTAATCGACGAATCACAGGATTTTTTTTTCTTTTTTTATTATTATTTTTTTTTTGTTTTTTTTTTTTTTTACTGAAAAAGTTAATAATCTTACCATGTTAGAATCCCAACTGCAAAAACACACTTGCACTATATTATCCATTCACTGGTTCTAAAAATCCATTTTCTGTGGAGTAAATCAGTATCCAAAAATATCAGCATTGTTCACGGATTTTTTTCGCATGGGATCGAGCTCGTTTCGAAGTAAGAGAGCGAATGGACGACATTGGAATAGCAGCAAGGAACCTCTCCGCTCCACTTCCTCGCTGTCAACGGAAGTTCTGCCGAGAATTAGTCAGGACGTAGCGGGGTTTTTCGATGATATGAGACCGGAAGTAGAAGGCGCGTGCGAACGTTTTGTTTTTTCTCACCCACACATTTTTCTTTCTTTTTTTCGGTACGTTTATTTTACACGCAAAGTACAAGCATCCCAACAATTTACTACCTGACAAGCAAGTGTAATGCACTGTGAATCATATGGAAATTTCAGAAATACGATCGATTCTAAAATAATCCAAAACAGTCATTTGGACAGATTAGACAACTGAAAATTTTGTCTAAACTCCAGTGATTTTCTGAAAGAAGTAAATTTAACATATGCGCTAGAGGTCTGCACGGGCCGATATTTCCAGGCCCGGGACCGGCCCGACTCATAGAGAAAAAATTTCGGCCCGGCCCGTAGAAAAAAAATATTGGCCCGGCCCGGCCCGTAAAAATGTTAAAATCTCGGCCCGGCCCGTAAAAATGTTAAAATCTCGGCCCGAGCCCGGCCCGGCCCGAATGAATTGCTACAAAACATTGATTTTTCAATCGATTTTATTAAAAATTTTACTCTTACTAGGAGTTCTGGCCAAAAATATTTATCTTAACCTTTTTTTCATGTTTCTAAGCTTCATTTTTATATGAATGCTGCAGGCTGCGATATTTATTTAATGAATCGCTATTTCTTCTATGTAAATGTTTCAGTTATCATTAATATTGTTAATCCATATTCCATGCATTGAATTGTTAAAAATCTGAAAAATGCTATACAGTAAAATCTTCTAAGACTCAATTACATAGAAAAGAAAAAAGAATGTGTTATAGACATGTTCCCTTCTTAGCAAATGTAAATGTATTATATATTCTTTTCAAACGTATTAGTATATTGATTTTGCATGGATCAACACGTTTTTCAGTTTAAAACAGGATTCCGTCATAGGCAGGTTCCTTTTCACACGTTTTACTATATTTTAATTTAGCTATATTTTAATTAGCGTAGAAATTTACTATTCTTTAAAAAGAATAAATGTTAATGTTTAATTGTAGAATAATGGCGATTCAAAAATGTATGCGTATTTTGCAAAAATCTTTGGGCTTGGCTTAATTTTACTGACCTTTGAACGGACGGGTCACGCCGAGAAAAGGATTTTCATGCGGGCTGGCTCTAAACTAGGACTGAAAATTTTGGGCCGTGAAGACTAGAAAAGAAACCAGTCCCTGCTCCGTACAGAAAAATAACTTAGGCCCGGCCCGATTCTTCCGGAAAAAACTAAGACCCGGCTCGAGCCTTCAGAAAAAAGTATGGCCCGGGCTTGGGCCGGCTCGTGCAGATCTCTAATATGCGCACAAAATGTACATGGCCCGTGGAAAAAAATGGCTTTCGGGATAGAGTCCCGCTTTATTGTGCGAAAACAGACGGGGGATGAGGGAGGAGGAGTTTGTTTTACAGTAAAACACCGTTTATACGTTTCTTATTTATACGTCGCTTCAGTGCGGTCCCGATGCATCCCTATGTATTTTAATGTTATAGAGTTTCTTTTATACGACGCATTACTTCGGTTATACGTCTTTTTTTTATGCCATAACCGATTTTCTGAGAATTTTTCCCCCAGCGTCGTTTTTTTTCTTTCTCTGCTATCAATATTAAGTAGCGAAAAATAAGAAGAAAGTGAAGTTATCGGACCTTATTTCAAAGATGCGTTGGACTGCACTGACGTGCTTAGAGCCTTGTTTGTTTTTCACAATACTAGTGAGAAAACTTTCCAGGAACCGATTAAAGATTATTTTAATTAAAGCCTATTTGTACGTTTGATAATACAATTTAAAAAAAGTGTAATTCACGGTGTGCAATTGATATAAGGTTTGATAATTCTCACTTTTATTTTTCAGTTTTAGAAATTATTATTTAATACTTTTTTTCAAGGTTTTAACTTTTTCTTTTTCAATATATAGTGCATCTTAAAACAGCCGAAAATGGCAAAAAAATTAAATTTGTGTGATTGCAACATTATTTTTCTACAGTCAATGTTTTTACACCTTGGGAAACTGCAACTTCGATTGTACGTCTTTCACAGCAGGGGTCGATCTAGGCAAAATTTGGGGCCTATTTCGGGCCCCTTCACGATAATCATTTTAAACGAATTTTCACGAAAACAGGCTCCTTCACAAAATTATTTTTAATAAAATAGGCCCTCCACAAAAATTCCTCTTTATAAAATAGGCCCTCTCACAAAATTCCATTTCATAAAAACATATTCTTCATTAATAATTTTTATTTTGTTAGATTTCAAAAGGTACATTTTGTAAACAAAGCAAATTCCTCAGAAAGCAAAACTTTAACAAAAGGACTTAAAAATGTTATTATTAATTAATACTTGGTCCAAATTTGAGTAACTGGATTTCATCTTTTGTTATAAAATGTATTTTTCACAAAAATATAAAAAAAAAAATCACAAAAGTAATTTTCACTTTTCACAAAATAGGCTCCAAGAGAAAAATTCTGCATCGACCCCTGCTCAGTTATACGCAGGGACGTCGCCATGGGGGGGTATGGGGGGGGAGCCTCCCCCCCCCCCAATATTTGTGAAGTTGGGAAATTTGAGCTTAGAGTTGGGAAATTCTGGATTGTTGAGACATTATGAATTTTTTATTGTTTTGGTGATTATGTTTCTGACTAAGTACTGTAACAGTAAGCAAGTTAAATTATCAAAAGAAATACAAAAAGAAATCAGCCACACTCAATCTATCATTGTATTTTTCAGATCTACAAAAATATTATACATCTACCAGACCTAAATTTCTCTTCTCCTATCCACCAACAGCTGACTATCCAGTTCCTTTATTTCCTTCAAAACTTTGTACCTTTCTCAAAAATTTCACCCTTCCTCCCTTTCCCCTCCTAAAAGAGAATCCAGCTATTTTAATCCAAAGGGATTGCAGCTTCTTTTGAAAATTGGAGATCACTTGTAGCACAACAGATAGGAATGTAGTCACCTACTTGAAACACAGCTGGGCAAGAAGATTTGATGAGTTTTCACAAATTGCACTAATTTTGCGATTTTTGGACAATATTTTACTCATTCTCGTGATTTTTTTGCTCCGAAAATTTGTTAACTCCTTGCTGTCAAGACAAAAGCATTATATGAGCAAATGTGAATGTAAGAAGTCGTTACTTTAGATAAATTTGCCACATTTTACCTTTATTTGTGTGCAGAAATATATATATGTCCTGTTCATTTATATTTATAGGAGCTTATGAAATTTTAAACCAAAAGTCCAATGTTGTGTGTTTAAAGCTGTTCTAAAAAATGACTATAAATCTTAGCACGAAAGAACCCTTCATAATAGGAAAAAAGTTTTCGTGCAAGATTTTGGAGCATCTAAAAATCCATTCGAGGATGAAAAAGGTAAAAATGTGGATGATTTGAATTTGGAACAGAAATATGACCATGAAAGCAGTCCATAAACTGAAGACAAAAATCGACATACAGGTTGACATAAACACTGACAGGTTGCACTTGAATAAAATTTTGAAGAAATAAAGATTTCCTTATAGACAAGTTCATAAACAATTATGAATATTAAGTAGTGATTGAAGAAGCTGACTTCTGAAAGCACCGTGGGAAAACGGTTTCACCAAATGGAATAGATAAAAATAATAGCATAGCAATGGACATTGATACACATAAGTTTTACAGGGAAGAGTTATAAGAAATGCAAGAAAATTTCGGCAATTTAGTAATGGGCTTAAATGACAATGTTTCCTATATCAGGAGAATATTGCACCAATACATTGCATATTTAAATTACAATTGTGCAAGGCAAATTTGAGTATCACTAACTTAGAAAAGTTAATAATGTTTCCACCTGGATATGAGAAACCGGATGTACATGACTTGCAGAGTCAAATAGAAATAAACCAAATCCCAACTCACTTAACAAACCTTTTACTCATGCCATGAAATTCAAAACTATTTGGGTCACACTGTCAAACTATATACTCGTACCTTAACATTTACAGCAGCTTATCTTTTTGGCGTTGCATCTAATGAAAGAATCTTTAGTCAAATAAAAATTGTAAAAATATATATTGCAAGCTACAATGAGGTCTGACAGATTTGACAGCCTAATGCTTTTAAAATATGAAAGTGAAATAGTGGATTTTATTAAACTGGACGATGTTAGGTTAGCTTCATCAGGGTTAGATTCTTTGAAGACCAAAAGAATGTTAAATGAAAACAATTTGGATGTGCCAATCCTAAAACCTTATTATATTCCATACATGTTATTACTTCAAAATTTGCAATCACAATGTTAAAATTAAATAACAATTCTATGCCCATAATAATGAATTCTAAAGGTTTAATTATGTGCATTTAATTTATAATTCGTTTAATTGTGTGCATTTAAAAAGGAGATAGAAGCATCGCATTTTTCAAACAAATCATTGAATTTCGACACCCATGCTCTTAGATGTCTGCAACCAAAATTCCAAACCCAAAGAGCTCAAAAGTGATACCTTTGGACAGTATACACCCAAGCCCAATAAGGAAGTGTAACCGAATATGAAGTTTGACTAAATTTCCGTGCATTAGTTTTCCAGATATAGCTAACGCGAAAATCGTGAAAAATACTGCACAGCAGTGCCACAGATATATACAAAAACCTAATAAGCACTAAATTATGTCAAGGTTTAACAGAATATGAAATTTGATCAAATTCTGTGCAACAGTTTTTGAGATATAACTATCGCTAAAATCATGTAAATCGTGAAAAATACAGCATAGCAGCGCCACCTTTTTGGGTAATTTACACCAAAAACTAATCAGCATTAATTTTTATCAAGGTATAACTGAATCTAAAGTTTTATAAAATTCCGCGAATTAGTTCTTAAGATAGAGCACCCACAAAATTTGTGTCACATTCACACAAACAGACATTTTCTAAAAACAGTCAAATTATGTTCAGTACTTTTCCACTTTAGTTGAAAGTTGGAGGAATTTGTTTCAAGTTGGAAAATTTTCGAACTCTCCCACCCCCCCCCGCCCCCCCGAAAAAATATCTGTAGCTACGCCCCTGGTTATACGACGTTTTGGAACGATCCCCCTGAAAGACGTGTAACCGGTGCTGTACTGTATTTTAATTTGTGCCCCCTCGGGCTTGCTCATTAATATTTTTGTTCAACATTAAGGTCGCAACTCTATTTCAAAATTTTGCCTTAATCGCTAATCAAGAGCTTGAAGCCAGGAGAGACCAAGTTAACTCAACAATATCTCAAAATAGCTAACTCTATCAAAAACATTGTCAATGCAAAAGTTGTAGAGCCTAAAATTCTGAGTAAAATGAGTACCTACACTAAATATTTTTGTTCAATATTAAGGCCGCAATTTTGAGATATTGTTAAGTCAACTTGGCCTCTCCTGGCTTCAAGCACATGATTTGAAACATTTTGAAATAGAATTGCGACCTTAACGTCGAACAAAAGTATTAATGATGGTACTCATTTTATTCAGAATTTTAAGTTCTACAACATTTGTATTGACAATGTTTTTTATAGAGTTAGCTGTTTTGAGATATATATTGTTAAGGTAATTAAAAAAAAAAAAAAAAAAAAAAAAAAAAAAAAAAAAAAAACGTGTTTTTTGAAAATAAATATGTACATATTTTCTAACATTCACTCATGTACGAGGAAGAAAACATAGTACGTTCATTTTAGACCTAAACTGAAGGGATTAAAACAATTTCCAGTTTTCCCCTAATTAATTCTGAGTTCAACCCCTGACCACGAGTCTAAAACTTTAAAGTAGAATTGTGACCTTAATGTTCAACAAAAATATTAAGTGTAGCTACTCATTTTACTCAGAATTTTAAGTTCTACAACATTTGCATTGACAATGTTTTTGACAGAGTTAGCCGTTTTAAGCTATTGTTATGGTGTATAAAAAAACGTGTTTTTTTACTATAAATCTGTACATATTTTCTAACACTCCCCTACTACGCGGGGGAAAACTTAGCCTATTCCTTCTAGACCTAAACTAAATGGATTAAAACAATTTCCAGCTTTCCTCTAATTAATTCCGAATTCGGCTTTTTTTCCTCTCCCCTACCACTAGGCTATAAGGGGTTAAGATACATGCAAAACAATAAATGCTCCCGAATCCTTGTATCAAGAGTTAACACTTTTTTTAAACTCGATTTCTATTGTTTTTGTATATATTTTTAGGTTTAAAATCTTTAAGTGGTCGCCATTTTGAAACAAGATGATGTAGCTGACCAAACGAACTCGGTCGATATCTTGGTAAGACAAATATACATGCTTAGTTACATCTAAATCGGTTTATATGGCAAAGATAATATTCAGAGTGGTTCAGAACTATATTTCAAAAATGTAAAGGCTGGTAGAGGGGGCCTAAATAAGCAGATTTCGTATAGGAATGTGGATCCGGAAATGTAGCGTTGAGGCAGTGGAGGGCGCTGTTGAGTTAGGCAGATGAAAGCGCTTCACTGACTTGAATCGTCATTTCCTGCACAGATTTCGAGCAACATGCATTGTTAGACCAACGCGGAGCTTGCTGACATGCATTTTATGTATGGGGCTGCGCAAGGAAATGGCTCACATCCAACAGCTCTCGAGCTTGTCGAAAGATTATCTTCTTCTGTGCGTAATACTGCTTCTTCCACTGCATGAATTCTGCGATATCTTTCACAAGGCCCGATTAACTTCTGAATCTAGGAGAAGCACTGTATCATTTTATGGCCCCCTTTTATTTGGCAAAAGTTTTCCTAATTCTTCATATATGCATTAATGATACTAATATTATTTCCAGGAGTAGCTTAAACGAGTTCATATATACATATACTTCATAAAACAGAGTTTTTTTAAGTTCTCTGAACATACTTCAAATATATTTAGTCTTTTAGTACATATAGCTGTATGGTCAATTACTCTGGTAGTTTGTAATCAGCACATCAGTATGCTATATGATTAAATAACATCATATTGATCACATTCATATTTCCGGGATAAATAAGTTTCTTAAATAGTGTGTGGATTTCTTCTTGCATAAGGCAAACTTCCCCTTACAAAAAAAATTAAATGCAATGTGAAAAAATGAAAATGGAATTAGTGGACTCATTACAAAGTCATTTCGAGGCCCTTTTACTGAACATACGAACAAGTGGTGCCATCTAAAATCGAAATGTGGAACTAATTATTTTTTCCTTGAAATAAAACTTTCTATCCTGAGAAGCATTTTAATCCAAACCGCACTCCTGTACGGCGATTACTTGATTTTATATTGAACTTTAAAATGTGTCAAGGTCATTTGGGACGCCCTGTATAATTTCCATTAATTCATTACTTTATCGAGCTCGCAAAAGGTTTAAAAAAAAAGACGACGAGAAAATGACCTTTTATGTTCAAGTGATCGCATTTTGTCGAACATAAATTTTTAAAACTAAAGTTTGGTATACGCTACAAAGAATTGAATGCCCTTTCATTATTTGGCGACCGAGTTTGTTTCAGATGTATTATTCATTTTCTTTCTTTACATGCGAAAATTTAAATATCAATAAATATGATGCAACAAATCCGAAAGTGAATCTCTTTTCTTTGTAGCCGAAAAAAAAGAAAATTAGAATCACGTAGCTCCCGTAAGCACACGCACTGGGATAAATTTCAACCCAATCACATAAATAAACGGTCAATTGCGAGCATTACTCAAGCACAGAGGGTTCCGTAGAATAAATATATGAATTTGTAATTGTATTATAAAAAAAAAAAAAAAAAAAAAAAAAAAAAAAACTAGTATGTTGGGGCCATCACAAAACTTTCTTCTATATAAATCACGTCAATTAAATCCTTTAAATAGTACAAGAAATTACATCAATTTAGCACTCATTCATATCAAAGTGTATCTGGATTTGAAGTTTGATAAAAATTCTTGCCTTAGTTCTTGAGATAGAGCTATAGCGGAAATTCTGAAAAATGTAGCATAGCAGCGCCACCTGTTGAGTGATTTACACGAATAGATAAACTGCAATCATTGATATCCAGGTATACATGGATCTGGAGTTCGTTGAAAATCCAAGCATTAGTTTTTGAGACAGCGCTATTGCGGAAATCACAAAAAACAGCATAGCAGCGCCACCTATTGAGCGATTTACACCAAACTGTATAAAATGTCAATTCATGTCAAAGACTAACTGATTCTAAAGTTTGATGAAAATTCGCGCATTAGTTCTTGAGATACATCCATAATGGAAATTCTGAAAAATACAGCATAGCAGCGCCACCTGTTGAGCGATTTACACCAAATTGGTAAAAATGTCAATTCAAGTCAAGGATTAACTGATTCTGAAGTTTGGTGAAAATTATTGCATTAGTTCTCGAGATACAACTGTAATGGAAATTCTGAAAAGTGCAGCATTGCAGCGCCACCTGTTGAGCGATTTGCACCAAAACACAAACAGCACTAATTCATATCAAATTATATTTGAATCTGAAGTTTGATGAAAATCCAAGCATTCGTTGTTGAGATAGAGCTATTGCGGAAATCGTAAAAAAGGCAGTATAGCAGCGCCACCTGTTGAGCGATTTACACCAAAATGTACAAAACTTCAATTCATATCAAGGGCTAACTGACTCTGAAGTTTGATGAAAATCCGTGCATTAGTTCTGGAGATTGAGCTATTGCGGAAATCGTGAAAAAGGCTGCATAGCAGCGCCACCTGTTGAGCGATTTACACCAAAAACTAATCAGCGCTCATTTATATCAGGGACTAACTGAATATAAATTTTTATTAAATTCCGTGCATTAGTTCTTGAGATAGAGCGCCCACAAAATTTGTGTCACATACAGACAGACAGACTCACAGATGCACAGACATTTTGTAAGAACATGTTTTTCGGAATCTCTGACCCCTAAAACGTGTAAATTCGTCGAAAACCGAAAGTCGAAAATTTTCACGAATCCAATACTTTCTTCTTGAAAAGATAGAAAAAAGTAAAAAAAAAAAAAAAAAAAAAGTTGCTAAAAGAGTACTAAGACTTTGTAAAAAACTATACAACGTAGGGTTGGGTATAACTGTATATATTAGAAAAGTGTAAATGGGTATACCATGAAAGTTCGAAGAGATATGGAACCTAAATAATATCAAATATAGCTATTCGTATAAATCTTTTCTTAATATTATCCTAATCTGTTTATGATGAACTTAATTCGGTACTGACAATAAAGGCAGTGCATAGTTAAACTTCATTTGGCATTTCAGGAAACTAAACTCAGCGTAGTAATAACCTTTATTTCTACAGTGTAGCTAAAACAAAACCTTTGTTCAAAGTTTAAATTTGGCATTCTGCTACGCGCGCTTCGAATGGAGGTCTCAATGTTGCAACGCCGCCTTGGTCCGTGCCGCGTTTTTCCAGATAGGTGTTTAATAACCTTTTAAAGTCACTCGAGGCGTATTGAGAGATACAATCAATGCAAACTATCGCGAATCCCACAGTATTTATGCGATTCATTCTAATTAAATCTTTCGAGGGCGATGCCCTTAAAAAACGGACACCTAATTTTAATTCCAAAGCAGACAAACGGCACCAAGAATATTTAATTAAAATTTTCCTTTTATCATGTACGTGAAAATAAGCAAGTTCGCATTTTCTAATAAATTTGTTTATAAATTCTGGTGTCAGTCCATTATTTCATAAGTTTATGAATAGAATTATTCCGTGCCGGAAAGGATTAAGTGGTCGCAAGACTCTTAAAGCTTCAAAATTTAAGAAATTTTAATTTTTTTAGATGTTAAACTTCTATCTTTTCTGAATATTTTGATATAATTGTTTCCTTGAAATTCCCATTAGAACAGAAGTTTTGGTTTTTAGAATTATACCCGCTCAATAGTTGAAGCGGCGTTTCCGAAACTTTAATGTCATTATTTTCTAAATGGCGTTTTTGGGGCATAACGCGCAGAATACCTCAAAAACTTCTGGATATTTTTTTATGAAATTTTCAAAACATATATTTCATGTTAGTCTGTATAAACTGAACGTAAAATTTCCTTTTTATTGTTCAAAAAAATATTTTTTTAGGTGATTTTACTGTTGAAATTTTCAAAATTTTGTATTAGCTAAATGCAACATTGCATTAAAAATATAAAAATGCTTTAAATACAAATTTATTTAAGTTTAGGGAAATTATTACAATCTGAAGTATAAGTAAGCACCAAAATTTTCATTCTAGTTGCAATATTCATTTCGTAATCCTGCGCGTAAACTGTTATGCCAATTTTTTGTTCGACAAATGTCTGACAGTTTCGAGCCCCCTATAAATACTAATTCTGTATCTTGCCATTTTTTAAATACATGAAACGAAAGAACATACTTATATCTTTCATCCCAATTAAAATTGTGTTTTAAAATCATATACATTTTAAGACATTAAATGTTGAAAATGGTCTTTTTTTCATTTTTTCCACTTTTTAGAGTCCCGAGACCCTTAAATTAATATGTTTTTAACAATTTGACGTTTATTGCTTTTATACTGTTACTGGACATTACATTACACATATGTAGCATTAAAAGTTGTTAACTAGGCATAGAGTACGCCGCCCCTGTCCGTGTGTATGTCCAAACTGACCGTATCTTTAAGGGTTAATATCTTGGCTAATTACCGATGCTTTTTTTCGAAAATCATTATCAACAATGCTTTTATTCCTCTGCAATGATAGGTACATTCAGCGATGCTCAACAATTTTTCTGAATGCCCGTAAATCGAAATTTGTGTAGAACAGAAAAATGCTAATTACTCAAAAACTATGTGACCTAGGGTAATCGCTATAATTTTCCGGCAAGGTTTATATTAACGTCTACTACCTCTAATTTTTTCATAATTTTAGTTTCAGTAGATTCGGAATTAGATGGGGGGGGGGGGGACATATTTTTGCGCTACATTTTCAACAATAGCTTTGAAAATATAATACCTAAAATTAAAAGGAATGTATTTTTGAGTTCAGCGTTACAAAAGCTTTCACAGGATACCCCACATGATATACAAAGAAAAGATTTTTTTTTTTCAAGTAGCATAATTGGCCCCTCTACTTTTTTACTAAATATATTTATGAATGTTTATTAATCTGAAAATATGTGGGTCAATGGTCTTTATTACTTCCCCGAATTTGAACTTTCCACGTTCCGTAGTTTACGAGTAAAATGGCTGTGACAGACAGACAGACACAGGAGTGATCTTATAATGGTTTCGTTTTTACTTTTTAAGTACGAAACCCTAAAAAAAGGATGAATTTTTTGAGGACGCTTCTGACCTGCTTTGTACCTTTCAAGGTCAAGGTCGAGAAGGGGTGGTTGAAGCAATGTCTTTTCTTTGTTCTATAGGAGGGGTAGAAATATACGGTGGCGTAGCTAAGGGGGGGCAAGGGGGGCGACCGCCCCAGGCGCCGAGGCCAAGGGGCGCCAAATTGAGATAGTTTTAAACCAAAATTGACTCACATATTTTGACAATAAATAAAAGTTGTTGATTTTTTAAATACCTTTTTTGTGTGTGTCTGTGGGTTAATGTTTTCTTTAATAAGATACTTTGTTATATCCAAATAATGAAGAAAGAAAACGCTTCTGTAAATGTTTCTAGGGATGGCTCAACACACTTGGTGCCTAAGATAATTACGTACCTGAATTGAGGCGCAAAGTGATTAAATAGGGGGTGCCAAATCAAGAGAAGCTTTAAATCGAAATTATTTCACATACTTTGAAAATAAATAAGAATTGTTGATCTTTTCTGTTTGTGTGTGTGTGTGTGTGTGAATGTTTGGAAGAAATTCAGTGAAGGTGGAGGGGGAGGGGGGGAATGGAGAGACCCATAATTGTCCATCGCTGATGGAGGTTTCTAACTGTCTAGCCTCCAGTTTATAAATCAAAAGGCTTGTTGGTGACTAGGAGTCACATTTCTGGTATCAAAAGGACATTGTTCATTTATATACTAGTTGACCCGCCCGTAGATTTTCCCAAACGAACCGCGAATGATTAAAACTTCTATTCAAATTAAAAATATAGCGAATCTCTCAAAATGAACCTCTGGGATGAGTCTCCACTGTCTTCGACAGCGTAGACTGGACCTGCTACGCACGCATCTCTAACAAGTAAAAACTTACATTCAAATTTATCTCTTTCAAAATGGATCTCCGAAAAGGGTCCCCGCTTTCTGCGTCTCCGTATAGCAGGCGTGCTGCATACGCGCCGGAAACTCTGAAGAAAATCGTGAGATGAGTTGAAAGAAAAAATTCCACAGATGTTGGGCCCATGAAACCTCAGATAAAAATGACCCTGGCGGTGAAAAGTAGAACTAAAAACTCTAAGACAATCCAAAACCAAGTTGAAAGAGCAAAACCTAGTTGAAATCGAGTCCATAGAACCCGAGATAAGAATGCGTGCACTGGAAGGTGGAGCTAAAAGCTGCATGAAAATCGTAAGCTAAGTTGAACGAACCCCGTTGAAATCTGGCCCATAGAATCCGAGAAAAGAATGCGCTTTTAACGCTCGATAATGGGGGTAAAAGAAGTCTATATTTTGGAAAAGATACTTTTAAATGTAAATAAAGAGAAGAAACCCTTGTACACGAACTCATATCACGGGGGACTCTTGCCACATAGAACTCATTAATAATATTTCAATAAATTTATAAAATGCTTTTAAATTATGTTTTTAACATTTGGCAACGTTTAATAATTAAGTCGATTGTCTAGTCTTATGATATGTCATAAAATCGATATCCATCGAATTTAGGAAATTAAATGGTGGGGTCGACCGGAAAAAATAACGCTTTTTAGTTCGGCTTTTAATGAATGTTCGTCCCTGCATGGTTCTTTCTCCGAACTTTTGTACTGTTGGCCGTCAATTTTTGAAAAAAAAATTAAGAAAAATATCCGACCCAAAAATCTTAAACACAGGTGTGAAAAATTTTCTACATGTGCTCTGAAAGTTTCAAATCGATATCATAATTAGTTTTCTTAATTTTCGTTGATTAGTGAAAATTCTTAATTTCTTTCATTTCGTCTGTGAAATCAGGTTCAGATGTGTGCGCGATTTTGCCATTTCATGAAAAAAATCGTCTTTTTGATGAGTTTTTAATTAATATTCTCGGCTAATTATCAAACAATTAGAAATCTGAGCCTCATGTGCATCAGGACCTGCCTTGGACTACCCTCACCCAAATTTTCCGACTTGCACGTACGGCGGCAGACATTTCTAGCCATCTACGTCACACACACACACACATAGATTAGTTTTCACACTGAATTTTGCATTCTTAGCATTCCGTATGAATATTTTTTTTGTAATGGGGGCTTCTGTGAACCAATGCAAAATGGATTTAGCTGGAAGAACAACAAGTTAAGATATTATTTCTTCTTTATTGGAAATTCTATTTTTCTATCGAATTGGCATTGAGAAAAGCCAAATAATAAAATGTGGGCGACCTACGACTTGCCCCCACATTTTCCCTTCTTAAATCGTATAAAAAAACAAAGCTGGACTTTTCAGTCTTCCTAGTATGACAAGTACAAATGGCTGTTATCATTTTAAAAGTTAAATATATTTCATATATACTTAAATTCAACGCATATGCATTAGAGAAAGTTATATCTATATCTATCTGTGTAAGGAATAGCTGGGAGATTATTGGGTGAAAAGAATGTGACTCGGGAACCTCTTTGTGAACCGAACTCCTTTATTTCGTCACTGCATCTTACAATCGTCTTCGTTTCGTGCGCTTTCTTGCTAATATGTTGGGGCTAATATTTTTCAGCAGCTGACGAAGGTATCAGTTTGGAGAACATTTAACTTAATTAATTAGCTCTTGGTTGACCTGTAATCAAGACTCGCACAATTCCCGGATCCCTGACGTACAAGGCTAAACCACAAACGAAAGAGAATTGTCCAAACGTCAGCATTTCTATATTAAGCTACTCTCTGATTTTAATGGTGAACGTAACAAAGTTACAAGGGGCTAAACAGATTTTAAAAAATTTAAAGTTAGGGGAAAAAATTACGGATTTTAATTTAAATTTTTGAAATTTAATTTAAATTTTGAATTTTAATTTCTCTCTTTCATCTATATATATAGTATATATCTTTTTCGATAGATATCTGATCATTGTCATGCGACTGCGCTCATATTTATAAACCGATTTGGATGTGATTGAGCATATGCTAAGTGTTTATTAAGATCTCGACCAAATTCGTTGGACATCTTGATCCGTCGTCATGTTTCAAAATGGCGGCTTTTTAAGGATTTCAAATTAAAAAATATATATACAAAAATGCAAATTTATTTCTTACATAATCGTTTTTAGAACAAAAAAAACTTCTTTAAACACCATCAAAAATTATTAAATGCGCTCTTCCTGCTGCTTTCATAGTAGAAGGACGTCTTCTTTGCGCCTGACGAAGAAAGACTCAGATCTTTCGAAAGGCCTATCGCATTTAATAATTTTTGATGGTGTTTTAAGAAGTTTTTTGTTCTTATTTATTAACACCAGTTTAACTTATTTTCAATAATCCTTTTAGTCCTTGATTGAAGGATTCAAGAACATTTTTTGGTTTCCCCTCTATCTTAAAAAATGGATCAGTAGAGCAATTTGAAATTCTAGAGTGGCTGCAGTTTTGAAACAGGAGATTAATTTAGGAATTTTAGCAGATGTGTTTTTTTGAAAATTTATTTTCATTGTTGCTACTCTCATGTCTCATATGCTTAAAACAACACTCATATCCGTGAACGTTCCGCTAAATTTTTGGAAATTCCTATTCAAATCCAGTATTGACGAAAATCTTCTACTAAAAATCTTCTATAATCGGGTTCCACGTATTTTAGTTTCATGTATTCAAGTAAAATTATCTGGATCTTTAAAAACAAGGAAGAGTGCAGCTGCCTTTTCCTCCCGGTACAAGTCAAAAAGACTTTTCTTTCGTCTTTTGGAAAAACAATGTATCCTTTTTTATTTAAAGGGGGGGGGGGGCGCAAAATTTCTTACTGCCCCGGCGCCAAAAAACGTAGCTACGCCACTGGAAATATACTTCTTGGGATTAAATAATCCCGCGCGTGTACAAACGCTTAATTTCAATACGTTCATTTCCTATGGAATAACACACACTAAAATCATTTTAATGAAAGTCTAACATAAAAGCTACTTGTATATATTGTTGAAAGGATATTAAATGTAATGAACATCAAAATGTATGAACAGTTTGTGAAATAATTCATCTTTTAAAGTGCAAAACAAATCATTCGCATATTAAAAAACACGTGATTTTTTACAAAAAACTGCTTCAAAATCTGAAAATAAATATAAAATGCATGATCCCCCCCCCCCCCCCAAAAAAAAAAAGAATTAATACGGATGCATTTTACAATATAGAGCAGTAGATTTGTTTTAAAAACGCATTTAGGCAAAAATATAATGGGAGACAAAATGGGATAAGGTTTACCCCACGCGTGTAGTAACGTAATGGAAAGGGGCACGTGTGCTAACGGGTTAAGGCTCCTGTCCCTGCCGGCTCACGAGCTAATGCTAATCCTATGGGAAGGGATTTTTCTAATATCTCGTTTGCATTTCGACATTTTTTTTTTTTTTTTTTTTTTTTTTTTTTTTTTTTGCATTGAATAGCCAAGATCCGTCTCTACATCGCACCTTTTTTACTTTTTCGATTTTGGTTGCAGATATTTTTTAGAACGACACTTTCATTTTCAGAACCGGTTTTGAAAGTGATAGTAACTTTATAAAAAATATCTGCGACCAAAATCGAAAAAGTAAAAAAGGTGCGATGTAGAGACGGACCTCGGCTACCCAATGAAAAAAATATTATTTAAAAATGTCGAAATGTAAACGAGATATTAGATAAATCCATCCCCATAGGATTAGCATTAGCTCGTGAGTAACTTCACCGGCAGGGACAGGAGCCTTAAGGTGGTTTTCAAAATCACTGCTCAAGAACGCAAAAATTTCTAACACATTTTTAAACGCAAAGCATAAAATTAGCAGACCTGACTATAGAAGCGATTTGGAATCGCAAGCGTTTTTTATTTCCGGATAAATAAATTACTTATCGAGTTATAAGTGATTCTTGTTACGTAAAGAAGAGTCTTTCTCCTTCCTCGTGCTGCCGCGTCGAAAAATCATGCGTCCGGCATAGAATACGAAACATTTTAAAACTCGTTCAGAATACTGTAACAAAACTGTACAATTTATTAAGGTAAAAGTCCAAATAAACAATTAAGAAAATGCATTACACAGTTGAAAATCCAATTTCTACAATTGCCATGAATAGTCGGAAAAATGCCAAAAATTTTTTGTGCAGTCGTTTATAGGAGTTATAGATTTGTATACTGTAAAAGCACTTATTTTCGCCAAAATGAAGATATCGGTGATTTCGCGAGCTGAAAATTTCGCGAGTTTTATATGAACAGAACCGAAAGTTGAAAAATCCCGAAACTACCTAAATAGAATCCCTTTTGCATAAGACATTTTAAGAAACTTCCTTTTGTCCTGACATAATGATTCCATACATCGAGAATATTCTTGTACCTTATTACGACAAGCAGAGAGAACTTTTCGGATAGTTCCAGAACAACCTGGTGTAGCATTGTTTGACGTTTTTATTGCACACCAAGATCCTCTTTTTCTGGCTGAACTAGAGAATAGGAATATTATTGCAGTTTTTGTGTTCGCTTCCTGCACAAGAGAGTTGCAGTCTTTGTACTTAACTGTAAACGGCGAGATCAAGCGTTTGCTCAAGAATGAGTTTATTGAGTGGTATTCTAATGAGCTTAAATTTCTAGAGGAAAAAGAGTCTGTGGACCTTCGAATATCACAACGAAAACCGATTCGCGCTTTTTGACTTGTGCGCACATTTAACGGTGTTGAAGTCAAAAATGAAATAATTTTGAATCGCTTCAAAGAAGATGGTATAAATATTGGAAGTGAATGAGCTACATTCTATTAGTTGTATTATTGTTTTTATTCAAGAAATAGTTGTATCCCAACAAAAAGTTTTCGGTAAAAAAAAAAAAAGCACCAAGTTCTCTTTAATGTGTCGGCCAGAAAAAGTAGTAATATCTGAAGTTCGCAGAAGTTAAAAGCCAAACATCCCAAATCTTTCATTGAAAATGGCTTCCTGCGACTTGGCCGTTAATGCCTTCTACAGCATTTGAAAATTAATGATTAGAAATTACGCATTTATGAATTATTTAAATATTAAAAGTAATATTAAAATGCAAAGAGGCAAATTCACATAAAGACATTATAAGTAAAAGATTTCTGATAAATACCATTCAGTTACAACAAACATTATTTTTAATTACAGATCATTTAGTCCACTTGTGGTTTAATTGCCATTTTGTACGATCTAAAGCAGGCATGTCAAACTCGTCTACCGCTGCGGGCCAAATTAAGCGTTGCATACAAAGACGCGGGCCACATCAAACAAAGTAGATAATGTTATTAGACTTGCACACAGCACGTACAAAACATAGCCATATTAAACAAATATTCAAGTAAAGTTCCAAAGTTATTATTATAATTTATAGTTTATTTTATCTTATTTTTCGAAAAAATACTTATCATTAATTTTTATCAACCAAATCTACAAAGTTTAATCGTATTTTCTAAATTGTATTACCTTAAAAAATTATTTTACACAAGCTATATTAATCTAGCAAAGGTATAACTTTTAATCTTCCGGATTTTTTTCGAGGAAAAACTTAAAAAAAACATATTTTGGAGAAAAGAAATTATTTAATAAATTGTGTCTTGTATTTATGCGCTACGTATTTCATTTCATTTATGAAACACATTTTCTAGTTCAAATTATGTTGCTTTTACCAGAAAAATTTTGCTACCGAACATAGTTAATATATGTTTAATTGCTCACTTTGCCTCATTGCTAACTTTTTCACTCAGTTGGAAAATTGCAACTCGTAACTGAGTTAAACAAAAGTAAAATGCCAAAGGATTGGCGGGCCACAAAAAAGTTGTCGGCGGGCCAGTTGTGGCCCGCGGGCCGCGTGTTTGACATGCCTGATCTAAAGCTAAACTCATTAACGTAAAACCCAAGAAATAAAACAAAATTTATTTACTTCAAATCTCACAATATGTTATATATTTATTGTATAATATTGAAATCTTGTTCCTTGACAAAAGATATTTTATTCATTTGAACATTTATTGGTACTTCTTAGTTATCCCGTCGACCAATTTCGCCAAATTTAAGTATTACGCGGCAGCGCAATACTTATTTATTTCCAGTGTCACTTCTCAATGTTAATTTAACATAGAAAAGCCTATGTAGATGGTAACTTTTTCATTTTTTCTTCCCACCTTTTTGTCCCTGATGCCACTCATTTTTAATTCTTTGCTAATTCTAATAATATTATAAATTCAAAGTGTAAAAACATTTGCCAGACGTCAGGGTCAAAACGGATCATAAAATGCCTTTGCATATAGATGGATTATAATCTAGAGAGTAACATGGGCTTATTTTTATATACATTATTCAAATATTTTTCTTAATAATTCCAAATTTCGCTTTTTTCATTGAGATTCAACGGACATTTTGTAATAAAATTAAAATTTTTTTTTTCATTGTTGTAAATAATTCAAAAGCCGTAATAATAATTTGCCTATTTTTAGTTGAATAATTGTCACGTGAAACATGAAACTGAAGGAGTTTTTTTAAGAATTAAAAAGAAGGTGAATATGACGTCATAGTGGAAATAAAAATGACATTTTCAAGCAGATTTTTTATGTTCAGATTGGAATTTTTCGTGCAAACTACAGCAATATTCATTACTGCACTGGTGAAAATTTTTGAATCATACACAGGTAAATTACATCACAAATTGTGATGCGATATCGCACAAATCAAAGCCTGATGATGATACCCTCCATTAATTTTGAAATGTGTTCGTTTGAATGCAGTACTTATTAAAAAACTTGACATATTAAACAAAAACCTAATTTGCAGAGCAAATTAAAAAAACAAAATTTATTTCCTAAATTGTTTAAGCCCGAGAAGAGGGAGATATTAAGATATTTCATTCAATTCGTTCTACATTTAATGTTAAATTTTTGTAACCAATAAGTTAAACCAATTGAACATTAAAAAATAAAAATGAAATTCATACAATATAATACTTAAAACACCTATATACCGGGTGTCCCAAAAAGGACTGACTGATTTTAAAATTCAATAACTTGCAAACGGTGACAGATATTTAAAAAATTCTTGCAGGAGGGTTCTGCATAAGGTCAAAAGTTTTATTACAGTGATTTTCGATTTTAGTTCGAATTATAAACAATAGATGGCGCTGTAAGCAATAGTCGCTAAATACAGGCTCGATTTCTGGTCCTTTCTCTTGTTCCATGCTGAAAAAGGAGATGGAAATGTATTATCCGGGCCACGAAGTACCAAAAATCGAGCCTGAATTCAGCGTCTATTGATCGCAGCGCCATCTATTGTTTGTAATTCGAACTAAAATTGAAAATCACTGTAAAAAAACTTTTGACCTTATGCATAACCCTTCTGCAAGAGTTTTTTAAATATCTGTCACCGTTTGCAAGTTATTGAATTTTAAAATCAGTCAGTCCTTTTTGGGACACCCGGTACTTAGATTCCGTTCAAATGAAATCGAAATAAATCTTAGAATTTTTCCATTTTTAAGTTGTAAATATTTGTACTGCAGATTTTGCATTATGTTTATGACGATTGTACATAATATGATAAGATACATGCAAAATACAAAACTTAAAAAAAAGTCTAAGATTTATTTCGATTTCATTTGAACGGAATCTAAGTATATAGGTGTTTTAAGTATTATATTGTATGAATTTCATTTTTATTTTTTAATGTTCAATTGGTTTAACTTATTGGTTACAAAAATTTAACATTAAATGTAGAACGAATTGAATGAAATATCTTAATATCTCCCTCTTCTCGGGCTTAAACAATTTAGGAAATAAATTTTGTTTTTTTAATTTGTTCTGCAAATTAGGTTTTTGTTTAATTATATAAATAGCCAAACCAATAGCCAAATTATACACATTGACATAATTTTTTATTTTAAATAACAAAAGAACAAATAAATTAGTAAAACATTAATAAAAATACAAATAAAACGTCGAATTAATGGTTTTATTGGCCATTATTGGCATTTAATCTTACAATTAATTAACTAATGGCAACCATTATTCGCAATTAATTTTACATTTTGCGACAGTAATTTGGTCGACGGGATAACTAAGAAGTACACATTTATTATAGTTTATTTGCAGACATTAAGAGGTATTCGATTTATAAACTGTTAAAAGCTGATACTAATTATGTTTTAGCAATTAGGGATATTATCTTCTGAATACAAGTGTTTTGTTATTTTTAACTTCAAAGCATTTAAATAGACTGAAGTGGTTTAAATGCATTTTTTAAATGTGCATTTTATTTCTATACTTTGTGCCACAAAATGCCTAAAATAATCAAAAAATGTTTTTGGCATGTAGCTCATTTGTACATAACTTTAAAATTTGAAAAAACCCTCTCGAAGGCATTAACGGCCAAGTCGCAGGAAGCCATTTTCAATGAAAGATTTGGGATGTTTGGGCCAGGCTCGGACTGGCCCGCCGGCCCATCGGCCCGGGGGCCGGTGCGCCCTCATACAGGGTAAACTTCGCGCCCCAAAAGTACGTAAGCCGCTCCAATTTTTTTTTCCCTCGTTGTACATAGTGAAGGGAAACTTGACCCTCAGTTGTGGGAATACAAAGGATAAAAGGTTATCTAGAAAAACGGATTTCACATTTACTAAACTGTGAATGCATATTGTAGCACAACTTTTGCTCTAGAAATTTTATGTCCTGTCTTATGTAAAATTTAAAATTATGGTACCTAAATCTAGCGAAAGAGTACATTTAGATTTGAATGAAAAAAATCAAAGTTGTGAATTGTCATGATCAAGGAACATCTGCAAGAAAATTGGCTTCACAGTTTAAATGCAGCAAGAATCAAACAATATTGTTAAAAACCATGAGAACTTACTGAAAGAATATGCAGATTTTAAAAACCTCGGGCTAAAAAGAAAGAGAAATGAAAAATTTGGTCACCCCTATTCAAGGGCCAATCCTCATAAGGGACCAATTTTCAATGGAATCGCGGGTGACCCTTACAGAAAGGTTTCACTGTATATTAAAATTTTAAATTTGTGTGCTTCAGCAGCAATGTGGAGAGGGCGGGGGGCATCACCTTATTGGGAAAAAAGGATTTAGACGGTTGTCTATTTATTGTTAATTCAAAGTAAAAAATAGGGCAGAATATTTTTTTTTTTTTTTTAGATTAAGCTGTATGCTGTGAGAGGGTGGAGCGATTAGAAAATGTATTATTTATTTTTACAGCAAAGCCAGAAAGTTTTCTATAAATTAAATAGTTTTGGAAATTTAAAGTATTGCTAGTGGCTTTAAAGGTAGGGAAGGAAATTGAAAATTTGCAGGGATCATTTAAAAGACTGATCATGTATCACTGAGATAAGCAGAAAGATTTCCAGAATGACAAAGAGCTTTAAACTTTATACCTTTGTAGAGGAATAGCAAACGCGAAATTTTTACTTTAGGTTAAACGTGCAATAAAGAAACTTTACAAAAAAAGGCATTATTAACTGAAAAGGCAATCTTAAGAAGAATCTGCATTTCGAAGCTCACTGTAATTTTATATAAACAACGCACCCCAGAAAGTGTATAGAGTACTCTTATTTATCATATAAACCAGTGTTACAGCTGTCACACTTTCATCAATTCTTCTTTTATTTTTTAAAGTGGAGTCTGCACATGCAGTCTCTAAATGAATAAATTTTGATTTGTCAATTCAATTCCTTCCAATTCCTGTGTCTCCATCTCCCACTAATTGTATGCTACTTCAAAGCGATTATAGAGGATATTATATTCCTTTAATCGCTTTGTGCTGCTTAACCCTTTATGTACTGGATTATGAATCCATGAAAATTTTATCTTCTAAAGCATTGTTCGTGAATTGGTTAGACTACATTAGAAATTTTACATAATCATTTAATACATTTTAGAAGGATTCATTAAATTTGAATTTATAGGGATTTTGTGCAATATTTATAACCCCAATCAAATCTTTTATTTTAAATATTTTTCTTAGTATTTTGTAGAATTAGGAAATGTACAAATATAAAGTTCTTACTATAGAAATATTTCCCAATTGAAAAATTTCTCCCCCCCCCTTCCCAACCAACGCCAAGAAAGATGCAAAGGCAAAAGAAATCATCTTTTTAAAAATATTTTTGTTTTGTGTAACCAACAATCTTTTGGAACAAGTAATCTATCTATAACTCATTTTAAACCGCATTACAACTAATCGATGCATTAAATGAATTTTATAACAAGTTATTTTAATGGTACTTATAAGTACCGTCAGTAGATAAAGGGTTAAATCTAAGGTCAACGGAAAATCGCACAACGCTATTGAGATAAACAAAGCAATGTTTCAATTACGCTCCTGCCACACTAGAAACGAATTTATTTTAAATGGTGGAAAATTTTTTGTTGGGTAAACATGTTTACAATTGTAAAAATAAAATTGTAAACAGTAGTATAAAACACAACAAATAATTGTGGACGATGAGTAGAAAACGCTGATATACCAAAAAATCGAAAATATTTTTCTTTTTTACGAAAAAATATCTTAAGTGCCAAGCTCAATAAACAGGACAACGCTTGAAGTTCTAACCCTAGTTTTTGCATGTTATTAAACATAAATCATAATGATGAGTTCGAAATATTTAATTGATTAAACTTGATTTACTTGGTCACAAAATTTATTTACATACTTAGATTGGTTGGTTGGTTGATTTTGTGACGGCCGATTATCTACACTAGGGATATAGGCCCGAGGGTACATACTTAGAAAATAATAGAAATGGGACATTGGAAGAGATGTTGAACTGACAATTATTTACATATTTACAAAATTACAGATTAATTTTACCTTGAATTCGGATCATCGTATTTTACACACACACACACACACACACAAAAAAAAAAAAAAAAAAAAATCCTAAAATAGCCTTCTATTAAATTCTCGTCATGCTTTTTCAGGAAAATAGGCGGAATTCTTCTAAAAAACATTCTTAGCTAAAGACGATAAAAAACACAAACATTCGAAAAAAATTCTTTTTAACAACTCATTAAAAGCAGATTCCAACTTTTATTTTCTAAATTTTAACCTCTTCTCGTGAGATAAAAATGTAAGAAAAAGGGGAAAAGAGAAAAAACTACGTTGCTATAGAAAAAAGCCGCGTTGAACAAATAAAAAAAAAAAATATCACAGCAGCGTTTTGTCAAAGTCGTGCGTATAAAATATATATATATTAATTTACCAATTCATAACATACTCTCATCTTTAATTTAGGTAAAAACCAAATTAAATCTCGATAACTTATGATCAAAGAAATTACTAGCTCAAAATTGAAAAAACATACATATAATAAAAATAATAACTAAACGCAAATAATAAATAATAAAGCATTTAGAGTTCTAGAAAAAATCAGTTCAGAGTATTATTACAAATTCTTTTTAAAGGTCTTATTATTTCTCTACCACCACTTATCCTTAGACAAAGGAAACTTTTTTTTTTTAATATAATTTATATGGCATCAAAACAGCACAAAAATTAAATTTCGTATTTTAATATGTATACGATCCCTTATAAAACAAATGCCATACATAAAAGCTGTACTTAATTTCGATACTTTCTGTATGTCTCTGTCATCAGTGATTTATGTTGAGCAGACCTGTATTTTGAAACACCCGGTATATACCTCTTTGATGGAGGGGGAAGTGCGCCCACACACACACAAAAAAAAAGTCAAAACTAGGGGCCCGCGCGGTAGTTAATTCGCCTCTGGCCCTGGGCACATATCTGCTGTGCCCAGTGTATAATTAGACCCACGTTATCGATTGTTAAAAAGAGAAAAAAAAAAGAGCCTCTTTAATTTTTTAATTGTCATTCTCTTTATAAAATGTTCAACAACAAAATCGATAAAAATATAAATTTTCATAAAATACGTCAATGATAAAATATATTCCTGCTTTGTTAAGTATATGTATATGTGTAATATTAATATTAAAGCAGTATATTTAAAAATAAGTATTTAATAAAAAAATTTAAAAATTTGTCTCTAAAAGATACATGTTACTAAAATTGATGCATTATTGTATGCATTTTACACTCTGTTACACATTTACCTTACTTGTTTTATTATCGTTTACATAAAGCTCACTTATTTAAGTATATTTTTATTCGTTAGCCATAAAATATTTATATTAGGGCAGTATAATTTAAAAAAGTATTTAATAATATTTTTTTAAAAATTCTCTAAAACAGGTATCTCTTTCAGTTAACATTGTTGTCTGATTGTATGCATTTTACACGCGGCTACACATTTTAACCTTTAATGTTTATATGAAGCTATTAAAATTGTTTTAACTTGAAGAAAAGAATAAATAAAATATATTGCTTATATTTTAATAGTTTCATACCACGTTTATTAGTAAGACTTACTAAAATGTAGAAATGAGTATTATAACGGATTATTCGCTATGTAATTTAATTCTCTTTACTCACGTAAGTATTCGAGCATCATGCCGAATACACATTTTAAATTATGAAACTGAACTACCTATACTCTTTGAGTTTTATATAATTCACATTTTAATGTTTTGTGTGTGCTTCGCTGGCGTTTACTCAAGAAATCAGAATCCGCACGCGCAGAACTCTAAATAAATGTGGATAATTTTTAACCCCGCTTCCATCCCACCAAACAAGTTATAATAGATTAAATGAGGAGACTAAAAATGGAATACGCTCACGCTGAAAGTGCCAAAAAATTAGAGTTTCAAAAAACCCTCAGATTTTGAGGCACGGGAATAAACCCGGGAATTTTGGGGATTAAACCTGGAGTTTTGGGGAACAAACCCGGAATTTTGAGAAATATTGGAAATTTTGAAGGAGTTTTGAAGATAAACAAAACCAGTTATTTTTCCATTTGAAATTTTTATTTGAAAGAAATTTCAGGGAATAATGTTCCAAAAAGATAGATTTTACATTCTGAATTCACAAAACTTATGATTTTACAGTCTAAGTCTTTATAATTTATTAGTTTTACAATAATGGTGGCTGTAAATAGGTGAGGATAGGAATGTTTCTTTAAAAAAATACTTTTTTAAGTTTCTGTTGGTTCGCATATATCTTATTCAGGCATACTTTACATTAATTTTCTAACGAGTTACTTTCTATTTTTGCATTGATTTCATTTAATCGTGTTAATTTTCTTTTTTGTTTACATTCGTTGATTCGAAGAAGAGAGGTGAAGTTTCTATTCATGCCAGGGAAGATGAATTTCTCATCTGCATCTTTCACTTTTTACTTATAGACGATTTAAAAACCAAATTACTTATGATATTTTAATTTCTGTTACTTAATATTTCTGCAGCGTAAGCCTGTATTTCGTTAGTTTTCATGTAAACCATGCAATTTTTTTTTTTTTTTTTTTTTTTTTTTTTTTGTTATACGTACTTAGTTTTGTTTACATTGGCAAAAATTGAAATAATCAAAAATAATTGAAAATAATAAATTAAAAAATTTTCAAGCTCAAAATTTTCTGAAAGCTCACGGAAATTTTCAAAATTTCCTTCTCAAAAAACCCGGTTTATTTCCGGGAATAAAACAGGTTTTTTTTTTACCCTTTGCAACTCTACAAAAAAAATCGAATATCTTTTTTTTTTTCTACAAAAAAAAAAATGTCTTTAGGGGGCTAGTCACTCAGCTTCCTATTTCCTCTCACTAATGCAAAGTCTATGGACATTGGACGAATTCGTCGTTTATTTAAAATACCATCTCGAGAAATTCATATTTTTAATTTCTACTTTTTTTCCCCCCTTCTACACCTCTTAAAAGGGGTCTCTTTTTTTTTCTTAGTCCTCAACATATTTCTAAAGTATAAACTTAATTTTATAGGAAGTGTTAAAACCTTATTCGCAGTTCGCCCGCTTTTAACGCATTAAATATCAAATTCAGCATAGATTTTAGAAATATCTTGAAAACTAAGAAAAAAAGAGACATCCTTTAAGAAGAGTACACAGAAAAAAGATGTTACAAGTATGAATTTCCCGAGAAGATATTTTAAATATACGAATGCATAAAAAGTCCTTAGGCTTAACATTACGAAGGAGGATTCCGAAGCTGAGAGACCAGCCCCCTTAAATGCCAAGCGTAACAAACAGGCTGGGATGTAGCACAGGGTATACGCCATATAGCTTCTGGATTTCTTAAAAGCAACTCCGTATGCCCTCTATTTCTCAAATAAGCGTATACGCTATATCTGTAGCAATCATCCCCTGAATGACACCGATGCAACATGCAAACAGGACTAGGGGAACCCTTGAAGTGCCAACCTTTACCCAAGATTAACAGCAGCCACGCCTCTGCGGGTATATGTCTTCCGAATAAGGTTGTTTATTGGACGAAGGGTTAAAATGTTCTTCACGCCTAATGGTGTTTTTCTTCTCTATACCCGCAATTGACGTCACATGGGTAATGTCCGTTCAAAAAAGAGTAGTAAAATGTCGCTGGTTGAATGTGCCCCACGAAGTGGGGAACGACGAACGAGCAACAAGAAGTAAAGTGGAGAATGCTGAAAGTGCCAGTGATAAAATAATCTTGGATTTCCATGCGTTAATACGGGTCAGGTTCCCTTAGAAAGACCCCCACGGAGGGCACTCCCCCTCGGGCCTATATTTCTCGTGCAGATAATCAGCCGTCATAAATAACACCAACACCATCGACCACATATCACCCTGTGGACTGAGGGTATTTGGTAGTTTTTCTGATTTTTAAAAAAACAATCTTGAATAAAAACTTCCCCAAATGTTGTACAAATATATGAAAATTGGTTTTATTTGTATATGAACATTATTTAGTAAAAGTTGCTTTAGTATGGTACATTTCAAAGCACAAAGAGCAACACTTCAAGGTTCACAATAAGTTCGAATTAATCTCTGATTCTAGATATTTTCATATACTTACTTCTGCTTAGTGCTGCCACATATTTTTTATTTTTAATTAAAAGGTTCGTAGATAATACCTGAAAAGACCGCAAACTTATATAGTAGGTACTTGTATAGCTCATAGAGTTATATACTGACCCCGAGAGACTCTCGGACTTAGTTCGCTTCAACGAAAATGGCAAGCCGAGTGACATTCGGGCTTAGACCTAAAAGTGCTAATTGTCATCCTTTATCTCATTTGAGTTTGTGGAACTCAATGTGTGAGTTGTGTACTCCCAAGCGGAAGCGGACAAATTGCTTAGTGAATGCAAAAATCAAAACTTGTGAAAAAACCAACAGTCCACACATTTGTGCTAAATATTTCCACAGTAACACTCGCAAGCAATGATTATTATTAGCTGTTTCTGACATTAAAACATATCTGTTAATAAACAATTAAATTTTAAAAAATAAAAAAAACTCGACTGCGTAAAAAGCGAACTAATTAATTATTTCTCATCAATGTGAAACTATTTTTTTTCAATTCCTACTATTAGCTCATACTCTCGCTATATATATATTGTTCAAATTTTCAATCGTTAATAAAATACTCATTATTCATCCAATCAAGCTCAAATAAATTTTTTTAAACTTGTAGTGGATGACACTTGATGTTAATCCAGTTTTTTTTCAAATATTAATTCATTAATTAAATTAATTAATTTTCAACAATAATCGACAGAGCCCTCTTCTTGATCAAGGCATTCTATGCGCCACTTATGAGGAAAGAAGAGTGGGAGAAAAAAATTTCTCTTATTGACCTAAGTAGGAATTGATTTAAAATATTTTTTTTATATTACTTGTTTATATTACTTACCTATTTTTTTTTATTTACTTGTATTGATGACTTTTAAGCTCTGATTAATTGTTAGTTCCTATCTATAAACATTGTTTTGATGAGGTCTATGATGGTTAGAGTTGCAGTAAAGCTAGATATCCTATATACACAACTTACAGGTCGTATAATATTTTAACGGAGCTTCTGACTGTAAAATAGTCAATGAAACATCGTCTTCATTTTGAAAGACCTATCCAGTGATATGCCACTCAATAGGGTGCGTAATTTTTTTCGTCTCTACCGCCATTTTGTATTTTACGGCCGCCCTTTTGAATTTATAAAAACAAAACCTAGTCTATAACCATCGGGCCGTTAAGACGAATCGATAGAGACCTCATTCATAAAAATCCATCCAGCCGCTGGGATGTTTCGAGGTTATAAAGAAATCCACATACCCAGATACGCGTTAAGCACATAACCCTTCTTTTCAGTCGGGTAAAAAAAAAAAAGATGTTTTTAATCTAATTATAGTCAATAGTCATACAACATTGCTTTTGAAGCACGTTATGATTTGATTATTTATTTATGTTTATATCAAAATAACAACCAGGCTTTAAAGAATTACAGTGAAATTTCTTTGAAAGGCTATCCCTATTCGAGTGACACCTGCACCAACCCCTCATAAAAGCCTTTTTTTTTCACATGTGCCTTAAATTCTAAACAGGTATATTGAATTCCTGGACCAAAAGATAAGAGTTCAGGAAACAACTGCACTTGAAACAAAGAAGGCAGGGGGAATGGGGAAGTTTTGGTAACACAATGAAGGATCACAAAAGTTTCCACAAGTGTTACAAACAGGGTTGCTTACGCTTTGTTTGACCTTTCAACCTGCTTAGTTTGGAAGGGAAACTTGACCCTCAGTTGTGGGAATACAAAGGATGACAGGTTATCTAGAAAAATGAATTTCACATTTACTAAAACTGTGAATGCATATTGTAGCACAACTTTTGCACTAGAAATTTTATGCCCTGTCTTATGTAAAATTTAAAATTATGTTCCTAAATCTAGCGAAAGAGTACATTTAGATTTGAATGAAAAAAATCAAAGTTGTGAATTGTCATGATCAAGGAACATCTGCAAGAAAATTGGCTTCACAGTTTAAATGCAGCAAGAATCAAATAGACAATATTGTTAAAAACAAAGAGAACTTACTGAAAGAATATGGAGATTTTAAAAACCTCGGGATAAAAAGAAAGAGAAATGAAAAATTTGGTCACCCCTATTCAAGGGCCAATCCTTATAAGGGGCCAATTTTCAATGGAATCGGACCCTTACAGAAAGGTTTCACTGTATAGTAAAAATTTAAATTTGTGTGCTTCTGCAGCAATGAGGAGAGGGCGGGGATCATCACCTTATTGGAAAAAAAGGATTTAGACGATTGTCTATTTATTGTTAATTCAATGTAAAAAATAGGGCAGAATATTTTTTTTAACGATTAAGCTGTATGGTGTGAGAGGGTGGGGCGATAAGAAAATTTATTATTTATTTTTACAGCAAAGCCAGAAAATTTTCTATAAATTAAATAGTTTTGGAGATTTAAAGTATTACTAGTGGCTTTAAAGGTAGGGAAGGAAATTGAAAATTTCCAGGGATCACTTAAAAGACTGATCATTTATCACTGCGATAAGCAGAAAGATTTTACAATGATATAGAGCTTTAAACTTTTCTGCGCTTTGTAGAGGATAGCAAACGCAAAAAATTTACTTTAGGTTAAGCATGCAATAATGAAAACTTTACTAAAAAATGCATTCTTACAAAGAACCTGCGTCTCGAAGATCACTGCAATTTTAATAAAACAGCTCACACCAGAAAGTTTTTAGAGACTTGTTATTCATAATGTAAACCAGCGTTGATGCTATTATACCTTCATTATTCTTTTCTTCTATTTTTCATAGTAGAGTCTGCACATGCATTCTCTAAATAAAAAAATTTTGATTTGGCAATTCCTTCCTTTTGTCTTTTGTCTACTAAAGGCTATCGGTAGGATAGGCTCCCCAAAGCACTGGGGGATCGAAACTGCAATGCCTCCCTACGGCCCTACGGAGATTTACTGCGCATGCTCACTCCTTTCTGAGATGGTAACCAGGATTGGCAGTGTAGCGCAAAAAGAATCGCCAAATACTTTTTGAAATGCCAACTAGTCCCACATGCTTGCTGAGTAGCATTTGGAAAGAGTCCGTTAAAAAAGAATTGTGTTTACTTTGGAAAAGAGAATGAAATTAAAATGATTAGTGTGGAAAAATGAAGATTTTAATTAAATTTAACCAAAATATATATATATATACATATATGTGTATGTATATATAGGAAAATATAAAAATTCAATAGAAAAAGTTTTAACATTTTTTTTTTTTCTCAATTGGTAACTTATCTATTTATATTGTAAAAGATAAATGATATATTAAATCAGCTGAAATTATCCATCGGAAATTTAACAAGAAATGTAGACCACTTTAAAAAATATATATACTTGTATATTAAAACTTTTATAATATTTTTTCTCGTAATATTCTTTCAAGTCTTCTGCAATATGATGAGTGCTTTGATACATTCATGAAATATTTTTTTAATCCCTATATCCATAAAATTTTTAGATATTCTTATCAGATAAATTGTCATCATTATACAAGGGAATAAATTTCTTAGCATATGAATATCTAAAAGTTTTGTGTTGTAAGAAATAAGAATATTACAAGCGAATAGGAAAATAATAATAAAGACTTTTTCATCCCTACATGAATAAAAATTTTAGATTTCTCAATAGTGTGTCAACGATTTTAATTAGTTGATTTATATCAGCTTTTAAATCGTGATTTTAATCAACTGATTTTTTTTAAATCGTTGATTAAAATCACAAATTTTCTAAATGCTTAAACTGGCATAAAAGTATTAAAATCTTGCCTTATGAATAAACAAAAAAAAAAAAAAAAAAAAAAAAAGAAGAAGAAGAAGAAAGAAAAAGCTTTAATTACTTGTTTCTAAGCTCAATTCCTGAGTCTTGTAAAAAATTAAGTACAGTAAGTTTGTAAAGGAATAAAAAGCATTTCATTTAAAAATGATATTTAAATATAATATAATTTGTAATGTCATAATTTCCTTTAAGTAATCAAATTATTCATTCTTTTATATAAAAAAGCATAGCAAGTATAATAAATTTCTGCAAAGTAAAAGAATAAATACCCAGGATCTTATTTTCCCATTCTATTTTTGCAATAATAAATTTATAGCAAATATTGGAGTTAAAGAAGAATGAAAGAATGATATTTGCTCAACAGCTATTGTAAAATAATGTATAAGAGAAAAATAACTAATTGGTATAAAAATGCTAAGCACAGCGAGAGTTTCCCCAGTAAAAGTTGAAAAAAGAATTTTTTTTTCTTCTAAATTTGGAACTGCACCAAATAAAGAAACTATAGTTCTGTTATTTAATATTTTGAGGATTTCAGATATAACTGGTTAGTCTTATATTTACCCTGTATGTGTGTATGAATGGGTGTAACAATTTTTTTGGTTAGCATGCACACACATGGTGTAAGTTAAGGTTTAAGCGATTAACACTAGTACAAATGCAAAACGAGCTGCCAATAATATTTGTTAGTATTGTTACTTGTGTTACTAACTAATGAAATTACTTATTTGCAGTTTTTATTTAATTCTGCAATTACTGTTTCTTCTAGGCCATTTTTTAAAGACTCGCCTGACATGCTCTCTCCCTTTTAAAAAAAATAGTGAAATTCACCTGTAGTTGTAGCCAGAGATTTTTTGTAAAAAACTTCCCCATACCGCAGTATTTCTTAATCTGTGTGACCAAGTCCTTACAAAAATGATAGATCTTTATTTCTTGAGAAAAAACAGGATGTTATTAAAAAATATTGTTATTTAATTGTATTTTTCAACTTGTAATTTATAAAATTATTACAATTTAATGACACTTTATTTATCATATTAAAAAATTATATGCTTTTTTTCTTATCGTTACTAAACACATTATTAATATATTTCTTCATGAAATAGTGTTATTTTCTTGGAACTAGCATCCTGCCCCTTTTTCCTTATAGAATGAATACTAATTTTTTAATTATCATATTAGTAATTAAAGTATAAAATGTATATTATGTTCCTAATTAGTAACTGTCTAATAGGGTAAACGCACCGGTAGTGGGCCACTTAAGGACATTTATCTTATTATTATTAAAGTATTTATGAATTCTAAATGATATATATATTTTTAACGTAGTCTTAACCTGCATGTATCGGAATAAACATTCAAAGTTCCAAAATATATTATTTGGAAAAAATGAAAAATAAAAAAAGTTACCTTCCTCGATGCTCCAGTAGTGGGCATAGTAAATTTTTGATGCACCAGTAGTGGGCCACTCCAGTTTTGAGTTTAGTGTGAAAATACTGATGTTATATTTTTTTTTTACAGTTCTAGAATAGGATGTTCACAATAATGAAATTATACATAGAAGTTTAGATGAGTACGTAAAATAATCTCACTAGTAAATCTACCGATCAGGGGCCTCAACTTCAGTTCTGTAAATCAATTTTAATTTTATCTCACTTTACATAAAAGCTAATGTCCTACAAGCTGCAAAGTAATTTTTTAGATTATATACAGGGTGTCCTTTCGTATCGTTTAAATATAGCTAATTCCCAAAAAGCTTAGTTTTAGAGATACAACTTTAATTGCTGAACTATTTTACATGTTTTTCATCATGTGAAAATCCGTTTCCATCAAAATAGTTGCATTTTCTTAATGTTACGAAATTTAATTTTTGTACAGTTTTTGTGATCTATAAGTTATATTTAGAAAATCTGCTTATACGCTTTCACTTGTTAAACAATAAATATTCCCATATTCTGTGATCAAGACTTTCTGAATTGTGCTACAATGAATTTTATGAATTTTCAGCGATTTATGACATTAAAATTCATTTTCTGTGTTTTGTACCAGAATGATACAAATGGTAGAAAAAACATTATCAGCTTTTATCCACAATAATAGTAGACAATTTAGCAACTTTTTTAAAAATCAAAATGCATAGTTTTTGTTTTCTCTAAATAACAGTCTGTTGTATTTTGTAACTTTAAAAAAAATCCGCCCAATTTGTTATTTCGCAGTGGTGATAAATAATAAGACAAATATAATAAGCAGGAAAATTAAAAGCTGAAATGACTGCAAAACAAAATAATTTATCCAAAAACGAAAAAGATCTCAAAATATGAGAGGGGGTTTATAGTCAATTTATTACAAAGGTTAATATAGGTTGAAACTTACAATGAAAGAGAGGCATCAGACTCGGGCGATAATTTCCTGACTTTCCTTTTTTCCCATCAGCTATTTTTTTAACTCTTCCTTTTGAATTTTTCTTTTTTCTCTTTCAGTTTTTTTTTTATTTTCTGCATCATTAGCATTTTTAAGGTCTTATCTATTCTTATAATATTGAAGCATTCAGGGAGAAGCCACAACTGCAGGAATTTTTTCTCTTTTTCTTTGTGTTATCTCCCCCTTCTGGCCAAAATAGAACTATTCTGAAGGGAGATGGTACATTTCTAGATGGCCCACCATTTGAAAGCACTGAATGGCTCCCAGTCTCAGTTGATCCTTCTTGAATGAAAAGTTTCACCTCACCATCTTCAACAATTGCTCTTTGCTCCTGATCAATAGTTTCAGTATCTACAGTGTCAATAGGCTATTCAATGTACGCCGCCTCAATAGATATGACTGGTGTACCCTGTAACAAGTAAAATGTAAAAATGGAATAAATAATAGTAAAAAAATATATACTCAAGTGTTTTATACCCAAATTGTTTTGCGATAAATTACCTGAGAAATTGGCTCCATGTTCAAAGTCTCCTTCATCTCCAACCATAAGCAGTAAAGATCTACTTGCTCCACAGAACCTTTCAATTTGCCTTTATTTTCTGAGAAAGATTTTATTTTTCTTCTGCAATTTTATCTTCAAGAACTTCCAAGAAAGAAGCCATTTCTCTCTCCTTTATTGATGATATTATCACATTCTTTGATGTTAGTGTGGATTCAACATTTACTTTCTTTAGATCCCATGGAACTAGTCCACTTGCTTTGAATCCATTCACAATGGTTGCAGGAATTAAACGATCTAGTGCTGATTTTAGGACTGGTGGAAACTCATATTTCTGCATCTGTTTGCCTTCATGAGTTATTCTGAAGTGCACTACTTCCTGTTGCCAAGCACTTTTAAGAGTATGGAAAACAGAAATGTTCATTGGTTGCATTAGGAATGTGGAATTTGGGGGAAAAGCTACCATTTCAACTCCATGAGCCGAACAGAAGATTCTTAGATTCAAAGACATGTGAGAAGTATGTCCATCCATAAATAACACTACAGGATTTTCTATGCAATGCTTATTTAAATTTGGCTCAAAAATTTGAGCCTTTATTGAGTATTGAACCTTTGAAGTATAAATTATTTTAGATATTAATTTCTTCTAATAATCATATGTCTGATAGTTTAGTGAAGTTGCATTTTCGTTGCTTCAGAAGTGGCCACTTGTGCACCAGTAGTGGGCACCTCGCCCACTACTGGTTCTGATGAACAAAATACTAAATAAATTATATACAAAGTCTTAGAACCTCAAAAAATACTTAATTAAAATAATTTAAAAATAAAAAAAAAATTTTTGGCATGTGCTCCAGTAGTGGGCCACCATGCCCACTATCGGTACAATTTAAGAAATTGTGATCCAGAAGTGGGCCACCCCTTAAAATCAATATAATTTTCAATTTTTAAGTTTTCAGCTAATCTAACAAATTATTTACAATGTAATCGAGTATATCAACGGCACTTTAATTCAAAATAAAACATAATATTAAAGAAACAACGCTTTAGATAAAACCTTATCTCTTAATGAAATCACTAAGAATTTGTCAAAAAATCTGTGTTTGAAGACATTCCAGAAGATAAACAAATATATCTACAGGAAAATAACAATTATTCCAAACTGTTTATGGAAAGTTAACATTTAAGGACTTTAACTAATCAGATTTCTTTCTGTCGTTTTTCTGAAATGGATCGTGAGCTTGTTTTTAAACTTTGAAAGTTAGTGGCCCACTACAGGTACGTGGCCCACTACCGGTGCGTTTACCCTAATTATTAATTTTAAGTAGTGTTAATTCTTTAATATTAAATTCAGCTACTGATAATTCTAAGAAATGTAAATATCACTAGTATTTAATATAGTTTTACATTGTTATATTGTACTTAATACATTGTATTACATTCTTGTTACATTGTATTTATTAGTTATTAATGTGTTTAACATTATTGTATGCTATTAACTAATGAAGCTGCTAATTTGCAGTTTTTATAATTTCTGTAATTACTAACTAATAATTAAATTTTATTATTTAAAGTGTAAAAACATAGATTATGTTAGCAATTAAAGGTTTAATTGTTTTGGAAACCTAAAACTCTTGGTATGTATTCAGTATTTTAACGTTGAGGGAAAAAAAATAATAAAAATCCGATTTAAATTTAAAAAATCTGATTTTAATAACAAAAAAGTAAAATTTATTTACTTTTTATTTTATTTTTTAAATCATGACTTTTTTATCACGAACTCATGACTATTTATCAGTAATCTAAAGTTATCTTTATATAAAAGCTGTGTTTCAAATTGCTGTATTTCGTGTCTTTAATATTTTTTTTTCTATTAGCAAGAGATTATAATTTAAAGTATAACACTTTTTGTATTAAAAAAGAAGTTTCATTTTTTAATCATCTAAATAAGTGCACCTAAAAATTTTATCCTAATAATTCCCAGGGTTGATAAAAATCATGATTTTTTTTTATAAAAAAAAAAAAAAAAAAAAAAAAAGATTTATTTGGTCCGATTACACACAGTACATGAAATAGAATTATCACATTTTTTTTTTCCATTAGAAAGAGACTATAATTTAAAGTGTACAACACTTTTTATATTAAAAAAGAAGTTTCATTTTTTAATCATCTAAATAAGTGCACCTAAAAATTTTATCCTAATAATTCCCAGGGTTGATAAAAATCATGATTTTTTTATATAAAAAAAAAAAGAGAGAGAGAGAGAGAGATTTATTTGGTCCGATTACATATAGTACATGAAATAGAATTATCCATCTTCTTATACGAAATACTTTCTGATCCGATTTAATATATAATAACTGATAAAATTTTAGATAAGCTACAGCAACGATATGAAGACTAGAGCAAAAGCACGTGGTTTTAAACGCAAACAGCAATGTCTTCCCCCAAGGTTGCTGTGTTAAAAATTCGCCAAAAGTTAGCCATTCGAAATTCAAAACGGAACTCCGGGAGGTGTCTGCACACACCATCACCTCATCGAGTTTACACCTGAAATTTTAGGATTAGTTAAAACTAGATTAGCATATTAAAATGCAACTGGCCTGTTAATGTCTTGGTAGAAACCACCTGAAGATCTAATTTTAGTGATTGATTGATAGGTTTACTACTGTATTTTCCTGCATCCAAAAGTATGGAAACATGGAGGAATGGGTGCAGGAAAACACAATGGAAAATCCTCCAATTAACTGGTAAAATCGTGTCTGTAGATGGTTTCCACAAAGATATGGCTGGCAGGCGAGTTACATTTTAATACGCTAATCGATTTTTAACTAATCCTAAAATTTCAGCCATCAACTCGATGGGGTGATGATCTGTGCAGACGCCTCCCGGTCTTTAATAAAATTTGTTTTAAGGATGTAAAAGATAGAAAGATGGACAGATAAACTGAAAGATTTGCCTTATTAAGATTTTTGTAAAAGCATATAAAAATTCATTCAGCTTGAAATCAGGTAACACCTTTATAACGCAGGCTAATTTTCTGTAATCGGGTTTTGGCGACCAACATATCTTATCTATAACTATAATCTTTCTTTTACAGGTTTAAAATTAACAATAAATTAACAGTAAGTAGGCTAATAATACAATATAATAACATTAGCAGTGGACTTCGGACGCCGCATCTGTCGCACATCGTTAAAGACAGTTTATTAGTTACACATTTCATTTAATTAAAAGGAGATTTTAAAACTTTCTTATAGAATTAGGATATTTTTCCACTATAGGGAACTTGGCATTTAAAAAAAATCTTGGCGCAATTCGGACTTCAGAAACTGAGATATGTTGCCAAATGATATAAACAACTACGAAAACAAATCTGATGAACTTTTATGCTATTTACATATGCATTTATATACATGTAAACATTTTATTTATATATGTATAAAATATTGTTTTTTATATGCAAATTATTTATGTTGGTATATAAAAATAAATAAACGGGTTCCTTAGATTAAATAAATTGTATACATATGGAAAAAATTGCTTGTGTATATGACACAGTAAATAGGTTGCCAGAAAATACATTATTATCAAATTTATTTTCTCGTCAAGGCTATTTTCTCTATTTTGCCAAGACTACTATATCGCAAACGTACCGAATTGCGGTTATATTTTGTTAAATGTTTTATTGTTTTAATATCGTAAATATATCATAACCTATACTGATTAAAATTTTTAGGTATATTCATTTTTTCTATTTAACAAACATCTTTGGAAAAGCATATACATAAAATTTTATTCTGCTTGAAATTACATGACACCTTCAAAACTCTGTAATCGAGTTTTGGCAACCAACATTGGCACAATTGAATGTGTTAAGGTCTGTTTACGGCCAAATCAACACCCCCTGTTTGAAGGATTTAGAGGCGGAAATTCTGTGTTTTCAGATTTTTCTGGTTAATTGTGTTACAAACCCGACTTGCTTGTGAAATTTCAAGATTCTACGACTTTTAGAAGTACATTAGTTATTTGATGATGCGAAGTGAGTCAGTGAGAAAAAAGCCCTTTTTCGCAATTTAATATTTCGAAAACTACTAAATATAGAAACATGAAATCGTGGAACCTTAGTTCCGAGGGGTCTCTCAATGGGGTGTAATCTCGTACAACCGTTCCTGTAATCAGTGAAATCATACTGTAATCAAGTCTTAATCATGCGTAATCATGTCATCACATGTAATCGGTGGTAATCAATGAAATCTTAACGTAATCACATGTAATCAATATAATCATAATATAATCATGTATAATCAAGTGTAATCTCGAATTAAAAATCTCGAGAAAAATCTATTTTGTCGCCATTCTGTCTTCTTCCTCTCGCTGTCTTCAGTTTAGACGGAAGTTGGGGAAGGCGGGAAGGCAAAAGCAGAAATGAGAAATGCCCTCGGAAATGGCAGAAAGGCTCGCAGAAAGGCGAGCTCACAGATGAGGAAAAAGATAAGCTAGATAAGAAAGTAGTCTGTGTGTGTGTGGGGGGGGGGGGGCTTTCTCAAGAATTTGTGTTTGATTTTATTCAAAGAACGTTTAGTGGTCGGCATGGGGCCATCGTAATGGAGGGAAACTTTCAAACTGGTCAGCCCGGCAGCATTAGGACATATTTTTAACGGGGAGCTGGGGCAACAACAACAAAGAAAAAAAAATCCGCGGGCTGTCGAACCCGATTTAAAAATTTAAACGAAACCGATAAAATATGAATAATTTTCAATGGATATGACCGGTGTTGGGGCAGAATCTGATTACAGAGTAATGAAATTATTGATTAAATTAAAATACATTATGATCACCTCATAATGCAATTGATTAACACGCAGAGCACTGAAAAGTAATTTCAATTTAAGCTTTTGAATTGTATAACCCGATAATTGTGTAAAGGATTACAAATCAATTCTTATTTAACATTTTAAGATTTAATTAGATTAATTTTAATCGATTACGTGCGGATTTCGATTACTCTTTTAATTATATAATCTAATTAACCTGCAATGGATTAAAAGATGATTTAAATTACGTTTTTAATTGTATAATCCAGTTAACCCGTAGTGGATTGTAGGTCAATTCCAATTATATGTATTTTAAATATAACTTAGATTACATTCTAATATATTACAAGTTAATGTCGACTAAGTGTATTTAAAATACGCGGGAGATGAGAGGGACCGCAAGCAAATTTTTTAAATCTGATATATATTATTTATAACATATAAAAATATTAAAGATAGGAGGGAGTGATAATTGTCACCGGGGGGGGGGGGGGCAATTTTCTAACTTTTTCTGTGTAGTAGTTTAGGTAATAGTTTTTCTAGTTTAGGGCAGAGGGGGCGGCACTTGCTCGGGCGTAAGAACGAAAGGCCAGGGCCGAAACTAAGGTGTGGCAGAGGGGGCATGTGCCCCGGGTGCCAGAACGAAGGGGCGCCAAATGAAGGCTTATACCTTTGGAATGGATCATTTTCTTCTGGTGGACTGATGGCTTCTATTATTACGAAACAGCCATTATAAATGAAGTGTTAGGTGAAGATGAAAGAGCAGTCGTAAAAAGTTAGAACTCTGATTTTCTGGTCAGAATGGAAAAAAAAAATGGCCATACTTTTTTTTTTTTTGCCAAAAACAATTATGGCCATTTTTTTCCCCATTCTGACCAGAAAATCAGAGTTCTAACTTTTTACGACTGCTGTTTCATCTTCACCTAACACTTCTTTTATAATGACTGTTTCACAATAATAGAAGCCATCAGTCCATCAGAAGAAAATAACTCGGTGAAAGTGGAAACTCGGTTAAGCAGGACTCGGATAATCGGGACTCTAACTGTATATTTTATTTTTAAAATGATCTTTATAATATTTTTGTTGGTGTTTAGAGGGGAGTCATGACCCCCGTGACCTCCCCCTTGGATCCGCCATTGTAGATTACGTAGTTCAGTATTACATATTTTAAGATTACATGTTTTAAATTTTTAAATAAGTCGACTATTAGAAAATTAGTAAAATTCTCTTTGTAAATATACTTTGCGGAAGAGGGGGGGGGGGATCCGTGCTTCCAAAATCCATGCGGCCCCGGATGTAAAAAGGTTAGTTTCGGCCCTAGGCGAAGAGGGCGCCAAATGGAAATTTTGTTTGTCGTTTGATACAAAAATGTATATATATATATATGGAATTTTGATAAAATTCTCTTGCAGTTAAAAAATCAAAGCACGTAAAAATAACCAAAAGTAAAATTTAAAAAATATGCAACGAAAATAGAAAAAAAATCATTTAAAACTATTAAAATGCAAGCGAGAATGTTTTTTAAAGAACGCTCCCATAGGTTTAACATTAAGGTTGCAGTCAGGGCGGCGCCAAAACTTGCCCTACGGGGTGGGGGGGGGGGGCATAGTATCCCGACAGGGTGGCCGGATTAGAGTCCTGCGCGGGTCGGGCATATAATATATATATATATGGGTGGGGAGGGGAATGGGTAAAAAAGCGCAAATTTTCATGTTTTAATAAAAGATAATCAAGGGAAAAATAAGTTCAACTCACGGATTATTTTGAGAGCATAGAATCCTGCGTGGTTTGGGTCATACCCGACCCGAACCTGTAAATTATATATCCACTCAGCCTGAACCAGTTTAAAAAAATTAGTTGGATTAATTGATCCTAATCTGACAAACTTCGACCCAGAACGGACAGGTTTCAATCCGAACCCAATCCCACCCCAAAACTGAAAAAATAAACATAAAAATCCACAATAGAATAATGGAAAAGTAGCCTACAATTGTATTTCTAGTATCAATTATATTTTTTATGAAGAAAAACAATATTTCTGTATATGTGCTCCTTAATACCCAAGTAATATAATGTTTCATTTTTAAGTATATTTTGGAGAATATTTTGAGAAATCGGGTAGAATCGAACCCACCCACCAAAAGCAATTTAAGTTAACCCAACTCGTAAAATATAAGTCAATTCGAACCTCTCTGAAAAAATATTCAGTTTAGCCGGATCCGATTCAAACTATCAGTCGGGTTTAGTTTTGTTTGCCCAACTCGATACAGGGTAGATTCGAACCCGAAACGAGATCTGAGCACGACAAAAAATTTCATCCTGCACATTTCGACCCGAACCCAAAATACTCGAACCTCAACTAAACCCCACCTCTTAATTAAAAGAGGTATATATATATATATATCCATATTGTAATGCAACTATGCAAAAGTAGTCTACAATTATACCTCTAGTATCGATTTTAACTTTTAAGGATAAAGTTCAATATACATGTATACTCGTTAATATTCAAATGTATAGTTTTTCATCTTAAAATAAATTTTGTAAATTCCTTTGAGAAATCGATTCTCTAATCAAGAACCGTAAGTTTCATAACCCGATCCTAAATCAATTAAAGTTAACCCGACCCACAACGACATTAGTTTAGGTCCAACCCGATCTGGTCCAGACCGCGACTCGGGTCAGGTTGAGTTTGCCCGACCCTATGCACCACTCTACTTGCTACCCAACCGACCCCGACAAAATAATTTTCGTCCTCCGTATTCTTAACCGAGCCCTAAATACATTAAACCAAGCCGACCGTAAATCCACAATCAGTGAAAAATGGTCCACAATTTAATATAGCTATAAAAACAAGTTGAAAATTGCGAGTCAGATGGAACAAATGAGGTGCGTTCGTACTATAACTAGTTTTATAAATATTTTTTGCACCGCATACTGGACTGAATGCATATTTTAGTGCTCTTCATAAGTGCATATCAATTTTATTCATTTCGGAATGCTGTAACATCATTAAAATGTGCTTTAAATAATTTTTTCCCATTAGCTGTAATGTAACGGAAAACTTTTGACTGTCCCTGTCATTAAACTATACATACGATTTTCATAAAATTTGAAATGGCTCGACAAAATTTTGCAACAATTATATATTTAAACTTTCAGACCATTCGTTTGGGTAGTTTTTGCTCTGTTATATCTGGACGGACAGACGGACCGAACGACGACTATAGGTGCTACGTATTTTTATAATTATGAACGCACCTAAAAATAGCATATCATAACTTCAGGATAAATTTTATCTTTTATGTTGAAAAATAAACAAAAGTCATCCTTTTATCAAATATATATTTTTTTATCTGAAGGAATTTGGACTTTTTTTTCTCTAAAAATCGGGTTCACCTGAGCCCAACCTGCAAGAATCAAAATTCAATCAGAAACCTATTCATACCCGGAATAATTAGTTTAGTCAATACGACTACGACTTGCAAAGAAAAAAAATGATCTCCAACTTGACTTTAGCCGACTGGGCCAAAATTCAAAAGTCAAAATATTTTCTCCGGCGACATTGAATTGGGGGGGGGGGGGGTGGGGGTAATGCCAGGCGGGGAGGCATATGGCCCCCGGACCCCCCCCCCTTCTAACGGCGCCCTTGGTTGCAATTTCTTCACGTTACCAGTGTAGTCTCATAAGTTAATCTTAGTGTAGTCACACGCGAAAACACTTGCAAGCTAATGTTAACACTATGGGAGCATTCTTTTCAGAATTATCACTTGAACTTTAATATATATATTTTTTTCTTATGCAGTTTATAACTGAGGTCCGATATCTAACGTTGTGCGTTTTTATTTTTTCGATTTTGGTTCCATTGTTTTAATATGAGGATACTTTAAATTTCACAACTGTATTCCAAACTGTTTTCCAAAAATTAAAAGTGTTCGTATATTTAAAAGAAAAAAAAGTAACCAAACACGAAAAAGTATGAAAACATAACATTAGATATTGACCTCAGCTATCCAATGAAAAAGATAAAAAAATTGAAAATAATAAAACGCAAGCGAGATAATTGTCGAGAACGCTTCCATTGTTTTAATATTAGTTTGTGAATGTCTTCGCTTGACTTCATATCACTGTCACTTAAAACGCATGAATTATACTACAACTACCGTAAAATCTATGAAAACGAAATCTATCTATAACGGAATTCGAACTTAAATGAAAAAAAAGTATGTATTTTCAACAGAAAGAATATCAACAATTATACCTGCTAAGATGGAAACCTGTATAAAGCGGAATATTTTTCGGTTCTTTTTGATTCCGTTTACAAAGTTTTCATGAATCAATACTTGATAAAGGTGATTCCGTACTTCAGTATTACGTATTTTATGATTGCATATTTTAAATTTCAAAATAGGTCGGCTATTAGAAACTTAATGGAATTCTCGTTGTAAATTTTCTTTGCGGCAGAGGAGGGGGGGGGGGGGGGCTGGGGGGTGCGTCAAAATCCATGTTTGCCCTTGGCACAAAAAAGTCTAGTTTCAGCTCTGTGCACGTGTGAGAAAAGATATGACTCGTCATGATTACTATGTCTGGAGAATCCGATCATTGTCCTTTTCCTTACAACAAACGAATAATATAATCACTACACAAAAACCTCATGCCTCGCTTCCTGTCTCTCACGGTTTTCTGGGGTTTTCGATTATATTGACGTCCCTTGAATACAGCCAGCCGTAGTGCCGAGAGAATTGTCCTCGGAATTGTCCGTGGGTCCACGGTGTCTCGATAGGAACACACACAGTGGCGTAGCCAAGGGGGGGGGGGGGGGGGGTCCGGTCCCAACCTCAAACGAAGAACTGCTTTACTGAACATGGATATAACAACAGTCAAAACGGCTAAGATGGAATCACATAGAACGTATGGAAATTGCCGCTTTAGACAGGTGTTCGTCTTAGAAGGTATGATTCAAAGGTATGTCTTTTGTCGGGACTATGAACTTTCCGTTTTAGACAGATTTTCGTTATAAACACGCTCCGTTTTCACAGTATCCATTAAAACGCACTCCTTCTATACTACACCTCTCAAGAGCATAAATCGAGGCATAAATGTATTACAGTAAAATCTCTGAAGATCTATCTTAAAGGGGAAAAAAATCAAGATTCGACGAAAACAATATATCTTGCTAATCTAAAATGGAACATTTTCCAGTTGTGATTCCTTCTTGGCAGGTTTTTTGTGAACACTGAATCCAGGGGCGGTGCCAGAACTTGCCCGACGGGGGGGGCACAGTATCCCCGACAGGGGGGCCGAATTCAAAATATATATTAGAGGTTTCCACGAGCCCTGGCCTCTTCCGAAGCCCGAACTCGGTAAAAGTTTCTTTCATTAAACTCGGGCTTTCGTTAATTTTATCTGAAAACTCGGTACGGGCTCGGGCTAAATTTTAGCTTTTGAAAAGTTGGTCCAGGCCTGAACTTCATTATCCCCGGGATACGTCCGGGTCCTGCATTTTTTCTGTAGATTCGGGCCGGACCGGGACTGTATTTGTTCTTCAGAATTTTTTTGGAGCAAATGAACAATAAAACATTTCTTTGTTTCTTTTTTCCCCCTTTTTTAAATAGCAGGTGGAATATGTTGATCAATCACGTGAAAAACATAAAATTTTCGCGTTCGGATTTGGCATATCTCGAAACGCGCAGATCTGTAACACTCACACTGCTATTTAAATTAGAGATAAATTGCAGATGGCCAAACGATTTTTACTCGAAACATAAATTTCGAAGCTTGTCAAAGAATATTGTAGATAAATTAAGTGAAAAAAAAAGCTCTTAAGGTTATTTTTGAAACACCTCACTAGTCACATAATCTTTATAGGCGGATGAATCCACAACAGAAAGGGTTTCCACACTTTTGAGCATTACCTGAAAGGAAAAACTCTGCTTCGTACTTTTCTTCCATACAGCAACCTCCCAATAAGCGGTCATTCAATATTATTGATTTTACGTGCACATATATGGCATATACACTACATAGCAGTATGCGAAAGACAAAGTATGGACCAGTTCTCCGGTTGTGAGTTGAACCAAAGAGTCGCGCATCAGCAAAAGGCAGGTAACCAATTTTTTTCGGAACGCGGTTCATGTTACGGCCGGGTTGAGCATGTATTTTAATGCCGGAGGTAACTGAAAATAATCAGTTGATAAATCCCTATCAAAAACGCATAAAGTGACCAAAAATTATTTTAAAATAAAATTATTTAAATTTGTTAGTGAAAGTGTCATCGTGAAAACTAGCAGTTAAACGTTACACCTAACTAGGGTCCTTCCCGGGTAATAAATAAAATTTGAAGCCCTGTAAATTTTATTTAAAACAAAGCTGCAACCCGAACCAAACCCAACCAAAAATATTCCGTCTACCTGTGACCCGATCGAATGCGAAATACTTAATTCCAATCCCAACCTAGAGATCCCCTTTAGATAAATGGGTTTTTCATGCAAAATTATTCGATTTGCTTCAAATTTGGTATGCCAGTTCATTACGTTAAAGAGCTTACTGATTAGATTTGGAGGTTCTTTGGTTAAGTATAAAGTGGGGAAATGGAGGCTAATTCCTTCATTTATTTTTTGAGGGGCAATATTTTTTTTAATAAGAGTATAATGTACAATTAGTGTGGATAGCCTGTGAGCTCAATGCCATCAGTTTAACTGGGCAATTTCCTTTTTTTTTTTTTTTTAACAGCGTAGTTTCTCTTTGCTTGTTTCTGCAATCCGAGGGGAAAGAAATATAAATTCTCGATGCGGGTGAAAACTTTTTACCCGACTGCCAAGAAGGGTTATGTGTTTGATTCGTATCTGGGTATGTGGATTTCTTTATACCCTCGAAACATCCCAACGGCTGGATGGATTTTAATGAATGAGATCTCTATCCATTTGTGTTAACCGTCCGACGGTTATAGGCTAGGTTTTGTTTTTATAAATTCAAAATGGCGGTCGTAAAATACAAAATGGCTGTATAGAAAAAAAAATTACGCATCCTATTGAGTGGCCTATCATTGGATGGGTCTTTCAAAATGAAGACGATGTTTCATGGACTGTTTTGCAGTCAGAAGCTCCGTTTAAATATTACACAACCTGGAAGTTGTGTAAGTAGGATCTCTAGCTTTACTGCAACTCCTTCATAGATATCTATAGGCCTCATCAAAACAGTGTTTATAGATAGCAACTAAGAGTTAAACATAACTTAAAAATCATCAGTACAAGTAAATAATAAAAAAAAATGGGTAAGTAATATAAAAAATATTTTCACATTGGTGAGATATAACTAATTAGTTCGCTTTTTACGCAGTCGGGTTTTTTGATTTTTTAAATTTAATTTTTACTTGATTCGCTGTGCTTTTGTCTCGGCTTTCGTGGTCTAAAGTTTATAAAGAATAAGAAAAATATGTCTCGAAAGAGAATGTAGATGGAAACATATAGTGCCTCAGCCTAGAGGTCTGAACGGGCCCAGGCTTGATCCTAGTCCCTTGCCGGGCCGCCGAAATGTGGGTGAACTTTCAAACGGGTTTGTTCCGGCAGAATTAGGACAGTTCACAGATTGTCAACGGACCAGGACGATAAACAAAATAAACGGACCGGGTTGGGCAGGCAAAAAAATTCAACGGGCCTGCCATGCCGGGCCGATAAAAAAAATTAAGCGGCCTTACCGGCCAGATATGAAAATTTAAATGTAGCCGATAAAATATGAGCCATTATCAATGAACATTACTTTTGCGAGAATAATTATAAATGTGCGTCACGAGCCGATCCTAGTTTGACAACATCAATACAGAAATGTAACATGTTCAGCTTAGAGATTGGCATCGCACAGCTACATGGTGCCTGAGTCAGGGCTTATTTTTTTCAGCAGACACGTGCCGGGCCAAGATCAGGCTTTCATTTTTTTGTACACAGTCGGAACTGGACCTGATTGTTCTTAGGATGTGTAGGGCAGGCAATCTGTTTTGTAAAAGTATTGAGAGCGATTATGAACTTCCGTTAACGTAATTTTTAGAAATATACCTTAAGGTGGTTCTCAAATTCACTGCTCAACAACGCGAAACTTTCTGACCCATTTTCTGACTAATTTTTAAGATCGGTGCCGGAACTGGACCTGATTGTTCACAGGATGTGTAGGGCAGGCAATACGTTTTCTAAAAATATTAATAGCGATAATAAACTTATGTTTATGTAATCTTTTGAAATCAGGTCCGAAACTAGGGGGGTGCAGAGGGCGCCAGAACGAAAGTCTAAGGGGGCGCCAAGTGAAGATTTTGTTTGCCGTTTATACAAAAATGTGTATATAGTTATACATAAATGTATATATATATAAAATACACCTCCCTTTTCCCCCTTTATCCTTAACCAATGAACCCTAAAAACTAATCAGGGAAGTTCCTTAACATAATAAACCGGTATACCAAATTTGGAGCAAAGCGAATAATTCTGCATGAAAAACACGTTTATATAAATTAAGGGGGTAGACTAGCCCACCCCTTCCCCCTTTATCCTTAACAAATGAACCCCCAAAACTAATCAGGGAAGTTCCTTAACATAATAAACCGGTATACCAAATTCGGAGCAAATCGAATCATTCTGCATGAAAAACTCATTTATCTAATTTAAGAGGGGCGGGCTAGCCTCCCTTTTCCCCTTTATCCTTAACCTATGAACCCCCAAAACTAATCAGGGAAGTTCCTTAACATAATAAACCGCTATACCAAATTCGGAGCAAATCGAATTATTCTGCATGAAAAACCCATTTATCTGAATTAAAGGGGTGGACTAACCCCCTTTATCCTTAACCAATGAACCCTCAAAATTAATCAGGGAAGTTCCTTAACATAATAAACCGGTATACCAAATTTGGAGCAAAGCGAATAATTCTGCATGAAAAACCCCGTTTATATAAATTAAGCGGGGTGGACTAGCCCCCTTCCCCCTTTATCCTTAACCAATGAACCCCCAAAACTAATCAGGGAAGTTCCTTAACATAATAAACCGGTATACCAACTTCGGGGCAAATCGAATCATTCTGCATGAAAAACCCATTTATCTGAATTAAAGGGGTGGACTAAGCCCCCTTTATCCTTAACCAATGAACCCTCAAAACTAATCAGGGAAGTTCCTTAACATAATAAACCGGTATACCAAATTTGGAGCAAAGCGAACAATTCTGCATGAAAAACCCCGTTTATACACTATGACGCAAAAGTTTAGACAATGACGTCATTCAGCTTTAAAATGTAGAATTATGACGTCAGAATTACAAAAACCTGTAAATATATTCAAAAACTGATTTAAAATGCTATGTACAAAAGACAGTCGTTTTATTTGCTATAATACTAATTTTTTTCATAAAAATTCAAATGTGCTTGTCGCAAAAGTTTAGACACTATTCTAAATTTCTTTGAATATTCGCTGGCATATGCAAATTTAGAATCGATGATGTCACAAATTTGGAGTACTTAAGTTCTGCAAACGATTGCGCTTCATAGTCGGCATGCCGAGAGCTAAAGAAATTCAAGTGAATGAGGTTTCAAGGATTTGGCAGTTGAAAGGTGAAGGGAAGAGCGTTTCTGAAATTTCTGCTATTATTAATAGGTCAAAAAAATCTATTTATCGAGTTTTATCGAGTGGTTCCGAATATAAAGCAAAATGTCGGTCTGGGAGGCCACGTGTGACAAATGTACGAGAGGATCGCCTGATACAAAGACTAGCGAGTACTCAACAAATGAGCGTACGTGGAGTTCAAAGCTCATCGGGACTCTCTGTATCAAAGGATACGATTCGTAGACGAATTTTGGAAAAAGGAACAATCGTTTATAGCAAAATGCAGAAGAAACCAGCTCTGAAACCACATCATAAGTTACAAAGACTTATGTGGGCTCGAAAGCATATGTCATATGGAGAGAAATGGCAGGCAGTCATATTTAGCGATGAAAAAAAGTGGAATCTGGATGGTCCAGATGGTTGTTTATCGTATTGGCATGACTTGCGGAAGGAACCTCGACGTTTTTTTAGTCGCAGACAAGGAGGGGGCTCGGTGATGGTTTGGGCAGCCTTTTGCTATAATGGACAAGTATCTCTGACCTTCACCAGTGGTCGTCAAACTTCACAGCATTATACACAGGCATTAGAAGAAAACCTACTGCCATTTGCTGAGCTTCTAGGGGGTCCTCAGTGGGAATTTCAGCAAGACAATGCTTCAATTCACGCTGCAAAACATTCAAAATCTTGGTTTAATTCCCATAATATAAGAGTTCTCGACTGGCCAGCATGTAGCCCAGATCTTAACCCTATAGAAAACATTTGGAGCATCATGTGTCGCAAAGTTTATAGCAACGCTAGACAATACTCTTCTGAAAAGGAACTTAAGACATCTATTGAGAATGCATGGTACGATATCGATCCACAAACTATGCAAGATTTAGTTTCTTCCATGCAATCTCGTGTATATGACGTAATACATAAGCATGGATGCGCAACCAGGTTTTAAAAATTGTTTATTTCGATTTTATTTAATTTGTGTCTAAACTTTTGAGACAGCAGTTTATTTTTGTTACCATTTAATTTATTGCAATATGCACAATTCCAATTTTCTTTGTTATAAATATTGTTTATATGTACAGCACATTAATTTCAAGCAGTGATTTGAAAATTGAATAAATATTTTTCAAAGTATGTAAGAATTTCTTCATTGTCTAAACTTTTGCGTCATAGTGTATAAATTAAGCGGGGTGGACTATCCCCCTTTATCCTTAACCAATGAACCCCCAAAACTAATCAGGGAAGTTCCTTAACATAATAAACCGGTATACCAACTTCGGGGCAAATCGAATCATTCTGCATGAAAAACCCATTTATCTAATTTAAGAGGGGCGGGCTAACCTCCCTTTTACCCCTTTATCCTTAACCAATGAATCCCCAAACTAATCAGGGAAGTTCCTTAACATAATAAACCGGTATACCAAATTCGGAGCAAATCGAATCATTCTGCATGAAAAACCCATTTATCTGAATTAAGGGGGTGAACTAGCCCCCCCTTTATTCTTAACCAATGAACCACCAAAACTAATCAGGGAAGTTCCTTAACATAATAAACCGGTATACCAAATTCGGAGTAAATCGAATCATTCTGCATGAAAAACCCATTTATCTGAATTAAGGGGGTGAACTAGACCCCCCTTTTCCCCTTTATTCTTAACCAATGAACCCCCAAAACTAATCAGGGAAGTTCCTTAACATAATAAACCGGTATACCAAATTCAGAGTAAATCGAATTATTCTGCATGAAAAACCCATTTAATTGAATTAAAAGGGGTGGACTAACCCCCCTTTTCCCTTAACCAATGAACCCTCAAAACTAATCAGGGAAGTTCCTTAACATAATAAACCGGTATACCAAATTCGGAGCAAATCGAATGATTCTGCATGAAAAACCCATTTATCTGAATTAAGGTGGTGGACTAACCCCCCCTTTATCCTTAACCAATGAACCCCCAAAACTAATCAGGGAAGTTCCTTAACATAATAAACCGGTATACCAAATACGGAGCAAATCGAATGATTCTGCATGAAAAACCCATTTATCTGAATTAAGAGGGGTGGACTAACCCCGTTTTTCCCCCTTTATCCTTAACCAATGAACTCCCAAAACAAATCAGGGAAGTTCCTTAACATAATAAACCGGTATACCAAATTCGGTGCAAATCGAATGATTCTGCATGAAGAACCCATTTATCTGAATTAAGTGGGTGGACTAACACCCCTTTTCCCCCTTTATCCTTAACCAATGAACCTCCAAAACTAATCAGGGAAGTTCCTTAACATAATAAACCGGTATACCAAATTCGGAGCAAATCGAATCATTCTGCATGAAAAACCCATTTATCTGAATTAAAAGGGGTGGACTAACCCCTCTTTTCCCCCTTTATCCTTAACCAATGAACCCCCAAAACTAATCAGGGAAGTTCCTTAACATAATAAACCGGTATACCAAATTCGGAGCAAATCGAATGATTCTGCATGAAAAACCCATTTATCTGAATTAAGAGGGGTGGACTAACCCCGTTTTCCCCCCTTTATCCTTAACCAATAAACTCCCAAAACAAATCAGGGAAGTTCCTTAACATAATAAACCGGTATACCAAATTCGGTGCAACTCGAATGATTCTGCATGAAGAACCCATTTATCTGAATTAAGGGGGTGGACTAACACCCCTTTTCCCCCTTTATCCTTAACCAATGAACCTCCAAAACTAATCAGGGAAGTTCCTTAACATAATAAACCGGTATACCAAATTTGGAGCAAAGCGAATAATTCTGCATGAAAAACCCATAATCTGAATTAAAAGGGGTGGACTAACCCCTCTTTTCCCCCTTTATCCTTAACCAATGAACCCCCAAAACTAATCAGGGAAGTTCCTTAACATAATAAACCGGTATACCAAATTCGGAGCAAATCGAATGATTCTGCATGAAAAACCCATTTATCTGAATTAAGGGGTTGGACTAACCCTTTTTTCCCCCTTTATCCTTAACCAATGAACTCCCAAAACTAATCAGGGAAGCGCCTTATCACAATGAACCTAGAAAAAAATTGCCGTTTTAGCAGAAGTTACTACTTCTGCTAAAAACGGTGATAGGCAAATCACCGTCCTGCTTGATACTATTTTCTTATTTTGGACAAATCTAAAAAGTTAACATGTAAAAAAAGAAAAAAAAATTGCCGTTTTAGCAGAAGTTACTACTTTTATTATTCATGATTTAGTGTACGAGCCCATCATTTGGGGTGAGATTCAGACCCCACCCCCTTAGCTACGCCACTGTCAGCAGAACAGTGATAGGCAAATCACCGTCCTGCTTGATACTTATTTCTTATTTTGGACAAATCTTAAAAAAAAAAAACAAAAAAAAAACAGGTTTTTGGAAGGCAATAAAATCGAGTAAAACTGTTAAATCATAAATTTTGGCAATTTAATCACGTATTTCCAATTGAAATCAACTGTAATCAAGTGTAATCAGGTATAATCACATGTAATCTAGGTGTAATCAGGTATAATCACATGTAATCTAGGTGTAATCACATGTAATCTAGGTGTAATCAGGTATAATCACATGTAATCATAGTAATCAGCTGAATCAGCTGTAATCAAGGTGATTCCGTAATCTCGTACACGATTTCTCCCATTGAGAGACCCCTCGCTTAGTTCAGTTTGACCATACGAACATGTGTATAAAAGAAAAATTTCCTAAAACTCTCCCTAAAACGACGCTATGAAGGGGTGAAAAGTATGCCAAAATGGTTCAGGAAAAGGTAGCTTACGGCTTGTGCGAACTTGGCGGACGCACTGCCGTGCTCCCAGATAATATTCAAGAAATAGTTGCAAGTATTCAAGAAATTTTCGTACTTATTTCTTATTATTATCTTATTACTTTCTTCTATCTTTACAAGAAGAAAGTATTGGATTCATGAAAATTTTCGACTTTCGGTTTTCGACGGATTTTCACGTTTTAGGGGGTCAGAGATTCCGAAAAACATGTTTTTACAAAATGTCTGTCTGTGAGTTTCTGCATCTGTGAGTCTGTCTGTCTGTATGTGACACAAATTTTGTGGGTGCTCTATTTCAAGAACTAATGCACGGAATTTAATAAAAATTTATATTCAGTTAGTCACTGATATAAATTGGTGCTGATTAGTTTTTCATGTAAATCGCTCAACAGGTGGCGCTGCTATGCAGCCTTTTTCACGATTTCCGCAATAGCTCAATCTCCAGAAGTAATGCACGAATTTTCATCAAACTTCAGTTTCAGTTAGTCCTTGACATGAATTGAAGTTTTGTACATTTTGGTGTAAATCGCTCAACAGGTGGCGCTGCTATACTGCATTTTTTACGATCTCCGCAGTAGCTCTATCTCAACAACTAATGCTTGGATTTTCATCAAACTTCAGATTCAAGTATACTTTGATATGAATTAGTGCTGTTTGTGTTTTGGTGCAAATCGCTCAAAAGGTGGCGCTGCTATGCTGCACTTTTCAGAATTTCCATTATAGCTGTATCTCAAGAACTAATGCAATAATTTTCACCAAACTTCAGAATCAGTTAATCCTTGACATGAATTGACATTTGTATATTTTGGTGTAAATCGCTCAACTGGTGGCGCTGCTATGCTGTATTTTTTAGAATTTCCACTATAGGTGTATCTCAAGAACTAATGCACGAATTTTCATGAAACTTTAGAATCAGTTAGTCCTTGACATGAATTGACATTTTATGCAGTTTGGTATAAATCGTTCAACAGGTGGCGCTGTTATGCTGTTTTTTGTGATTTCCGCAATAGCTTTATCTCAAGAACTCATGCTTGGGTTTTCAACGAATTTCAGATCCATGTATACCTGGATATCAATTATTGCTGTTTATGTGTTGGTGTAAATCAGTCAACAGGTGTTGCTGCTATGCTGCATTTTTCAGAATTTCCGCTATAGCTCTATCTCAACAACTAAGGCACGAATTTTTATCAAACTTCAAATTCAGATACACTTTGATATGAATTGGTGCTAAATTGATTTAATTTCTTGTTCTATTTAAATGATTTAATTGACATGATTTATATAGAAGAAAGTTTTGCGATGGCCACAACATACTAGTCTTATTTCGTAACTGTAATAATTAAATTTTGGATAAGTGAAAAATTTCTGAATTTTTATTGTTATTTGAGGCGAAAAAAATATATTTCGTGAGGCTTACATTTTCGCGATTACGACGGACTCGCGAAAATAAGTGCTTTTACAGCTACATAGTATGCTAAAAGTTATCTCATTGTAACCGCATAGCACAAGTTGAAAATTCCCATTCGGCCATTTCCGTCAACAAACGGAAATGTACTTGAGACCTTTCGTGCAACCCTATATAGGATACGTAGAATTTATACACGCAAAGTATCTCTTTTATTATCTTGGGTGACCCTCCATAACCTTTATCCATTGCATGAAAATCCGAGTCTATTTAAGAGAGCGAGAGCGTGGCCAGACGGGCAGACAAACCGAATGCCTAAACACTTTTCAACTTTGGTGGAAAGTGTTAAAAATGATGATTTTTGCTCTGACAAACATCATTGAAACTCTCTTTTTAGGATTTCCAAGTTCATGTGTTAAGGCTGTTCTCAAATCCAAAAGGGCAACTTTACGACATAAGTTTTCATTTATTTTTGTTCGGAAATGCATGAAAAAAGCAGGTGTTGTTCAGAAACTATGTCATCGAAGTGTGTTTTCCGTTTTTTTGCAAACGCAATAGATCTTTCAGATAATAGAGTCAAAGTAGGCGTTTTGAATCGAATTTCCGCGTGAAAGAAGAATAACCACTCAAGGAAGGATGAAAAATGTCTTTGTCATGTGATCCAAATCGCTTATAACTCAATAGGTAATTTCTTTATCAAACTAGTATGTTGTAACCATCCCAAAACTTTCTTCTATATAAATCACACCAATTAAATCATTTAAATACAGTCGAAACCTCTTTTAATCGATATTCTCGGTTAACCAAAATCCATTTTAAAAGCCTTTTTTTTTTTTTTCAATATCATATTTATTTGTATGCGAATTTCATTTTGAAAGTTTTTTTTTTCTTTTTTTAACTATCATATTTCTTGTGCGCAAGCAGTGCGTTCCGAACTAAGAGTACATATAAATATTTTCGATCCCCTTTCTTAGAGTGACTTTGAATTTAACTTGAACTCCCGTAAGCTGCGGAGTGGTGCGAAGAAAACGAACAAAGTAGCAATTCTAAAACTTTTGAATGTTTTGCAAAAGGTTTGTTATGGCTGGAGCAGCAGAAAGACTGTAATACTGGTGAACTTAACTAATGATATTAAAAAACTCCATGATAGAGCTTCAAAGCAAAAGCAATCGAAAGTGCGACAAACAAAACACTTTTTCAAACCTTTGTGATATAGGTAAAAGTTAGTATTGACTCTAGAAAAAAAGGGCCGCCGGGCGGGGATTTTTCAAAAATACCATTCTAAAAATAAAAGGTACACTTTTCAAAAAGGGAACACTATTCTAAATTAGTATGTTGTGGCCATCACAAAACTTTCTTCTATATAAATCACGTCAATTAAATCATTTAAATAGTACAAGAAATTACATGAATTTAGCACCAATTCATATCAAAGTATATCTGAATTTGAAGTTTGATGAAAATTCGTGCATTAGTTCTTGAGATAGAGCTACAGCGAGAATTCTGAAAAATGTAGCATAGCAGCGCCACCTGTTGAGCGATTTAATCTAAAAATAAACAGCACTAAATGATATCAAGGTATACCTGAATCTGAAGTTTGTTGAAAATCTAAGCGTTAGTTCTTGAGATAAAGCTATTGCGGAAATCGCAAAAAATACAGCATAGCAGCGTCACCTGTTGAGCGATTTACACCAAAAATTAAACAGCACTAATTTACACGTCAATTCATGTCAAGGACTAACTAAATCTGAAGTTTGATGAAAATCCGTGCAATAGTTCTTGAGATACAGCTCTTGCGAAAATCGTGAAAATGCAGCACAGCAGCGCCACCTGTTGGGCGATTTACACCAAAAATTAAACAAGGACTAACGAAATCTGAAGTTTGATGAAAATTCGTGCATTTTTTCTTGAGTTAGAGCTATTGCGGTAATCATGAATAATGCAGCATAGCAGCACCACCTGTTGGGCGATTTTCACAAAAAAGTAATCAGCACCAAACTATATCCTGGACTAACTGAATCTGAAGTTTTATAAAAATCCGTGCAGTAGTTCTTGAGATATAGCTATTGCAGAAATCGTGAAAATGCCGCATAGCAGCGCCACCTGTTGGGCGATTTTCACCAAAAACTAATCAGGTCTAGTTTATATCAAGGTATAACTAAATAATAAGTTTTGTGAAATTCTGTGCATTAGTTCTTGAGATAGAGCGCCCACAAAATTTTTGTCACATACAGACTCACAGACAGAGTGACAGACAGACTCACAGACAGACATTTTCTAAAAACCATCAAATCGTGTTCTGGGCATTCTAAAACGTGTAAATCCGTCGAAAACCGGGAGTCGAAAATTTTCACGAATCCAATACTTTCTTCTTGTAAAGATAGAAGAAAGTAAAAAGGGTACATTTTTTCAAAAAGAGAACACTATTCTAAAAAAGCGCACACCTGTACCATGTTCATAAAAACCATTTTGAACTGGTTTGTTTAGAGTCTCTATAGAATTTGCGATATTTTCCCGGGATCAATTGAATTGCCACGGGGCTCATAGGAAATGTTAAAAAAGGGCAGCCGGGCGCATTGGAAGGGTTTAAAAGAGCCGCCGGGCGCAAAAAAGAAATAAAAAGGGACGCCGGGTGCTATGGCCTGCTAAAACGGCTTAGAGTCAACACTAACTGTAAAAGGTACTTAATTTCAACTTTAAAATTCAGGTAATTTATTCTTGTTTCTATTTTGCTATTGCTTTGTTTTTATTAAGCACTTGTTACCATAATAAGAAATATTGCATATATTTCTCCTTAATCTTAAAATTGAAACATTCTCCATTAACCGAAATTTCGATTTTCCGAAAAAGGGTCGGTCTCAATTACTTCGGATAATCGAGATTCTACTGTAATATGTAAAAAAAATACATAAATTTTAAAACGGGTACCACAACTGAAAATGCAATTCCAGCAATTAATGTTCATAGGCCAAGTACAGCTAAATACTTTTGTGTGTCCCTGTAAATGAACGATAAATTATATGCACACCAGATTCTACAGTAAGTATCTCATAGTACACCTCGGTGATGTAGTATATAAATTTTGAAAAGTTTAACACATTAAAATACACCGCAAATGATTTTCCCTAACAGACCATAATGTAATGGAATGGAATTCTTTTGAGTGTTCCTGTAAATGAACCATAAATGTTACACTTTATTTTTAATACCGAACATGCCATAGTAAATCCCAATAACATATATCAATTTCATGGCAATCTGGCTATATTTACATGAGTTAAAGCAAGGACAGACGGCAGAAAGACCGAATTCATATTCTTTTCACCTATGTTGGAAAGTGTTAAAAACAAAGTTAAGTCTCAAATAAAAGAGTTAGGCTGGAACTGGAAGCAGCTAAAATTCCAGGATTAGAGGGAACTCGATTCGCATATTAAAAAGCAACTGGTCTGCCAAGTCATATCTTGGTGGAAAGCACCTGCAGACCCGATTTTAGTGGTTAATCTGTAGGTTTATCATTTTTAGCTCACAGGCTATCAAAGCCTGAGAGCTAATGTACCCACGGGTTCTGTATGTACGTAACGCGATAAGTCTTAATAGAAATATCAGATTTGCTTCAAAATTTTTTTCTAGGTTTATTCTGATAAGGCGCTTTCCTGATTAGTTTTTGGGTTCATTGGTTAAGTATAAAGGAGGAGGGGTTGCTACCCCCCCCCCCTTAATTTAGATAAATGGGTTTTTCTATTCGATTTGCTACAAATTTGGTATACCGGTTTATTCTGATAAGGCGTTTCTCTGATTAGATTTGGAAGTTCACTGTTTAAGTATAAAGAAAGGAACGGGGGGCTAATATTCCCTTAATTTTGATAAATAGGTTTTCTATCCGATTTGCTTCAAATTTGGTATACCGGTTTATTCTGATAAGGCGCTTCCTTGATTAGATTTGGAGGTTCATTGGTTAAGTATAAAGGGGAGAACGGGGAGCTAATACCCCCCCCCCCCCTTAATTTAGATAAATAGGTTTTTCTATCTGATTTGCTTCAAATTTGGTATACCGGTTTCTTCTTCCGTGATGAGATTTGGAGGCTTATTGGTTAAGTATAAAGATGTGAAACAGGGGGGGGGGGGGTAATCCACCCTTAATTTATTTTTTGAGGTGCATTATTCTTTGCAATAAGAGCATGGTACAATTGGTGTGAATAGCCTTTGAGCCCAATACCATCAGTTTAACTGGACACTTTTCTTTTTATTTTTCCCTGCACCCAAAGGTATGGAAACATGGAGGACTGGGAGCAGGAAAATACAATGGTAAACCTACCAGTCAACCACTAAAATCGGATCTGGAGTTGTTTCCACCAAAATAAGACCTGGCAAACCAGTTGCATTTTAATATGCCAATGTTCTGTCTAATCCTGGAATTTCAGCCATCAACTCGATAAGGTGATGGTCTGTGTAACCGCCTCCCAGTCTAAATGTAATAACTAAAAAAAGTACTTTTAAAAAATGAAAGTGTGCAATGAATGAAGAGATAAGATGAAATTATAATAAACTGATCAAGAAAAACTGAGGAAAAATATGAAATGATTGTGCTTTGTTTTTTATTTTATTTAGGAATTCATTGTTTACATATGTACAAAGATTAACACTTTGGAAATGCATTACATGACAAAAATATACTTAGAAATTATTTAATCAATGTATATAGTATCTAAAAAACTCAACATTATACATTATTATGAGCAATCATTTAACATATTTTTAATTGTTTATTTTATGCTATTATGTATATAACAGAAACGGACTGAGTATGCATTTAAGCTTGTAAATTTCTAAACATTGGGAAAATTTTTTAGGTTTAAGTATTATATAATTAAAATAAACAAGGCTCTTTGATTATACAAACAAAGGAAAACATAATTGTTAGACAATTTCTCAATACATTAAAAATGTAACAATAGATATAACACATAATAAGATGCTGATGACCTTTTAACACAAAAAAGACATCACTGATTATAATAATGCAGTAATAAGTTAAAAAAAAAAATACATCCAATAGTAGACAGTAATGATTTTTTTGCTTAAGAACACGTACATAATTTATTCTACACCATGATACAAAGAATCTTGCAAAGCTAAAATGGTTTGATTTTCAAACAACTTACAGCTTGATTAGTTATTTTATCTGAAACTTATCTATAACTGATATGTATATTCAAAGATTTACAATACCCAATAACTAGCATTGATAACGTAGTAACAAAAAATTATTTGAATAATTTGTTTTTATATAATTTAAGATTAGAAATGAAAAGTTCTGATCATTTTAAAACAAAAACAAGTAAAATATACAATAAAAGTAATTAATGAAAATTGTAAAAATATGTAAATTGCCTAAATTATACAAACACAATAACACTTTGTACTTAAGAAAACATAATAAAGTATGTGAAAAAATAAATAACAAGACAGAAACACAAATATTTTAAAATAGGCATTTTAAAACTTACCAACTTTTATAGTCTTATGCACAATGGGTTTTCATTTTTAAATTTTCATTTTAACCAATAACATATATTTTAACAATTAAATACATATATGATTGTGTAAGTATTTTGTAATCTACACACATAAAATATTTAATATATTGAGCAATATATTTAAAAATTCTCATGATGGAAAACCCAAAAAAGTGATGTTTGCTTACATAAACATCAATAAATTTTGATAATACCTCAATACATTAAAAATATTGTAAAGGAAAAAACTAAATATATTAAGGTAAGTTTTAATTTTTGTTGTTGATGTTTTGTTATTATTGTTTTTTCATGTTAAATAAATACAGTAGAACCTCGATTATCCGAAGTAATTGGGACCGACCCTGTTTCGGAAAATCAAAATTTTCAGATAATTGAGAATCCTTCAATTTTAAGATTAAGGAGAAATATAAGCGTTATTCTTTATTATGGTAACAAGTGCTTAATAAATTTTGAAATTAAGTACCTTTTACATATTTTACAAGGGTCTAAAACACTGTTTTGTTTGCCGCAGTTTCGATTGCCTTTGCTTTGAAGCTCTACCACGAAGTTTTTTAATACTATTATTTCACCAGTATCACAGTCTTTCTACAGCTCCGCTCCAACCATGCCAATGTTTTTGAAAAACATTCAAAAGCTTCAGAATTGCTATTTTGTTCGTTTTCTTCATTCCACTCTGCAGCTTACGAAAGCTCAAGTTAAATTCAAAGGAACTCTAAAAAAAGAAATCAAAAATATTTATATGTTACTCCTAGTTCGTAAAGGACCGCTTGCACACAAGTAATATGATAGTTAAAAAAAAAAAAAAAGCTAAAAAAGCTTTCAAAATGGATTTTGCACGCAAGGAATGTGATAGTAAAAAAAAAAACTTTAAAAATGGATTTCAGTTAAAAGAGTTTCAGATAAAAAAGGTTCTCCTGTACATAATTGAATCTGTGATTGTTGAAGGAGACTAAGTCCTACTTTTGAAATTTTGGGAGAATTAAAAAAAGATTTTTTGCCTATCAAATAACAAATTTTACAATTCTTTCTTTATCTTTTTAATTAAGAAACATTCGATGGCATATTTAACAATATATATGTGTTACTTTTAAATTTTGGACTTAATTCTTTAAAACATTAAACAGAATTTTCATGCAAAAAATCTTATAGAAATCTTGTCATTTTTATTCAACAAAGATAATATATGTACACAATTTAAAAAACATATATACAAAATAATTAAATGACACTTTTATTGGTATGATTTTCTTTCATGATGGAATTTTTAATATACAAAGAAAAGGGAAAAAATATAATGATATTTAAGTTAAAAATCAGGTTAATAAAAGACAATATTAACCTAAAGATAAGATTTTACATAAAAGATTTTAAATATTTTAAAAATCACTCACATTTTAAATTACTCCCTTCCAAACATGCATAGAAATATCAGATTAAGTTCCTTTCTTCACAAAATGGTCAATAAACACGCACACACACACAAACACACACACACACACACGCAAAAAAAAAGCATAGAATAATATTAAAATAATATATGTCAAAATATGGGCTTAGTTTCTTTAACAATCACTGATTCCATTAGATATCACAGATTTTTTGTGTAACATATTACATAAAAATATTTTTGGACAGGAAATTTATTCAAGATACATAAATTGCATAAAAAGCTTTTCACAACTATTTTTAAAATTCTACAATATGACTTTATTAACCCCTTAGTCATCGTGTAACTTTCGGAAAAATCATTCACAAATCATCGGGGTTTTTATTCACACACATTTTCCAAGTGTTCCCACACAACAAATTCTTAAAATTAAGCATTCCAATCTTAAAATCAAGCTTGTCAATTCAGTGCTGCCATTGATTGAGCACTTTAGAATTTAAAATAGTCTCGGAAGTGACAAAATCAAAACAAACTACAGTGAAACCTCCCTGTCCGACCACCTCCCTGAATGACCATTTTTTCATGGAACGAAATTTATTCCCATAGGCTCAATACTAATTTTACCTCCATTCAGAGACCACCCCAGTAGAACTCCCTCCATCAGCGACCCATTTCTTTGAAGAAAATGAAACAAATTCCGTTTTTTCTTGGTCGCTTGAAGAAGGTTTTATTAGAATAATAATTTCAGAGAGCGCATTATTCAGCAAACTTCTAAACTAAGTTTGGAATTTTTATTTATTCCAGTAACTTTTAAGCGTTTAAACCACTTAGTGCCTTTTTAGACAATGGATTTAACTCTGATGACAAAGTAGGGATGACGGTCAATAAACTCCTCGGCCCTATTCTGTCAGGAAACTCTCAAAGAAATAGATAAATTAATGAAATTGTTATAATTTGTTCCCGTCCAAAAAAAAAAAAAAAAATACATTTATTGACTGGACTTCGAAATAAGAGTTATAGAAGATAAAACCGTAAAATAAAGCAAACATCAATGTATTCATTTTTTAAACTCTGCACTAATTAACTTATGTGATTAACTTTTGTTTTGATGCTTAAATTTTTATATTTTTATTCTAATGAGAAAAATAAATTTTAGTAATATTGTTACCTTTTTTCAACTATTAAAATCTAGATTTAAACAGGACCTCCATTAAGAGACCACCTCTCGGAGCGACCCATTTTTATTGGAATGGAACGTGGTCACTTTAGGGAAGTTTTACTGTATAATATATTCGCTAAAGTTATGTGGACAGGCACAACAAAATTTGTTCACAAATGACTGTTAGTGAAGTATTGGCCAAAATGATTAAGGGGTTAAAAAAAAAAAAAAAGAAAGAAAGGAAGAAAGAAATAAGAATGAAGTACAAAAAATTCCTTTATATATATAAAAGAATACATACTTTATGAACATGTCTGATTTAAAATATCAGTATGCATTTTTTCTCTAAAGTTAAGAAATAAGATACAATCTCATACTTGAAAAATGAAATTGCCAATATTAACACATGCTCTAATAAGAATAGAAACAAATTAAATAATGAAATCTAAAGCACATGTAATTTACTCAGAATGATCAGGATGTTATACACCAAATGATATGTATGAAATACATGCATGAATTTGTAAAATTCACAAACAAAGGAAAATACAAAACAAATTTTGTGATATTTTATACATACAGAAATTGTTATAACACATTCATAAATAAAATTAATAATTGAAAAAAAAAAGTTACACAGTATGAATTAAAATGAATTAAACCACTTAACAAAGCTTAATTTGCAAAACTTATAATTTTTGTTTTACAATTAAAAAATGAAATTTTTGTTTGGAAACTAAATGATACTGTAGCTAAAAAAAAAGTTTGGAAGTCAATTTCTTGTAGGAGGAAAGCATCTGATATTCACAATAGCAAACTATAAATATACCATCATGATAACCAATAATTTTTAAATCACAGTTAACTTTAATAAGCATCTGAAAACACCAGGTTAGTAAAATTCTACATATGGAAACAAAATATAAGATATACTCTTTTTTCCTTAACATTGCTAAATTAGACATTTCATTAAATGCAAAAATAGTAACTAATAACAGTTTTACGAACAGACATTTTTACAAATGAGTAGGCCAGGAGTTTAAAACAAGACTTTTGGCTTAAATTGCGCACGCTGCCTATTGAGCTACCTGGACCGACAACCAATTGACACAATTCACTCAGACAACCTTATTGGTAATAGCATCTGGTTTTTCAAGTAGACTCAGTTGCAAAAATGTCAATTCACATGATATCTTTACTAATCAGTATGATTGAATTCCATTAACTATGGTATATTCGGTTGAGCTGCCTCCATGGCAGACAGATGCTAAAAATTCTATCTACTATACATATAAAATAAAATACATTTCGTTCCAGCTGCTTATAACTTGAGTTTGGCTGAATGTATTTTGATCGGACTTGCACTGCTAATTAGATAATTTTCTACTAATAGAATGAAGAAATGAAGAATAGAATAAATAGAATAGAATGAAAACTTTTATTAATGAAGTTTGGATTCAATTTTCATAAAATTTGAAATGACATGACACAATTCTGCAACAGTTCTATATACAGTCGAACTCGCTTATAACGAGCCCTGATTTAACGAGAACCCGGATTTAACGAGGGAATCTTAAATACTTGGTTGGTACAATGTTAAGCCTATGGGAACATAACTCGCTTTTAACAAGCAAACCCCGGTTATAGCAAGCAATATTTTTGTGATTCATAAAATTTCTATTTACTTCCACCTCTCCAGGTCAGATAATTGTTTCTTGGAAAAATTCTTTTAACATTCCAAAGTCAACCGAAATTGAGTGTGCAGAAAAACTTCAAACTTTTCTCGAAGTTAGGGGTGCAAATGACGATGTTTTTCGGGCCATGAGTCTTCTCCGAAGGACAATAACATATTTAAGAGACAATAAGACAGTTCAAAGCAAATTAACCAACTTCTTTTGTACTGTACAGAAATAAAAAATAATTAAAGTATGTATAATAAAGTAAGTATGCATGAATTTTTGTAATTTTTTACGAACCCGTTTTTTACGAGCACTCAGTTATAACGAGCAAATATGACGGTCCCTTCGCGCTCGCTATAAGCGAGTTCGACTGTATTCAATTTCAAACCATTCGGTTGAGTAGTTTTTGTGCTGTTCTATGTGGACAGGCCAGACAATAACTATAGGTGCTACGTATTTATATAATTATTAAACAAAAACCTAATTTGCAGAACAAATTAAAAAACAAAATTTATTTCCTAAATTGTTTAAGCCTGAGAAGGGGCAGATATTAAGATATTTCATTCAATTCGTTCTACATTTAATGTTAAATTTTTGTAACAAATAAGCTAAACCAATTGAACATTAAAAAATAAAAAATAAATTTATACAATATAATGCTTTAAACACCTATATACTTAGATTCCGTTCAAATGAAATCTTAGACTTTTTTTAAAGTTTTGTATTTTGCATGTACCTTATCATATTATGTACAATTGTCATAAACATAATGCAAAACCTGCAGTACAAATATTTACAACTTAAAAGTGGAAAAAGTCTAAGATTTATTTCGATTTCATTTGAATGGAATTTAAGTATATCAGTGTTTAAAGCATTATATTGTATAAATTTCATTTTTATTTTTTAATGTTCAATTGGTTTAGCTTATTTGTTACAAAAATTTAACATTAAATGTAGAACGAATTGAATGAAATATCTTAATATCTGCCCCTTCTCGGGTTTAAACAATTTAGGAAATAAATTTTGTTTTTTAATTTGTTCTGCAAATTAGGTTTTTGTTTAATATGTCAAGTTTTTTAATAACTACTGCATTCAGACAAACAGATTTCAAAATGAATGGAGGGTATCATTATCAGGCCTTGATTTGTGTAATATTGCATCACAATTTGTGATGCAATTTACCTGTGTATAATTCAAAATGTTTCACCAGTACAGTAATGCAGGTTGTTGTAGTTTGGTCAAAAAATTACAATCTGAACTTAAAAAATCTGCTTGCAAATGTTATTTTTTTCCACTATGATGTCATATTCATCCTTTTAATTCTTAAACAAAAAAAACAAAAAACCTACTTCAGTTTCATGTTTCACGTGAAAATCATTCACTAAAAATAGGCAAATTATTATTACGGCTTTTGAGTTAGTTACAACAACGAAGGAAAAATGTAAAATTTTATTAGAAAATGTCCGTTGATTCTCAATGAAAAAAGCGAAATTTGGAATTATTAAGAAAAATATTTGAATAATGTAAATGAAAATTAGGCCATGTTACTCTCTAGATTATAATCCATCTATATGCAAAGGCATTTTATGATCCGTTTTGATCCTGACGTCTGGCAAATGATTTCACACTTTGAATTTATAATATCATTAGAATTAGTAAAGAATAAAAAATGAGTGGCATCAGGGACAAAAAGGTGGGAAGAAAAAATGAAAAAGTTATGATCTCCATAGGCTTTTCCATGTTAAATTAACATTGAGAAGTGACACTGGAAATAAATAAGTATTGCGCTGCCGCGCAATGCTTAAATGAATGCACCTAAAAAATTAGTAAGAGAGTAAAGAGAGGTAGCAGTCTGGAGAGCAAGTAAAAAGGATTAAATAACTGCACACAAGTACTATTATAAGAAAAAAAAAATCAATGACTAGAAAACAGGAATTCTGCTTTTTCAGAATTGAGTGTCGCCGACGATGGAAAAAAAAAAAAAAAAAAAAGTACACATAAATAGTACAAAACATATTTCAATTTTAGAACTTATATCACACGCTTTTATTTTATGTAAAATGACGTCATTCGCATCCACTTAAGAATTCCACATTTAAGATCAACTCTTAAACATCTACAGTAAAGTAGGCATAGGACATCACTATCGCGAAATAATACCAGCGATGGAACAGCTGCGCCAATTGCTCCAAATGAGCCAAATCGATAATGCTGCGCATTTCTGCGCCAAAACGATCATTTTCCACCAAAATTGCGCCCAACTGCGCCAATTCGATAATAATTCTTGAGTCAAATCGATCATTTTCCACCCGAATTTCGCCGAAAGATTGCGAAAAACAGGCGAATTTGGTAAAAAGATCACGAAGAACACGCGATGTTTGTCAAATGATAACGGAAAAAAACGTGAATTTTAACAAAGGATCGCTGATTTCGTCAAAAAACGAACAAAATGCGGCCAAAAGATGAAAAAGCGTCATTTCGTTAAAAGACCGCGAATAAAACACAAATTTCGTCAGAAGATCGCGAAAAACCCGCGAATTTTGTCAAAAGATCGCGAAAAACACACGAATTTCGTCAAAAGATCGCGAAAAACATGCGAATTTCGTCAAAGGATCGCGAGAAAAACGTGAATTTTGTTGAAGGATCGCTAATTTCGTCAAAAAACGGACAAAACACGGTCAAAAGATCGTGAAAAAAAATGCTAATTTATTTAAAAGATACAGAAAAAACCCGTAAATTTCATCAAAAGGTCTCAAATTTTGTCAAAAGATCGCGAAAAACACGAGAATTTCGCAAAATATCGCGAATTTCGTCAAAGAATCGCGAAAAAAACGTGGATTTTGTCAAAGGAGCGCTAACTTCATCAAAAAGCGAACAAAACGCGGTCAAAAGATCGTGAAAAAACGCTATTTCGTTAAAAGATTGCGAATAAAACGCAAATTTCGTCAAAGTATCACGATAAAAAAACGTGAATTTTGCCAAAGGATAGCCTCACTTCGTCAAAAAACGAACAAAACACGGTCAAAAGATCGTGAAAAAAAATGCTACTTTCGTTAAAATATCGCGAAAAATACTGCAAATTTCATCAAAAAGTCGCAAAAAACACGCGGATTTCCTCAAAAAACGAACAAAACGGGGGTGGGGGTCAAAAGATTGTGAAAAACGCGAATTTTGTTAAACGATCGCGGAAAAAACCGCAAATTTCATCGAAAGGTCGAAAAAAAACCCGCAAATTTTGTCAAAAAATAGCAAAAACATACTGATTTCAACAAAGGGTCCAAATAACACGCGAATTTTGTCAAAAGATTGCTAACAATATGCAAATTTGGTCTAAAGATCAAGAAAAACACGCAAATTTCATCAAATGATTGTAAAAAAAAAACACGAATTTTGTGGAAGAGTCGCGAAAAAAAACGTGAATTTCGTCAAAGAATACCGAAATGACATTTTGATGCTCCAAAATAGTTATTTTCTGCCCCAAAATGAGCATTTTTGCTGTTCTAAAATAGTTATTTTCTGCTCCAAAATGAGCGTTTTTGCTGCTCCAAAATGGCTTTTTTCTGCTCCAAAATGAGGCCCATGCTGTTCCATCACTGTAATACACAAATGCAGCAAAAAGATGCCGTCATTAAAGAAACTCAACAACAAAAAAACGGCTGTCTAATGATTCATAGGCCTTCCTTTGTTTGCAACATTAATATAGACGATTTCAGTAGTGACTTCAGTCATGACGTTTTGGTTGGAAACTGACTCCAAACAAACGGTTGCTATGTTGTATTTTCTATTTTGTTTGTGTGTTGCAGCTATATCTTATATCTATATCTCACATCTAAGTGTTTTAATACTTGATATGTACTGGTAACATTTTCCATGATTTATATTTAAAAAGAAATGATGCATAGCAACAGTTTGTTTAGAGTCAGTTTCCAATCAAAGCAACATGACTGACATCACACTGAAAGCATCTATACATAAGTTTAAATATAGTTTATAATAGCTCCATGTTTTAAAAGAAAATATTCGTTTATATTTTTTAAAAATAGCACGTATTTTAATTACATTTTCTTTCGGTTGTTATGAGAAAATGGCAATAAACAGATATAATTGCTATTTTTCAACTATTTTCCCTTTACTTTCTACATAAATTGGAGTACTTGAGTTGCCAAAATTAAACAAATAGTGCTACAAACTACAAAAAAAATTAATATTTCAAAAATAAATGAAGATGCAGTTTTCAAACAAGTTGCATTTAAAAGTACTTTTTTCCCCCTTTACAACGGTATAAAAATTGAAAATGTGCAATGATTAGAAGTTTAAAAAAATTGCTATAGAGTATTTAATCATACTGCTTTGTTTTACGGCTGGCTTCTGTAAGGTAATGTTATTTTTTCAAGAGACAAAATAAGCTGGGAGAAAGAAATAGCATACCGTACCGGGGGTTAAAAAATGTAAAACACAAAAGAGAATTAAAAAGCTGAACAATGCATTTTTATAGAATGACTTCAGTTTATTACAAATAAAAAAAGAAAACCGCTGGTTTTTTAGTTGTGAGCTTTTGGCATAATATTTACATACAACTAACTCATTTTATAAGGTAAAATCTCAAACTCTCTTAACATATCCTTCAAAAATTACACTTGGAAACTATTGGAATACTGATGATAATTTTTGCATGTCTTTTGCAATCCCTTATACCACAGAATTATGACAATATTAAGAAAGTTTTATATAAAATATATAAATTACATAAGTATAAAATAAGATGATATTAATAAACATTTTAAAAGCTTTTAGACAAATCAAGTTCAGTTTTTTATATGTTTTTGCATTTTTGTAAGCATAAAACAACAAAATTGACAACAATTTCAGAGTTAATCATATTTGAATAATAGTAAAAAAAAAAAAAAAAAAAAAAAAATTCTGACACATTAAACACAACTAAAATAGTTTCAAAATTTTAAAAATACCAAAATAATAATAATAATAATAATAATTAAAACCCTGTGAAAAATGGAACATATACACTGTTATCAAACAAATTAATTAAATTGATTACAAACAGTTTCATTAAATAGTTAATTAGTAATACTTAGTCATTTATAGGATAGACATGACTGTCTATATGTCAATGCATATGGGGTATTCTCACAATCTTTTGACTTTCGGGAATAAAAATCTGGTGAAATTAAACTTACTAAAAAATCATTTTAATCTGCTAGACGAATGCCTTAATGATTCAAAATAAAGAAAAAATGGTCAGCAGCGAAAATTTTTTTATTTAACTGAGGTTTAAGTTAAACTTGCGAGTTTAATTTCCTTAACATTTTACCACTCTAACTTTTTATTTTCTTCTAAATTTTTACTTATAATAAATTTGCATAGTACCCACAGGACATTCAAATAAGAAATAATAACAATGTAGTACTTGTAATACAGAATTTTTGTATAACATTGTCTTAAAGGGGTGTTAAAGAAGGAACGGTAAGGTAAAAAAAGGGGACGGTATAGGAAAAAAGGGACGAAATTGGAGAAAAAGGGGACGGTAAGGATGGAACAGTAAGGAAAATTACCACCTATTTTTAGGCAAATCATGTTCAGACTAAGTGATAGCCACAATGTTCATTGATTTTTAGAAACAGTTGTTAACATTGGATTAAATATTTTTTTTTTTTTTTCAATTTACCTCGAAAAGTGCAGGAATAACCTTGGGGACGGTAAGACTACCCATAAAGCCACGATCTTGAAATTGATATTTAATTCTGCAGTAAATTTCCTGTCAAATAATTTTAGACATTCTTTCTCTAGCATACTTCTGCATGAGAAAAAACTTGAAAAAAATGACAAGGGACGGCTACCTATTTATATAAAAAAATTGTCTCAGTTTCGGAAAAAAATTTCATCGATTTAGTTTTATTGAAACAATTTTATACAGACAGCTCCAAACTTAAAAATCAGCATCAGGGACACGGAGCGGTATAGGAGTTTTCCTGGTATTTGGACCCTCAACATCGTTTAAAACTTATTTATCTCGCTAATATTGTTATGCAATCATGCAATGGGATGTTCCCCAGTACATGAAATAAAAAAAAACACAAAAAATGTATTAAAATAAAAATTATTATTCAGGGACATAAAAGTCAAAAGATTGTGAGAATGCCCCATATATTTTAGCTTTAAAATATGTGGTTACATAAACATTTCAATAATGCAAGTGTTTCTTTGGCTAAAATATCACAGATGCCAAAATTTGTCATATAACCCAGTAAAAATCGTGTTAACAAATATATTCCATGATTTTAATCAATTATGTGCAAAAATTTTATAATGTAACCAAAAATAGAATAAATCCAATCTCTTCCTTTTTTTATATTGTTACATTTTTATAATAAAAAACAATTCTGCCTAAAATTATCATGAAACAGTATACAATATATAATTTTCATACATTAAATGTAATAAATCTAAATATGAGTAAAAACAGTTTTTAAAAAAACATTTTATAATGTCTACCTTTAAAATCCATTTTTATCTTCCAACTTACACCCATATTATACAGGGCAAAAATGGTAAATTTCATTAGCGGCCAGTAATACCAGTTTTATATGTGGCCACTTTCATTAAAACAGGTAGCCACTTTTTTATTTAAAAGTATTAAACAGTAAACTTTTGTCAAAATTTCTATTAGTATTAATCTAAAATTGAATAGCCCAAATAAATATGTCAATATAAGAATATTGCAACCAGAAGAAAGTAGAATCCTTGACGGAATGCAAGAAAATGTTACTCTTTCCTTGTAGAAAAATGGCCATACAGTCGCCGCTGACAAACAATTTTTTAGTAGCCACTTTTTCTTATTTAGTGTACCTTTATATATATATATATATATATATATATATATATATATAAACAAAATGATTGCAATAGATCGATTTCTAAAGAAATAAACCAAAAAAATATTAAGATTGATATACTTTCTAACAATTATTTCATATTTAAAATAAAAACTAAAAGAAATGTACCAAACACGTCTGTTTATAAATTTATTTTGGAAAGGGGAGGGAGTTCAAAATTCATGCATGTCCTGGTTAAAAAAATTCTAAGTTTTGGTCCTGAAAATATCACCATGAATATAATTGACTGTGTTCACTTTCCTCTGATTGAAGAATTCTGATAATCGGTTTTAAACATAGCTCTGACAACATTTTCTGAAAAACCATTCCCACTCGAAAAAAATGAGACATGACCCCCCCCCCCCCCCCTCTCTCTCTCTCTCTCTCAATCAAGGGCTGGATCTACTCTTGTTCAGCCTTGAAGCATACAGCTAAAGCTACGAAGAAACTCCAATAATATAAGCAGGGGTCGATACAGGCAAAATATGAGGCCTATTTAGGGCACCTTTACAAAAATCCATTTAATAAAACAGGCCCCTTCACAAAAATCCATTTAATAAAACAGGTCCCTTGCACAAAACTCCTCTTAATAAAACAGGCCCTGCCAGGTTCTGACGAACATATACTATTTAGAACTGGTTATCTATTATTTTCATGCTTATGTATTGTCTGTATACTGGGAATTTTAAAGTAACATTCTTTTCTTATCTGGAATTTAATCCGAGCTAGTGAGTTAGATAGTACTAGTTGAAGGAATGTAGTTTATCAATAGAGTGGGGTTTCCCTGTCATTCAAAGTGCATACTGTGACGGTAATAAAATGGATCGTTTAAGTGGTTAAAGTACACGTTGTGAAGTTCTTTTAATAAATTACTATTGATTGTTAAAGAAATAATAAAACTGGAAACGTCTTACTTGAAATGTAGACAATGAAGAGGCAATTTGATGAAAACAAATAATATTCTTTATTTCGGTCGTTAGTAGCAGTAGAAGATTAAGAAAATACTTGCTTCTGGTCACCATTTTAAAATAGAAGAACTAATCTTTTAAGAAGAACAATAGCAGCCAACATGGAATAAATCCATGGGATTTCTTTTAATGAGAGCAGCACAATTTTAAAGCATTAAACTTTGAGAAAAAAAAAAACATCCACTTAAATAAAATATCAAACTCATTCGGCCAAAAAAGAACGGCACGGCATTCGAACGGCCGGCCAGCGGGCTGGCGCTCCGCTAAAAAATACGTTAAAAGACTACATCTTTTGCAGACAACATCAAACCAAATTCTGAATTGAAAATTAACGAGTTTTAGTTTTTAAATGATGAATACGGGGTTGACAAAGTAATTAAAAGGCAGAATTTAAATTGATTAGCTAAATTAACATTTACGGGAAATTAATGAAAATCGAATTACAAGCTGCAGAATTAAAAAAAGTTTCACTGATTGGAAAACGAAACAAAACGATTCTCCTGTCAGCGATCGGCGTCAAAAGAGGGCGGAGCATAATTTCAATGACGTCATCATAATGCAAGCTGTCTCCATCGAAACGAGAGCTCCAGAAATGTGCTCCTAAAATACGGAGTGCGCATGCGCAAGCTGCCGATCCGCTCCCAACGCAGATATGAATATCGGCGGTGAAAAATGAACTTGCTTTACGGTGAGGGATAAAAGCGTCAACATCGCGGCGTAAAGATTGAGTTTAAATAGACATCGATGCAAAAAAATAGCTGAAAGGAAATAAAAATAAACCAAATTTAAATACTGTGAGAAGTATTCTCACATTACCTCCCTTCACCGAGAAAATTTTGTAAGACCAGGAGATGTAAAAGGCAAAATTGATCAAAAACCTTTTACAGAAAATGGGATGACAAAATTTTGAACTGCCAAAGCGAAAAAAAATCATTAAAGTCGAACAATAAAATTTAAAGTTAAGGTGCTGGAAAAAAAAAATGGTGATTTAACAGTTGAAAAAAAAATTGGTGCTGGAAAAAAAAAATTGGTGACCAAAAGTAAGTGAGAGAAAAAGAATATACATTGCATAAAGTACATTCATAATCCAAAAAGTATACAATACATCAAGTATACAATAAAAATGCCAAAAATACAGTAACATTGGCAAAACCTTCTATTTGATCTCATAAAATTATCCTAAAAATGTTAACATATTCTGAGTTAACAAACAAAATTGAGATCATTGACTAGTCATAACAATTTTTGCTATCTTGGTACCAAATAAAAACAGAATTAACTTCTGATAAAAGTTGCAAATACAAAAGCAACAAAAAAGTCAGGAAACATTTTGTAGTTTGACTTTTACAACATGCCTAGGACTTTTTAATTTTAGAATTATATCTAAAAAAGAAAGAGTTTTCTTTATTACTCTTAACATGAAAGGAAATGAAATGGCCATATATAAATAAACTTTCATAAAACTTAATGATATCCTTTTAGTGTATCAAACTTCATAATTTCATTTAAACTAAAACAGACAACCAATTGTATGTGATACCAATTGTGTAATTGAGTCGTGCACTACCCAATCACCCAAACAAGGTATCCCATAAAAACAAGTTGCTATTTCAATCAAAAGACATGTCATAATTAAGTGTCATAAATCCCATCTTAGACACAATTTCTTTGAATTTTATACTTTACTAAATAAATATTTCAATGTATTAGTCATAAGAATTCTTAATATGTATGAGACTCAAAAGATTAGATAAATATACATATACCATGGTTTTTCTTTAAAATGTGAGAGACTGGTGATCACCAAAAAAATTTTAAGTACTTCCATATAGAATGAAAGAAAAAAATTGACAAAATCATGAGTTTATAAAACTAAAATACCATGTACCAGTACGTATAATTTTTAAATAATCATTTAAATATAATATAGAAATAAAATTATTACAATTCAATGTTAAGCTCACAATGATGATAATGACGAAGATGAAATCATCAGCAACACTGTAAACAAACACAAAATTAGATATATATATGTAAATATTGAAGTCCACAACCACGCCGATGACCATCATGCCCTAGCCACCAGCATATCTATGAACAAAAATAAACACATATATGAACTCCTACGTAAAATTTTAGGTGGCTTGGATCTCCTAACAAGGCTCCTAACATCTTAAGTAAAAGAAAATTTTAATTATAAACACTGTGTAACTGCAGGTGTGTAAGGGCAATGTTTTTGGAATCAAAATGATGTTCATTGAGTCCAGAGCCATATGGAACAAGGCTATTTGAGATAAATAGATGTCACTGAATGTTTAGTAACACAACATGAGGTGGTACACTGGTATAGTGCTGTCGAAAAAAAAACTGGAACATTCACATAATAATCATCAAAATAGATGATCTTTGCATGATGACATTAGAACATTTTAACATGACGAGACACTTTGTAGAAAGTGAGAATGCATTGCATTCTCTTTGAAGCACTTAACTGACGACATCGTACTCATTACTGCAGAGCAATCATACTTCTGCGACACATACATGAATCACTTTTGCAGAGATTAACAAGGACGAGAAGTCGGTGGTGCACTTATGATGAAATGTAGTATGATAGGACATAATCAGGATTTGAGGTCAAGAAGCACTTTTTTTAAAAAAAAAATTTCACTAGATGATTTATAGAAAAAAATTCTATATATATATAAATGCGCTGGTAAAAATTTCCATCTAGACTTGTGCTTTTCTGTAATCTTCTCGTATTATTTGTAGGTATGAAGAGAAGACAATAATAAATTTCACTTTCTTCATAAAACAAAAAATCTTCAATGAACGAATCTTTTTTTTTTTTTTTTTTTAACTCAATGAGGCAAATGGCAAAAATAAAAACTTAGAGGCTTTGGGTATGAAATAAAATTAAAGTAAAAGGCACTATGCACATAATAAATAAACAAATATGGGAACTTTTCAAAATAACTTGATCTTGCATAAACACTGTAACAAATATTCACAAACTTCTTATATGGTTAAGAATTTACACTTGATTATGAATGAGCAAAAATTTTGCAATGCGAGGATGAATTACTACACACAAGCAAAAATTAACTCTGAATAATTTTAATTGCACGTGCTAGAATATTTGGAGAAAATGCAGCATAAAATTATGTTATTGAAGGTAAAACACATCAGTAATTTTCAGGTAATATAAATTTAAACTTCCTTGTTTTGAGAAGACTTAGAATAAAGATATGGTGTGAGTAACTGAGTTCTAGCAGCAGACAAGTCAACAATTTCACTTGATGAGGATATTTGCTCTCACATGAGAAACGTTAACTGGCACACTATTATAATCAGTAATGAAAGCTATTTATTTATTTTTAAGAGAACAAAGTAGTAAACAATATTTGTAGCTTCACAAACCGAAGAACTCTAATGAAGTGGTTTCATAAATGGATATTTGCCTATAATGAAAAACATCTCCACCAGGCATCTTATGGCTGAATACGAAGCACACAAAAAATTAAACTATTGTAGATGTAGAAAACTTTTGAAGAAGTAGGTAGGTAATTTTATAATTTTTAGCTTCCATGATAACATGTGCAACAACAGAGAAGAGACCAGAAGAAATGGATGTCACACAAAACCACTGACCACCTTCATCAGGTAAGCAACAGATGAATGGAAGAGAAGTCTGAAGAATGTCATTACAGGTAATTAAAAAAATTTTCTAGCAGCATATACAGGAACAGTCATAATTAAATATGGCAAAAAGCACATAACTTAAGAACTATTGATAGTTAATAAGTATATAAAAGTAATCTTCACTATTGGCAAAGAAAAAAAAATTTTCTTATGGTGAATGGAATTTTTAAGTAGAACTGTTACAGGATTGAAGAAGCCCCATTTCATTTAAAAAAAAATAATGTTGCTCTTTTTATTTTTATAAAACAACATGAGAATAAGGTATGATGATGTCGATGTGAATATGTCATGCATAGACTTATAAGTTTGTGAAAGAATTGAATTTGCCAGAGAGAATTGAAGCAATGAAAATTTTGAACATTTTCAATTTGTTAGCTGAGAGTTCTATAACAACATACAGGTAAATTTAAAAACAGGAACAGTTCTTTAAATATTAGAGATGAAATCAGTCTAGTCCACAAGACAACATGCTAACTACACATACAGCATATTTCACAAATCATCTAAGGAGCAAGTCTAAGAACTTTTCAAAGAGGATAACTGTTTATAAATTTTCATATTATATTTTTGTTATTAAGAGCAGCAGGCAATACCTCAAAATAATCATACAGGATAATTACTACTATAAATTACTTGAAGAATACCAAACTTCAGTTGGAGAAAATAGGCATAATTGATGAGATGAGAATAACTTTAGGTGAAGAACAAAATTTCTCAGCAACAAGAATTAAAAATAACACTTCAATAAAATTTCAATCATTTTTTAAAAATATATATATATTGAAATTCAAATTTATAATTCATTTAAAGTGCCATTAATAAGTAGAAAATAAAAAAAATAACCCAAAAGCCATGCCTCCTAAAATATCACATTATGTTCTTGAGAACAATTTTTGCCAATCTTCAAATTCATTGAAATTATTTGAGAACATAAATTCATTTGTAAAAATATTTCAATTTCAATAATTATTCTTCAAAATTATTTTCAATTTCAAAATTTTCAACTAATTAAAAAAAAATATGTAACTGCCTCAGAATTCTATTCATAAAAACAGAATATTTCTATTATTTGCAACAACATAAAATTCATTTTCAATATTGTAATTATATAAATTCATTTCTTGATTTGAATAATAATATATTCTACAAAATATAGTAAAATTTAAATATGAATTCTTTAGAATATTGTAAAAAGAAAATGCAACTATTTAACATAAAAATGGCATAACTCAAGAATTTTTCAGAATGAGAACATCAAATATTTTACAATATTTTCATAAATTATATCCAATAAACCTTGAATTAAAAAAACCATTTTCTTTTGAACTACTGAGAACAATTACTCAAAAAAATTTTACTTGACTTTCTTGAATAACGATCTTAATATTTTTCAAAAATTAGAACAAGTTTCATGAAAATGTAACTTCTATTAAAATATTTCAACCAAAACTCTTATAATTCTTAAAAAAAGAACAAAAAGTTCTAAAAAAAAATTATCTTCAAGAATCAGTATTTTTTTTTTTAATTGCAATAATCCCAAAGCAACATCGTTGCAATTCGAAAGGTACTACGGCGCCAAATTGTGGCGGTAATTAATGATGATCGTTTAAGTGGTTAAAGTACACGTTGTGAAGTTCTTTTAATAAATTACTATTGATTGTTAAAGAAATAATAAAACTGGAAACGTCTTACTTGAAATGTAGACAATGAAGAGGCAATTTGATGAAAACAAATAATATTCTTTATTTCGGTCGTTAGTAGCAGTAGAAGATTAAGAAAATACTTGCTTCTGGTCACCATTTTAAAATAGAAGAACTAATCTTTTAAGAAGAACAATAGCAGCCAACATGGAATAAATCCATGGGATTTCTTTTAATGAGAGCAGCACAATTTTAAAGCATTAAACTTTGAGAAAAAAAAAAACATCCACTTAAATAAAATATCAAACTCATTCGGCCAAAAAAGAACGGCACGGCATTCGAACGGCCGGCCAGCGGGCTGGCGCTCCGCTAAAAAATACGTTAAAAGACTACATCTTTTGCAGACAACATCAAACCAAATTCTGAATTGAAAATTAACGAGTTTTAGTTTTTAAATGATGAATACGGGGTTGACAAAGTAATTAAAAGGCAGAATTTAAATTGATTAGCTAAATTAACATTTACGGGAAATTAATGAAAATCGAATTACAAGCTGCAGAATTAAAAAAAGTTTCACTGATTGGAAAACGAAACAAAACGATTCTCCTGTCAGCGATCGGCGTCAAAAGAGGGCGGAGCATAATTTCAATGACGTCATCATAATGCAAGCTGTCTCCATCGAAACGAGAGCTCCAGAAATGTGCTCCTAAAATACGGAGTGCGCATGCGCAAGCTGCCGATCCGCTCCCAACGCAGATATGAATATCGGCGGTGAAAAATGAACTTGCTTTACGGTGAGGGATAAAAGCGTCAACATCGCGGCGTAAAGATTGAGTTTAAATAGACATCGATGCAAAAAAATAGCTGAAAGGAAATAAAAATAAACCAAATTTAAATACTGTGAGAAGTATTCTCACACATACCTGAAGATAAGCCAGACAAAAGGATTGTCACTCATGATCTAGAGAGATACTGGATATCAAGGAATGTGACACTGGTGCGGAGAAGTCCTTGCGGGCAGATAAAGGATCCCCATAGATGGGCTTCTTGGGGTGATACCTGGGAGAGACGTCAGTTGATGTTTGGGAGCTCAAGGAATGAGTTGGTCCAGCGGAGGCTCTTAGATAGAGCGTGACTGGGTGATGTGAAGCTCTTGGAGTATAGAGATAATGTGTTGTGAGATTAATAGTGATTTTGGGTAATTCTAATTTAACTAGCGTAGTGTGAGAGGAATATAGAGTAGTTTAACAGTACACAGAAAGTATTTACTGTATTTAATTTAATGTTGGACTGATCACCTATATCCAAGTTCTTAAGTGTAAATAGTGTTTTGTTATTTGTAAATAGTGTTTAAATAAATTGTTAGTTAAGTATAATTGAATGAGTTAGTATTCCTTTCGACAATCCTCTCATAGAGTGACCGATATCACATAGTCATATCGGTGGGGGCAGCATATCAACAAAGTAAAGGAGGATTCTTCAAAGTTGTGTGGACTAAGAGGAAACCTGATAGGCCCCTTCACAAAATTCCTTTAAATAAAATCAGATCTTTCACAAAATTCCTCTTAATAAAATAGGAATCTTTCAAAAAAATCCATTTCATAAAAACATACTCTTCATTAATTACTTTTATTTTGATAGTTTTTAAAATCTTTAACTTGTAAACAAAATAAGTTAGCAGAAATGAAAACTTTAGCAGAAAGATTTAAAGAAGTTATTATTAAATACTTGGTTCGAATTTGAGCAACTGGATTTCATCTTTCGCTACAAAATGTTATTTTTTTACAAAAATATAATAAGTTTCACAGACTTAACTTTTACTTTTCACAAAATGGGCCACAAGAAAAAACCCCTGCACCAACCCCTGATAATATGGATGTCCTAACAACAGACTAATATTGATCATATAAAGCCTTAATATTGGCCATATAAAGGCTTAATATTGCCAATATTGGCCAGCCAATACAAACAATATTCAACCAATGTTTTGCTACAAGGGTATCATTGATATAAAATTTTTAAAAGGTATCATATAACACTGTAGAAATAAGATTAACAGTAGCAAAGTATTCCATAATATATGCAATGGTACAATAAACACAATTCTTTTTCCTTTTTTTCCCCTGTTTTTGCATTTTTATAACCAAATTTCCAGCAATCTAGAAATTTCACAGCTCTGGATACAATTTAAAATTTTTTACCTTGATTAAAAAAACTGAAAAGAGCCTACAAAATTATAAATATAAAAAAATAGATAAAAAGTCGAATATAAAAGCAACAAATCAAATAAAGTAAAATAGTTCAGATGATACATGCATTTTCACTAGATTGATAAGCGAGCGATGCTAATTAACTGGCTATATATACATAGTGTCCCAAAATTTTTACTCTGATTTCATAATGTTCTTACTCTTTAGTGATAGTACTGATTTTGATATTTGTCTTTTTCAGATGTGTTGAATTAGTCATCAAGTTTTTCTGGCTGTGAGATATAAATATACAGGTCATCACTAGGGGTACTGTTGCTGTTTAATCTGAAAACATAGCTTCTACACAAGAAAAGGAACAGTGTGTTGTGTGGCTGGCTGAGACCAAATCATCAAAAACAGTGCAACAGAAGTTTAAAATTAGTTATGGAACACAACTGCCAGATGTGAAGTTGATAAAAACTTGGATGCATAAGTTTTTAGTAACAGATACAGTCGCAAAGGGTCGAAGTACTGTGCGACCATCGACATCTGCAGATTGTTGAGCTCATATCGAGTGTCTTAAATAAAACTTGATCAACTTTTGTGTGTATGCAAAATATGATATTTATTAACAAAATAGACAATAAAATTATATGCAATTTAAATTAGGGTTGAGACACTCTGTATATTTACATGTGAGCATGCATGTATAGGTGCCCGCAATGGGACGCAACAGAGGACAATTTCCTGTCCTGGATCCTTAAGTTTGACAAACTATATTTTCTCATCTTTATTAAAATAATAAATTATTGTTCTCAAATGATTTAAAACAAACACTAAGAGAAAAAGAAATTAAGAACTTTTCATCAGGGGGGAAAGACTCTGGCTACCTGAACACACCCATGTATAACAATTTTGAGTTGTGTTTTTCTTTTTATATTCATGATTACAAAATTATCTTAAATTGAGGAGGGGTGGGGGTTCATGGGTGGGGAGCAGAGATCCCTTGATGAAAAGAATAATAAACTGTATGAATTCTTCAGTTTGAATAATTATAAAAAACGGTAGAAACTTATTTTTGGATTTTAAACATATCTTATTTGTTACATTTCTGTATTGTTTCTTACTTTGATACATTTAAAAATTGTCTTGTTTGAGGAGGTCTGATAAAATATTCTTAGTTTAGATTACTTCATGATTATATTCTCTTCTGAAAAAAATAAAATGATGCTTAGGCAGTGGACTACAGGCACATCTATTTTAAAATCTTTCCCTCTCTGGATTTTGTTCTGCGGAAACCCATCTGAGCATTTATCAGTTAATATACATAGTTCAGCTTTGAGGTATGCGGCTACGTAGGAATTCTAATAATGCATGTGTTCCTTTGGTCAGAATGGCTGGTCTAGGATTGCGAAACATATTTCCATCCAGTAATAAAGACCTGAAATAAAAAGTTCATTAAGACACATTAAAAAAAAAAAAAATCAAATGTTTTAGCTGTAATTTTGTTAATAAATACATTTAGGGGTTACCTATTAATTACATCACACATACTTCATATTTTCTTTATCCCCCCCCCCCTTCCTATGTTACAGGTTATCACATGAGATGAGGTGGGTTCAGGCTAGATTTCTAAACCAGACTTTGAGCCAAACTTGGGTTCAAAGTGAAAATTTTATTTATTCAGGGAAAATCTTATTTATTTACAGTTTGAAAAAAAAAAAAAAAAAAAAAACAAAACAAAAAAAAACAAGAGATGAGGTACTTTCAGGCTAGATTTTTATACCAGACTTTCAGCCAAAGCTTGGGCTCAAAGTGAAAATATTTATTCACAGTTTGAAATAAGAAAAAAAAAACTTGTATGTCAATCAGTTAGTAGTTATGCTTAATGAAATATCAGGACTATTTCATCAACAGAATCTTATTTAGAACCTTATTTTGAGTACTTTTGAAATTTACACTGTCTATGTATCAACACTCTACAAACCTATATTATCTTCAGCAAGTAAAAAATTAAGCACATTTCAATCAACCTGTATAGGCAAGAATATTTTGTAATAAAAATTATCATACCTTAGTTGGGTCATATTTCCAAGTTCTGGAGGCACTACTTTAATATTATTGTTGTGCAAATCAAGCACTGCTAGAACTGGTAAAGAGGACAGTCCAGAGACATCAATATTCTCTATATGATTGTCTGAAGCTAAGATGATTTCGAGTTTCTTCAGGTCATATAAACTTGATGGCAAGGCCTGGAATCTGAAACAAATTAACTTTAATCAGCTCTCTATGTGAAAACAATGAAAAATCATGCATCACGCATAAATTATGAAGCACTTTCCAACACATTCAGAATACTTTAATCGAATTTAACTAGTTAATAAGGTGAAAGCTAATGTCTAAGTAAAATGCATAACACATTTCAAAACCCAATTTCAGAAATTAACATCAACAGTTATGAAAATATATGAATTCTTTCATGGAACCCTGTATATGATATATAGATATGTAATAATGCATAGCATGCTAAAATTTAGTTTAGTTAGGAAATGCATAGCACAGTTGAAATCATCCTTCCAGCAATTTCCATCAATAAACACAAATGTAATGTTTCTGCAGATGTAATGTTTCTTTCTTATTTATTATCATCTTAAGAACATTTCATAAATTTTTTAATAAAAAATTGATGATGTGGTTCCAGTTGCGCGGGTGGATGCCCTAGCATGCATGCCATGCACTCCCAATCTAGTGGGATCTGATAGATCACCAGAGTCATTTGCAATCAATTTTCCTTAAGGATTATGAAAGTAGATACTGCTGTCTGGAGCTTCAAGCACTTTGAGGTCAAAAAAGGGAAAATCAACAAAGTGACAGCCATTTGAAAAAGGTCTAGTTCTGACCCCTTTTTTTCACACTTTGGCATGCTTCTAAAAATATTTTTTTTAATAAAAATGGCTGAAAGTAGTCCAAGTTTCAATAAATTATATTGCCTTTAATAAAAAAAAAATTAATTAGCAAGATCAGTGAAATAGTTTTTGCGTTCTGATCCCGTCCAGTTTGAAAAAAGCCATTTTGCATAAAACGTGTTTATCGTGCTTCAAAACAGTGTAAGCTTATGGATGCATTGCACTAAAACACTAAATAACCAAGAAATAACTCAGATCATTTTGCAAGGATAATCTATAGATTATAAGGAATAAAAAAATGTAACAAAAAAAATTATTTTTTTAACCAAAACAATGCAATCCCCCCCCCCCCCCACCCTTAAATAAAAGTATATAAAAATATTTAAAGTATACTAAGATCTTAATTCGGGCTGTAAAAGGTTGAGTGATTTAAAACAAGAAAGGAACATTGCAAGTCAACCATATATTATGAAACACTTTCCAACACATTCAGAATACTGTAACAAAACTTCCCTGACTAATAATGGGAAACAGGCCCTGATCATGACTAATTGGGGCCCTGGGCAAAGATAAATTAGGGGGCCCCATTCGAACTGTTGCAACATTATTCAAATTGAACTGATGATCAGTCATATGTGTATACAATGCATAAACAATATTTTCGCACCTTGGATTTTAAATAGAAGAAAATTCTTAGCTTCGTCAATTCTAAATTAAATACCTAAATAAAAATCCTCTTTTATTTCTTAGTAAAGAACAAAACTCTTTTAAATAACTTTAGCAACTTGTTATATTACTTTAACATGAATTTCATAACTTCAACTTATGGAAGAGAGTCAAATACTCTACTATATAAATATGAGTTAATCAAGTAACTTTTTTTTACATCTTTTTAAGTTGTACTATACACAACATAATATCAAATCAGATACATTCTATTTCACAATTGGAAATTGTTTTTTCAAAAAATCTAAAAAGATGGCAATTTTGGGTTTGTTTTTCATATTTACTCAAAGTTAAAAAAAAAAAAAAAAAAAAAACTTTGAATGCAGTAGAAAATTTATCTCATGACAATTAGAACTGATTATTTTCAACCACTAAAGTTTAGATATGATTTAATTTCATTGCTAATACTATCTATTAAAATCAAAATATTATTTCTTATTTAATAGTGGTTGAGGTTAACTTTGTGAAAACATTGAGCTCTGTGAGTCAAAATGAAATTTTTTTTTCAGTAAAAGTTTAGTAGAATCTCTTAACTTCTTCACTCCCAGAACGTATGCTGCGTACGTCCTCTCATTTCAGTAATCAACGACCATTACGTACACCAATACGTTCATTACACATCTTACGTCATTATAAGAATAAGGCTAATGTGTTCTGGTTATGAAGATTTTCCATGACTGTACAGTAGAAGTCATTTTGATCAATATTATAAAACTTTAAAATTAATTCCTGAGTTTTAAGTATATACTGTATGTATGTATATCAGTGTATGTATATAATGTGCAAGTTTTATATATTATTTTATATGTATTTTGATAATGTTGTAAATCCTTTAACGTCCTTAAATTTATTACTATTATATCATGGAAGTTACGAAATGATTTATGACACAAAAATTTTCCACCACACAGCCTGGTATATATCCCTTCACCTGCGAAATTAAGCCTGGGAGTGAAATTCTTTTCTGAAGCCCTGTACATGATCTACAGATTTCTGGACACTATATAGTATATTAAAATTTAGTTCAATTAGGAAACACATAACACAATAAGTGGAAATATTTTTTTTTTGTGCAACCCTATACAGGATCTATAGAATTTATGCATACCAAGTAAACCTAATTCTTTTGTGTATCCCTATAAATGAACAATAAATGCAATGCACACCCTATTCAACAAGTAGGCATCTTGAAATGCTGCTCAGTGATGTATATTAATTTCAATAATTTTGAAATAGTGTAGCATCATTAAAATAAATTGTAAACATTTTATCTCCATAGACCATAATGTAATAGAACTGTTTTGAATGCCCCTGTAAATGAACCATAAATGCCACACACTTCACTTTCAATACTGAACATGCAATAGCTTCTCAATAACATATATGTAGGAAGATTATATGTAAAATGTTAATTTATAGATGACTTAAATAAGTAGATGTTGGAATAACAACACATACACTTTAATACAATATAAAGATAACGTTACACCACTTCATTGATACCTTCTTTAAATACAATACATTTCTCATTTAAAACCTATAATATACTTCTTTGGAACAATTGGATTAGGCGTAATGGTCCCTTCCTTGGCATGTCATAAGCCGATGCTTCATGAACAATATAATTTTATAGACTGACTCTTTTCTAATTTTTGAATATGTCCAAACCTTGATCTTGTGATCGTGGATTTTCATAATTCGTGCTTTCAAATAATGGATAATAAAAATACCAGAGCGTCAGTTAATTTGCTGATCATGCACGTCGTAAAGAAAATAAAGTATGTTTAAATTCAAATCCTACACATATAAATTACATAGCAATCTGAGTATATTTATGCGAGTTCTTAAAGTACAGACAAACGGGCAGATAAACCAAATTCCTAAACACTTTTCAACTATAACACTATTGTTACTATACAGTACAGGACCTATTATCCAGAATCCTCGGGATTTTGGGTCCTCCCAAAGTTCACATTTTTTTCACAATCCTTTGACAAAATTTTTGTTTTTCCTGATCCTTTGACGAAATTCACGATTCTTTGACAAAATTCACGTTTTTTCTGAGATTCTTTGATGAAATTAGCAGTTTTTTTTTTTTTTCATAATTCTTTGACGAAATTTGCATTTTTTCTGTGATTTTTTTGAAGAAATTCATGTTTTTTTCTACAATTTTTTGACCAAATTGACGTTTTTTCATGACCCTTTGCCGAAATTAGCAATTTTTACGTGACTCTTTGACGAGATTCTCGTTTTTTCGGAATCCTTTGGCGAAATTCACCATTTTTTCCACGAATGATTGATGTAATTGATTTTTTTTGGCGACTATTTGTCGAATTTCACGATATTTTTTTATGTCCAAACTTTTGGACTGATGACCAATTTTTTTTTAATTTTCAGAACAGAATTACCTCTGGTGAAATATACGACAATTTTTGTTCCTTCACAAATCATAAATTAATTTTAATTTATATTATGGGGTGGGGTGGGGGGGGAAACACATTCATCCACCACTGAAGTAAGATATTTTAGTGGTTAGACACTGAAAAAAAAAAATCAGAAACCTATAAAATTTTAGAAATTCAAAAATTTTAGTAAAAATTTACAAATTTAGAAAATTTTGAATAAATTTTTTCCTGGATTTCGGATAATAGGTCCTATACTGTATTACAAAAAAATTAATGAGAACTTTTCTTTTAATATAGTATGAGAAAAGTTACATAAACATGCATGTACCTATTGAAACAAATGTTGATTTCTCGAAGACAAGATAACTGAGATATCTCCTTAGGTAAGGTTTGTAGTTGGTTATTTCTGGAAAAAAGAATCATAAAACAATTATATATACCTGTGGATATTGTTACAGTAGAGTCCTGATTATCCAAGTCCCGCTTAACCGAGTTTCTGCTTTAACTGAGTTATTTTCTTCTGATGGACTGATGGCTCCTATTATTATGAAACAGCCATTATAACTGGAGTGTTACGTGAAGATGAAAGAGCAATCGTAAAAAGTTAGAACTCTGATTTTCTGGCCAGAATGCAAAAAAAAAAAAAAAAAAATGGCCATAATTTTCTTTGAAAAAAAAAAAAAAAAAATCATGGCCAGAGCAGCCGTAATCACATAGCTGCCAATTTGTATAGTTTTGTTGCCTCTAAAATTTAATACAATTTTTTGTCGTATTTAATTGTTGAGAATTGTTAGATTTTGGCAATTGAATTAGGCAAAATTTACTGTATGTTTTAGTGGTAAGGAAAAAACTTAGAAATTAATAGCTGTGTAGTAGCGTAATACTGCAGCAAAATTGACTTTCACCAAACTATCAAGGGCTTTTTCAAATAAACAATTTCATTCCCCTTTTTTCTTATAAAAGTTACAGAAATGTACATCAAAGAAACTACTACATCAAAGTTACTAGTACCATAAAAATGAATGAATTAAGTGAAAATTTATATTTCATCTCCTTAGTTGGTGATGATTTATGTAAATCCAGTTATCAGAGTTTTTTGCTTATTGGAGGTGAGCTTCGTCTATATCAACTCGGATAACTGGGACTCTACTGTACTAGATTACAAAGTATTTTAAAAGTACAGTTTATTGCAACAGAAAATGTTTGGAGAATTATGGGTTATGAAGATGCAATAAAAAGGTTTAACATAGGTTTAGAAATAGTCATTTATAGAATCTTGGTGCCATTTTTTGTATTGACTAATTTTCAACCCCAATAAACAGCATTAGTTATATAACAAGTATAAAACGTAATAATATAACAATGCAGAATTTCCAAGTTCTAAAGAAAAAAATATAAGATTTTCTTTAATAAATCAGTTTTTCTCAATGCAAATTTTTTTTATTATTTCTTAAATGCAGAAATATATAGTGCAAATTTAATTAATGTTGTTATTTATAAACATGTATATCATTGTCACACAAATAGGACTAAAAGAACTTTTAATTAAACAAACAGTATTAAAGATTTTTTAAATAATTTTAAATTAATTGTAAATAACAGGATGGATTTTGTCTTTCCTTGAAAATATATAAAACAACAGTGAAGATCTTAAACCTTTATTTACTGATGGTACTTATAAGTACCATTAAAATAACTTGTTATAAAATTCATTTAATATATCGATTAGTTGTAATACAGTTTAGAATGAGTTATAGATACATTACTTTATCTTGTTCCAAAAGCATGGGTTGCACAAAACAAAAAATAGTTTTAAAGGATGATTTCTTTTGCCTTTGCATCATTTCAGTTTTCTTTGGCATTGGAGGGGGGGTGGGGGGTGTTCAATTCAGAAACATTTCTACTGCAAGAACATTCTATTTGTACATTTCCTAATTCTAGAAAATCCTAAGAAACATATTTAAAATAAAAGATTTGAGTGGGGTTCTAAATACTGCATAAAATCCCTATGAATTCAAATTTTATTAATCCTTCTAAAGTTTATTAAATGATTATGTAAATCTTCTAATGCAGTTTAAACAATTCACGAAAAAGGCTTTAGAAGATAAAATTTTCATGAATTCATAATTCAGTACATAAAGGGTTAAACACATTTTATGCATGTCTCAATTAATTAGGATGAGCGAAGCAAATCCTCTACTAGGCTATACAAATTAAATTTTGTCCTACACTATACAAAAAATCTATTCAGTATTTTGACTTGAAATTAAATATAAAAATAAATTATGATCTGTAGATTTGCACAATATTATTTTTTTTACAGAATAACATTAAAAAATCATTATTTTAATTAATTTATTTTACATGTTTTTCCATTACGGACGCATTTTTGTAAATAAAAAATGAAACACGTATATTTTCAGAAGAAAAAATAAATCATGGAGCTACAATTTCTTTTATGAAATTTTTAAAATACCTTTTTTTTAATGAAAATTATAGCCTATTTTTGATGAATTAAAATTTGTGAAAATTCAATTATTTACATTCAATTATAAAAGTATTTTTCAGAGTTAAGATATCAAAGACAAAATTTATTCTTATTATGGTAAATTATTTACGCAGACGATACTTACACATTTTAAAAGAATTATATTATTTTTTTTTTTTTGTAAAGTGGCAACAAAAGAATAGTAAACAAATAAAATTAATCGTTAAATTCGTTATATAAATATTTTGTAAAATTTTGTTTCGAAAATATTTTTATTTATACTAGTCTTATATCATAAATAAAAAATTCTGAGGAAATTCTAAGTTATTTGGCTGAATTTACATTTCTAAAATTAAAATACGCCAAAACATACAATAACGTTTTTGCTTAATAAAGATACAAGAATAATATAAAAAATTGTTACTTTCAAATATTTATCTTATTAAATAATGCTTCACGAATCCAAACAAAGCATCACTTTTGCTAGTTTTATAAATATGGATTCATGATTGTGTGTCTCAGGATGTATATAAAAGATCACCAGGCCACATGTGGCCTGCTGACTGCAGGTTGAGCATGGCTGATCTAGAGTTATTAAAACAATTTTTAATGGCGAATTTGTTTGGGAACGTATGAAGAGGGAGTCTGAGAAGTCTGCATCAACTTATATCTCATAAATACACATAAAGCTAACAATGAAAGATTACCTGAGGTCCAAATACTGCAAATTTTCACCAAGAGCTATGATCTGTGGAATAGCTGTTAGCTTATTGAATCCCAAATTCAATTCTGTCAATTTTGGTAAAACAAGATGTATGCTGAAATACAAATCTTAAGATAAAAGACAATATTCTTTTTATTATAAATTCAAGACATGTTTGGCATAAGAACACAATGAATTATAGCAACTCTTCTATTATAATGAGCTATACAAAAAGTCCCAAACATCTATCGATTCACTCAATGTTATTTATACATTGAAAACAACCAATTATTTTTATCACACATGCCAACATAACAATTGTTTCCAGATATCTGTTTAGGAAGAAATTGGGTACTTTAAAGGACCCTTCACAAAATTTTTCATTTCGAAACAGGACCCTTCACAAAAAAATTTATCTTAAAAAGGACTCTTCACAAAACTTGCCACCTTAAAACAGGACACTTCACAAATTTCTTTGTATTAAAAATAAGACTTTCATAAATTTTTTCATCTCTAAACTGAATCTTTCACAAATTAAGTCATTTAAAAGTAAAATCTGACCTGTCACTTTTACATATATAAAGAAAATATATGTATTTTACATACACACATCTTTTTAAAAATGTATAAAGAAGTACCTGAATATAACTGTCATTTCAAATTCACAAAATTATGACTAGAGTTTTCACAAATGTAAAAAGTTTTTCACAATTTCACAAAAACAGGACCCTGGGAAAAAAGTCACGGCAGACCCCTGGTTTCCAGCTTTTCTACTAAATTTTGTTTGAAATTCTTTAATTGTATGAAAACCTTAAGAATGCTTTAGAACTAGCAAGAGAAAGGTACTCTTTCTCAATGGGCGCTATTTAGGGAAGACTGGGTTATTTCTTAATAATATATTCAACCAGTAGCGTCAACTTTTGAAAAATATTGGGTGGGTTCAGAAATTTTTGAGTAAAACATCACATACATTTTTTTCCATTGGAGAGAGAGGCGAGGAACTAATAATGGGCTCGAAGTAGCTAGGAGTCGTTCGGTAGCTTCATCGCCCCGAGCCCAACCCTTCCCGCTTTTCGGTGTATTTAATCTGTGTAATTTCCCTTTTAAATTTGTCCGGTTTCAATTTTTGATTTTTTTTTTTTAATCTCGCTTTTGCCAGAGAGTCTCTTACTCGGGACGTGGCTGGGGACCTATGAAACTTGCTTCCGCAAAAGAGTCGGACTAGAGTAGAAGAATGACTAAAGATGATAATTTGAAGTTAAATTATGCTTTTTCTAAGCAAAACAAAATTATTATAATTTAATAAACTAGGGGGCTCTGCCCCCTACGAGCTAAGCTCACCAACCCTCGTTCAGACACTGCAGACTCTAACAGCACACTAATTTGATCGGCTTTAAAAAGATTTCGGAAGATTGAATTATAATTTGAATCTGACAATTATAATCTGACGTAATTTTCACCAAACTTTTCTTTCTCTTTTTAATATTCACGTCAAAATACTTTTGTTAGAAATGAAATATTATGATCAACTTAAAATATCAAATAAATGTCTCGCACAATTTTTAAATTTAAACTGTTTTGCAATATTATTTTTTGTTCATTTTACATAATAAGTGTAATATGGCGTAAATTCTCCTATTTAAGGCTTCTAATGCATGTTAATGAATTTATTATTTTACAATATTCTTTCTCTTTTAAAATTCACGTGTAAATATAGTTTTTATGACGCAATTTTCAATGAGTTCCTGCTTTTTATATTTTCTGTTTATAATAGTCACGTGTAAAATAAATTTTTAATTTGAAGCAAACATTATTGTTTGCACTGTTTATACAAATGGCAACAGTTTAAATTAATACAATTTTCTAAAATATGTAAAAAATATCTCTCGAAATGCTGAAAATTTGAATTTAAAATAGACATAAAACCTCAAAAAGTGAATCAAACTAAAAAACTAAATGCAGTCTGCACACTGGGAAATTCTGACACATAAAATGATCTAAAAATGATTAAATTCCTATGTACAGTTTTTGCTCCTATAAAACTTTTTTAATAGAACGATTTTGTCCAACTTTGGCATTAAATATCTCTTAAAATCATTCTTCGATTTGAAAACTGTCTGCATCAGCGTGTTTATCAAACGTTTCTCTATAATACTACAGATTTTCATATTTTTGTATGCAACAGTTTTTAATATTAACGAAGAAAGGCCATGCTTAAGCATTCAAATTGGATGCCGATCTGCCGGGAATATCTATGCAGATTTTCATTGGTCCATTTCCAAATCAAAACTTTTTTTTATATATAGAAGGATAATTTTATAAAGTTAGATTCTCATAAGTTCTTCCTTATAAATGCATTAATATTTATTATAAATAACATATAAAACTTGCTAACTATCACAGGGTTACCACAGGCGACTATTTTTATATTCATTTTGTACCACTATTTTAAAAAGATAAACTTTTTAGTACATTTCTCTTGCACATTTTGTCAAAGTGTATGTGATTTTTTTTTTCATTTGAGAAAATGGTGCGAGATGGATTTGAAAAATAGTCGCCTGTGGCAGCCCTGCTATTGAAAGTACAAAAAACTAAATGTCAAGAAAAACATGCATTTTAGTCATCTAATTGCTTTATCAATTCAAGTCATTAAAACCAATGGCAAAATATGCAGAAAATTTGTTTTTGAGAAAAATTTAACTATAAATCTGCTAAAGGGCCTTTTAATGCTCCTGTAAGTTCTATTGGTGGTTACTTTTCAAACATAATTATTTTGAGAAAGTCAATAAAACCAAAATTCATTTCAGCAATAAAATAGATAAATAACGAAACAAATCAATTGAAAATAGTAGGGCAGAGAAATCAAATTATTGGGTGGGCTCACGATCCATGGGCCCATATAAGCTGGTACCAATGTATTCAACTGTCAGTTCTCAAATCTTACAAGATGATGAAAAGAGTTTTTTAGATATCAAATCTCATTTAAAATAAATTTTAGAGTAATAATATACACACCAAAATGCACATGATATACACTAAAATAATAAAAAAGAAAGAATGTCAAAGTCTAAGCAATTTATTCATTTTATTTTAAATTAAAAATAAAGCTTTATCAATGTTAAAAGTTCAGCACTTTAACAAAACTTAATTGCAGGAGAAATAGGGTTTTAAATTTTCTTTTAAAAAAAAAAAAAAAAAAAAAAAAAAAAAGAATAAGAATATTTTATCACAATAATTTCATTTTTTCCTTGATTAAAACATTTTCTCTCATAAAACCATTTCATAATGTGCCAGAAAGTTTTACAATATATTGAAAAAACTAAAATTGTTTATAATATTGTGTTTAAAATTTGACTTTAGTCAAATTAAAAGAAAATTGTTTGTAAGGTGCCAAATCCCCTTAAAAAGAATGAATACAGTAAATAATTCTTTTTGTTAAATGCTAAAAGGCATTATATAAAAAATATGAAAACAGGTCAAAAAAGTTTTATTAAAGCATAATAATTTTTATCTCTAATTTTTATTATCAATCCATCATCAGAAAAAAAAAAAATCGAGATTGTAACATATAAAAATACAATATGTAACGACATAACATCTTTCAACTTGCCAATACTGTAGACTGAGTTATTGCAAGGTTGTAATTATAGAGATAAGAAATAATAACATCAGAAATCTAAAGATGGTGCTGCAAAATAATGCATAACAGTTCACACAGCAGCGGGATACTCTCAGTTTATCTTGAGAAGAGCTTGGCGGTGCCAAAACATGTAAGTTTCTTTTTTTTTTTATGATTTTTATATAACATCTTTAAACATTTAACAAAATAAAATTGTACCTGGGTGTTCTGCATATTTTATTTAAAAAAATAAATAAAGTTATAAAGCTATAATATTTTATTAATTTCAATACAATTATTCTAATTGGTAAATAAATCACATAAGTTGTAATTTTCCAACTGAGTGAAAAAGTGTCCAGATCAGGATTTGAACCAGGGACCTCTTGACTAAAGTTTCCAATGCTCTGCCAACTGAGCTATCCTGGATGAATTTGGCAGGCACAATTAACCCAGCTACCCTTATTGATAAGGGAATCTGGTCTGTTATCTGAAATAGCTCAGCTTTTCACTCAGTTGGAAAATTAAAACTCATAAAGCTATAATATACTTACAATTCTGGAATATCAGAAATGCAGTTTTTACTAAGGTCAATGCTGGTAACTCCTGCTTCAGCTGCAGTCTCAATCATTTCCAATGTTATGGTGCTCAGGTTTTTGTTGCTAAAATAAAAATGAGTAATAAGAATAAGATACTAATGGAATAACTGAATTAAGAGCAAAATTGACAAAAGTTGAATATATATTTTTATATATAGCTAATACAGGGTGTTTCTAAATGAATATTGAGGCTTTAACGCTTGGTAGTATTTATTACATAAAACTTAAAATTATAATTAATACATAAAATGAAAGAGCAACTCAAACAGTTTTACTTGCAAGCTTACAAATGTTCAATGTGAGCACCTTCTGTTACATGGCACACATCAAGTTGATACCTCAGTTCTTCCCAAATGTTGATTAGTGTTTGTGGGGAATTGTTGCAAAGGCAGCCAATATTTTCAAACTGATGAATACCATCTATGGATGTTATTATCACTTGGGATATCACATCTGAACTTAATCCGGAACACACATTGCACAGTAACTACAGATTCGGTCTTTGCAAACTGCAGAACACAAAATGCTTTCTATTCCCTAGTCGCCATTTTTGCTACTAGCACTTTCTAACGGCTGATGGAAGAAACATTGCATGTGCATGTACAGGTACCAACAAACTGTTTGAGTCACTCTTTCATTTTATGTATTAAGTATAATTTTAAGTTTCATATAATAGATACTACAAAGCATTAAAACCCTGATATTCATTTAGAAACACCCTGTATAATATGGATCACTATAGTAACTGATGCACTCTCTTACAAGGAGACCGTTAACCTCTAATAACCTGAAATTTGCTGAAACAAAACAAACTGACGGGCTGACAGTAATGATAGATGTGTATATTTAAACTGCTGATTCTCAAAGCATGTGTTTTGTAAGTTCTACTTTACATTCACAATGCTTCATACAGCAAGTTAAAGAATGGAGTTTTATCTAATTTTTACTTATCAAAGAAAATCGTTGGAAGAGAAAATTCCAAGTTATAATTACTATCATTTATTTAGTGTTTGGCATTTAACAGTGATAATATGATGTTTTAAGCTATAAATTAAATATATTTATATAATTAATATTTTCATCAGATGATTTGTTAATTTTTTTCTAGTTTTTTAGGTTAATTTGTACTTGTAATTCCTTTACTTTATGTATTTTGCTCTAAACAAAATTACATAAATTAATTAAGATTTGCATTATATTTTATTTACAATAATATAATTTGCAATATATTATATTGACAGTGCAAAATACATAAAGTAAAGAAATTACAAATTAACCTCTAAATTTAGAAAAAAATTAACAAGTCATCAAATAAAAATAGCAAAAAATTATTATTCAAGAAGAAATGAAAAATAAACCACTTCATGAAACATTGGATAAAAACATAGCATTGTCACACGGCTTTGCATATAAATAATAAAATAAAAGTTTTGTTTTCTTCACAGAAATAATATAAAAATATGAATGGTACAGAAAATGCAAAGAGAGAGAAAAAGTGGGCCTTAAACACATCTGCAAAGTTTACAACTACAGCTGAAGAGTTTAAAGTTAGTGCATACATGAAGGCATTATCTAAAAAAAGAAGACAATGATTAACCAACTGATAAAAAAATTCCGCTCACTGCTCAATAACTAAAATTCCCAGCTAATGTACCCTTTGATGAATGAACCCTTTAACCCAATGAACTCTTTTCACCAAATTATCATAAAAGGACAAATAATATTGCAGGAGACTTTTAAAAACTCTCATTTGCCATTTTTCTTCTTCTTCATTTTATGATTTTATAGTCATGTAAATTATTTACTTTAAGATTTGAATCATATTTTATTTACAATAATATCCTTTGAAAATCTTATTTTCTCAAGAAATGTCAAATTTTGGTGAAAAGAGCTTTTTTTTTTTGTTTGCTCAAATAAGCTTCAGTTATGATTTTTTTTAAAATATAAAAACAGATTTAAAATGGTTCATAAAAATTAAGAAAATTGAATTAAAACATGAATTATATATAGGATGAGTAATACAGCTAATAAAACAAGTCGGGAATTGTACATCAAATGTGTCAGATGAGGTGCATTCATACTGTAACTAGCTTTATAAGTATTCAGATCTTGGTGCCATAGCTGTTGCACTTTTATGCAAAAATGCATGAATACAAAATTTATTATGATTCTATAGATTAAATTCAGTCATATGGAAATAACAGGACTCCATCTTAAATAGGACGTCATCACCATGGCAACCTAGAATCATTATCTATCATAGAATATCATTCAATTAATTATGTATGATAGGATTTAACATAATGAAGAAAACTTTTATTAATATCTTTCTAAGTTTTGATTAAATTTTCATAAAATTTAAGACTCGAAAAAATTCTGCAACGATTGTATAGATTAAATTTCAAACTGTTTGTTTGCACAGTTGTATGCGGACCGACAGACGGGCGGGCCAGATGAAGACTATAGGTGTATAATTGTGAACACACCTAAAAAGCAACAGTTGATAAGAGCGCTAACAACAGTTAAGGGTCAATCCTTTTTATGTATAAAATTTTAAATATCTCTATAACATCAACCTGCTAAAAAAGCTGGCATGGGGATTGAGTTGGCATCTTATCTTGAATATGCAAATAATGAGTGTTTTAATTAGCCAGTGGACGCAGGAAAATTACAAAAAAAAAAAATTTCCATACTGATATCGTGAGAAAACTTTTTTTTTTTTTTTTGTCTGCAAACATGCAGTTTTGGCCATTACCCTCAGAAAAGAAAAGAACGTAAAGTCGAACTGTTACAAGTTTGAGACGCAACAGTAACTTTTTCACAGAAAACTTCCCTTTCGATGAGAAAGTTACTTGACATCAATGGGTTGAGAAAACAAAATGAGTCATACTTTGTTTAAAAGTTTAAAAAACCATAACATCGAAAACAAGGTACACTTTTTAAACGTTTGTTTTTAAAGGGTCAGGTATCTGCGAAATGAGTAAAATCTACCGGAGCAATTTTCAATATTTTTAATTATTTATTCTCTTAATATAATACAGCAAATATGAGCAATTTTAATGGGAGATTTCAATTTACAAATTTATTGTTATTCTATATATTAAATTCAATAATACAGAAATAACATGGCTAAATCTTAAATAGGATGTCATAATCATGGCAACCTAGAATCATTATCTATCATGGAATATCATTGAATTAATTATGTATGATAGAATTTAATAGAATGAAGAAAACTTTAATTAATATCTTTTTAGTTTTCATTCGATTTTCATAAAATTTGAAATGACTTCGCAAAATTCTGCAGCGACTGTATACATTAAATTTCAAACCATTCGGTTGGGTAGTTTCTGTGCTGTTATAGGCAGACAGACAGACGGACGGACGGACCAGACGACGACTATAAATGTATTCATATAATTATAAACATGCCTAATCACACAGGAATACAGGATCACCCAATTCATTTATTTAATGAGAAATACAGGGTATCTCATCCAAAGCTGAATCTAAGTTTTCATTCAGAACATTCATAATAATGAAACATTGCAATGATATTTTCATAGTCTGAAATGTGATGACATAATGAGAAGCAGTAGCACGTGAAGAGAAAACTGCCCCTGGGGCAAAGTTTCAATTCCCCCCCCCCCCCCCTCCCAAATTTTTTTTGTCACAGGTGTCACAAAATTGAAAAATGCAGAAACAGAAACAAATTTTATTGAATACATATTTCAAGTTTATTTTGAAACATTAGGCTTAATTTTAATTCAGAAATTTCAAAAAACTAAATAACGTAAGAGAAAATTGCACTTATATTTTGGCAAATGGGATCTGGAAAATGGGTGTAGAAAAAAATGTATCTAACAGTACAGTATAACAGTTTGGAACCCTTTTATATTCCAAGAAAGAAACCCCATGCTATTTTGAGAGTATATGTTTTTGTCACAAGCACAGACTCAGAAAACAGAAAGTTAACAAAGGAGATTAAGACAAAGACCCAAGACAAGTTTTGAAAAGAAATAAGTCCTTATTCGTAAATATGTATTTCGATAGAGGGGGGGGGGGAGGGCAAAAGACAATGCAATAACTTTGAAATGAAAAATATACATACTTCCATTGGGAAAAAAATTCCCAATATGTAAATATACATTTTTTTTTTTTTTTACAAAAAAGAAGAAAAAAAGAGGTTTGTAGTATAAATTTGGTGCCCTCTCAATTTCCTCCCAATTTCCATGCCCGAGGCGACTGCCTCCTTCGCCCCCCCACTTCTCATGGCCCTGATGAGAAGTGCTAAAAAACATAGTAATTCAATCAATGACCCTGTACCTACTGTCAATTACATTCTAATATACTTAGTATCTGCTTCAGCGTTTTGGAAGTTTTGTTAAAATATCTTCATGAATGTTGTAAATTTAAATGCTCATCTTATTGTAAGACACCTTGTATTTTTGACTGAATAAACTAACAACAATTCTGTTTCTATGCAATTTTTTCTTATTTTCTGTACACTTCATTTGCCTTATCAGTTTTACCAGCTATTTTGGAATCGTCCTGTATAAAGCTTTAATAATAAATATTTTTTAAAGTAACAACAACAAAGAAAAAAAAATAATAAAAAGATAAAAGCAAATTTACCATACTGTTAAAGCTTTGGTTGACTTTAATGAATATTTATCGACACTACATGCTGAAGACACATCTCGTGAATTATCACATCCTGATAGAGACAAGCGAGACATGTTGAGAACTGATGGATCTTCAATGCGACTTCTCAGCCACCTAAGCAACTGAACAGTTCCACGCTATAAAAATAAGTAAATAAATAAATAAAAAAAACTCGGCAGGAGATCTTCATAATGCAATTCTGTATAATAAAATTTGCTGTATAATGCACAACTTCTCAGACATAAACAATTAATTTTGCAGTGAAGAAGCACCTGCTTTCTAACATTGCATTTCTAACATCTAAAAAAAAAATTACTCTCTAGAAGACTAAATTTAATAAATTAGTTCAGATTTATCTCCTTAATTCAAAGCTTTTTAATGAAAACATTGCTATTACTACAATAAAATTTTGTAAAGGAGTAATAAAATGAAGGATTTGGTCCAGAGTGGCAACTATGTAAAGGTAGTCCAAGATATATATGTCATGTTACAATATAGTATGTACACATAAAAGGGGGAGCATTTTAACTCAGGGCAGTGCAGGAGGGGGCAGGAATCCATTCTTTTTAAAAGTAGGCTAAGTGTGGCACTGTTTATTATGTATAGTAATCCCTTAACCTTCGCGAGTTTTAATTATTCGCGATATAGAAAATATAGAACATTTCAACATTCGCGAAACTTAACTTGCTTATTCACAAATTTTGTTTTATAAAGAATATTTTTTTACAAAGTAAACTCATTTTGTTTTACCAATTCTATGAACTATGTGTCACTGGACACCTATCTATACTGTTTAGCCTACTGTATTACTGTATGGCCTAAATTGCAAGAACTTCAGCCCTTGTGTTGAGGGGAAATATAAATCAGTAATTTTCTTTATTTTTTATGCAGATTTTTTTTCCCATTTTCTAAATTTTCTAAAATTCCAAATTTTTATAGCAGGTGATATATTTTCTGCAAAAATTGTCGGGGAAATTTTAAAACAACAACAAAAAATTGTTGAAAATGCAATAGAGTGTGATTCTTCACTGGTGAGGAGCCATAAATTTAAAATAGAAATCGAGACCGCAACTTTTCCTTACATGGAAATTCACAAACAAAAGATCTGTTCCGTCAAAAAATTGCACATCACTAAATTTTTTTCGCCATCAACTAGCAAATAAATTTTGTACAATGTGTTTGTAATTATTCAAATTTATTTAAAGCACATACTTTTAATGTATAATGCTTAATAAATATACCTTTTGAATTTCAATTGTTCTTTTCCATTAAAAAAAAAAAATTATAAAAGCTAACCCACTTTTATGCAAGGGAAAATAGTCTCAACATTTGCGGAGGTTTCCAGGAGCCTAACCCTCGCAAATATTAAGGGATTACTGTATTGTTTTATTCTGAATCGAATGACATCATCTGAAAGTTACTATTGGTGATTCAAATGCTCGAATACGCCATCTGGTGGAGAAAAGATGTAACTTCTCGCTTCAGGATACTGCCGTGCATGCGCATTGCATTACATGTATTTTTAATTTGTTCAGAATGATTATTCTTTTGCACAATTTCAGATTTCCTGTGACATTTGCATTCTGTCTTATATGACAAAGTAAAAATTATCTGAATTTGAATATCTAAAACTTTCAAATGCATTTACAACAAAGAATTATTTCAATGGCACTTTAGCATTAGTTAAAGGGAAATTAAAGGGACAATTTTCCTGTACCAAAGGCTGCGAGCAGCGCCTCTATAGGCCATTTTAATTCCCAATGATCATTTGTTACAAATGTTTTATGAATACAAAGTCATGAATGGTTTTATGAATACATGAATTTTGAAAATTTTATGACCTTGAAGAGGACTCAGATGACTCTGAATTTTATTATTGCTGTTTTGAGAACATTTAATAAGTTTGAGATCATTTAATATGATATAAAGAACATGTTTTGAACATAAAATACATATAACCAGTTATGTAGTGGAGGGTATACGGGGGTATACACCATATACCTTCTGGATTTTTTTTTAGGAACACCATATATCCTCTGTTTCTCAAAAAAGCTATAGTATATACACTCTAGGGTATACCCTCTGCCTTGAGCGTATACCCTCTGATTAAAGCGTATATCCTCTGTTTTTTTTTTACAACTACATCACTTCATATAACAAAACTGTGCTCAACAATAAAGTATAATTTTCAACTTTGTATTCTTAACCGGCTGTAATTACTTAAGATTGTACATAAAAATAGATAAATGGCTTATTTATATTATGCTAATTGTATAAATATTGAACAAATTGCTTGAGTGTACTAAAACAGTGAATGGGTTGTAGAAAATATGTGCAAAAGATTTTCTTCTCTTGCTAAGGTCCTTATAAAAGCTAATACCCATAAAGTAATTTAATTTACAGCATTTTATTGTTTAATTTTACTATTTTTAATGTAAGACATCATTTAGCAATATGTATTTTATCACATTTTATCTAGTTATTTAAATTGTACATGGCGTAATGGTACACACTTTTATAATATTTATAATAATTTAACTTACTTGAATAATATCCCGTCTAATGCTCCTCATAGGGTTTCCTTCAATTGCTAGAAACTTTAAATGAGGTAATGTACCTAATGAGTAAGGTAAGCTGTATAAAAATTCAAAAGGAGAATCAATATTGTTATAAACGCACACACACGCAGAAAAAAAAAAAGAGCAAGAACAAATAATCATGCATCAAGCATAGATTATGAAACATTTCCAATACTTCTAGAACATTATTTCAAATGAAAATCAAATTTCAAAGTGATTGCTTAAAAGGCGCAAAGGCCAACATAGTGAAAAAGATTCCAAGCTGGGACTTGAACCCGGGTCATCAGTATAGCGCACTGACGTTCTACCGACTAAACCATTTGGAACGATACCTAGCTCGGAAAATTTCTCACTATTATATGTTGGCAAGGCTACAAACATAGCACAAGATGGAATATTTATCGTGAGCCACCGACCTGGGGCGAGCACGAAACATAATTAAATCCAGCATCGATAGAAACTATTTTAATTCTCTCTGGTATAATTTCCATGTATTAAAATAACTTCTAGAACATTTTAACACAACTGCACCATTTGCTAACATGAAAGATGATATCTAAGTAAACAGTTTGGAAAACGTATAGCACATTTGAAAACCAAATTGCAGTAATAATCAGAATGATATCCAAATTCTTTTGTGCAGCCCTGTATAGGATTTAAAGAATTGTATACAGGGTGATTCGAAACTTATCATTTAAATTTCGTGGGGAGGTAGGAAACCGATTTTACATAGTAAAGTATGTCTGCAAATGTAAGCATGCATATGTAGAGGTCGCTGTGTGTACCCAACCTTCCACTGCGCCCCAATCATTGGTTTGACTTTCCTAAAGATAGTATTATTTCTTCTCCTATTTCCATTTCTCATTTGGACTTCCATGAAACTTTTTACATATTTAAAAACTCCAAAAATCTTGTTAATGATCTCTATTCAACATGAAATGAACTTTGTTGCACGAACAGTGGCCGCCGCGAGCATTGTCTGTGATATGCCAGGCGTTTTAAAAAATGTTCAGCGGTCAATGCAACGACACTGTGAATCCTGTGTTCATGTAAATGGTTGCAATTTTGAACATCTACTGTGAGGCTGTACTTCACCTTCTTGGAATAAAAGTCACATTCATTACCACTTAACTGTACTGTTTTCTTGTGTTCACTTTACTTGTCTATTTTGTTCATGTTGATGATGTTTGCAGACATACTTTCCTATGTGAAATCAGTTTCATGATATATTTCCCTACCTCCCCACAAAATTTGAATGATAAGTTTTGAATCACCCTGTATATACTACATAGTATGTTAAAATTTAGTTCAGTTAAAAAATTTATAGCACAGTTGAAAATTCTTCTTCAGCAGTTTCCTCTAATAAATGGAAATATACTCAAGATCTTTTGCACTGCCCTGTATATATGTAATGTAGAATTTATACACATTGAGTAATAAACAAACAATCAGTTAAATTTAAAAATGCATACCACAACTGAAAAAATACTTCCAGCAATTATTGCTATGAGACAGTGCTGTAATAAAATTATTTTGTGTATCCCTGTAAATGAGTGATGAGTACTATGCACATCCTATTACTACAATAAGCATCTTGTAGTGCTAGTCCAAGAGCTGTTAAACATTTTAGGGAAGGTATTTGAGGCACCCTGAAAATTTGTGCAACACTTCTTTTGTAATGCCTGAATACAAAATCGAATGTCTGGCTGAAGGATCGTGGCCCAAAACCTGTGCCAGACAAAAAATGGCACTTGACACGTGTCTGGCACCGTTTTTCTGCCGACTAAAGTGTCTGTCATTTTCAAAATATTTTTTTCTAAGCATAAATATTATTGTGCCTCAATCTCAGCGTGCCTCAAATACCTTTTTGGGGTAGTCAAAAAATGGCACTTGACACGTGTCTGGCACAGTTTTTGGGCCGACTAAAGTGTCTGTCATTTTCAAAATATTTTTTTCTAAGTATAAATATTATTCTGTTTCAATCTCAGCGTGCCTCAAATACTTTTTTTGGGTAGTGTCAAAAAATGGCTCTTGACACGTGTCTGGCACAGGTTTTGGGCCACGATCCTTCAGCCAGACATTCGATTTTGTATTCAGGCATTACAAAAGAAGTGCTGCACAAAATTTCAGGGTGCCTCAAATACTTACTCAAAAATGTTCAACAGCTCTCCTACTATGCACTTCAATGATTGCATATCAATCTCCTTATGTATGAAATAGCATAACATCATTAAAATACACTGCAAAGGATTTATTCTCATATACCATAATGCAACAAAAATCTTTTGAGAGCAACTGTAAAGGAACTATGTATGCTACACCCTTCATTTTCAATGCTGATCATACCATACTGATCATGCCTTAATAAACCTCGATAACATATCAGTTATACAGAACACAAACAGACAGGTAGCAGACTGACAGACAAACAAACCGAATTCATAAATACTTTTCAACTATATTGGAAAGTGTTAAAAAAAACAGGCACAGTAAAAAAATAATTGTGAAACAATAAAGATTTTTAAAAGGGATGTAAAAGTGGGGAAAAAAATATTTATATATGTTTCATAAAGGGTTGTTCAATTTTAACTGTAATACAGTTGTTATATTTGTAATACTTGTTATAACAACAGTCCATTATGGCAATCGTTCCATTATAACAACCAATGCAAAATATCCTGAAATATACCCCTTTTATGCTATGACATTTTTACATCCAATATAGTGACTGGCAAGCAGCTTATTTCCTGATACAGTGACCAAATTGACCTTTTCTCCCATACAAGTTGGAATCACTGGACTGGGCTGTTTTTTATGATAACACTTGACAGATCTTTAGTTCTTAAAGACGGATGTAACAAAACTGGGAAAAAAGCTAAGCAATGAATTACAGGCACTAAAAAACTTCCACCTTTAGTTATTGGTAAATCAAAAAATTCTAGATACTTTACAGAGTTTAAACCTTTACCACTATCCTACCGAAATACTACAAAATCATGGATGATAACATGGATGACAAATGAACATGGTATTTTTGAGGAATGGCTGCATATTTTGTGCTCTATTTTTAATAACATAAAACTTCATCTTAATGGCAGAGATCAGTGAAAGTCTAAAAATAACGTGAAGTTGTGTGGAAGGCTTAGTGAAGAAGCAGAGATTCCAATAATTCTATTTATTAATGACGACAACGATGATATTTACAAGATGAAAAAATTAACAAGCATAACTTTGCTTGAACTAAACAAACTTAAAATAAAAATTAAATAAAGCTTAATTAAATAGTGCTAGCATCTATCGTAGCTAATCGCTACTATGCCATAACAAAAAAAATACAAGAGCTGCTCACAACATGCAGCTATGGCGAAGGCAAATTCATCAAATTCGTTCAGTCATTTATACAAACAAAATACAGAATTTCTGCATATTAAGTGATGCCATTCCTGAAAACGAAATACCACAAACATCGTAAAACGCTATTGGGTCAAACGCTTCTTACCTCATGCCCAGTACTATGATGTCAAACATACAAATGACAGCCATGAATAGCAAATCACCGGTGATATTGCAATCACAGTTCCGGATCGCTATGATCTCACATATTATGAAAAATTGGCATGCCGGTAGCGAGAAACAATGGCATTTTTCATGTATTTCGCCGTTGACTTGGAGAGGGTAAAAACAAAGTAGGTCATGTTAATAAACTAAACTTATTTTAATAAAAACTAACATTTTAAGTTAACATGACAACATTTTGGATAAGCAAATAACAAATAAATGCAGGAAAATCATCCTTGTAATTGACAACTGTACTGCCCATCTTCAGATTGACAGTTTGAAGTCTATAATACCCAATTCACACTGGACGTTAAGATATCTCAGGCCACCGAACTCTCTGACAGAGTTCCACAAACTCTCTTAGTGAGTTTCCCTCAGAGTTTTCACTTGCTTCGGCTAGATACAGGAACTACCACTCAATCTCATTGGCTACACTCTCAAAAATAATTTACTTAAAAATGAGAACTTCCATGTACTCATTTTTTAGGTGCGTTCGTAATTATATAAATACGTAGCACCTATAGTCGTCGTTCAGTCCGTCTGTCCGTCCGTCTGTCTGTCCGTCCGCATATAACAGAGCAAAAACTACCCGACCGAATGATCTGAAATTTTTAATATATAATTGCTGCAAAATTTTGTCGAGCCATTTCCAATTTTATGAAAATTGGATGTATAGTTTAATTACAGGGACAGTCAAAAGTTTTTCTTTACATTACGGCCAATGGGAAAAATTATTGCAAGTGAATTTTAATGATGTTACAGACTTCCGAATGGTCTGAAATTTTTAATATATAATTGCTGCAAAATTTTGTCGAGCCATTTCCAATTTTATGAAAATCGGATGTATAGTTTAATTACAGGGACACCCAAAATTTTTCCGTTACATTACGACCAATGGGAAAAAATTATAGCAAATGCATTTTAATGATTTTACAGCCTTCCGAATGGTCTGAAATTTTTAATATATAATTGCTGCAAAATTTTGTCGAGCCATTTCAAATTTTATGAAAATCGGATGTATAGTTTAATTACAGGGACACCCAAAATTTTTCCGTTACATTACGACCAATGGGAAAAAATTATAGCAAATGCATTTTAATGATTTTACAGCCTTCCGAATGGTCTGAAATTTTTAATATATAATTGCTGCAAAATTTTGTTGAGCCATTTTTAATTTTATGAAAATCGGATGTATAGTTTAATTACAGGGACACCCAAAAGTTTTCCGTTACATTATGGCCAATGGCAAAAAATTATTGCAAATGCATTTTAATGATTTTACAGCCTTCCAAATGGTCTGAAATTTTAAATATATAATTGCTGCAAAATTTTGTCGAGCCATTTCAAATTTTATGAAAATCGAATGTATAGTTTAATTACAGGGACAGTCAAAAGTTTTCCGTTACATTACGGGAATGGGGAAAAAAATATTGTAAGTGCATTTTAATGATGTTACAGACTATGCACTTATGAAGCGCAAAAAAATATACATTCAGTACAATATGGGGTGCAAAAAATAATTATAAAACTAGTTATAGTACGAACGCACCTCATTTGCCACGTTTGATGAGCAATTTCCAACTTGTTTTTAAGTACAATTGTTTCAAAAAGAAGTACATTGTTAAAAATACTCTACTTAAAAATGAGCATTTCTATATACTCATATTTTTTAAGTACAATTGCTTCAAAAAGGAGCATTAATCTACTTAAAAATGAAAATTTCTTTGTACTTGATTTTTTTAAGTACAATTAATTCAGAAACGAGTACATGATATTTTGAAATTGTGTATACTTATACTTGATTTATAAATGTATGCAGAAATGATTACATATATTTTGTATTTTAAAGTCTTAATATTCATGTTTAAAAATCCTATGTGCTCAAAAATATGAGTTTTCTGATAAACCCTTTTCTTATACCGGATTGACAGTAGGGATTTTCAAGCTTTTATTTAAAGATATGTCTATCTTTGTTATAATTTTTAATTTATAATACACACTTTTCAAATTTATTTACAATTTCATTAGAAATATTAAAGAAGAAAATTTAGTTTAAAAATTGTTTGATTAGAAATTAGAATATTTAAGAAAGGGAAAATTCATCTCTGCTATTAACGATCTTCCGTCACTGATTCATAAAAGGTGTCATTTGGAAACAGCTCGTAACTGCTCTTATAGCGCAGTCAGTACAATACTGATCTCCCACCTAGAGGACTTGAATACAAATCACAGGGCGGCTCATACACAAAATTTCAAGAATTAAAATAGTAAATTCATTGTCCTTTACTCCAAAAATTGTAGTTCTTCGCAATTCAAAATTACCGTAATTAAAAATGCTGATTTGTCGGTTCTCTGCAATTTCGCTTTTTTTTTCTTATAGTGTATGTGTGTTTCTATACATACTTATTTTCGAGTCTCTGTATGTACTAAAAAAAATGTGTACATGCGTTTTTCAAATTTAAGAGTTAAGTACTCAGAGCTATTTTAAGATCGGGAAGTGCTCAATAATTAGTACAATTTACTTATTTTTAAGAATAGTGTTTTAACAGTGTATAAAGCTTCGCTTTTACCGATTGGCTGTTGCGGGCATTTTTATTTTAAGCGCATGTGCATACTTTACATTTGTTCAGATCACAGACACAGTGACGTTCACTGAGATATCTTAGGTAAGTTTTTTGATGTGAACAGTCATTCAATTCTGGGAAGGTACCACTTTAAAAATGGTGGTGTACGATATCTCATGTATCCAGTGCGAACAGGGTACTACAGTGGAATATTTTCTGCCCTAAGTCATGTCTGTTCTTCAGCCTCTCGATCAAGGCATTATCTGAAGTTTCAAATGCAATTACATGAAATCACTTTTGAGACAAATTATTTTATCACCGGACGAAGACAAAATTTATAAAATATATATTCTTTCAGCATTATACCTTTCTAATGCAGCATGGGCTGCAGAGAAAACCATTAAAAATTGTTTTTGTCATGCTAGTTTTTAAGCGCAATCAGAACCTGTGAAATCATCTGATGGAACGTTAGTTAATCAGCGAATCAAGGACAAAAATTTTGATGAGAAAGAAGGAATAATATAAGAAATTTGTGAGAAAATTAATTTGGAGGAAAAAGTAACTTTTAATGATTATGTCACGGTTGGCTATGATGTTGACTGTATCAAAAATGACATTAGTTATCACTATTCTATACAAGAAGAAATAGACTTTTACAACATTTTAATATGACAGTACAACATTTTATTATTGGATGAAGAAAGTACACTAATGTAAAAAGGGTTTCAGATGCTACTAACAGTTTAAAACATTTTTTTTTTGAAAGACGAGAAAACACAGAAAACTCCTTATCATCTCTAACTGAGATGGAAAACTTGTTTTAAGAAAATATCAAATGCACAAAAAACAAACAACAATTTTGAATTATTTTTATAAAAAATAAATGTTAATAAGTAAATATTTTTTTCTGTGTGTGATTTGACAGTTACTTTAACTTTTAGTTTATAAATACACAATCATTCTCTTAAATTAATTTTTTATAATTTTTCATTCTCAATGTCTATCTATCATTCTCAATGATATAGATCAATTTTATCATTGTACATATTTTTGACAATAAAAAAGCAGGTTCATAAACAAGAAATTAACCCAGATTTAGGTAGGGCATTCTTTTCTATTACTTCTTGCAGTTTGTTAAAAAGTTTGCCTGTTTTAGAAATATAAAATTACAAGATATGAACCTGTCATAAAAGAAATTGTCAAAATAATATATTTCATGAAGAATTAATTTCAGATGTGCACATACTTTGACAAGTTATTGTTAGTGACATCAAGTCTTTCTAAAGCTTGCAATAGCAGAATATTGTCAGGAATTTCAGATATTTTATTATCTCTAAGATCCAGTATCTTCAGACCTGTGATGGATTCAACAAATTCTGCTGACAGCTCTTGAATACTGTTATAGCCTGCATGAATTTCCTGAAAATCAAATCATGATAAGTAACAAACTTTAATGCTTTAAAAGAAACATGTCTATAATCAGCAACAGTGATGTAATTTATGACTTAAGCTTTTCACAAACAGCAATTAGGGATGTTGATTCTCAGAGAATAGAAGCAGGGGTCTGTCCAGATTTGGTTTCCCAGGGTCCTGTTTTTGTGAAATTGTGAAAAACATTTTACTTTTGTGAAAACTCTAGTAAAAATTTTGTGAATTTGAAATGACTGTTATTTTCAGGTTCTTCTTTATACATTTTTAAAGAAGATATGTGTATATAAAATACATATATTTTCTTTAAATATGTAAAAATGACAGGTCAGATTTTACTTTTAAATGACTTAATTTGTGAAAGATTCAGTTTAGAGATGAAAATTTTTTGTGAAAGTACCATTTTTAATACAAAGAAATTTGTGAAGGGTCTTGTTTTAAAGTGGCAAGTTTTGTGAAGGGTCCTTTTTAAGATAAAAATTTTTGTGAAGGGTCCTGTTCTGAAATGAAAAAAATTGCGAGGAACCGTTTAAAGAACCCAATTTCTTCCTAAAAAGATCCCTGAGAAGTTATCCCACATATTTTGTAAAATGCCCAACTATCACCCCCCCCCACCCCCCCCCCCCAAAAAAAGAATTTATAACTTTAAAAGATAAGATACACTTAAAAGATAAGACTAGAAAATAGGAATTCTGCTTCTTTAGAATTTAGTGCTGCCCCCGATGAAAAAAAATTATATATGTATATAAATATAGACAATACAAATTATATTTCAGTTTTAAGACTTAAAACACACGCTTTTATTTTATATAGGGATGCAACGGATATCCGGCACATCCGGCTGATTTTTCAATATCCGAAATACCGTCGGATATCCGAATCACAATCACCGGATATCCGACTTCTCTGCCGGATATCCGGCAATGCGTAGCAAAGCAAATATATAAGGAGAAGAGATATCGTTTGACCCAAACAATGCCGAACAACTTTTGTTTATAATGCAAAATATGAAAGTAAGTCCACTATTTATGAGTAAAAGGTAATTCTCAAAAGTTTAAAGAATTACCAGCTTTCCTAACATTGGTATTTGAACTCTCTATATAGTCCAGGCAATAGGGAATTTTACCTAGCAAAATTAATGGTAGTACTGGAAATCGGCTTTCTAGATGTTTTTTGGGTCGCTGAATCCGAATTTGTAACTTCCCACCAAAATTTCCCCCGGCAACCCCCCCAAATTTTGGTAAAAAGCCCCCCAAAAAAGGTTTTTATTAAAAAAATCAATTTTTTTATTGTTTTAGAGAAAAAGTATCTAAAAATTCAGAAAGTAGACAAAATTTCCAACAAATTAGATATATGACATTATGACTTAGGATGAAGGGGAAGGGGGGATCTGTCAGGAAATACAAAGTATTTCCTGGGGGTTGGAATGAGCAGAGTTACTTAATGCAGAAAGGAAACGCTAACGCTGAGTTTTTACAACCCTGATAAAAGAAAAACTTAAGATTGATTTGCTGAACTAAATTTAATTGAAAAATAAATTTAAATTACTGTGGTGGTTTAAAAATGATGACAACGATTTTTAAAAACTAAACATATTTATTAAAAGCTCAAGAAACAAAAACATATAAATAAACTCTTATAAGAAAAATATATATTCATTAACAAATTAAATAAAATGACTTAGCTGACATTAACAGTGCTTAAACCTCTGTAAAAATATCCCATGACACAACAAGAGGTAAAAATATCACAGCTCATATCACATACTCAGAAAAGATGCCATCACTTATTGCATAGGAAAGTTCACGATGTCACTGAAGCTTCATTATCAACCAGTAGATTATATCACTTCCCCAAAGTTCTCACGACGCTATGAAAATACCTTCATACGTACTAAAAGAGCAACTTGAAGAAACGTGAACATAACTACTTCGGAAGCTTTCACAGAAAGATGAGCGAAAAACAATGGCACCGGTGTTTTACCATCTTGACAATATACCCGACGAAAAGCAAGCTGATTTTCCGTTTAAGTTCCATTTTTGATTCGACTAACACATGTAAGAAAAGTCACTACTTAAACAATCTTAACATTCATTACACTGCAGAATTCATTTCAAATGTTAAAATGCCGAAAAGATGAACTAACTCATAACTAATAACTTCGTTCAACAAAAGCCAAAGCACGATAAATACAGAAACCGGCAAAAGGGAGAATTCATTTAGATAACTGCCACTGGTCACATCCTCTCTTGACTAAAACAAGTGAAGCGCCACAAACGCTTGAAAGTCCGAGTATATATATCTGTCCCGGGCGAACGAAAACCAGACTTCCACGCATCGCTAAACAACGCCCTCTCATGGCCTTGACAACATGCTTCTAGAAGTTTTTAAAGTGACGACATCGGATTTGCATAAGCAAATCACGATCGTATCGAACTACTTACGCCCTCTAGTAGAGACAGGAAAAACAACTTTGAAGTCAAAGAGGGAAAAGAAAGATATCGTAATACAAACATAAACAAATGTATTTCCAAATGGACAAAATCAATTTTAAGAGAATGCAGTTAGATGAAGGACTATTTCAACAGGTAAATAAAGGAAACTTAATTTAATTAAATTATACATTAGATTTACAGATTTACTTTGAATATAATATATGGATATAAGAAACTTAAGGAGGTAAAAAGAAGAATAAGTAAACTGTTTTAAGTAAAGGTAAGTGGGTTCTATTGGTTTAATCAAAAGGAAATGTTAAATAGGAATATATGGATGTACAGTGACAAGACTAGGGTTGCACTTTCCTAACAGGATCTGCTTCGGAACATGCGCGCGGTGCTGCGTAAACTAAGTTGCGCAATTCCACTTAACCACTCACATGTTTACATTCGCCCTCCCATCTCCCCTCCGAACTTTCTCTATAAGGTTTACTTTAAGATTTTTGGGTCGCTGAATCCGAACTTTTAACTTTCCCCCAAAAATTTCCCTTCCGAAACCCCCTCCAAATAGTTGTTTTAAACTTAAATTTCTTATTGTTTTAGAAGAAAAACATTACAAAATTCAGAAACTAGACAGAATTTGCAACAAATAGGATATATGACATTATGAATTAGGATGAACGGGGAGGGTGATTGCTGCCTCGGAACATGCACTGCGGCGCTACGTGCACTAAATGATGAAGTCAGGCAATAGGGGATTTTATCTGGCAAAATTAATGGTATTACTTGAAATCGGCTTTCTAGATGTTTTTTGGGTCGCTGAATTCGAATTTGTAACTTCCCACCAAAATTTCACCCGGCAACTCCCCAAAAAATTGATTTTTTGAAAAAATTTGGTTTTTGAGAAAAGCGCGCGGGGAATGTCCCGAGGCAGCCCCCTCTCTCCCCGTTTATCCTATGTCATAATGTCATATATCCTATTTGTTGCAAATTTTGTCTAGTTTCTGAATTTCGTAATACTTTCCCCCTAAAACAATAAGAAATTTAAGTTAAAAACAACTATTTGGGGGGTGGGGGGTTCGGGGGGGAAAATTTTGGGGGTAAGTTAAAAATTCGGATTCAGCGACCCAAAAAACTTAAAGGAAACCTTATAGAGAAAGTTCGGAGGGAAGATGGGAGGGCTAATGTAAACGAGTGAGTGGTTAAGTGGTATTGCGCAACTTAGTCCACGCAGCACTGCGGCGCATGTTCCGAAGCAGATCCCCCCTTCATCCTAAGTCATAATGTCATATATCTAATTTGTTGGAAATTTTGTCTACTTTCTGAATTTCTGAACTGTCTACTTTTCCACTAAGACAATAAAAAAATGGAATTTTTTTTATAAAAACCTTTTTGGGGGGCTTTTTACAAAAATTTGGGAGGTTGCCGGGGGAAATTTTGGTGGGAAGTTACAAATTTGGATTCAGCGACCCAAAAAACATCTAAAAAGCCGATTTCCAGTACTACCATTAATTTTGCTAGGTAGAGTCCCTATACGGTCTCTATTGCCTGGACTAATAATAAATTTAAGAATTTATGTTTACATCTTTTAGAAAATTGTACCTTACTTTCAGAATGTGAAACAAAATCTGAAGTTGTTTATTAAAGTATGACTTTATTAATTTCCTTTCTCTCTTTTAAGTTTAACAATTAAACAGGCCTATTTTTACTTTCTTCTATCTTCAATAGAAGGAAGTATTGTAACTGAGATTTTTTTCGATTTCTGGTTTTCGGTGGGCTTAGACGTTTTAGGGGTCAGAGATCCCAAAACATGCTTATACAAAATGTCTGTCTGTCTGTCATCATACCATCAAAAAGTGTATGAAGTTATGCATAGAATTGAACCAAATTTTTTGTGAATGTTTTTGGCTATAGCCAGCTGGTCCTCCTTCAATATTGGAATATTCCACTGGAAGGGGGTGCTGAAATCGTGATTTTTGTGCTATTTTCATTATTGTGCCATCAAAAAGTGTATGAAGTTATGCATAAAATTGAACCAAATTTTGTGCATGTTTTTGGCTGTGGCCAGCAGGTCCTTCTTCAATATGGAAGCATTCTGTCAGAAAGGAGTGTTGCTGTAATTGCGATTTTTGTGCCATTTTCATTATTGTACTATCGAAAAGTGTCTGTTAAATATGTAATAAGTTATCCATATAATCGAACAAAATTTTTTGTGTATGTTTTTGGCTATGTCCAGCAGGTTCTCCTTTAAATTAGAAATATTCCGCCAGAAGGGTGCGCTGTAACAGTGATTTTTGTGCCATTTTCATTCTTGTACCGTCGAAAAGTGTATGAAGTTATGCATAGAATTGAACCAATTTTTGGGGGTATGTTTTTGGCTATGGCCAACTGGTCTTCCTTCAATTTGAAAATAGTCTGCTGGAAGGGGGCGCTATAATAGTGATTTTTGTGTTATTTCCATTATTTTACCATCGAAAAGTGTATGAAACTAAGCTTAGAATTGAACCAATTTTTTGTGTATATTTTTGGGTATGGCCGTCAGTTTTTCCTTGAATTTGGAAATATTCCGCCAGAAGGTGTCACTGTGACAGCGTTTTTTGTAAAATTTTCTCAATTTTTTGCAGTTTTTGTACTGTATATTGGTAGCTCGTGAAGTCATGGAAACTTCGCATCCTGCTAAGCTGGCTATTCACAATCAGATGATGTACAACAGAATAACGAAAAAAATTATTGATTTTAATAAATATCATGATTGAGATTAACTTATTCTTATTTTGATTAATTGACCAGCAGAAATCTTAGATCAAAATCAAAGTTGGTATAATATTGAACTAATAATATCGAAGTATTAACATTTAAAACTACTTTTAGAAATATTAAGACGTATGAGATAGAAGAAAGTTTTGGGATTGGCACATCCAATTAGTTATATTTGTAACTTCATTATAAATAAAATATTTAAAATTAAAAGTAATTTTCTTTTTACTTATAAATATAACAGTAATTTAACTTAAAATAAAACTAAATGTGACTCAAAGCAAAACACTATTAAATAATTAAAACAGAAAAAAGGCATCAACTAAACCTATATTTGGAGAAAATCACTCTTTAATCATGGGTACATTAGTAGATATTTTATGTTTAAATTATAAAAAGAACGTATGTATTTCTTTGTGAAAATACTCTACAATTATAGGCATATTTAATTGGTTAAAATTTGTTACATAAATTATCAACATTTGATTGTACAAATTAATTATTAGCAATTATCAATATAGTCAATCCCATATCCAAATCCAGTAGCAATTATCAGCATTTCATTGTACAAATAAACAGAATATTTTAATGTTTAAATAACATTTTTTATACAACATTATTAATATACATTACACGGCTTGAATGACAGATACATGTCTTGAATTTCAAGATGGGATGGCAGGATTCGTGCCCTAAAGAATATTGGGGGCGGGAGGCTCCTGTTCCCAAAAAATCATTTACCGAAAATGTTTCTTTGTAAAACGATGATGAAGTCTCAGGACCGGCTGACAAACTTCGTGATATTTTCCACTATCAATTGGCAGATTTCACAGTTTCTTCTTACAACAAATTGACAAAATTCATGCTTGTTTTTCTGCATCTGACAAAAACATTTTGCGATTTTTCTCCGAAACAGACTAACGAATTTCTTGATTTATTTCTGGAGACCGACTGGTGAATTTCATATTTTTTTTTTTTTCGCAATCAATTGACAAATTTAGAAATTTTATTCTGTGACCGATTGGCAAATTTTCCTGTTTGTTCTTGTGACATACTAATGAAAGTAACGATTGTTTTTCTGTATCCGATTGAAAAATTTTGCATTTTTTCTCTGCGACCGGCTGAGGAATTTCACAGTATTTGCTCGTGACAGACTGGTAAATTTCACGATAGTTTTCCATGATCGATTGACGAATTTCGTGATATTTTCCCACTGTCGATTTCCTACGAACTTCAGTTTTTTTCTCGCAACCAATCGACAAATTATTTTATTTATTTTCACCATGATTGACGAAATCAGCAATGTTTTTTCTATGACCGTTTTACGTATTTTGCGATGTTTTACCTGTCTGCCCAAAATAGGAAATAACTAAAAGGGCAGCAATGGTCACTGGAGACTAAGCTCTATCAAATTGGCCAATAGTCAGCACTAAACAAAATGAGATTACACTTGTGGTGCACATGAAAAAAAAACTTTGATGAACTTAAAAAAAACATATTTAGAAACAACAAACTAATTGTTTCTCGCAATTAACAGAAATTAGGACATGACTTTTTGAAATCAACCTTTTCTCGTGTAATAGAAGAAATCAATTGACTATTCCCTTTTCAAACTTTGGATATGGATTTCATAGCGTAGATTCCAATGCGTAAAGCATAGTTCAATTAGCGAAAATACCAGGGATTACAGTTTTGACTATAATTCCATTAAGGATATAATAAAAAAATTTGTTCAGAAGTGACATACCATCACCGATGTCCATTATTCATGCAAGTTAAAAATTAATGCACATCAGATTTTGCAAAGTTTTCTAAAACTTTTTAGGAGAGCATAACCATGTGTTTCCGATAATTTTTAAAGTTATAAAATTGCTCTGTACTGTTTGTCAAAAGTGTAACTTCTGAAAGAAGCTAAAGTATGCAAAATTGAATAAAATCTAAATTAAGAAATTCATTTAGCAACCTGATTGTTAATTGCCCATAACATTGGGTGAAAATTGAAAAATAGACATGATATATAAAAAGTTTGTTTCTGTTCCTTTGTTTTAATAAAATAAAAATTTTGAATAATTATCTTGAGTTGTTAATTTAAATTGTTTCAATGGTATTTTGACATGTCTGTATAAATGTAATTCTTTAAGTAGCACATAAAAAATAATGGGGTGTAAAGATTTTTTTTCCCTTTCTAACAGTTCAACTCCCTGCATTTATAAATTTGGGGTATCAAACTCCCCTCCTGGGTAAGCTTGAATTGCAAGCCATGATATTCAAAGAGATATAGTTTTTGTAAATTATATTTCAATACATTTAAAATGTTTTAATGATGTGTGAAACATGTTTGTAATTTATTGTTTTGAAATGACATTATATAGAGAAATAATTCAATATATAACTAAAAACATATCTAGGGCCGGATATCCGAATCCGGCAGGCGAAGGAGCTTCGGATATCCGGTATCCGGCAAAATCAATATCCGGTGCATCCCTAATTTTATATAAAATGATGTCATTCGCATCCTCTGAAGAATTCCTCATTTATGATCCAGTCTTAAACAACATCTACAGTAAAGTATTCATATGATGTTACTATTGCTGAATTATACACAAATCCAAAAAAACAGATGTCGTCACTCAAGAAACTTGAGACAAAAAAATAAACAACTATCTAAGGATTTATATGCTTTCACTTAAATCATTGTTATAAAAAATGAAAATGTGCGATGCTTAGAAGTTTAAAAAATTGCAGTAGAGGTTATTCCATACAATGATACATCTGCTTTGTTTTACAGCTGGCTTATACAATGGAATGTTATTTTTTGGAGACGACACTTTAATAGCTGGGAGAAAGAAATAGCATACCAGGGGCTAATAGCTCAAAACATCAATTTAAGGAGCTCTGATCTTTAGTAGTAGAACCTAGTATGGTAATTGGGCAAAATTAATCCCCTTATGCCTAAGTAAACAAAAATGAATGTAACATAACTTTTTGAGTTTGTAGAACTTCCTTAATTCCACCTTTCTTCTTAATTTACAATTAATAGATTATTTAATAAGGATAATATTTGGAAAACAGGCAGATAACTTCCAAAACAAAATTTTTCAAACAAACAAATGAAATGATAACTCAAGCAGAGGTAGAAGGTTAGTTCTAGGAATATATCTGAATTATTTTGATTGCTTACATTTGGTTGACCATTTTATTATAGGATTTGAGGGAAACAAATTTAAGAATTTCCAGGAAGATGAATTTAGGACCAAGTGTTAAAAACATGTTGGCCACTTCAGGCAAATGATGAATCTTCCATATCCATAAGATGAAGAGTTTGAACATGACAAAGATGCTTCAATCTACAAATACCAATCATGCAATGTTGAATAAAAACTGTAACAATCTTTTCCTTAAACTATTACAGTAATACCTCGACTTATGTCAGCAATTCGTTCCAAGACTAGCGATGTAAATCAGGGTACATTTAGATAAGCAAAAAAGGATAAGTAATAAAAATTCTCCAAAATCTAATGAGCATATTCTATTGTATTTAGGGATCATGTTATATACATTTAACATTAGCAAAAACAAATGCGTTTGCAATACAAGAATTTGGAATAAATCATCAAGTTGTTAACTTACAAACTTGTTCTTCTAGCTGCCCCATTCGAGTCTTTAAGGATGTGAAAAAAAATCTTGTAATGAAGTTTGAAACAACAAATTTTTCTTTGTTTCTCTTAGAAGTTCTTTGTAACAGCAAAGTGAGTTTTCTAAGATTTTTTTAGAGAATTTTTTTTATTTGTTTGTCACAGGAAAGTTTCCCTTCATAGAGCCAAAAGTCTTCAAAAAAGTTCAAATTGTGTCTTAATTAAGGAAATTTGTTTTTCTAGGCCAGACGACATAAATGCAGGGTAAGTATGTCGAGAGCACGTAAATTGGGGTACTACTGTATTGAAGAATTAAGCACTAAAAGGCAACATTTCCTTTATACATCACTGTTAATGCTTAATCGGAAAGAACAGAAGTGTTTCATATGCTAGCCTAGAGATAGTAGCAATAACTACAAAAATTAATAAGGGAAGAGGCAATCAGGTGAAGGCAGGGGTAAGAAGTAGTAAAACAACAGTAGTTGATACTTTTTACAGTTTGTAGTGCAACATGCTACATTTTGAACAATGTAGTGTAGCAAGGAGCAATACACAAAATGAGTAGTTTGTGGTGAGAACCAACCAGGGATGTAGTGGAGGGTATACGGGGGTATACGCCGTATACCCTCTGGATTTTTTTAAGGAACACCGTATACCCTCTGTTTCTCAAGAAAACTAAAAGTATATATACACTAGGGTATACCCTCTGCCTTGAGCGTATACCCTCTGCTTAGAACGTATGCCCTCTGTTTTTTTTACGACTACACCACTGGAACCAACACTACTTTTACTCTGACTTCAGCAAAAAATGTGCCATTTTACATATCACGTGGTTGTAAACGGTTACTTTTGCACAAAATTTGTTTTAATCAAAAGTTTGAGAAGCAATGCATCACATGAAATCATAAATATTTCCCATTGACACTTGCAGCTAAAATCAAGCAACTAACCCACCACAGGAATTAATTTTCTTGCTGTCAAAACTTGTCTACTTACTCGTTATTGGGTTTGCATGTTTTAATGGTGGATTTCTTATTATTTGGCATTGCTTTATTTACAGATTTATTTATCGTTTGTATTTAGAGTTGTTTTTCTACAATTTTCTACATTATAAAATTAGACAACTCAATATAGTTGACTCTCTTCAAAACTCAATACAATTAACTTCAAGAGTGTATTGGAGAGCTAAGTAAATAAAACTATTGGTAAATACATGTCAATGGTAATTTTATATCCCAATGCAACAATTACTGTAAGAATAGTAAATAAAATTTATTCAGTGGTATATTCTTGTGCATAAAATTTGTTATATACATGAGTAGCCTCTTGTTCGATTTCTTGCTTCATATGTATAACTCTGTTTTCGTGCGTATACCCAAAAAATTCCTGACGGCTCGGCCTACAGGCACAGGGAGATTTCAAAGGTAAGTACTAATTTCACCAACAAAAACTAAATCAAGATTAGAAACAAACCCTTTAATTTCATTTTTCTGTAAGAGCTGGTTTTATCAGAATCATGTTAATATGATCATTTTTTCTTCAACTCCTATTTTTTCATCCCTTGAGAATATTTCTAGTAATATCATCCATTAGTAGAATTCATTTTATCAAAAACTTGTTACTACAAAAGTTATAGACAATATTAAGAAGATTTATATAATAAATTTAAACCATGTGGTGATTGTTTCATTAAATGAACCACACACTATATTTTAAATTCTGACGTTCTTTTTATTGAAACATGCACATGTTTAATAATGTAACCCAGGGCTTAATTTGTGCCGGAACCCAGCTCCGGTACTTCTCTGTTTTCAGTAAATATTTAAATATTGGTCGGAATTCACCAGAGCTCATAAATACAGGGCTCCGGAGCCCAGTACAATAGCTCTTCTGAAAAACCGAAGTCTAAATTACCCTTTCCTTTCCTTCCCATTTTCAAGCTTTTGCATTCTTTTTTATTAAAACACTTATATGTGATGTAATGTGTTGCACACGTAGGAGATGGAGATAAAACGGATTCAATTTTTATATCAGCTTTTGGGCTTGGGCTGACTCGAGCTCAATCTGTCTTACATTCAAAATTTTATTTATTCATGTGTAGAAAAAAAACTTTTCTTCTTTCAAAATTACATATTATATTCTATTTCAAATCATTTTAATGCTATTTTGATCAGAATGAAGGGAAAACAGAAATCGTGTTTTTTATTCTAGTGATATTTGCAAATTTATGTCTGGCATTGATGGTGGCAACGTGTTGATACAACGCAACTCAAGAGACTGAACAATGAATTTGCTTTCAGTTCGATTTTCTTTTGTGACAGTATGATAAATTTTAATTGGCAGTTTTTTTTAATTTAGATAACTAACCTGAAAAAAAATATTTTCTGTTTTTAGCCAATGAGCATCAGCTTGAGGTTTTTTGTCTTCTATTGCATACGAGTATTGATTTTTCCATTTATTTTGTATCATGAACGCTGTCCATGCTAAGGCTCTGCTCTACACATTTACGAAGTCACTTTCATTTGTAAGTAGATATAATTGCCATGTATTGTTATTCTGATAGAAAACATTCGAGCAGTATTTCCTCTCTTTCTCCATAAAAGTATCGAATCTTTCCGATAACAGTGTCAAATTTTTTATTTAATCTGATTTTCAGGGACTCACCACAAAAGATTGTTATGTGGAAGGAATCAATTATAGTTTAAGATATACACCTTTTATAGGAAATTAAAAACATTGTTCTATTCTTCAACATATAAATATTAATTTCTCTAAATTTCCTTCATTTTTTCATTAAAAATGCATAGCTGCGAACTATCCCTTTTTTGTGTTACACTATTTCCAAATCATAATCCTTTCCATATTTAATCACATAATTCTGCAATTAATTAATATTAAAATTAGGCAAAGATTACTATTTGGAAGGGGTGGTAATTAAAAAGTGGAATAGTTGAGAGCTAAGTTTAAAATTTTATTTTGCTAAAGAAAAAAAATGCTTTACATTTTGCAAATAATGTACGAAATATAAATATGCAGATTGGAGTGACCGTGGGGGGGGGAGGGGGGAGTGTATAACGGTACAGTTGTTAGTACCGGTACCACATAATATTAGGGCTCCAATATTTTTTTGGTTAGAAATTAAGCCCTGATGTAACCCTATATACAGCATCTCTGAGGGTTGTCAAAAATTTTCATCACGCCAATGATACTTTTTTATCGCCTTAGTGGCAGATTAATGGAGATGTGATTTTTTTTTTTCTACAACACCCCCTCCCTTTTTTGTTGTATGAGTTGGTCCTTTCAAAAAATTGTCAATATCAAAGTTGTAGATAATATTAAGAAAATTTATAATAAATTTAAGTGGATTTGATATCTCGTGAATAGACAAAGTTATGGATTTTTTTCTTTTTAAAACTTTTTTTTTTCGTCCCTTGAGGCCATTTTTAAAGATATCAAAAATCTGTCATACATAAATTTTGGCCCTTTTCCTAGAAGTAATAACTAATTCCAACATAGAGAGAATGTAACAGGTAGTATTTCTTATGAAATGTGCCTAAAAATAAGTCGTAGTATAGGTTTCATCATTATTTAAAACTGATAAATAATAAACTTTTGTTAAAATCTCTATTGGTATTAATCTAAAATTAAATAGTCCAAATAAATATGTTGCAATATTGCAACCAGCAAAAATGGAACCTTTGATGGAATACAAAAAAAGTTTACTCTCTCTTTATAGGAAAGGAAGCCATAAGCAGGCAATATTTTCAATAGCCACTTTTTTCATTTAGTGGCCCTATGGCTGGTGACTGATATTAATTTTGCCCTATACTACCAGGGCCCTCGCTAAAGAAGGGTGAGCCTCCCCCCTAAACATTCGTGAATTTCTGTTATGCTTGCCAAATTTACAAACTTAGCTGGCAAATTTGTTTAAAATTTAATAAAAAACTATAATAGACTTTCTATTTCTGATAAACTTAGCAAAAGTTACAAATCTAATTCAGAATATTGTTAAACTTTTTATATATAAGAACTACATTACATTTTCTAATTGTGGTAACTTGCAAAATTATACAAGGTGAGACCGAAAAGTAACGTGACTCACCCCTCCTTTCGAAAATGAGAACAGCCTGAAAGCCGGACACATGCGCATTACAATCTTCAGTATGTAACGTTAAAGTTCAGGGTCATTTGCAAAGTTTCTTGGTTTGTGTTTGTTCGTGCAGTTGCTTAAACATAAGAGGTGGTAGAGCATTGCGTAATGGAGCAGAAAACGAATGTGAAATTCTGTTTTAAAATGGATAAAACTGCTATGGAAACCTAGGAAATGGTTCGAAGTGTGTATGGCGAAGAAACTTTATCTCGCAAGACAGTATTTCAGTGGTTCAAGCGCTTCCGTGTAGGTCGTGAAAGCGTGGAGGATGAGAACCGCAGTGGAAGAGCGGTGACGAGCAGAACCACGGCAAATGTTGAAAGAGTTAGGAAGTTATTGCTGCAAGATTGCCATTTGTCCGTCCGAACAATGGCGAACGAATTGAATATTCCTTGTGAAATCGTTCGAACAATATTGACGAAAGATTTGATTAAACGGAAACTTTGTGCGACATTTGTCTCTCATTATTTAAGCGATGAACAACAACAACAGCTAATAGACTCCTACGGCGACTTCATCAATGCAGCAGATACAGATGACGCGTTTTTACAGTCCATCATCACAGGAGATGAAACGTGGTGTTTCGCATATGATCCACAAATGACATTCAAGCTGCTGTTACCAATAAACTTAAAACAGTCTCAAAGGAGGACTTTTTCAAAAGTTTCCAGAATTTGTATGAATGTTGTCAAAAGTGTATTGTAGACGGCGGGAACTACTTTGAACAACAGTGAGGTATTTATCTGCAAATATATAATACAGTGATCATTATGACGTCAGTCACCTTACTTTTCAGTCTCACCTTGTAAAACTAGTTGGCAGACGTCTAGAACTATTTATTTTTGCTTCTCAACGATTTGGTAAATATTGAAATCTGACCTGGCAATTTAAGTCCTCTCCCCCTCCCCCCCTCTTCCAATAAAAGTTCTTTGTGATGGTCCTGTATACCACAAATCCATGTTGGTTATTTTTACAAAAATACCATATGTATGTGTGGATGCATACATGCATATTAAAAGTCCCTTAAGTTTTTTAGGTCCTCAGAGCTCATCTATGTAAAATTATGCTCTAAGTTCTTATTTATTGTTATATTACAATTTATTTGAATTTACAGCATCATGTAAAGTGTTCGGAGAGTTGAGTGGAGTGAGTGCAGATTTTTTTAAGTAACTGTGTTTAAACATTGATTGTATATTGCTCTCTTAACATCACTAAGAAATTTGTAATACCCTTCTATATATAAAAAAAAGTAATTTGGAAATGGACCTATGAGATATCGCAAAACGCATCTGATTGGTCAGAGTTTTCTGACACTATAAGGGAAGTTATCAAGGGGGGGCGGCTCTGTCGTCAAGTTTGTCGACAACGTGGTGATTTATCGCCAAAATTAGTCACCAAAAGTGATGGCAACTTGGCACTATTTCCAGTATTTCGCCAAATTTCCATAGACTCAGACTGAAATCCAATAGGATTTACTTGCTTACAGAAAATCAACAAATTGAGATATTTCAATGCAACAAAAACTAATATTAGCTTATGAATAAAGCTTAATTGAATTATATATATTATTTTAAAGCTCAAATTCTCACTATTTACAATATTCGTAACACTATGTATAGAATTTTATAAATTCTTAGAATTATGAAATTCCGTAAGCTCTAATGATTAAGAGCTTGGCGATAAGGAAATAAAATTGTCAGGAGTTGGGAAGAGCGCGTTTTTACCAAGTGGAATAAAAAAAAAATGAATGAATAGAAAATAAGGGATCGTGAAGCAATCCAGAATGGAAACACGAAACAATTACATCTGGGGTTGGCTAGAAAATAGGGATTGCTTCGTGATGCCGAATGGAATCATGAAGCGATTGCGTGGGGGGGGGGGGGGGTTGGTGAGCGTAGTGAGCAGGACACTGGAGCCTCCCTAGTTTGTATAAGCTAACAATTTGGAGAAAAACACAAAGCATTTCCTTGTATGTTACCTTAGTTCATTTTTTTAATTTCCTCAGTTATATCACACTTATTTAATTATATCCCAGTGCTACTTTAAAGAAAAGTAGTTGTAGTTAACAACATTTTTGATACAGTAGTTGGAGTTTGCTACAATAAAAAAATAGTTTTTTCGGCCCCTGGTGAAGAGACAGGCTTTGGGTTTTTTACTTTATGTCACTTTACATTGAGATATTGATGCAGTCTGTAATGATACTTTTTTTCATGATTCCATCAGTATCATTAAAATAAATTTTACTTTGTTTATGTTTCAGTTGCATGATGGTATCTGTTCTTCAGAACACTGCAATTTGAATTTTGCCTTTTAATAACAAATTTAAAATAAACCTGTGCAGAGATGTCACACTATCTTTTTTGTACTATTTATTTTTTATAATCATTGCTGAACATGATATAACGCTACTGTTTGGTTTAGACAAGAGAGACCCTGAAAACGGTCTTGGCTCGGTCCTGTTGCCGGGGTAACCAGTAAGTCGACTTTATTTTAGGGAAGTGCAGCATTATCGTTTCTCCTGTTCCATCGGTCATTCCAAGAATCATCACTAGTCTTTTTTCTTCTTCTGGTCCTACGGACAAAAGTTCCTTCCCTACAAGTTTTGGAACCTTTGAAAGCCAGAAACCTACTCAAGGTTTTTCTTGTCTGAGTCACACAGTATATTTTATTTTTGTGGTAACATTGATTTGAGAAAACCTTTCATTTCATTTATGAAAATAATGCTAATTCAATTTTTAATTAAATACAGTTTTTAATCAAGAACAGGCTTTGACGACATGTGGGTGTGCTATGTCAGAAACCAGTTCAAAAACCTTTTGAATGATACCTCATTCATTGTTCTGCATTTTGTAAATACATAGAAAAAAGGATGTTGACAACAGAAATAATATGTATGATTTCACAGTATGTATGCAAGTTATTACTTACCTTTAAAGCTACGCATGTGGTTAGAGGAGGAATGGTGGTAATACTGTTATGTTGTACATAAAGCTGCTCAAGATGACGTAGCATTTCTAACGAGCCCGGTAACGACTTTATTTTGTTCTTTGAAACATCAAAATATCTCAGAGCTGAAAAACACAAATATGCAGGAATTAGTTAAAAACAGTCAAGGTCAAACTAAAATTAACTTTTCTTATATAATATTATATAATTATAATTCTTATACTAGCAAAAGCCATGCTTTTTTTGGATTCGCGAAGCATTATTTAATAAGACAAATATTTGAAAGTAACAATTTTTATATTATTTTTGCATCTTTATTAAGCAAAAACGTTATATTATGTTTTGGCAGATTTTAATTTTAGAAATGTAAATTCAGCCAAACAACTAAGAATTTTCTTGGAATTTTTTATTTATGATGTAACGAATTTAACAATTAACTTTATTTGTTTACAATTCTTTTGTTGCCCTTTTACAAAAAAATAAAAAAAATAATATAATTCTATTAAAATGCGTAAGTATTGTCTGCATAAATGATTTCACATAATAAGAATAAATTGTGTATTTGAATTCTTAACACTGAAAAATACTTTTATAATTGAATGTAAATAATTGAATTTTCACAGACTTTAATTCATTAAAAATATGCTATAATTTTCATAAAAAAGGAATTTTAAAATTTTCATAAAAGAAACCGTGAAACTATTTAATTAGTCATGATTCTATATATAATGACTAACTCTATGATTTATTTTTTCTTCTGAAAATATACGTGTTTCATTTTTTATTTGCAAAAATGCATCTGTAATGGAAAAACATGTAAAATAAATTAATTAAAATAATAAAATTTTTAAGGTTGTTCTATAAAAAAAAAAAAATATTGTGCAAATCTACAGATCATAATTTATTTTTATGTTTAATTTCAAGTCAAAATACTGAATAGTTTTTTTGTAAAGTGTACGACAAAATGTAATTTATGTAGCCTAGTAGAGGATTCACTTCGCTCATCCTAATAATTCTTATATAATATTTTCTTTATTAATAACCTTTTCTTAAAAAAAAAAATAATAATTTAATTAAAAACTAGATTTAATATTATTTTCAGTGTAAGCAAATGTAAAGTAATGCTGCAGAAAAATTTATTATAGGGATCCTTCTCCAAGAAATGTACAAAATGATGTCATAGAACATTTATTAAAACAGTAATTGTAATTGAAATTATGTTATAATGGAAATGCAGCATAGTATAACCCTAAAATACCTGCAAATAATAAAAAATATTATCTTTTCTTAAAAACAATGTGTCCACAGAGCTTGAAAAATCCTGTCTGTGCCCATGCCACAGCCTAATTTTTACCACTTACAGTCAACTCTATGAAATCCTCAAACTTAGGGACCGGGGATTTTGTGGATTACACATTTTCGCGGATTATAGATCATCTCTTTGCTTACATTTTATTTTTTAAAGTCTAACTATAAATTAGGAACAACTGTAGAAAAATTACAATTAGAATGGAAAAGAAAAATTAATACAACATTGGTTTAATATATTTAATAAGTTAGATTAAAGAAAATTTAAATTAAATTACATATACAATACAAATTTTACTGATTCTTCATTATTTTAAACATTGGCACAACACAATGCTAGTTTCAGTTTTGGTTTGTCAATAATTTTTTTCTGTTTATGTCTCATTACTTCTTGCTCTAAGATAAAATTTTGTTACTCAAGGAAATTTAAATATTTATATCCAATTTATATTAAAATATTTATTCATTGGAAAATTGATAACTGGAAAAAATATATACAAAATTTAGCTTTATGAATTTAACTGTTAATGACAGTTTTCATTGTTTACACTCCGATGTGTAGTGCGGATAATAGATATTTGCGGATTATACATTAGCAGATTTCACAGAGTTGACTGTACTTGGTTTAGAAAAGTAGATTTAAAACTTTTTTTTTTTATTATTCAGTATTTATTTTTAATTAAGTGCCTAGTAAAGCTAATCTCAGGTTCAGTTTTAAAGGGTAATAATGTATATTTAGGGTTTTACTTGATAAATAATTATTGCCACAAAAAATTGGATCATGCCTGTTGACAAAAAATTAGTAGTTTCTAAATAACTCATCAGATAGCACCAAAAAGAAATTTTGGTGCTATCTGATGAGTTATTGGAGGGTTTTGAATTTTCTGTGACTGAAGGTCTTTCTTCGTTAATATTAAGAAAAATAATGCATACAAAAATATAAAAATCGGTGGTTTTATACAGAAATGTTTGATAAACACGCTGAAGAAGACAGTTTTCAAATCGAAGAATTATTTTAAGAGATATTTAATGCTAAAGTTGGACAAAATCGTTCCACTAAAAAAGTTTTATAGCAGCAAAAACTATACATGGCAGTGTAATCATTTTTAGATCATTTTATGCGTTAGAATTTGCCGGAGTGCAGATTGCATTAATTTTTTTATTTTTACTCATTTTTTGAGGTTTTATTTCTATTTTAAATTAAAATTTTCAGCATTTCTAGAGATATTTTTTACAGATTTTAGAAAGTGATATTAATTTAAACTGTTGCCAACTGTATAAACAGAGGAAGCAATAATGTTTGCTTAAAAAAAAAATACATTTATACGTGTAAATAAATTAAAAATTTATTTACACGTGACTATTATAAACAGAAAAAATACATTTGGAATTAGAATTAAATAATTATGTGCAAAAAGCAGGAACTTATTAAAAATTACGTCATAAAAACTATAATTACACGTGAATTTTAAGAGAGAAAGGAATTTGTAAAATAATAAATTTATTAACATGCGTTAGAAGTATTAAATAGAAGAAATTACGTCACATTACAGTTATTACATAAAATGAACGCAAAATAATATTGCAAAACGGTTTAAATTTAAAAATTGCGCTAGACATTTATTTGATATTTTGAGAATATACTTTTCAACTGGTATTTTCACGTGAATATTTAACAGAGAAAGAATAGCTTGGTAAAAATTACGTCAGATTAAAAACGATTAATTTAAAATGTCTCATTTAAAAGAACTTTCTTTTCGCTTTGTTAAAAAATACCAGGATACAAAGATTCTGTTTACTTAATTCCTTTTATATTAGCTTATTTTGAAATGTTGTTACACGTGTCTACGTCATCAAGTTATTTTTATTTCGACGTTTTATTTGTATTTTTATTAATGTTGTACTAATTTATTTGTTCTTTTGTTATTTAAAATAAAAATTATGTCAATTTGTATAATTTGGCGAGTGGTTTGGCCATTTATATAATTTGGCGAAATGGGTCGACGGGATAATCAAGTAGTAACGCAGTGGATTTTGCGTTAAAATTCCCCAATCAAAGAGAAATGAATAGAAATTCGTTTATAGGGAGATCGACACTGTTTTTTAAATTATAATTCAATCTTTCGAAATATTTTTAAAGCCGATCAAATTAGCGTGCATTTAGAGTCTGCGGTGTCTGGACGGGGGTTGGCGAGCGTAGCTCGTAGGGGGCCGAGCCCCCTAGTTTATTTAAAAAAAAATACTGTGGATATCATGATTACTTGCATCAACATAATGAAAAAACAAAATTAAAACTAGAAAACAGGAATTCTGCTTTTTCAGAATTTAGTATCGTCCCCCGATAAAAAAAAAATATATATAAATATAGATAGTTCAGTTTGAAGACTCCAAACACGCACTTTTATTTTATATAAAATGATGTCACCCGCATCCACTGAAGAATTCCTCATTTATGATCCAGTCTTAAACATCATCTATAGTAAAATATGCATAGGACATGACTATCGCTGAATAATACACAAATCCAAAAGAAAAAAAGATTTCGTCATTCAAGAAACTGGACAAAAAAAATCGGCTATCTCATGATTCATATGTCTTCATTTGTTTGTAATATTAATACAGATACTTAAAATTAAATTTAGTTTATAATAGCTCCCTGTTTTATCAGAAATCATTCATTTATAGTTTTTCAAAATAGCACATATTTTAATTACTTTTTTTTTTTCAGTTTTTATGAGAAAACGGCAACAAAAAGATATAATTGCTATTTTTCAATTATTTTCCCTTTACTTTCTACAGAAATGGAGGACTTGAGTTGCCAAAAATAAACAAATGGTGCTAAAAACTGGAAAAAAAAAATAAAATGAATATCTAAAAAATAAATGGAGATGCAGTTTTCAAATAAATTGCATTTAAAGTACATCCCCCCCCCCCCCCCCAATACGAAGGTATAAAAATTGAAAATGTGCGATGCTTAGAAGTTTTAAAAATGGCAGTAGAGATTATTCTGTACAATGATACATCTGCTTTGTTTTACAGCTGGCTTATACAACGTAACGTTATTTTTTGGAGATGACACATTAATAGGTGGGAGAAAGAAATGGCATACCGGGGGCTAATATTTCTCATAATCTGAATAAATACAGGCATGATGTTAGTTAAGGCAAAAGCAATATAAAAACTAAAATTGAAATCTATAATATTTTTAAACAGAAATGGATTTCTAAAAGCTTCAAATATACAAATTCACAATTACAGCTCATTCTGCCAAGTTTTTGAGCCGTGCTTAAAAAAAAACTACTCACATTGCAATGCACATTTCTAGTCTTGGAGTGACTAGAAATGAATTTAACGTTAGGCATTCCAAACTTTAAATCAGGGTTGGACGGTATTTACTGGTTTTTACCATCTTTGGAAAAACATGTTTTTACCAGGGTTTTTACCACTTATGAAAAAACTTATTAGTTTGACTGTTTTAGTCACTTTTATGAAAATTTACCAACAAATTTTTCATTTTCCCTATGGGAAAGTATTCCTAATGCCACTATTTCTATATAACAATATTCACCTAATTTAATTTCTGATTAGGTAGGTAAAAGAATGCTATATGAAAATAGTGGTTTTTACGGAATATAAAAAGCCCGGAAAACTTTCATCTATGTTTTCCTCCTACAAGAATTCAAAATCTTAAAGATATTATTGTTTATTTATTTTAATATTATTGTACATTTATCATTGTTAAACCTAAAACTTATTATAACTGTTATTATGAGAATGTACACTACAATATTTATTATATATTTATCTCAATGGAGCCTAGCTCACTAATTTTTACTTAAAGGAAAAGGAAGATTATAAGTACTTTTGTTACATCTAAAAACCTTAATCATTTTAATAAAAACCAAATGCTTACAAATATTACTAATTATCACATAATGTATTTTGTACAAATGTTAGTACAGTTTACTAATCTGTGTACTTGGAGCTACCTGACCCACAATCCTCAAATTCCATTTGAAGAAAGCGTTTATTGTATCCTTAGGTTTTTACCACTTTTTCCCAGGTTTTTACCATGTTCTGGTAAAAGCCAGTTTTCACCGGTAAAAAGCCAACCCTGCTTTAAATCCAGATAATTACTGTATGATTGGGGGGGGGGGGGGGGAGCTCAAGAGCCACAGTATTGCGACCGGGGTTCTATTGTGCTATCCCCTAAAGATGAAAGAGGAAAATCCTTCCCCACTTAGTCCCTAAACAGTCCAGTAGCTAACATAAAATTCAGCAGACATTTGGTAGGATTATCCTTAATTTCCCATGGCTCAACCAAATGCTGACCCAAGTACTCGAAACAATAAGCAGCATATGCTTCACAGCTACAGAGGACATGTAAAGCAGTTTCCTCCTCGTACTTACAACTCTTACAAAGAGGGTCATTGACCACCTTCATAATGCTTAGGTGTCCATTAAGTCTACAGTGTCCTGATAGCAGTTACACCATTCAGGCATCCCTCGACTTACGTAAATTCGCAGTTATGTAACAAATCTCGAAAATTACATTTATAAACACATCAGTGCATTTGATATGCATTTGCATACCTTTTGATAATTATTTTATAAATAAAATATGCAGATAAAAACCACAACCAGAATATAGTTTTATAATTTAGTGAGAGTTATACTTTTATTGGGATATGCAATCAAATCTTCAACAAAACAATCTCAAATCTAATTAAAATGAAACAAAAAATCTGGGGTTCAACCATAATAATTATGTTGGCTGAATTCAAACCAGAACGAAAGCTAATTTTAAAATTTCGATGAAGAGGAATGAGTGTTTTTCTTCTTCTAGCTTCACCTTTTCGTTTAAAGTAGATTGAAAATTGTTTAAATATATTCATCAATGCTAAATTTCTAAATCTCGCATTCCATAAGAGGTTTTTTATTTGAAAAGTGCTCTTTCAGTTTGTTTTTATATTTTTTCATATTTTTATAGTTTATATCCCAGTAAATACTGCTGCATGATGCTTATTCATAAAATAATACTGTACGAAATTCTAAGTCGTTAAAAATTATCGTTAACAATTATCACCATCCTTATCATTAATATTTGTATATAAATAACATATATTGTAGTTTCTTACAAAATTTTACCTAATGAATTTAGAAATTCGACTTACGTAAAATTCAAGTTATGTAAAAGTTTGCGGAATGCATTATTTACGTAAGTTGGGGGATGCCTGTATTTTGTAGACTATTCATTCTGAGCCCAAGTACCACTGTACTGCACACATTTAAAATATCATTGGCTTAAAAATATCATTAACATTTGTAATGTTATATTAAACTATTTGTAACTTTAAAAAAAATGCATACCTACAAGGTCTCCAATTTCAACAGGCAAACCAATTAGCACATTGCTGGACAAGTTTAAATGAGAAACTCTTGACAGAAATCCAATGCAATGTGGAAGCTTCTTCAGTTGGTTACAGGAAAGATCCTAGTAAAATTTCACAAATGAAGATATTGGTTCAAACATTTAAAAAAAAATTTTGCCTACACATATAATGAAATGTTTCATCTGAATTATAATAAAATACATTTAATACATCACTCTTTGAAGAGGTTATATCTATGCACAAACTTTCAAGAAAATGCATTTTTTAAAAGTACAATTAGTAAAGAATATTCAGTTACATTTTCTAATTGATCTGACAAAAGTTAAAAAAGTTACACTGCTTTAATTTACTTTGTTCTATCATACATACTAAATCATAACTTGAATCTTTAAATGTAATTAACTTGAAACAATGTTTTTAAAGTCAGTGATCATGATAACTCAAACAAATCATAACCAATCATTTTCAAATTCTGGTTTACGAAAGTGAAAGTATCCTAATAAAAGAAACTATAAACAAAATCAAAAAGTAAAAAACGTTTTTTGTAGAGATCGACCTCAGTTATCCAATACAAAAAAAGAAAAAAAAATCATTTAAAAATAGAAATGCAAATGAGAAAAAAAAAAATCTCCCATATGATTAACATTAGTGAATGGTTGTTTTGGCATGAGTGAAGTAGTCTTTTAACACGTTGAATGCCACGGTGACTGACACTGAAAAATTTACAATGTTTTAAGTAATTTTTAAGAAAGTATAATCCTGTAATAAATAAAAGGTAAGTAAATTTTAAATAAATTTTCAGCAATTACTTAAAACAATATATATATAGTTTTATATCATATTTTAGACCGTCAGTCATTGGTGAATGATGCATTCTAAACAGAAAGTTCAGTGTCAGTCCCTGGTGACTGACGTGGTGCTTAACATGTTAAGAGTAAAATAACAGAATATTAAAAAAATATGTACGAATTCAGGAGTATGGAAAAATCAGGAGACTTGGCAAGTCTGCATAAGAAATTTACTGCTCACTCATTTTCGTCTGTGATACCCGTCTGGAAATTTATTAAATAAATAAGATTCATAATAACCTCATTTAGATAGTTCAAATATTTAAAAAATTAAATGTGTTCGAAACAGTTAGTTTTAGATGTAGTCTTAAGTAGCTTCGAAAGTTTGTTCATTGACATATAGCAGAGCAAATAGACATACAGGTTTCCAACTTCCTCTCCCAATTGTCACTGAGCCAAAACATTTCATTTGTTGAGACAATGAAAGATTGAAATCACCATATCGCAAAAATTTAATTTATTTTTTCTTTTGATGACACCCTCAATGATGTTATTGAATAATTGAAAATTTTCTGTGTAACATATTAGATCCGAGCACGAGCGGCGGCTGCACAAACCATCAACTCATCGAGTTTGTTACGTAATTCCAGGAGGATTAGACAAAACTTGATTCACATACTAAAATGGAACTGGTCTGCCAAGGCATATCTTGGTGGAAACCACCTGCAGGCCTAATTTTAGTGGTTGACTGGTAGATCCCCCAATGAATTTTCTAATCAAGCTCCTGCATTCTTTTATTCCTTTCCATGCTAATATGCTATCTAATTCTGGTAGTATCCACCAAGATATGATTTAGCAGACCAGTTCCATTTTAATATGTAATTGAGTTCTATCTAATACTGGAATTTCAGCCGCCAACTCGACAAGATGGCAGTTTGTGCAGCCTAACTATACTATTTATGTTTTGATTTGTTTTCCGAACTTATCACATAAAAAAAAACAAGTGGGTAAGTGTGATCACAGATCGCACAGAGGGTTTCGTTTAATATTCCTTTCAAAACACTTTACCCTTTTGAAAAATCTGTTAGTTTCACATTTCGCAACCAGGGGCGCACTCTATTCTAAACAAATCTCTATCCGAACGAAACTCCGTTTTACATACTATCAGTATATATATTAGTCGAAAGGATTGGGCCCATAGCACCCGAGATAAGTAGGCACCCCTGGCGGTAAAAAGTGGAACTAAAATATGTAAGGCTATGGTGCATAATATGAAAGAATGGTCAAAGGGGTGTCGGCAAATGTTGGAAAAATGCTCCCCGGGTGAAAAGGGCAAAGGTTAGAAAAATTGCTGAAAATATACAAGTTAGAGACCAGAGGAGTAAATAATATAAGACTTTTAGAAAATTTTATGATTTGTCATGTGGTCTGAGGTATTCAGCTATACGTATACAAAAATTCATGTCTCCAACTTAATTAGGGGCTCTCTTAGAAAGAATTGTTTAAATTACATATGTGGTAGCTCAAAGGGTTAAATGCAAGACTTTTTCAAGATTTTATGATTTGTCGCCTGGCTTCAGGTGTTCTGCTATAAGTATGCAAAATTTCAAATCTCCAATTTGATAAGCGGCTTTTCTACGCATTACTGCTGATTTTAACAATGCTATTGTATCCTCAAATTAAAACAACTATGCTAATATGAAAATATAGGGGTTTTTTGTTACTTTTAATGCATAGTTTATATTTTAACAACATATAAGTTAATAGATATAGGTATTCATGTAAGTTTCATGCGCAGGATATTTTATCCGTTTTTCATGGATGGTACTGAAAACGACCAGATTACTTAGATTAGGATTTAAAATGTGGAGATTTTTAAAACTAAGGATCCATATCACATACGGAACGGCTTTTCTACGCATTACTACTGATTTTAACAATGCTATTGTATCCTCAAATTAAAACAACTATGCTAATATGAAAATATAGGGGTTTTTTGTTACTTTTAATGCATAGTTTATATTTTAACAACATATAAGTTAATAGATATAGGTATTCATGTAAGTTTCATGCGCAGGATATTTTATCCGTTTTTCATGGATGGTACTGAAAACGACCAGATTACTTAGATTAGGATTTAAAATGTGGAGATTTTTAAAACTAAGGATCCATATCACATACGGAACGGCTTTTCTACGCATTACTACTGATTTTAACAATGCTATTGTATCCTCAAATTAAAACAACTATGCTAATATGAAAATATAGGGGTTTTTTGTTACTTTTAATGCATAGTTTATATTTTAACAACATATAAGTTAATAGATATAGATATTCATGTAAGTTTCATGCGCAGGATATTTTATCCGTTTTTCATGGATGGTACTGAAAACGACCAGATTACTTAGATTAGGATTTAAAATGTGGAGATTTTTAAAACTAAGGATCCATATCACATACGGAACGGCTTTTCTACGCATTACTGCTGATTTTAACAATGCTATTGTATCCTCAAATTAAAACAACTATGCTAATATGAAAATATAGGGGTTTTTTGTTACTTTTAATGCATAGTTTATATTTTAACAACATATAAGTTAATAGATATAGGTATTCATGTAAGTTTCATGTGCAGGATATTTTATCTGTTTTTCATGGATGGTACTGAAAACGACCAGATTACTTAGATTAGGATTTAAAATGTGGAGATTTTTAAAACTAAGGATCCATATCACATACGGAACGGCTTTTCTACGCATTACTGCTGATTTTAACAATGCTATTGTATCCTCAAATTAAAACAACTATGCTAATATGAAAATATAGGGGGTTTTTGTTACTTTTATTGCATAGTTTATATTTTAACAACATATAAGTTAATAGATATAGGTATTCATGTAAGTTTCATGCACAGGATATTTTATCCGTTTTTCATGGAATGGCTCATAAACGCTTTTCAACTATGTTGGAAAGTGTGTTAAAAGGAGCAAATAATGAAAATGAGAAAAAGAACACATTAGAGAATTTAAAAAATATATTTTGAAATCAGTGTTTCATGAAGAATCTATTGCTAAGATTTATATTAATTTGGCTATAGCTTTTCTTTGATGATAAGATAAATTACTAAGATTAGTCAAAATCTAATGAGAACCCTGCAGATCTCATTTAATGAATACGTTGAAAACGATGTACAAAAATTCTAAAATCAAAACATAAACAGAAGAATTATAAATGTTTTATATATTTTTTAAAAAAATGTCAAAATTGAATGCAATTTTTTTTTTTTTTTTAATATGATAATTCTGGTTATGTTGTACTTTGAAATTTTGTATGAAAACTTTTTGAAAATTGTTTTTTTCATTTTATTTTAAAAATCTGCATTTATTACTTTTATTTTTAATCTCAAATCTACCACATTAATTTAAAAAAGAAAAGACTAAATAAACTGACAAGGAACGGCTTAATAACAAATCTGGAATCTCTCCACTTAAAAATCAAATTCCCACCCAGTGAAGCATACACCCCATGTTGGGGATGACTGATATAGTGCAACTATCATTTCAAAATCTCTAAAAAGGCTGTTCCTTGCAAGTTTTACCTCTGTTTGAGGATATTACTTACACTTCATTAATCGAACACAGTTATTGCAATTGGCAAATAAATCATATGAGTTGCAATTTTCCAAATACAGTCGGACCTCTATTTAACGAAGTCGCTAAATCCTGAAAAAAAGTTCGTTATATGGAAAATTCGTTAAATAGAGAGTCACCTTTTAAAATACTTTAAACTACATAAAACATATTTTAAACCCAAAAACACTAAATATAATTTTAAAAAAGTAATTAATCCACTTTTTGTATAAATTATATCTATTTGTTTTATATATTTTACCCTTCAAAAAGAAACTTGCAAGGTAAATAAGAATGAAACAAAACATTGTCTGAAAATACATTGTATTTTCAGTTAAAAAAATAATTTTACATTACAATCACGATTTTTTTTAATATGGTCGATAAGCTGTTTGGAGGAATACCAAATTTTAAAGCAATATCCTTTTTCTTCACGCTTTTATCCACCACATCAAGATTTTTTTCTTTTATGCCAAGCACTTTCTTTTTGCCATTTTCGAGCGAAAAGAACCGAAATTACCAGCCTGACTGAATGATCTAGAAAACGACTGACTCTAGTTAGAAGGACACAAGGCAGACACTTCTTGGATGAAAAGCAAATAATCACAGCGATTTTACTGCTATCGGTGAGTTAGGTGCTGGTAAGACCTGTTCATGGTCATTGATCATCATAAAATGTGTTAAAAGAAAAAATAAGTTTGAAATGTCCAGTAATATTTTGACAAATAAGGAGAAAAAAATTTTAGATTCCAAGAAAAAATTCGTTAAATAGAGAATGCACTTTGCTATTTGGAGGTTATTTTATGAAGAAATTCGCAAAATGTTCTTGGTCCCAAGGAAAAGTTCGTAAAATAAAGAAATTCACAAAATAGAGGTTCGTTAAATAGAGGTTTGACTGTAAATGAAAAACTAATTTTTTTTTTCAAATTGATGAACATTAATTATCTAATTTACCAGTTCTTCAAGAAAAGATAAGCTTCCTATATCATCACTTAGTTCCCGTAGCTTATTATGTTGGGCAAAAAGTGACTTCAATGACTTCAGTTGGAAAACACACTCTGGCAGTTCTTCAAATTCATTACGACTGTGAAAATAAAATGAATAAATAAATATTCTATTAAAATTTCAAAAAGTACTATTGCAAATCTTTAAATGCACTCTGTAATGATTAAATATATAACATACCTCAGGTTTAATTTAGAAAGATTTCGAAGTTCACTCAAACTGCTGGGTAGATTGGACAGACAATTATCATGAAGCTGAAACAAATAAATCTACATGAATAATTAAACAACAAAATTGATAAGATTAAAGTTAACCCTTTCGGGACTGACAACTTTTGCACAAATTTTATTCAGTTGGCACCACTTTTTCAAAAAAATATTACCTTTAGTTAAATAATCACGAAAATGCTCTAATTTAAGAAAACAAATATTACTTTTCTTTTTTACTGGTGCCAAAAACAAATCCTGTATGCTCTTTTTGAAAGCGCATATATGAATGCACCTTCAAAAAGAGTTGAATGGGTTAATGAACATATTGGTACTTTTCCACTATAGGGGTCTTGGCATTTTTTAAAAAGCTTTGCGCAATTTGGGTTTCAGAAAGTGAGATTTGTTGCAAAATGAAACAAACTTCTCTTGCCAAGGCAGTACATACATTGGGAAAGTACAAAAATATTTAATAAGATACTTAATATACCCTTTTCAGAAAGAAAATTTGTATATTTATTTGTGCAATGATTTTTGGCTTTTTTTCTAAAAAATTGTCTAGAGGGACACTCAATTTGGCTCAAGAAAATCCCCATATTTTCTTTATCTATCTTTGGGTGATTTCTATCCAAAGTATTTTTAAAATATCCAAAATTGTCAAAAGGATTTATTAAAACTTATCAAAATTTAAATTTTTTCCTGTTTAGATTCACAAAATGTTTAGAGGAACATGCCTTTATACTTTATGGATCCACCCGAAGACAAAGCTTAGCTTTGCATAAGACTATCATGCAATCATTTATTTAAAAGGAAGAAAAAACAGTATTTTGTGTCCATAGCAAAACATTCTTCTATATATCATTATAGAACATAAATTTAAATAGCATACTCAAACAGCAACAAGTACGAATATGTAATTTAATGCCTTTATTTGAACTTAGCTCAGTATAGTATTGACTCTAGGCCAATTTAACAGGGCATAGTGCCAAGTTGCCCTTTTAACACTCCGGGCACCTTGAGGGCTTTCCTGCGTTTTCATAAAAATGCTTATAAAAATAATTTTAATCAAAATTTTCTTTCCCTGTTTTTCTAAAATATACTTCATACCCCTTTATTTGATAGACATCTTGAAATACAATTCTGTTGAAAATATTTTTGTCTGCAACAGATTAAAATTCTTTTTGGAAAACTGAAAAATATGCCCAAACCGCTCAGAGGATTAAACTAGTAGTTTATGTGCCCGGCAGCTCTTTTTAATTAGTTTATGTGCCCGGTGGCTCTTTTTAACTAGTTTATGCACCCATCGGCTCCTTTTTAATTTTTTTGATGTTTAATGTTAATTTGATGTTTGATGATAATTTTTTTTTTTTTGTGGTCAAGAGGGAGGGACTCACAAAGTATGTCCATTGATTGTGGGAAATAAATGTAAATTTTGTCATTTGGTCGTGGACTATCACAAAATTTTTTATCAATCGGTCATGTAAAAGAAAAAAAAAAATAAAACAAAGAGAAATTCGCCAGTCTGTTATGGAAAAAAAAATCTCAAAATTCAATTGGTCACAGGAAAATATCACAAAATTCTACTGATAAAAAAGGACTACACAAACCCATTGAAAATATTTTTTGTGAACAAGGTACAAGAGTGCCCTTTTAGAGAATAGTAAGTCCTTTCTTAAAAATTCATGCCTGGCAGCCCTTTTTTTTCTAAAGTCAACACTATAGTATTACAGTGATCATTGTATAATAACAGAAAAAATTATGTTTGCAAAATTGCATCAATTGATTATTGACAAGATTAGGAATCTTTCGCCAAGTACAGAATACAAGCGGCCCTGTTGATTGGTCAAAGTTAAAATTGAATCAGACCTATTTATGTCAAGGTTTAACATATGATGCTTGAAAAAATTCTGTGCATTAGTTCTTGAGATACAAACTTGGAAATCATAAAAAAAAAATGAAGAACAGAAGCAGCACCTGTTAAGCAATATATACCAAAATCTATTCAGCCTCAATTTAAGTCAAGGTCTAAATGAATTTAAAGTTTTATTAAATTCTGTGCAGTAGTTGATGAGTTAGAGCACCCAGAAAATTTGTGTAACTTACAGACATACATTTTCTAAATTACATCAAGTTACATCATGTTCAGGACTTCTAAAATATATAAATCCGTCCTGTCAAAAACCGGAATAATTCGAAATTTTTTCATGAGCACAATACTCTTTTCTTGCATAGAGAAAAAGGAAAAAAGAAAACTATGGACTGAGCATGAAAATTTATTTAAATTTGAATTATAACTTAATACTCAACAATAATGTGTAAATAGAAAAATAGATTATCTTGAAGTTTAATCTAGCATACATTCCATAATTTTAAGGCTGATTGTAGAATTTTTATAAATTTCTCTGATTCATAAGGAAGATATCATTGCTAACCTCAACAATAATATATCAATTATGTGGCAATATCAGATTTACAAAAGTTAGAGTGTAGGCAGACATGCAAACTGAAATCATAAACACTTTTCAACTATACTGGAAAATGCGGTAGACTCCCTCAGATCCACACAGCTTGTGCGGATTTCTGGTCATTGCTTTGTTTACATTTTTTAAACAGGAATTCAAATGTAATAATGCAATCAAAATTATAATGAACGCTTGCTATATAGTAAAATATTAAAATAAGTAAAGTAATAAACTAAAAAAGTGGGATAATTTAAAAAATGATAAAATTATTAAAAGTAAAAAAGATCAAGTAAATAATTAATAATGTATAATAAAGATGAGATACATTTTCCTTGAATTATTCAATGAAACTTTCCTCTTAAAGGTATCCTATTTACATCAAAGTCATAAAGTAAGGAAGTTTTATTTCAGGTTAGACAGTCTTAATAACCAAAAAAGCTTGATTAGTACATAAATCTATTTGGTAAAAAGATTGTGATTACCAGTGATATCATGAATATCTTGATTTTTTTTTTTTTTTTTTTTTTTCAGAAATACATTTATACTTCCTTCATAAAAAACCACAAGTTCAGTCATATTATCAAGAGTTACATATTAAAATACATATGGAATGACATAAAAGTAAAAAATTCTGTAATTTTGCCCCTACATCTGAACTGAAAGTTCCACATTGTTTACATCTGTGATGATGTGCAGATTTTAGGCTTTCAAATTTGAGGGAATCTACTGTATTAAAAATAATAACTAAAAAAGTGTAAACGAAAAGGGGGGGGGGAGGAAGGGACCAGGATGAAACCATAGATCTTTTCATAACCAGGATGTTTTTTATTATACATCCTTTTACATGTGATTGGAAATAACAGACATTCTTTTGCAAAAAAAGATAGTTGTTTTTTCATAAATAGATCATTTTAATGTGTTTTGAAGAATTAATGGAATGAAATAACTCAGTCAATGAAACAGAGAAGTAAGTACTGGGATGCAAATATTTGATTAAGCACATTTTAGAATGAAATATACTTAGAGCCACAAGAATAGATTTAAAAAATATTACTTACATCAAGAACGGTTAAAGCTGGATAGTTTGAAATTTCCGGAGATACATGCCTTAATGTGTTAGAAGCTAGAATTAGCTTTGTTAAGTCTACATATTCCCACCATCGTTCTTCATCATTTGAATCTAACGAAAGTGATAACTGCTTTACTTCTTCAGCGGAAAGACTGTTTATATTCCATACAATGTCCGGCACTAGAGGGAAAAGAAAAAGGAAATACATTCTAATGAGAGATTACTTTACAATGATCCAGGGCACAAAAAATATCAAATTTTTACTTTTTTGACTTAACCCTTTATGCCTCGATGGTACTTTAAAGTACCATTAAAATAACTTGTTATAAAATCCATTTAATACAACCATTAGTAGTAATACAGTTTAGAATGTGTTATAGATACTTTACTTTATCTTATTCCAAAAGCATTATGGGTTGCACAAAACAAAAATATTTTTAAAAGGATGATTTATCTTTCATTTGCACCTCTTTAGCTTTCTTGATAGATTGAAAGATTGTGGATAAAAAGTTTTAGTTTGGAAATACAGTAGACTCCCTCAAATCCACACAGCTTAGGACCAGAGGTTGTGCGGATTTTAGAATTTTGTGGATTTCTGGTCATTGATTCGTTTAAATTTTTGAAACATTAATTTGATTGGTAGTTAAGCAAGGGAAATTATAATGAATGCTTACAATAAAGTGAAACATTAAAATGAGTAAAATATTAAAATAATTTATTAGTTTAAAAGTAAGTAATTATTAAAATAATTATCTCAAATAAAAATTTGGAAAAATATTAAATTATTACCAATTCAATTCGATTCCAAAAGTCCTATGCTGCCATATAGTGGTAGAGCGATCGTAAGATTGATACGTCATTATTCGTTCTTAGCACTTTTAACTTTAGTAACTTTTTTCATTGTTATTTAGAGCCTTGAATGCTTTTCTTATATTGCTTTGTATGTTTAGAAATAAATTTGTCTATAATTTAAAAAAAAAAAAATCCGCAAACAATAATTTAAAAATAGCATTCTGGTGCATGGATTTTTCCATTTCGAACCCTGGAATTTTTGATATAGGTATGCTAATTTATATCAAAATCAAAAGTAATGTAAATCTATTTAGTAATAAATCAGCTGTAATAGCCAAAAGAGAATAATTAACAAAAAATTTAGTAAAAAAAACATTGCGGTAGTCGCTGATTTCGGCGCCATCTTGAATTTTGTTCCTGCAACTTAACTGTAGATTTCATTGTTTACATCTGAAAAAATGTGCGGATTTTAGGCATTTGCAGATTTTAGGGTCACGGATTTAAGGGAGTCTACTGTATTTCTATTGTGAAAGCATTCTATTTGTACATTTTCTAATTTGCTAAAATATTATAAAAAAAGATTTTAAATAAAAGATTTAAGTGGAGTTATAAATATTGCACAAAATCCCTATAAATAAAAATTTCCAGATAGAAACATTCGCCTTGCATACAATATTTCAAATGAAAATCAAATTTCAAATTAATTGCTTAAAAGGCACAAAGGCCAACATAGTGAAAAAGATTCCATGCCAGGACTCAAACCCGTGCCATCAGTATAGTGCACTGACATTCTACCGATTAAACCACATGGAATGATACCCAGCCTGGAGCTTCTCACTATTACATATTGGCAACACTACAAATGCAGCATAAGATGAAACTTAATTAAATCCAGCATCGATTGAAACTATATTAATACTTGGAAATTTTTCCAGAGAGAAACATTCGCCTTGCATACAATATTTGTTGTATGCAAGGTGAATATTGTATGGAATATTGTATGCAAGGTGAGTGTTTCTCTCTGGAAAAATTTCCAAGTATTAATATAGTTTCAATCGATGCTGGATTTAATTAAGTTTCGTGTTTGCCCCATGTTGGTGGCTCACGGAAAATTTTCCATCTTGTGCTGCGTTTGTAGCCTTGCCAACATGTAATAGTGAGAAGCTCCAGGCTGGGTATCGTTCCATGCAATTTAGCCGGTAGAATGTCAATGCATTATACTGATGGCCTGGGTTCGAGTCCCAGCATGGAATCTTTTTCACTATGTTGCCTTTGTGCCATTTAAGCAATTAATTTGAAATTTGATTTTCATTTGAAATCTTCTAATGTAGTTTCAAAAATTCACAAAAAATGCTTTAGAAGATGGATGAAATTTTCATGAATTCCTAATTTGAGACATAAAGGGTTTATAAAAAACTTCTAGATTCTGGAGTTTTAGAATAAAATGATGCAATTACAAACTGCATATAAATACAGTAGACTCTCTCAAATCTGCATAGCTTGAAACTACAGATTGTGCGGATTTTAGAATTTTGCAGATTACTGATCATTGCTTCATTTACATTTTTTAAACAGTAATTTAAATTTAATAATGAAATCAAGATTATAATGAATACTTACAATATAGTAAAATGTTAAAGCAGTTAAGTAAAGTAATAAACTAAAATAATAAAAATTAAGATAGTTTTAAAAATGATTAAATTATTAAATGTAAAGGTGAAGTAAATAATTAATAATGTATAATTAAATATGCATAAAAAAGATGAGATACATTTTCCCTGAATTATTCAAAGAAACTTGCCTCATACAGTTACCTTACTAATTCACATCAAAATAATAAAATAAAGAAGTTTTATTTCAGATTTAGCCACACTTAAAAATCCAAAAAGCTTGATAATGCATAAATATATTTGGTAAAAATATTGCAATTACCAGTGATACCAGTAATATCTTGAATTCCTTCAGAAATAAATTTATCCTTCCTTCATGAAAAAGGATAGTAATATTAACGAGAATGACACATTGAAATACATACGGAAGGATAAGAAAAAAAAGTCTGTAATTTTGTCCCTACATCTGAACTGAAAGTTTCATTGTTTATATCTGCAATGATGTGCAGATTTTAGGGTTGCGGATTTGAGGGAGTCAATAATTAGATCACTGTACAATAATTAGGTCAGAAAATAGAATCCTTTGTCTTTCATACTATCTGTGTTTGCCAAAGGAATACTTAAAATCTTAAATCTATTTATTTCAGAAAACATTCAAGATTAGTAATATTTTATTTCATTTATCTAAACTTGATTCAACATGGACTTCTCATGTACAGAACATAGATGAAAGCAGTCTTTTTTATTGAAACTTTATAGATATATTTTACATTTAAGTAGTTTTCTAGGGTAACATATATTATGGTGGGTAAGATGGTACTTGAAAGTACGATTAAGGTGTAAAGAAAGGGTTAACCTCTTTCCAATGAGCATCCCTTAAACAGTTTTTAAATCTTTCAGCACCAACATTTCCAAATAGAAATCTTAGCTTAATTTAATTGCAAAATCAAGGACTGTATGCACCCTATTCAATATACACATCATGAACGACTTAAAGTTTTAAGTAGTAAAATGGCTCAACAGCAGAGTTTTGTTTTAACAAGCTATAACTTCAGTTATGACTTTTTAGCCCCCGGTATGCTATTTCTTTCTCCCAGCTTATTTTGTGTCGTCTCCAAAAAATAACGTTACCTTACAGAAGCCAGCCATAAAATAAAGCAGATGTATCATCGTACAATTAAATACTCTATAGCAATTTTTTTAATTTCTAAGCATCACACATTATTAATTTTTATACCGTCGTATTGGGAAAAAATGTACTTTTAAATGCAATTTGTTTGAAAACTGCATCTCCATTTATTTATGAAATATTAATTTTTTTGTAGTTAGTAGAGCCATTTGCTTAATATTGGCAACAGAAGTACTCCATTTCTGTAGAAAGTAAAGGAAAAATAGTGGTAAAATAGTAATTATATATTTTTGTTGCCATTTTCTCATAACAACCGAAAGAAAATGTAATTAAAATATGCACTATTTTGAAAAAAATATAAACGAATGATTTTTGTTAAAACATGAAGCTATTATAAACTATATTTAATTTTAAGTATCTATATGAATCATTAGATAGCCGTTATTTTTGTCGAGTTTCTTTAATGATGGCATCTTTTTGCTGCATTTGTGTATCATTTTGCGATAGTGACGTCCTATGCATACTTGACAGTAGATGTTTAAGAGTGGATCGTAAATGTGGAATTCTTAAGTGGATGCAAATGACGTCATTTTACGTAAAATAAAAGCGTGTGGGTGTACTTTAAGTCTTAAAATTGAAATATGTTTTGTACTATATATATATACATATATTTTTTTTCATCGGGGGCGACACTAAATTTTGAGAAAGCAGAATTCCTGTTTTCTAGTTAAATTGCATTTTTTCTCACAAAGATGGGAAATTATTAAAGTAAAAAAGAAATGATTAGTGACTTGCAAAACAAAACTACACTTTAAATGTTATTCTACATTTCAAATAAATATTATACTAAAATATATTAGATGCCTACTTTCAGCTATGCCTCTGTTAGACAAATTAAGTGTTCCACTACTGCGAGCTTGCTTTATGATTCTAGGATGTAGAGATGACTCTTTGAGTTGACGAAAAAAACAAGATTCAACATTCTCATTAGCAGAAGCTCCTTTCTTCCTCTTCTCAGCTAAAGCTTTAGCTTTAATTTCATGCAATTTAGATGACATCTGTAGGAAAAAGAGAAAAATACTTTTAAATTGGAACATAATGTACAAAAAATCCCTGCCAGCTCGGCCTACAGGCACAAGTAGATTTCAGAGTTAAGTACTAATTTCACCAACAAAAACTAAACCAAGATTAGAGATAAAACCAAGTTTAACAATTTTATCTTCCCGCTTTTGACAAATTTTTAATTTCATTTTTCTATAAAAGCTGGGTTTATCAGAATTATGTTAATATGATAATTTTTTCTTCAACCCCCCCTTTTTTTTTGTTTTATTGCTGTAAGAGTATTTCAGCGAATTTCATATCTTGTGAATGGACGAAGTTATGAATTATTTTCTTCTTCACCCCCCCCCCCCCTTTTTTTTCTTTTTTTTTTTTGCTGCAAGAGTTGGTCCTATCAAAGACGTGTCAATAGCAGATAAGATTAAGAATATTTGAAATGAATTTAAGTGGATTTGATATCTTGTGAATTGACGAATTTATGATTTTTTTTTTCTTCTTAAAACCCTATTTTTTTCGCCCTTTGAGCCCATTTTTAATATCATCAAAAATCTGTTACACATAAATTTTTGGCCCTTTTCTTAAAAGTAATAATAACTTTAAACTGATTTGATACGCTATTCTAATTAAGAAGTTATGGGTTTTTTCTGTTTTCACAAAAACCCACCCATTTCTACCCCCTTGGTCTGATTTTGCCCATTAACGAACTTGCTTGAACGAGATTTTCTGCCTCTTGATATTCTGTATCAGTTTGGAAGTGATTTGCACAGAATTATGGAAGTTATCATGTCCATAAAAAAGTGATATAGACAGATAGATAAAGTTTTGAACTTGTGGTTTTGGGTTCTAGGAGGTCATGATCGGCATAGATCTGCAAAAAATTTTCAGAAATTCCAACATAGGGGAGAATTAAAAAGTAATAGGTAGTATTTCTTACGAAATCTACCTAAAATGCAGTGCTCCTCTCTATAATATTGCTTTTTTATATCATTTGGAAAAGTTTTTTTTTAACAATATTTTACCATTCCATTAACCCATATTGGACCAGAACTCCTGAAAACATCCTCAGGAGCTCCAAATCATCCTAAATTCCTCCTGATACAAAAATGACATGAGCAGGACTTCTCGAGGAAGATACTTTCAAGATTTTTGGTACTAATATATTATACAGGACAGGTAGATAGATCTTCAGAAATAGTTGTCAATAACCAATTTTGTTTATCATTGTCAATTACCAATCGTGTTCAAAATGGTAATTTAATAAGTACATTTAATAAATGCATAGCATTGTTAAAAATGATAAATAATATAAAAGCACGCTAAAATAATATAAAACAGTAATTTAGAATACATTTATTAAATTAAATTAAATTGAGGGTTTTTAGCAATAAACGATGGCAGTATTACTTCCAGTGGTTTGTTACACTCACCAGAATGAATATTAGAGATGCACCGAATATTCGGTATCTATTCGGTATTCGGCCATGCTACTGAATATTCGGCTTGGGCGAATATCAAACTATTTGGTATGCCGAATATTCGGCTTGTCCGAATAGCAAACTCTTTGGCATGCCGAATATTCAGTTTGGCCGAATAGAAATATATTCGGCCGAACCGAATACTTTAAAAAACTTTTAAAACATATTTTTAAAAACCTTACACAACTTCTACGTATAATAGTCAACTTATAAAGATATTCAGAATAATTAGAATCAGAATCATATTTAAATAAAAGTTAATGTTTTTACATTATTTATTTGCTGTTTGTAAAGTATTATTTAAGAAAATTAACCAATCACGGGGATTTTCATAGGAATTAATTACGTTAAAATGCAAGTTCCTGAACATTGTCCAGTAAATAATCTGTTTCTTGCTAAGATTTTAAGAACAACATTTAAAGCTTCTGAAAATGATTGTTCACTCCAGACACCAATCTAGGATGCATTTAAAAACTTCCTTGCTTAATTAAAGGGAGTAGAACAGTTATTCTTGCTGAGTTGCCATCATATAAAATTTGAATAGATTGTATTATTTATTTATTTTTACTTTAGTCTCTTCCTGACAAACAAATAATATAAGATCCTGTACAATTTTTCTTCCGATTTTTTCACAATTTCTCTTTGATTTTAAAATGTTTCTTTTAGAATTTAAGAAAATTTTATTCATTTGTTTTAATTCTCAGAAGAAGCCATGAAATTTAAAATTTTATTAATTTAAAAATTTTTATAACTATCCTCTTCTTAAATAACTCAAAACAGATTTTTTTTTTTCAGCATAAAGTTTACTTGAAAAAAGCTCTTGTTTATTAGAATAAAAGTTTCTGTTTTAAATATTATGTGAAATTGTTTTAAAATTTAACATTTTAATGCCTTTAAACTCTGAAATATAAAAGTATTTGACAAGCCGAATATTCGGTATTCAGCCTAGCAGTTACTATTCGGCTAGCCGAATATTCAATATTCGGTTTGCCTGTTGGCCGAATATTCGGTATTTGGCCAAAATCACTATTCGGTGCACCCCTAATGAATATAATTTAAATATTATGCAGGGGAAAGTGGGGGGAATGGGATAATAGGTTTTTTCTTTATGTATCTTTCTAAACATTTCATCACTCACACACCAGATGAAGCAGTGGTAGCCCTATCTTCAGTTGAAAAAAGTTGCTGATCTGATTAAGCTTGGAAATGTATAAAGAAAAATAATATTTCAAGAATCAAAAGTAAATTTACTTTACTTTTTATGCTTTCTGTATATTAACGACTGGTTTATATTACTTCCCTATTTATAGAACATTATGCTCTATATTATCCATGATTTAATTTTAAAATAAACCAAAAAGCAGTGTCGTTGTTTATACAAGTAGTTTAACATAAATAAAGGTGGCGGGGAGGAATGGGACATGCCAGCAAAGGGAGGAGTGGGACAAATCCAATTCCTCCTTTTTAATAAGATTAACCTAAATTGCTAATATAATATGCAAATATTTTAAAGAAGGTAACATATTAATTATATAATTGATCATACATTCATTTTTCACGAAATGAACAGATAATTTTTTTTATATCATCTGTGACTGACAATTTCCTGAATCTTGCAGTGGGTTCTTTCTGTGGACAGACCTACAGAAAATAAGACTCTTGGTTTCTTCTGAAAGTTACTCAGAAATAGCCACTTAATATTTCATCTGTTACCATCAAAGTAAATGCCACAGTCAGGGCTCGTAAATATCATGATATTTTCGAAAATATCAAAAATTTGCGATATTTCGCATACAGTAAAACCTCCCTAAAGCGACCACGTTCTGTTCCAATAAAAATGGTTCGCTCCGACGAGAGGTGGTCTCTTAATGGATGTCATATTTAAATCTATATTTTAATTGTTGAAAAAAGGTAACAGTTAATGTTACTAAAATTTATTTATCACATTAGGAAAAAATATGAAAATTTAAGTATCAAAACAAAAGTTAATGACATAAGTTAATGACTGCAAAGTTTAATTAAATGAATACATTGATGTTTGCTTTGATTGTACGGCTTTATCTTTTATAACTTTTATTTCCAAGCCCTTTCGAAGTTCAGTAAATAAGTACAATTTTTTTTGGATGGGAACAAATAATGACGATTTCATTAATTTATCTGTTTCTTTGACAGTTTCCTGACAGAATAGGGCAGGGGAGTTTATTGACCGTCATCCTTAATTTGTCATCAGAGTTAAATTCATTGCCTAAAAAGGGCACTAAGGGTTGTTTAAACATATTCATAACACTAAAAGTTTAAACACTTAAAAGTTACTGGAATAAATAAAAATTCTAAACTTAATTTAGAATAATGCGCTCTCTGGAATTATTTTCCTAATAAAACCTTCTTCAAGTGACCAGGAAAAATCGGAATTTGTTTCATTTCTTCAAAGAAATGGGTCGCTCATGGAGGGAGTTCAACTGGGATGGTATCTGAATAGAGGTAAAATTAGTATTGAGCCTATGGGAATAAATTTCGTTCCATGAAAAAAATGGTCGTTCAGGGAGGTGGTTGCTTAATGGAAGTGGTCGCACAGGAAGGTTTCACTGTATATTCGATATTTCGACATATATATCCGATATTTTCAAAATAATCAACTTACTTCTGACACTAAATAATTTTAAGCATAATATAAATTAGAAACTAAAACATACTGCACTGAACACGAAAACTTAATGGAAGATTATAAAAAATGCATTTTAGTTTTACTGTTCTTTTTCACTTAGAACAAAATTATTGAAGATCGACTAATTGAAAATAAACATTTTTCTTTCATACACTAAGAAAAAAAATAAATAAATAAACTATAGGATTCAGTATCAAGAAATCAGAAATTTATGAAACAAAATTTTAAATACAAAATAGTTTGGCTGAATCCCAGAACAGCCGAAACACTTGGCATCGCTCAATTTGGCGAGGTGATAAATGCATTTTTGTTTTTACCAGTTCGTTTCGTAAATTATTTCCACACCTACAGTGGTCTGATCATGAATTTGGATTGGTTTAATGGGATTGATTGATTTGTTGTGTATTGGATGGTTACGGCTACCTGAAAACTTTTATTGACAATTAGCTCAGCAGAGTTTTGACAACTCAACTCCACATGTTTTGTAATTTGTGTAGAAGGAAGACATTTTGTAATTGTAAAATTAAAATGACGGCAAGGCAAAAGTTTGTTATTGTTAATATTTGTTAATTTTTTTTGCTGTTTTTAGTTGTAAAATTTGAAAGTTAAAGTACCAGTGTAATTTAGTTTGAAATTGTGAGTATTTGTTCATTTTTCTTGCTGGAAAGTTAAATGAAGTTTATCGACGACTGAAAATTTACGAAATTATGGCAATTCAACATTTTTTAGAGTTGGGTTTCAAGAAAGGAGATGTCTGTTAAGGTATGTTAATAATTTTATGCATTTTTTGTTGTAGTGTTTTATATTAGCCGTTTATTGTATATTTCTCATGTATGCTGGCCTTACGAGTTTTGTACATTTTGAGATTGCTACACAGCGAGAACTACAGAATCCAGTGATGTTTTTTGTCGGTTAATAAACGTGTAGCGTTCATGCGACGTTCAGTGATTGCCGCTTTAACGAGTTTCCTGCGTTTTTCAGATTGCTGCAGAACTAGGTTGCTGTATTCAGTGATATATATTATTTTTTTATGAACACTTCATGTTCATACTTCCGTAAATTAGAAATGAATTGTTCAATATTTACTCTGATATAGGCACGTACTTTAAAAGATTAAATGATGCCATGATTTTTTCTGAAAGTTGTTGAGAAATGAAAATTTTAATCATTAAATCGTTACTCTGATTTGAAAAGGTAGTTTAAAAATTTCACATTTTTCAATAAACTTATGTTGAAATCGCTTGTTTTATTTTGAATCTCATAAAAATCAGCTTTCCTGTGTTTTCTAATACATTGTTATTTATAAATGTTGTATTTCCCATGATTCCAGGATGATGACATGACATAGTAAAAAACAGTCTCGAAGCATTCAGGAAAATAGACCAATCACGCTAGTTTTTAGGTTGGCGTATGTGGGATGTTTGGCACTTGTCAGAAAAGTCACCAAATGGGGTGTCTCGCCTGTTCTGGGACTGTGCCAATAGTTTTTTTTATTTAAAAAATCTTAATATAAATGTAAATCTTATATATAAATATGGTGTCTTATTTTTTTGTTCCCTAACATGTTGTACCTACAGTTTAAACTTAACTGAACCAAAACCAGAAAAGATTCTTTTCGAATAAAGCTGTATAACTGATTACCTAAATTCGACATTTTATCTTTCAATTTTTCATTTAAGAATAAAAGCTTCAAGCATAAAGCTTGGAAAAGATAATTGTTTTCTTCTTTGGCTAAAAAAGTCACTGCCAGAGACAAAAGTTCGCTTCATCTACAGAATGGCACTTTCAATAACAATTAAAATTTTCATTTACACTTTTTTGAATTAAAAAAAAAAAAAAAAATCTTGCACAGTGATATCTCTATAATAATAGCCTAAGTCATGTGACTGTCATCATCAGTTCCGGGATGACCGCTTCACTTTTTTATGCCAAGTGACCATTTTGGTACTTTAATGTTAGCCAGGCAAAGGTGATAAATTGCCAAATATTGTTCCAATGCCATAATATCATCTGTATTATAGTAGTCCAAGCAGGGCTCGAAATGTACCGGAGCAAACCGGAACGATGTTCCGGTTCGTGAAATTGTGACAAATAGTGTTCCGCTTCGTGAAAGTATGGAAAATATTGTTCCGGTTTGTAGAATTATTAAAAAATATTATTACAGTTTCATACGTATAGCTTACTATGTTCTCTGTAAAGTTTTTTAGGGTTTCGTTTATCTGACGAAACCCTATTCGTCTCGCTCCTAAGTCTGGATGTCTGTATGTATGTCTGTCTGTCCGTCACAGAGCCCGTTCTCAGAAACTATGTATGTTGGAGACTTGAAATTTTGCATACTTATAGCCGAACACCTCACATCAAACGACAAATCATAAAATTTTGGAAAAAGTCTTGTATTTAACCCTCTGGGCTCTAACTTGCGTAGCTTTTTTTTCTAACTGAGCCCCAAATTAAGTTGAATACTTTAAATTTTGCATACTTATTGCGAACATCTCAGATCAAACGGCGAATCATAAAAATTTGAAAAAGTCTTATATTTAACCCTCTGGGGTCTAACTTGTGTATTTTAAGCCTTTTTTTCTAAGCCCCTAATTAAGTTGAAGACTTATAATTTTGAATACTTTTAGCTGAACACCTCACATCAAACGACAAATCATAAAATTTTGAAAAAGTCTTATATTTAACCCTTTGGGGTCTAACTTGTGTATTTTAAGCTTTTTATTTTTTTTATCTGAGACCCTAATTAAGTTGAATACTTGAATTTGTACATACTTATTGCTGAACACCTCACATCAAACGACAAATCATAAAATTTTGGAAAAGTCTTATATTTAACCCTCTGGGCTCTAACTTGTGTATTTTAAGCTTTTTTTCTAACTGAGCCCCTAATTAAATTGAAGACTTGAAATTTTGCATAATTACAGCTGAACACTTGCGATCACATGACAAATCATGAAAATTTCATAAAGTTTTATATTTACCAATCCGGTCTCTAACTTCTGTATTTTAAGCAATTTTTCTAACCTCCACGCATTGCACCCGGTGGGTACTTTTCTAACTTTTGCCGACCCCTTTGACCACGCTTTCATATTATGCACATAGCCTTACATCTTTCAGTTCCACTTTTTACCGCCAGGAGGCACCTACCTATCTCGGGTGCTATGGGTCCCTTCGACTAATATATCTAAGGATAGGTTGTAAAACGGAGTTTCGTTCGGATAGAGGTTTGTGTAGAATAGAGTGCGTTCCCTGGTTGCGAAATGTGGAACTAACAGATTTTGCAAAAGGATAAAGTGTTTTGAAAGGAATATTAAACGAAACCCTCTGTGCGATTTGTGATCACTCTTACCCACTTGTTTTCTAATTATTTAGAATCTTGAATGCATTTTTTTAATCTGGTTTTTCTACGGTTAAATATAAATTTGCTATACAGTAAAGTCCCGATTATTTGAGTTAATATGAACTAAGCTCACCTCGGATAAGCAAAAAACTCGGATAAACCGGATTTGCACAAATCGTCACTAACTAAGGAGATCAAATTTAAATTTTCACTTAATTCATTCATTTTTATGGTACTAGTAACATTTCTTTGATGTACATTTCCGTTACTTTTAAGAAATATGGGGAATGAAATTGTTTATTTGAAAAAGTCCTTGATATATTTTTGTCTGTTGAATGTCAATTTTGCTGCAATTTTTTTTTCTGCAGTATTACGCTACTGCATAGCTGCCAATTTCTAAAAAATTTTCTTATCACTTAAACTTACCAGTAAATTTTGCCTTCTTCAATCACCGAAATCTAACAATTGTCCACGATTAAATATGGCAAACATTTGTATTAAAATTTAGAGGTAAAAAAACCGTACAAATTGGTAGCTATGCTATTCTATCAATGTCATGAAAATTCCAGGTGTAGCCTCTTACTTCTGCTCAAAGTATGAAATAGTTTTTTCGATCGAACTTATACCTTTGGAATGGATCATTTTCTTCTGATGGACTGATGGCTTCCATTATTATGAAGCAGTCATTATTAATGAAGTGTTAGATGAAGATGAAAGAGCAGTCGTAAAAAGTTAGAACTGATTTTCTTGTCAGAATGGGGGAAAAATGGCCATAATTTATTTTTAAGCGGGACTCGGATAATAGGGACTTTACTGTAACTTAAAAAAAAAATTAGTCGACAATAATTTTGAAATAGCGTTCCGATTCGTGGATTTTTCTATTTCGAGCCCTGAGTCCAAGTCATGTGACTATTACAAACAATTACGAGTTGACTCCTCTGCTTTTCATTTGCAAGGCTTCCATTTTGATTAAAAAATCAAAATTATTTTTTTGAATAAAGCTACATAAAAGTTGCCATGATCGCAAAGAATTCTTGGTACTTTTATGTTTGCCGGGCTCAAATCTCACCAATAGCCTTTTTTAGCATGCCAGTTAGCAGTTTTTATTTTTCGTGTGGTAAATTAATAACAATGGTTTGATGTTGAAATTAAATTTCATGATTTCAATGGTTGGCGATTCAACACCCGTTACACTGACATAAAAATACTGAGTTCTTTATTTCTCTATCAAAATCTTCCGATTTGGTGAAGAATTGAACAAGTAAATTAAATTATGAATAAAAGTAACATGATAGAATACATTTAATACATTTAAGGGAGACCAAACTGGTCGCCAAGGGCGGCTAGTTTTGAAAATAAATATCGAACATCTTGATATTTTGAAAATAAATATCAAGTATACAAAAATATCGAAAAGATCAAAAATCTTGATATTTTCAAAATAAATATTGGATATATATCCATTGATATACATCAACAAACCTTGGCCACAGTAGTTGATTATCCATCAACATCAAATAATAATTGGTCACACTAACTACTAGAATTAATCCACCAGATATTCGTCCCTATTCAAAAGCATGTTACATGAAAGCTAGTGAAAAATCAAAGAGGAAGAAAGATAGACAGAAGCAAAATTATAACAGACACTCCAGAAAAAGATAACATTTAAAGAGAAATAGCTGAAAGATTGAACAGAAAATTCCTAAGACTTATGCCAGAAACATAAAATAAATAAGGAACGAAAGCAAAAAAGAGATATCTTTAGTTTTCAGTAGGGTGTCAACGATTTAAATCAGTTGATTTAAATCATGATTTAAATCAAGTGATTTTTTAAAAAAAATCATTGATTAAAATCAAAAATTTTCTAAATGTTTAAAATTACATAAAAAAGTATTCAAATCTAAGATGAACATAATTTTGAAAGTTTCTACAAGTATTGTGACTAGGGATTGACCGAAGCAGCAATTTTGCCGAATAGGGGAAGGTGGGGCACGTTGGGACATGGCCCACCTTGGGACATCTCAATTTTGAGGCTTAATTTTGCAGTTAAAAATTAGCACACAGAAGTGCCAATATATGATACTACAATCTACTCTTCCATTTGTTTTGGAATCACTGGTGTTTGCTGGCAACAAATAATACCATTATTTTTGTTTTGAATGAGGTTGAGTAACATTTATGTGTGTTTTGAAAAATAAATTTTTTATTAAAGAAATGAAATAATACAAGTGGGGGCATGTTGTGATGAAAAAACATTGATTTATTGTTATTTTAAGGGTAAAAAATAGACTGCAATGCTAAGCTTAACTGTTTTAAAGTATTTGTTACTTAATGTGCGAGGTGGGGCAGGTTGGGACACTCAGTTGTGGGGCACCTTGGGACATGTCCAAAAATGTTGTAAGACCAAATGCAGCTTACAGAAGGAAAAAAAAGTACACAACCAATTAGAATTTTCATCAAGCAGTGAGGATGAGACAGTTGTGCTAGCAAAATTGGTGAAAATTACCCCTGGAAGGAAAACAAATATAAATGATTTGTGTAATGGCAGTAGTGATGAATTCAACTGTTCATGTGATGCTGATTTTTCTACAGATTGCAAACTTACTTAAGATAAATCCAGAAACTTAAAGGCTAAAGGTAAACCCACTGTGGGATAGTGTACATTGGCAAAGTTTGCAGGAAAACAAAGCACTGTTGTATTTGTAGGGCATATTCAAAATGTTGAGGACAGCAGCGAGTATGAGATATCCATTTTGAGAAGACGAGATCTAGAGTTTTCATTTATTTATTTTTATTTATTTATTTTTTTTAAATCCTGATAAACATGATAGTTCATTTGTGTACCAAACAGATATTCTTTTAAAACTTGGCACTCCTGAAAACAAAATAGGTCAAAGATGTGTTTTATTAGAATTTGATGAACACCATTTTTTTCACATCAAATACAAGATCTGTTAATGAAAACATGTTATAATTCAAATTATTAAAATGTTTCAATGCTTAAATTATTTCATGCTGAACTAAAGCTTTATAAATAAAGCTTTGTTCATCAATTAAATATAAAATTTTACATGTATTTTTGATTAAAACTAGTGTCCTAACCTGCCCCACCATGTGGGGCAGGTTGGGACATTTTAAAGGCTTTTTTGTTTTGTTTTCACTCTTTTCCTATGTGAGATATTAGATTATTATGAGGTTTATTTGATGCAGAAATGTTTATACTTTATGTCTAATTGGTTCTAAAATAAGAATAAATATTAATAAAATTTAGAAAAATTATTTACTGAAAAACGTCCCAAGGTGCCCCACCTTCCCCTACCGAATACCGAAGCTTCGGTTGAAGTGTATACGGAAGCTTCGGTATTCGGCAACCGAATACTTGAAACTTTTTAATACGCATTTTTGCATATATTAGCTTTTTTTATAAGCTTTAATAGAAATTAAATTCTCGATAATTTAATTCAGTTACATTTTTATTCTTAAATCTAATTACACAAAAAAATTTAATTCTTCTTTCCACTCACAAACTCATTAACCCATCACTTATTTTTTATTATTTTATCACTAGTCAATACCCAAAAATAACCTATGAAAGTATTAAACTATAGAGTGTATTATTAAGGATAAGGATTGTCAGAAAAACAAAAGTTCATTCAAATAAAAAGAAACAATGTTGTCATTAAGCTGATTTACTGATTGTCCAAGTCTTAATTATAAACATATTGAATAGGAATGTTCTCAAAATACAAAAGGTATATCAATTTGTACATTTAACTATTTTCTGTCAAATTATTGATAGAATATTTATATTTTGATTAATATTTTAACATTCTGGTGATGAAGATAAGAAATTTGTGCGATTTTGATATAATGGTTATAAAAGTTATAGGATAGGCATAGGGATATACTTATTTGATGTGTGTATTTTCTTTAATATACACCTTAGACATACAGATATGAACTCTGATATACTTATTTGATGTGTATATTAAAGAAAATACACATTAAATAAATTTAAAAAAAAACTAATGTAGAAGTAAATAAAATTAAATGATAAGGGAAAGATGCGCATCTTCCTTACTTTTTTTCCCCCCTCTGTTGTAGACAGTTGTTTTGATTTCACACCTATGTAGACTATTTTAGAATGGAAAAAGTTTTTTTTTTTTTAAATTAAAAATGGCCTTTGACTTGTTTTTTGTAGTGCAGCTGAACTCTGAACTCATGCACATAATATTGAAACTCATTTTTTTAGCCTATTCTACTGCTAAGTAAAAGAGAATTATTCTGTTTCTAATTCTAAGACCATACTTATCTGCAACTATTCGGACGAAGCCGAATATTCGGTTTACATGCCGAACCACCGAATACCGAATCGACTATTCGGTCAATCCCTAATTGTGACCTATGAATACTCAAAACAAAGCTTTAAATAATTGTTTATAAGCGTAATTCCTGAGTATTGTGAAATTTTTATGTACAGTAATTTTGTAAAAAGCATGGTTTTTATCTAACAAACAGAAAAAGTATTTAATTTTAAAATGATATTTAAATCTAATATAACTTACAATGTCATAATTTCCTTTTAATAATCAAGTTATTTATTCTTTTATATACAATAAACATAGCAATAGAGTGTCAATGATTTTAATTAATTGATTTAAATCAAATGATGAAATCACATATTTTCTGATTTTTTAAAATGGTGTGAAAAAGCATTATAATCAATAATGAAAATTATTTATAATGTTTATAAGATAATTGCTGAATAGATACAAAAAGCTTAAAAAAAAATTGTTTTAAATATTTTAAATAAGGTATTTCTTTAAAAATTGGCAAAGTTTTTATCATAAAGCTATATTTTATTTAAGTGGATATTTTATAGTTTCTGCATATGTTTTCATAACTTCTTTTGATTAGTTAAATTATTCCTTAACTACTATATAAAATAAGTGCAATCTATTATTTTCTGTTGATAAATGAATTAGAAGAATTTCTCTTATTTGCTCATGTTTTATTTTATTTTTTAAGTATATAAACAGTAAATTTGTCAACTGAAGAAAATAAAAAGGGTGGTAACATCTGCTCTACAGTTGCAGCTGCTGTGTGATTAGAATTGATTAACTCTGACCACCCAACTAATAAAACCCACAAGACAGTGGCGTAGCTACATATTCAGCGCCCTGGAGCAAGAAAAGTTTGTGCGCCCTCTTGTCACACGAAAATGTTCTGCACACTTTCATCCCTGCATCAGTCTCTTTAATGATGATACCTATGAATAGACATCTCCCTATAAAATGATTCAGTTATTTCAGAAGCAATGCCGTATTATTTCTGTGAACAAAGTGACTGCATTTTGTGCGAAGAGGTTACAATATTAAGGATTGGGCTGTTTCTAAATGCATTGACAAAATAATTGATAAGAATTCACTTTTCTTATCATGAACTTTTAGTTTTTTTATTTTTTAACTAAAATAATTATTCTTTAATTAATATCAATTAATTTTTAATTTAAATGGTTATTACTTTAAAACTACTGTTTTTAATTAATATCGTCAAAATAATATAACACCTTATTTTATTAAACATTAAATTAATTTGCAGAAAGCTTTTGACCCAATATTTGCATGCACAGAAAGTTTTTGGTTTTATACAAGTCTGGCTGTCCCATACCTTCCTGTAAGTAGGGAGGTATGGGACATATTTTGAAACTTACAATTTCTTTAATTTTAAAGTTGTTTTTTCATATTATGTTTCTATATGGTGTAGGGATATTAGAAAGTGTTTCATCTTGTATCCTATAAATTGAAATTTCTGTTTTTGTGCCCAATAAAGTTTATTTTCTTACTTTTGTAAAAAGTGTCCTATTCCTCTCCTAAAGTAAATATACTGTATAATAATAAATAATAAATATAATAATAAATATACTGTATAATACCTTGATTACATCTAGGGTAAATGTGCCAGTAATAGACACTAGAGATGAGTTCGGGCTCGTTTTTTGGAGCCCGGGCCCGCCCGAGCCCGAAAGATTTTTTGTCATCAGAGCCCGAGCCTGATACCACTCTTTACCGATACATCTTTAACTATAATCGATTCCTTTCTCATAACAGTCTTCAGTGATTGACGTGAACCGGAAAATCAACGTAAATTACAAAATTGACACCGTTATCTTAAAGGTCAGATGCCCTTATATTAAAAGAAGAAACACTGACTGATTGCTTCCTATCGGAATAATAAAGTAATTATATTTACTTACGAAGCAAAGTGATCTCGTAAATCTACTACAGAGTCCTTAGCATGAGCAGAGTTCATGACAAATAGATATAATACCCAGTAAAGTTATTTTCATATGAAGAATGATTATGACTCATGCGCAAATATAAGATTTTAAATAATTTGCAAACCTCAAGCTAATTCTGGTCTACTAAAAATCTGTGTTAGATAACTAAATAAAAAATAAATAAACGATCGGATTAAAAAATATCTTCTGTCACAAACGAAAATCCTAATAAAAACAAATTCATTGCTTGTGTTTGTTTTAATTGCCGCCATATTAACTGATCGTCGTCGAAAATGCCGTACACATAAATCTGAAAACATCACAAATTTTCTTTTGAAACAGCAATCAAATACTAAAATAAATAAACACGATTTTTGTTACCCCTTCATTTTGATCTAAATAACATTGAAAAGACTTGAAAAGTAATTTTAAACGGGGAAAAAAGTTCTTTCAATTTTTTCTATACATAAATAAATATAGTTTTCTGGTTTCAGAAAGAATGAGCCCGAGGGCTAGAATAAAAATAGAGCCCGAGCCCGTGTCGGGCTCGGGCTGAACCCGTCTCATCTCTAATAGACACCCTTAAGGAATTTCTTTTAAAATTATTTTTTTATTAATAGTTATAATTATTACATTCCAGTTTTTTCAATATTATATTAAACTATCAACATTAGGGATTGACCGAATACCGAATAGTCGATTCGGTATTCGGTGATTCGGCATGTAAACCGAATATTCAGCTTCGGCTGAATACTTTGAAGTATTCGGCCGAATAATTGCAGATAAGTATTTTCTTAGAAGTAGAAGAATTCTCTTTTACTTAGAAGTAGAATAGGCTAAATGGTGAGTTTCAGTATTATGTGAATGAGTTCAAAGTTCAGCTGCACTACCAAAAACAAGTCAAAGGCCATTTTTAATTACAAAAAAACTTTTTTTTTTCTTTCCTAAAATAGCCTATATAGGGGTGAAATCAGAACAACTGTCTACGATATAGGAAAAAAAGTAAGGAATATGGGCATCTTTCCATTACCATTTAATTTTAATTATTTCTACATTAGTTTTTTCAATTTAAATTTATTTAATGTGTATTCTCTTTAATATACACCTCAAATAAGTATATCAGAGTTCATCTCTGTATATCTAAGGTTTATATTAAAGAAAATACATGCATCAAATAAGTACACTCCTATGCCTATCCTATAGCTTTTATAACCATTAAAATTAAAATCGCTCAAATTTATCTTCATCACCACAGTGATAAATATTAATCAAAATATAAATATGTATCAATAATTTCTCAGAAAATAGTTAAATGTACAAATTGATATGATACCTTTTGTATTTGAGAACATTCCAATTCAATATGTATATAATTAGACAATCAGTAAATCAGCTTAATGACAACATTGTTTCTTTTTATTTGAATAAACTTTTGTTTTTCTGAGAATCCTTATCCTTAATAATAGCCTGTATAGTTTAATACTTTCATTGGGTTAATTTGGATATTGACTAGTGATAAAATAATAAAAAATAAGTGATGGGTTAATGAATTTGTGAGTTGAAAGAAGTCATTAAATTTTTTTGTGTAATTAGATTTAAGAATAAAAATGTAACTGAATTAAATTATTAAGAATTTAATTTTAATTAAAGTTTATTAAAAAAGCTAATATATGCAAAAATGTGTATTAAAAATATTTAAGTATTCGGTTGCCGAATACCGAATATTCGGTGTACACTTTGACCGAAGCTTCGGTATTCGGTAAAATTGCTGATTCGGTCAATCCCTAATCAACATTTATTTAACCATTCTTATAGTCTCATTTCCCAATATGAATCGAAATTTAATTTTAAATAACAGAAATATATCAAAACACGCAAAAGCCCAGTAAGAGGCAACCCTCTGGCCCAGTAATGGACACCCATCTGTTCCAGTAACGGACACCCCATAAAAAGTAATAAATATAATTGTTTTTATGACTGTATTTAGAACCAGAATTTATTGAATACATACTAATGAAACAAAATAGTTATTGTCAAATAAATTTAACAATTAGGATACTAGTATATTAAATAAAATATTTGTGATATCATTTACTGTTTGCATCAATTATTGTAATTATCAGAAGATCAATGTTTTAGTTATTTTAGATGCATAGTTTAAAATACTAAATATCAAGCAATTACAGACAGCTATCAAATTACTGAAACAGTGGGGATTTAAAAGGTAGGTATTAGGGATGCACCGAATATTTGGTATCTATTTGGTATTCGGCCATGTTACCAAATATTCGGTTTGGCTGAATATCAAACTATTCGGTATGCCGAATATTCGGCTTGGCCGAGTAGCAAATTATTCGGCATGCCAAATATTCGGTTTGGCCGAATATATCGATATATTCAGCCAAACCGAATACTTAAAAAAACTTTTAAAACATATATTTTAAAACCTTATACAATTTCTACGTTTAACAGTCAACTTATAAAGATATTCAGAATAATTAGAAACAGAATCATATTTAAATAAAAGAGGATGTTTTTACATTATTTATTTGCTGTTTGTTAAGTATTATTTAAGAAAATTAGCCAATCATGAGGATTTTCATAGGAATTAATTATGTACAAATGCAAGTTCCTCAACATTGTCCAGTAAATAATCTGTTTCTTACTAAAATTTTAAGAACAGCGTTTACAATCTCTGAAAATGATTGCCCACTCCAGACACTGATCTAGGATGCATTTAAAAACTTCCTTGCTTAATCAAAGGGAGTAGAACAGTTATTCTTGCTAAGTTGTCACCATATAAAATTTGAATCGATTGTATTATTTATTGACTTTTATTTTAGTCTCTTCCTGACAAGCAAATATATGATCCTGTACAATTTTTCTTCCAATTTTTTCACAATCTCTCTTTGATTTTAAAATGTTTGTTTTAGAATTTAAGAAAAGTTTATTCATTTGTTTTAATTCTCAGAAGAAGCCATGAAATTTAAAATTTTATTAATAAAAAAAAAATAATTATATAATATATTTATATTTATTTTTATAACTATCCTCTTCTTAAATAACTCAAAGCAGATTTTTTTCAGCATAAAATTTACTTGAAAAAAGTTCTTGTTTATTAGAATAAAAGTTTCTGTTTTAAATATTATGTAAAATTGTTTTAAAATTTAACATTTTAATGCCTTTAAACTTTGAAATATAAAAGTATTCGACAAGCCGAATAGTTACTATTCGGCAGGCCGAATATTTGGTATTCAGCCTAGCAGTTACTATTCGGCTAGCCGAATATTCGGTATTCGGTTTGCCTGTTGGCCGAATATTCGGTATTCGGCCAAAATCACCATTCGGTGCATCCCTAGTAGGCAGACTTGTATAAAACCAAAAACTTTCTGCGCACATAAATATTGAGTCAAAAACTTTCTGCAAATTAATTTAATGTTTAATAAAATAACGTGTTATATTACTTTGACGGTATGAATTTTAAACAGTAGTTTTAAATAATTACCGTTTAATTTAAAAATTAATATTAATTATAAAATAATTATGTTGTCTAAAAAAAATAATAAAGCTAAAAATCCATGATAAGAAGGAGTTAATTCTTATCAGTTATTTTATCAATGCATTTAGAAACAGCCCAATCCTTAATATTGTGACCTTTTCTCACAAAATGCAATAATGGACATTGCTTCTGAAACAATGGAATCACATTTTGTAAGGAAAGGTCCATTCATAGGTGGGTCATTCCACGTGAAATCAACCAATTTAAAGAAAAAGTGTTGCACCATAGTCACGGATTTTTTTTAAATTTTTATCATAGACAGACACAGTAATGAAACCCTCAAATCTGAAAATAAAAAATAATTTTCGCAATATTGGCTGAGATATAGCCATTTGAAAATTGGTCATTTTTACCAAATGGCGGCCATCTTGGATGCTATCCCTATGTCTATAAATGTCCATAACTTGACAACTAATGACTCAAATTTTATATTTCTGGTACCAATTTAAAGCTATTTATATAAAGAATGCATATATGATATTAAAACAATAGTAATTTTTTATTTTAATACTGTTTATTACATTCAAACTGAAAATATCACCCTCAAAAAATGACTTACTGTAATGGGCCATAAAAAAATGACCCATCATAATTTTTTTTCAAACTTGCTAAAAACATTGCTCCATATGCATAGACGCCAACATTGTAAAGACTGTATCAGGAGTAAAACAGTTAAATTTAGGAGTTTTGGACACTCTTCAGGAGTAAAATGTTCACGTTTCAGGAGTAATTTCAGGAGTTGCACATAGTTTTTTATGAGCTATATTTTTTACAAATATTCTCAGTCCTCTTGCAGCTTTTGCATTTATCAAAACAAACTTAATTTAAATAAAGGTCCCTTAATCTACTTTTACTTTTAATATGTTAATAATTTTTTATAATAAAATTATAAAAATGGATTTTTTTTTTATCCCTACAGAGCAAAAAATCCACAATTGATATAACTGTGTGAAATTACATGACTATTTTTTCCCTACAAAAAAATAAAGTGACATTTTTCCGCGACCATTTAACAAAATTTACGATTTTTCGCCGCAATTGACTGACGAAAATCGCGATGTTCTGCCGCGACTAGCAGACGAAAATCGCGAGGTTTTGCCAATACTTGCAGACGAAAATCACGATGTTTTGGCGCGACTGGCAGACGAAAATCGCGATTTTTGCCACGACTGACGGACGAAAATCGCGATGTTTTGCCGCAACTGACGGACGAAAATCGCGATGTTTTGCCGCAACTGACGGACGAAAATCGCGATGTTTTGCCGCAACTGACGGACGAAAATCGCGATGTTTTGCCGCAACTGACGGACCAAAATCGCGATTTTTTGCCGCAACTCACTCATGAAAATCGCGATTTTTTGCCGCGACTCACTCACGAAAATCGTGATTTTTTGCCGCGACTTACTAACCAGGGGTGATTATGAGTAAAAAAAAAATTCTGAAATTCACAGAAAATTTTCTGAAAGGTTACAGCAGAGGGGTGAGGGGAATCCACTTCCGACACTAACTATATGTTTTTTCTGCGCCCCTTTGACAAAATTAGTGTTCTTTCACGATCCTTTGACGAAATTTGCATTATTCGTTATATTTTTGACGAAATTTGCTGTTTTTCGCAATCTTTGACGAAATTTGCGGGGGTTTTTGCGATTTTTCACGAAATTTGTGGGTTTTTGCGATCTTTTGACGAAATTTGCGGGGTTTTTTTCCCAATGATCTGACGAAATTCCCAATTTCCCCGCGATTCTTTGGCGAAATTGGCGATTTTTTTTATGAACGATTGACGAAATTGATTATTTTGACGGAATTGATTATTGTCGAAATTCGCGCTATTTTTTATGTCCAAATTTTCGGATTGATGACCGATTTTTTTAATTTTCGGAACCGAATGCCTTATATTTTCGAAACAGCGATGTTTTGCCGCGACTGCCTGACGAAAAGCGCTATTTGTTGCCGCGACTGACTGACGAAAACAGTGATTTTTTGCCATGACAGATTGACCAAAACAGCAATTTTTTGCCGCGAATGACTAACGTAATTCGTAATTTTTTTACAGCGCAGCGAGTGATTGACAAAATTCGCGATTTTTATCATTGGCCGATTACAGGATTTCAGGATATTTTTTTTCTCAACTGATTAATTCAATTCGCGATATTTTGCCGCGGCTGACACAGAAATTAGAGTTTTTTGAAGAATGAAAAAATTTGCGATTTTTATCAACGACCTATTGATGAATTTCACGATTATTTGCAGCGACTGATTGACAAGAGTTGCAACTTTTTCAACGATCGGTTGACGAAATTTGCGATTTTCTGTCGCGAGCGATTGTAGAAAATCGCAGTTTTATCGACTAATAGACAATTTTCGCGATATAATTCACCGACCGATATTAGTTTTTTTTTTTTGCCGCAATCGATCGAAGAAATTCGCGATTTTTTTTTTGGCCTCAAATTTCCGTATTTTCTATCTTATTACCGTACTTCCGTATTTTATCCCACATTTCCGGAGATATAGGCATCTATGCATATGTGTACTTTAAATAGAAAAAAAATTGGAGAGGTAAAATTTTTCGTTTAAAAAAAATAGCTTTTTACACATAGGATGTCACTTACTAAGCAGTGACTATCTTAAAACATGTAAATATCCCTGATTTAAGAAATAATGGCCAAAACTAAATATTTTTTAATCCCTGAATTAATGTAAAACTATAATGAAATATAATCTCATACGTTTTTTGTAGGACCACCCTCCCCCCCCCCCCCCCCAAAAAAAAAAAAGAAGTCATTGCTAAAAATGTATAATTGAAAAATTTTAACACTGAAGAAAATAAATAAAGAATATAATGTATAATTGTGAAAAACATTTAAATGCAATATATATAAATGAGATTTTACTGCATGTGTATATGTGGAATCTATTCAAAACGTTTTCCATGCAAGAAATTCAATTTTTATACCTAAATTTCTTATGCTTTATGCTATTCATATCAATGACTACATATCACTGCTAAAAAAACTTGTTTGTTGCATTGAATCTGAAGAATGCATGTTGCACAGGTGTGATAAATGTCCATCTCCTGAAATTTTAAAGAAAGATTTAATGGGTTTAGATGAATTGGAAATGAGTAATGATATTATTTATAAACAGTGGGTAAAGACTGATGGAGCAGAATTAAAAAAAGTGATTATGCCTGTTGATGAATTTGTTGATGATTTAATTACAAAACTCCTTGCTTTATGTTCACACCACTTTTTTGCAAAATCACAAAGTTTATATTTCAAGAAAACAAAGGATGAATTGAATACAGAAACTGCTATTATTTCAGCTGATTTTTCTGAAAACTATACTCGCATTGTGCAAGATGCTATTCAAAATATCCATTGGCAAAAAGAACAGGTTACAGTTCACCCCTTTCTTGCTTATATAAGGGACAGTATCACTGATACTGTGAAATCTATTCCTATGTGTGCAATAAGCGAGCATTTAGTTCATGACACTACTACATTTTGGGCTTTTCAAAAAGTAATTGTCAATTATTTAATTTCACAAATTCCACAGATTAAATACATAAAATATTTTAGTGACGGATCATCAGCCCAATACAAAAATTATAAAAATTTTATTAATCTCTGCCATCATGAAGAAGACCATGGTGTGAAAGCTGAATGGCATTTTTTTGCCTCTTGCCACGGAAAAGGAGCTTGTGATGGAATAGGCGGCACCATAAAACGCATGACCACCAAAGCAAGTCTTCAGCGTCCATTCAAAGATGGTATCTTAAATGCATTTGATCTGTATACATTTGCAAAAGAATATGTTAAAGGAATTGAAAGTTTTTTTATAACAAAATCTGAAATTGAAATTGCCAATAATCAGTTAGCAGATAGGTATGCAAAGACAGATACAATCGTAGGAACAAGTGTTAATCACAGCTTTGTGCCAATAAATAAAGGCCAAATACTGATTTCCAGGGTATCAGCCTCCTCAACAAATTTTATTGCTACTGTGAGATTTAGTGAAACCGACAAACCACAAACATTTAAAAGTGAACAATATGTTGCATGTGCATATGGTGTTAATTGGTGGATTGGTAAGATATTAGATTACTGCGAGGAATTAAATGACTATAAAATTATGTTCATGCATCCTCATGGTCCTAGTTCATCATATTCATGGCCAAAATCTTCAGATGTTTGTTGGATTCCATATGAGCATATAATGAAAGTAGTGTCTACCCCAATGACTGCTACAGGAAGAACATATACTGTTGCTCCAGAGGAGCATACAGCAATTCAACTCTTATTCTTAAACTTCAAGACAGATTAAATCCTTGGTAATTTTCAACAACATATTATCAAGTTCCTTTCAACAATATATTATAAAGTTATATCCATGTAAGTATCCTGTTCTTATTTTATGTAAATATGTTTCATAAAAGTTTTATCTAAGTCTTACTTTTATACATATTTGATGTTTTTGTTGTACATTTGTATCACACAAGATTTGTGTACTCATTTTGTCAAGATTTGTTCATTTAAATTGAAATTGGCAATGAACTGAATAACTAATGTCAACTCAATCAACTTATTAATATTAATTTTTAATCTTTTATTTGAATTCAACTGATTTACAGCTAGTATTTCTGCCATATTTAAAAAAAATATGTTTTATGGCTCTTTTTCCTTCTAAATATTTTCCATTATGTATATTTTTTTGAGAATTATACATATTATCATTTTATATGAAATAAAAAGTATTGAAATGAAAATTTACTGTTATTTTAATATGTATGCGTTTTTAGTATAATTAACTGCTGATTGGTATTTCTAAATTGAATTATTTATATATTGATGCTCATACATTAATTCATATACCAGAAAAAAATATTTTTAACCATTATTTGTTAAACCAAAGATACTTACGTGTTTTAAGATAGTCACTGTTAGGTAAATGACATCCTATGTGTAAAAAGCTATTTTTCTTTAATGAAAAATTTTACCTCTCCAATTTTTTTTCTGTTTAAAGTATACATATGGAGCAATGTTTTTAGCAAGTTTGAAAAAAATTTATGATGGGCCATTTTTTTTATGGCCCATTACAGTAAGCCAATTTTTGAGGGTGATATTTTCTGTTTAAATGTAATAAACAGTATTAAAATAAACATTTACCATTGTTTTAATATTATATATGCATTCTTTATATAAATAGCTTTAAATTGGTACCAGAAATATAAAATTTGAATTATTAGTTGTCAAGTTATGGACATTTATAGACATTGGGATAGCATCCAAGATGGCCGCCATTTGGTAAAAATGACCATTTTTTAAAAGGGTATATCTCAATGAATATTGCGCAAATTAGTTTTAAATTTCAGATTTGAGGGTTTCACTACTATGTCTGTCTACAAAAAAATTTTTTTAAAAATCCGTGACTATGCTGCAACACCCATTGGTTGAATTCGTGTGGAATGACCCAGGTATCATCATTAAAGAGACCAATGAGTTTTTATTGCGGCCTTTTAATGAAATTCTCGTTTTTTTCCGCGATCATTTGGCAAAATTTCCGTTTTTCTGTGATTTTTTGACGACATTTGCATTTTTTTCGCAATTGTTTGGTGAAATTCGCGCTTTTTCTCCTATCCTTTGACGAAATTTGCATCTTTTCACAAAATTCATGCTATTTTCGCGACGTTTTGACGAAATTTGCATTTTTTTTTTGCGATCGTTTGAAAAATTCATGCTTTTTCCGCTATGCTTTTACGAAATTCGTTTTTTCCTGCGCCTTTTTTGGACGAAATTTGCTTTTTTCTGCTATTCTTTGATGAAATTATCTTTTTTTTCCATGATCCTTTGACGATAATCTTGTTTTTTCTGTGACCTTTTTGAGGAAATTCGTATTTTTTTTTCGCGATCCTTTAACGAAATTAGTTTTTTCCGCGATTCTTTTACGAAATTTGCGTTTTATTTCATGATCCTTTGACAAAATTCGCTTTTTTCCTGTGCTTCTTTGACGTAATTTGAGTTTTTTCTGGCGATTCTTTGACAAAAAAAATTTCTTTTTCCACGATTCTTTAAAGAAATTCACGTTTTTTCCCACGGTCCTTTAACGAAATTCGCATTTTTTCCACGATGCTTCGACAAAATTTGGCATTTTTTCTGCGAACGATTGATGGAATTGGTTTATTTTCGGTGACCATTTACTGAAATCCTCAATATATTTCAGTGATATTTGTTTATGTCTGAATTTTCAGACTGATGGCCGATTTTTTTTTTAATTTTCGGAAAATTCGGAACAGAATCACCCCCTGGCAAACAATAAATAAATTGTACATAAAATTGGGGGAACATTTTTAATTTTTTGGTATTAAAAAAAAAAAAAAAAAAAAAAAATTACAAGAACAAAAAAAAAAAAAAAATTTATAAGAAATTTTCCGCAAAGTTCCGAATTTTGCGGAAAATTTTCCGCGCACGGCGTGCATGTCTATATTATACAACTCTGCTAGTAGGTATAATTAAAAAAAATAAAATAAATTTGAAATATTAGTGTTTAGTTTTGGCTCACTATTTTTAATAATTAATCTTCCAGAGAATACTTGATGTATCATTTATAATAATTGATACTACAAATGTGAAAGAAATGATAGCTTAGATGTCGTATATTCCCAGATGGCCGCCATCTTGGATGTTTTGAGATTTCTTGGTGATTTTATGTTGGCAATCTTTATTGATATGTAAAACCCCATGCAACGTGTGTGTTTCGGCATGACGTGTTCTGGCATCCCCGTTTTTCATTCGAGATTGTGTTGCGAGTACGCGAGAAGGCTGTTTTTGCTTTTGATATTGTGTTGTATGTTTCTGTCAATTATTTTTATGTTAAATTTATTGGATGTATTTGATTGAATATGTGTTCTGTAGCCCGTTTAAACGCTCTTGCTGAAGTAATTAAGAAATATGAGGAAATTTTGACGAATAAAGGAGGTTTGTTTACAGTGCGTATTCATAAGCCTATTTTGGAAAATGACGGTGATGCTAGCATATTTCGTGCTTGAGCTTTCAAGAAAGCAGATGTCTGTTAAGGTATGTTGATAATTTTATGTATATTTTGTTGCCTTACGAGTTTTGTACATTTTGAGATTGCTACACAGCGAGAACTGCTGAATTTTTAAATTGCTACACAGTGAGAACTCGTGAATCCAGTGATGTTTTATTTTGGCGAAACAGCACCGAAAACTGGCGATATGAAGTAGTTAAAATAATAAAACTTTGTAAAAAATCACCATAAAATTAAAACAAAACACAGGACGCGTTTCGAGCTAAAAACATAACAGCTCGTCATCAGCTAAGCATACACGTGTCCGAAAACGAACAAGTTCAAAAATGAACTGAAGAAAAAGAATGTTGCGAAGAATGCGACAGATGGCGCTACCTGATAGAGGGAATGCAAAAGGGAAATGTGTTGAAAAAAGATAGAAGAGAAAATGAAATGGAAAAAATGGAAATAAAAGAAAAAATAAAAATAAAAGAAGTAAATTAAAAATATAAATAAAAATAATAAATAAAGAACTATAAAAGAACAAGAAAAAAATCCAAATTATTATTATTATTATTATTATTATTATTTTTTTTTTTTTTTTTTTTTTTTTTTTTTTTTTTTTTTTTTTTTTTTTACAAAATAAAAAGAAAAGAAACAAGAGAAAAGGGAAAAGAATTACAAAATTAATTTCCACGCTGGAGATAGGAAAGGAGATGATGGGAGATCATTGACAAGATTAGCAGAATTTTTAGAAATAAAATATGCTTCATGAAAATCCAAGTGAGAGGGAGAGGCAGGGGAAGAAATAATTTTGGCCATGGAGAAATTGTCCAGTCATTGTTTCAATTTCTCCATGGCCAAAATTATTTCTTCCCCTGCCTCTCCCTCTCACTTGGATTTTCATGAAGCATATTTTATTTCTAAAAATTCTGCTAATCTTGTCAATGATCTCCCATCATCTCCTTTCCTATCTCCAGCGTGGAAATTAATTTTGTAATTCTTTTCCCTTTTCTCTTGTTTCTTTTCTTTTTATTTTGTAAAAAAAAAAAAAAAAAAAAAAAAATAATAATAATAATAATAATTTGGATTTTTTTCTTGTTCTTTTATAGTTCTTTATTTATTATTTTTATTTATATTTTTAATTTACTTCTTTTATTTTTATTTTTTCTTTTATTTCCATTTTTTCCATTTCATTTTCTCTTCTATCTTTTTTCAACACATTTCCCTTTTGCATTCCCTCTATCAGGTAGCGCCATCTGTCGCATTCTTCGCAACATTCTTTTTCTTCAGTTCATTTTTGAACTTGTTCGTTTTCGGACACGTGTATGCTTAGCTGATGACGAGCTGTTATGTTTTTAGCTCGAAACGCGTCCTGTGTTTTGTTTTAATTTTATGGTGATTTTTTACAAAGTTTTATTATTTTAACTAATGTTTTATTTTGGTTAATGAGCGTGTAGTGCTCATACGATGTTTAGTGATTGCCACTTTAACGAGTTTTGTTTATTATTTACATTTTATTTTCGTTAAGCCTAACATGCGTATAAACCGGTGCTTGGCGTAATTTACTACTTGGCAGAAAAGGGGTTTTCACGCCAAGAAAAAATCGAAGATGGCAGCCCCGGGAATTTATGACATCTGTTCCAAAATGATATTGTGAATTGAATATTTTAAATACTAAATAAAATAATTTCAAAATAAAACTGTAGAACTGATGTTTGAGGCCACTGATCTGCAGACTTACTAGTTTCTTGAATATTATCTATAACTTTCATTAATATTAGGGGAGAGTGTTGTACCTTGGGACAATTTTCACACTTTAATTTTTTACTTTATGATGATTATAATCAGATTTAAAATTTAAAGGCAACATTTCAATACACCAACATATTTCGCTATAATATAATTTTAGAAATTCAGACAGTTTGAAAATAAAAAAATGCCATTCATTTAAAGTAGGGAAGGCAAACTGTCCCAAGGTACAACATCCTGTTGTACCTTGGGACATACTGCATAATTCAGGGAATAGGCATATAACTCATCAATAATTTTGTACAATAACTAATACAATATTTTTTACAATAACAATAACTAATTTTATGCCAATAAACAAAACCTTTTCTTTTTTCAAGGAAATAGAGAATGAAACTCAAGTTCAAGATCCAAAATAAAATTGAGTTGTTTTATTTATCGCATTTCACATGATTTGTGAAATTTTCTGTAAAATAAGTAATAAAAATACTTTTGTTTATCCAAATTATTACGAACCACGTATTTCTTGTACCACTGGACATGTCCCAAGGTACAACATATTTTACTGTCCCAAGGTACAATCACCACACGGTTTAAATAAAATCAAAATGGCAGTAAATCTAGAAGAACTACCATTATTTTCTCATACCCAAAACATTTAAAAATCTTCTCTTTTATAAAAAAATAAATTGCAGTTGACTTGTTGTAGAAATACATAGGGAAAAAATGAAGTTAGAATGGAGGAAAATACTTACTTTAGACTAATGAAATTTATTTTTTTTCACCTAGCTGTTAAAATTCGATGCTTCTGATGTTGTCTGTTATTATGATGAGATCTGTTGGTTATATGTCACTATTAGAAATACTAAGACTCCTATAATAGGAGCTGACGCATTCTTCCTCAATTGGCACCCGATTTGGAGCCCAGTCGAAAAGCCAAGCTAACTTTCTGCCATTTAACAGTGAAATTGTTCGACGAAACTGCGCCTAACAAGGCCGGGTTACTGATTGGCGCCTTTATCGCTATTCCCGCGCCGCGCACTTGCAGTGAAAAAAGAAAAAAAGAAAAAAACAATTGTGAACGCGACAAGACAAAATGTGGAATTCTTTCATTAAACTAATTGTGTATCGTACGTAAATATAAAAAACACTACTACTATTTACCCAAAATGTTCTTTAATTTTATTAGTTTAGTTTTGAAATTTTTATTTTTTTTTTTAAACACAATTACTCCCTCCCCATTTCTTTTATGTTTTTTCTTTTATATATATTTGCTAAAATGATTGTTTAGCAAGAACTTAATTACACTTGTCCATTGAGAAATGTAAATTATTTATGAACAATTTGAGGGTTTTTAGAAAATGTCTGTCTGTTACTCTGTGAGTCTGTATGAGGCAAAAATTTTGTGGGAGCTCTATCTTAAAAACTAAATTTTTTAACTGTTATTGACATCCAACGCCAGGACTTAATTTCTAAGAAAAAAAAGTATCGGGACCCTAATATTATGTGGTACCGGTACTACAGCTATACCGTTTTCCCATAACCCCCCCCCCCCGCCCCCCCCGTCACTCCAATCTGCATATTCATATTTCGTACATTACTTGCAGAGTTTAAAGATTTTTATTTTTTATTTTTTTTTTTATTTTAAGCAAAATAAAAATTTTTAAAATATCAATCAGCATATGCTTAGCTGTCAACTATTCCACTTTTTAGTTACAACTCCTTCCGAAACTTTGCTTAGTTTTAGTGTTAACTGCAGAATTCTGCGATTAAATATGGTAAGGATTACGATTCGGAAATAGTGTTAACATAAAAAAGGGATAATTCATAGCTATGCATGTTTTTTTTATAAAAATGCACAGCTACGAATTGCACTGGGCTACGGAGCCCCTTTTTTATGAGCTCCGGTGAATTCCAACCAATATTTAAATATTTACTAAAAACAGAGAAGTACCGGAACTGGGCTCCGGCGCAAATTAAGCCCTCCAACGTCGTTAGAAGCTGGATTTTTAAATTAAGAACGAATAGTTAATTATGTGGATATATTTACTTAGAAGTGGTATTGATACATAAAATGTCTAATTTAGATAAGTTTTTTAGTTTCATTTGAAAGAATCTTTTCTAGTTTTGGTTTAGCTCAATTTAAATTGCACAACTGGTTAGGGAATGAAAAAGTAAACAAGCTGATTATTCAAAACTTTTAATACAAGCAAATTATATTATTATTATTATTATTTAAAATTTTGTTGTATAAAACATAAAATTTTCTTGCTTTTTGTGAGTATAACAAGCAAATTGTGTCTTCTCTTAATTTTGATACATAAGTGAAAAAAATAAAAATAAATAAGTAAACAGAGTGATATTTGTTTTTGTAATCAATAACTTATACTCAATGCAAAGAAAAAAAAGTCAATTTTTAAAACGTTTAAAAAATTAAGCAGCTGTTTCCTTACTGTAACACTTAAAAATGTAAGTCCTTTAACACAAGTTTGTCTCTCAAAGGATTATAATTCGTGCACCTAGTTTAATTAGTAGCTGTAATTTTCAATACATATCACGAGATGTACTTTTACACTAATTTCTGCAATTGACTTTCTTTTGATAAAATTTTGTATGTTGTATCAGCGACACTATTTGTATTTTACTTAAGGTTTAAATAAATTACCTGAAGTATTACTTATAATAATTAGTAATACTAATATGAAAGAAATGAAACTGTTTCCCTAGCCCATGATTTACTAAATTTATTAATACATTGAAAAAAACTATTTTTTTTTTTTTTTGTGTGTGTGAGTTTCCAAACATTTATGATTTATAATCATTTTAAATAAGCGATCAGCTAAATTTGTCATTACATTTGAAAAAGTCATCGTACAGCAGTTTGCACATATACTTGTAAAGAAAAAAGTATTTATTTCAGCACACTGACGATCGAATAAAACCTGCTATGGTTCCTTTTCACAACCAAAACCCTTTTCCTTGAATCAAATCCCCGCCAAGTTCAAGCGGGAGAAAACTCAGTCAATCACGTTATCCAACCAGTGGGGAGAAATAATTGCTCGACAGTGACTGGGCTTTTTAAATACAGCAACCCCAGACGCGCGAACTCCGGCAGTAGATTGATGCTGAGCCGGGACCCAATATTATTGTTATTTTCCGAAACAAAATGGATTTGCGTCAGCCTCTATTATAGGAGTTCTAAGAAATACATAAAAGATAACTGTTGGGTCATTCCACACGAATTCAACCAATGGGTGTTGCACCATAGTCACAGATTTTTTAAAAATTTTAATCATAGACAGACATAGTAGTGAAACCCTCAAATCTGAAATTAAAAAAAAAATTTTCGCAATATTGGCTGAGATATAGCCATTTGAAAATTGGTCATTTTTACCAAATGGCGGCCATCTTGGAATCTTATCAATGTCTATAAACGGCCATAGCTTGCCAACTAATGGCTCAAATTTGACGTTTCTGGTACCAATTTGAAGCTATTTGTACAAAGAATGCATATTTCACATCAAAACAATAGTAAATTTTCATTTCTTTACTTTTTATTATGTGCAAGCTGAAAATATCACCCAAAAAAGGGCTGACTGTAATGGCCCATACAAAAAAATGAATCATCATGAATTTTTCTGAAACTTGGTAAAAACATTGCTCCATCTGTGTGCTTTATATTAGGGATTGACCGAAGCAGCAATTTTGCCGAATACCGAATACCGAAGCTTCGGTCGAAGTGTACGCCGAATATTCGGTATTCGGCGACCGAATACTTGAAAATTTTTAATACGCATTTTTGCATATACTAGCTTTTTTAATAAACTTTAATTGAAATGAAATTCTCAATAATTTAATTCAGTTACATTTTTATTCTTAAATCTAATTAACAAAAAATTTAATGACTTCTTTCCACTCACAAATTTATTAACCCATCACTTTTTATTATTTTATCACTAGTCAATACCCAAAAATAACCTATGAAAGTATTAAACTATGCAGGCTATAATTAAGGATAAGGACTACCAGAAAAACAAAAGTTCATTCAAATAAAAAGAAACAATGTTGTTATTAAGCTGATTTACTGATTGTCTAATTATAAACATATTGAATAGGAATGTTCTCAAAATACAAAAAGTATCATATCAATTTGTACATTTAACTATTTTCTATCAAATTATTGATAGATATTTATATTTTGATTAATATTTTAACACTGTGGTGATGAAGATTACAAATTTGAACGATTTTGATATAATGGTTATAAAAGCTATAGATAAGCATTGGATATACTTATTGGATGTGTGTATTTTCTTTAATAACCTTAGATATACAGATATGAACTCTAATATACTTATTTGATGTGTATATTAAAGAAAATACATATTAAATAAATTTAAATTAAAAAAAACTAATGTAGAAGTAATTAAAATTAAATGATAAGGGATACACTTCCTTACTTTTTTCTTCTTCCCTAGTTGGCAGTTGTTTTGATTTCACCCCTATGTAGACTATTTTAGGAAGGAAAAAGTTTTTTTTAAATAAAAAATGGCCTTTAACTTGTTTTTTGTAGTGCAAGCTGAATTCTGAACTCATGCACATAATATTAAACCTCACTGTTTAGCCTATTCTACTGCTAAGTAAAAGAGAATTCTTCTAATTCTAAAAAAATACTTATCTGCAATTATTCGGCCGAATACTTAAAAGTATTCGGCCGGAGCCGAATATTCGGTTTACATGCCAAACCACCGAATACCGAATCAACTATTCGGTATTCGGTCAATCCCTACTTTAAATTAAAAAAAAAAATTGGAGAGGTAAAATTTGTTGTTTTAAAATAAATGGTTTTTTACACATAAGGTGTCATTAACCAAATAATGATCCTTTTAGAATCTGTAAGTATTCCTAATTTAAGAAATAATGGTTAAAATAAAATTTTCTAACATCTGAATTAATGTAAAAGTATATTTGAAACCTCATTTGTACTAATTTCGTAGACCCCCCCCCCCCCCAAAAAAAAAAAAGTATACAATTGAAAAAAAATTACACTGAAAAAGATAAGAAAATAATTAAGGAATATAATGTATAATTATAAAAAACCTATAAATGCTATACATATAAATGAGGATTTACTTTACATATAGGGGAGAATGGGGTGGAATGGGACAGTAGGATTTTTTTCTTCGAATTCAAACAATAGGAAAGTTATATGATGCAAGATTAGCAATCATTTCATGAATTCTGTCATTCCTGAATATACTGAAATAAAGATTACATAAACTGACATATTTATGTCTGAACATTTAATGCATTCTGAATGATTTAAATATATGTATATATATACAGTAGAAGTTTTCTTCTGTAAAGGATTACACACTAATATTAAAATTTATAAGTAGAAAATCTGTAAAGTGAGAAGTAAAAATTTAACCACATAAATTTAATTTTTTAAGTGGGAACAAGGTCTTAAATAGGTTCTATGTATAGGGGAGAGTGGGGAGGAATGGGACACTTTTTACAAAAATAAAAAAATCATTTTTGTTTGACACAAAAAAAAAAATTCGATTTTTAGAATGCAAAATGAAACACTTTCTAATGTCCTTGAAAAATTTAGAAACATAATTTTCAAAAACAATTTTATAATTAAAGAAATTGTAAGTTTCAAAATGTGTCCCATTCCTCCCCACTAACAGGGAGGTATGGGACAACTATAAAACAATGTATTATAAGAAACAAATAGTCTAGTATCGGCTATATTTACAATCTAACAAAGATTGTAGGTTGATAATGTCTGTGCTACAATATCAAATTCCAGTATCTTCATCACTGGAAGGATAATTCAGGATTGTTAGTCAGAGATATTAACACGTTGATGGACACTTGCGTCTATAGCCGTCAAAGCGAAGTTCACTATGTGGCATAATGATTGATTGACACCAGGATTTACATGAAAAAATATATGAAAATAAGTAAAAGCTTAACTTCACGTACATTAAATAATGCAAAATTTAGTTTTAAAATACTGGTGCCAATCAATCATTATGCCACATAGTGAACTTCGCTTTGACGGCTATAGACGCAAGTGTCCGTCAACGTGTTAAGAAATCACCCGTTCAATTTATTGATATTTTGAAGTAAATGAATATATTTTTAATGTTATAATTAATATACTACCCTTTAAAAATATTTGCATATACGCTCATCTTATTAAAAAGTAAGAGTTAGACTTGTCACATTCCTCTCTCTACCTTCTTTTATGTTAAACTTCTTGTATAAACAGAAATGCTGCTTTTAGGCATAATTTAAATTATGGATAATATACAGTATAATGTTCCATAAATAGGGAAACTATTACATCTATGCATAAACAAATCATTAATATACAGAAAACATAAAAAGTATATGAAGCAAATTTACTTTTGATTCTTGAAATAATCTTTTTCTTTATACAATTGCAAGCTTACGTAAATCAGCTACTTTTTTCAACTGAAGATTGGGGTACCATTGCTTCATCTAATGTGTGATTGATGAAATATTTAGAATGCTACATAAAGAAAAAAACCTACGGTCCCATTCCACCCCATTCTCCGCTATATGTAAAGTAAATCCTCCTTTATATGTATTGCATGTATAGGTTTTTTATAATTAGTACAAATGAGGTTTCGAATATACTTTTACATTAATTCAGATGTTAGAAAATTTTATTTTAACCATTATTTCTTAAATTAGGAATACTTACAGATTCTAAAAGGATCATTATTTGGTTAATGACACCTTATGTGTAAAAAACCATTTATTTTAAAACAACAAATTTTACCTCTCCAATTTTTTTTTTATTTAAAGCACACAGATGGAGCAATGTTTGGTACAGATGTCATATTCGCCCCATATTGGCGCGATTTTTTTCGGTTGCCAATTTGGCGAAAACATCAACAGCATAAACAACATAATCCGGGTTACCACATCAAGCAAAATAACGACACTTTGGCGCAAGTTAAGTACCTGTTGCCTATATGATATTGGCGACAGAAAAAAATCGCGCCAATATGGGGCGAATATGACATCTGTTCCCAATGTTTTTACCAAGTTTCAGAAAAATTCATGATGATTCATTTTTTGTATGGGCCATTACAGTCAGCCCTTTTTTTGGGTGATATTTTCAGCTTGCACATAATAAAAAGTAAAGAAATGAAAATTTACTATTGTTCTGATGTAAAATATGCATTCTTTGTACAAATAGCTTCAAATTGGTACCAGAAACGTCGAATTTGAGCCATTAGTTGGCAAGTTATGGCCATTTATAGACATTGATAAGATTCCAAGATGGCCACCATTTGGTAAAAATGACCAATTTTCAAATGGCTATATCTCAGTCAATATTCTGAAAATTATTTTTAAATTTCAGATTTGAGGGTTTCATTACTGTATCTGCCTATGATAAAAATTTAAAAAAAATCTATGACTATGGTGCAACACTTTTCTTTAAATTGGTTGATTTCACATGGAATGACCCTGTTGCCAATAGTTTATTAGAAATTGTCAATGTCCCAAGGTACAAGCGTCCCAAGGTACAACACTCTCCCCTACTTTTTTTTTTTTTTTTTTAATGTGAATAAGGAAACATTTAAGAATAGATTTTTAATAGCTTCTGTAACTTAATTGTTTTTATTTAAACAGAGAGGGATTAAGCCCTGTGTGCCCCTCTTTGACTGTGCTCTTAAACAATATTTTCTGCTACCTGGCTGGTTTGATTGCCAAATTATAAAATATGCAAGGAACATATATACAGAAAAAAAAGAATAAAATATTGAAATTTTAGGTAATGAAACATTATTTGGTACTACTTAGTTATCCCGTCGACCAATTTTGCCATATTATATAAACTGCCAAACCACTCGCCAAATTTTACAAATTGACGTAATTTTTATTTTAAATAACGAAAGAACAAATAAATTAGTATAACATTAATAAAAATACAAATAAAATGTCGAAATAAAAACCACTTGATGGCGTAAACACATGTAACTTGCTTAAAATCAAGCAAATGTGACATTTACAATCAACCATTATTGGCATTTAATCTTTTAGTTTGGCGATAAATTTTTGGTTGACAGGATAACTAAATAGTACTAAATTTTATTAATCACATAAAATAACTTAAAAGCAGCTATTTATAAAAGTTTTGGTGTTATTACAATTTGGTAAGTATAATTAAAAAATTAAATTTGATTATTTAGGTTTAAGTCAAAATATTTCATGCACTATAAACGTTATTGAAATTGCATTTTTAACAAAGCTTACATGAGGGGTCTATTACTGAAAAATGACTAATTAACCAACCCAGTAATGGACACCCTCCGGTAAAACCTTAAAAATAAATGAAATTTTGTAAATGGCCATCAGTATATAAAATTCTATGCTTTCTATTGCTACTCAAACAAAAACATTCAAATTATGCACGAAAATAAATAATATATAAATTAATTAAATGAAGCTAGCTCTTAGCCTCTTCATTAAGATTTTCACAGAAAAACAGTGAAACTATGAAACACTATTTTCTGCTTCCTGATTGGTTTGATTAAAAGTGTCAACAATAACCAGTTTTATAAAACATGCAAGGGGGCATTATAAAAAAAATTATTAAAGCTAAATATTTATTAATTATTTTTTTATGAACCAAACACATCAAGGGGTGCCCATTACTGGCAAATCTACCCTATATATATATGCTATCATACTATATAGTACAGATTATAAATGAGTCCGCCTTTGCCTTTGATGTTTATACGCAAAAAAAAATAAAATAAAATAAGGGTTACTGTTTTAGGTGTCATTATTGGCGCAGTTAATATGTATTATCCGGGTTAGGACCGGGATAATACGTAAGTACCTTTTTTGGTATTTTACCCTACATACGTTTATATATTTTGATTATTAGGTTTATGTTATTAATGAATAAATTAATTCATTAATCAATGAATGAATTAATTCAGTTAAACTAATTAAACAAAAATTTTGAAATTAATATTTTAAGAAGTTTTTTTTTTTTTTTTTTCATGCAGGATAATATAGGCAAAAAACAACAACACATATTTAGCATTATCATATCCGCCGTAGTTACATAAGGTTTTTACTGTACCTTTATATGACTTTTAATATCCTCATTGACAGCAAATTACATAGTAAAAATCTTGTTTTATCGTGTTGATAACACCTTCGGAACAACTCGCAACAGAAAACCACACAAGTACCAAGTACGATGTAAACAAACATTAGCCTATTCACTATTGCCACCCAGCAAAACAAATTTTAAGATCTTGCCAGAGTTCTTTGCTCTTGCCATCTTGCTAGTCAATACTTTGCGAAGATTTCGCATTTGCGACAACTTAGCTGGATCTCTCCTAGAAACAAAAATAAACATCACGAGAATGCCACACCTTTGATTTTTTTATTGTTCTGATCTTGACATTTTAATTTTTCCATCAATTATTTAAAATTAATTTATTTAAAATTGACAGAAATTTTTCCATACTTTCGTCCATATGGCATGCAATCAGCTGTAGACGTGAGTCAGAAATGATTATTTTGCAACATCTAAATTGAAGTGAAATCAACTATACTTATGTTTTTTTTTTCTAGAAATCTAGCATATAAATGTTAAACGATATATATTATAATTGTTATAGTTTATAATCAATTTGATTCATTTTTAATCAGCTTTCCACAATTACTAGATCTTGATATATCATTTATGCCTGGGTAATTGTTCATTTGTTTATTTTTTATTCTCATGAAATGCTATTGAAATAATAATAGATGTGACATAATTTCATGATAATCATAACAAGATAAAGACATGTTTAGATTTTGATTTCAAGTATGATTATAATAAGATGTTTATTGTATTTTAGAATGTTTTCTATAGTATATCTGTTTTGTTTTTATAATGTGATTATAGTTTTTGGTTCGTGTTTACAAAACCGCCATGTCTGTGTGACCTCGCTGACAATTAATTTGCGTACTTTGTCAAGATATTTAGTATCGGAAGTACGATAATTATTTATCAGTATGGATGCTTTTAACATTTAAAAAGATAACGTATCATTGATAACTCCATGTTAAATTGGATAAATTCATATAAACCAAAATCTAAATGAAGGGGTGGTGGTTTATTCTGGTATACGATTTGAAATGCGAATATGCATTGATTATGTTCAAGAAGAATCCTCAATTTCGCTATTAAAAAAATAAAATAAAATGAGAAATAAGTTATTCTATTGTGTCCTTTTTTAAAAAACTAAACAGCTGTAAACATAATTTTCTGTGGTAATATGGATAATTAATTACCTTTTAAATAAAAAATCTATGTTTTTTAAAATCATTCGTAATGTTTGGTGTCAGTGGCTAATTTATTTGATCAGTTTATGACTTAAGTTCAGTTTGGGAATTTTAGTGTCTTGAAGGATAACTTCCTTTACCCTGGAATGTTGGGTACACATATTACTTCAAGACTTCTCTCAAGATATATTTTCTCTCTTTTTTTTCTTTTCTTTGGAGATGTATAATTTAAGTTTTCCTTTTGTTATTTGGAAATTAAAAATCCATTTTTATGTCTCTAACTCAGTGTAGCAGATCCTTTTTAAATTCAGCATTCTAGGATTAACAAATAAAATAGAAACAAGCTTTCAATCGCAAAATGAGCAGATCTTAGGGTTTTTTATATTTTTTCTATTGATTATATTCTTGTAAGCAGTTTCCTGCAAGTTTTAAAAATGCAGGGTGCTGCCATTGAGAAAAAGGCCGGTTTTTCTTTTCCCTTAAGGATACTTTTTTTATTGTTTTAAAAGCATTCTTTTGGTTTTTAATATTTAAAACTCGGGGCACTCTTTTCAAGGCAACATTGAGTCAGTTTTTACTATGTAAGCAAATTTTTTAATGCAAAAAGGAGAAAGGGCATTTCTTCTTTACCTAGGGGGCAAGAATGGTGTTATTTTTTAGATCAAAGGACAGGCAAGGTGCAGCACTCTTCTCAAACTGTCTGGGGGAAACTTTGTAAGGATAAAATTTTTCAAATGTGTTTTATTTTTTAGTTTTTCACACGTCTCGCATAATCTATGTTTTCCCTACATCTTTATTATTCTCATTTATACTCTGGTCTATATTTCCTCGTTTTGAAAATTTTTAATGTTTATTTTTAAAATATATATCTTGTGTTCTTGGCTTTATAAATTTTTATATTTATTGAGGATTTCTAAAATCTGAAAAAAAAAAAGAGTTCCTACTTGTATCATTGTTGATATCTAAATTCATTAAGAAAATATGAGTAAGGAGATGCTAGAATTTATGATATTGAAGTGTTAATTTAATTAGTGTAGTAATAGTAATTAAGTAGTTAAAATGTTTTGACCATCAGTCAGTGGTCAAAACTCATTTTGACTGGAAAAAGTGATTTAAAATTATTTTGTTAAAAGATAATTTTCGCACAGCATTTGGAAAAGTTTGTCAAAACTCTAAATATTCTACTCAGTCATATTTCTCAGTTTCATTTTATAATAATTTAATAGCACAAAAATTTCTACAAAAATGCAATTATTGTATTGTAAGTATTGAAACAATTTTAATAATTTGATTATATTTCTAACTTTATATGAAAAGAAGGAAAATAAATCATGCAGCACAAAATAATAATAATCTATTATAGAAATCTAAAAGTGGTTACAAGTAACAAATTTTGGTGTTTTTTCTAAGTTAAGACAATTTTATAAATTATGCTAGATCGAACAAAACTTAGTAAAATAATCTGGTACGGATGTCTCAGATGCACTGGGTACTACCTATTTAGTGCCTAAGGTCAATTTTATGCCTGGCAACCTGGCAATTTTAGTGAGATTTCGCTTCATATGGAAACCTGGTATTAAACTGATTGTGTGTGTTGTATAATAAAATATTTTATGTGCATTGATAAAATTTGTATGTGTTTTATAATAATTTTTATTATTATTATTAAATCAACTGTTTTATTTTAAAATAAAACTTAGTACATTCTGTTTTTGCAAGCTAAGCCTAACAGGTACATGAAAACAGGGTTTTCTCGCCATAATGGCTAAAAAAAATTAATGCCAATCCAGATGCTTCTGAGACATTGAGAAAAATATGTTTTTGGAAATATTTCTGTCTTAAACACCAATATACTTATGCAGCAAAAAATGTTTTATTTATATTTAATAATTAGTAGTAAATTATTATTAATGATATTAAATATATAACAGCGGTAGAATTGATTAAAAAAAGTTACTGGTCCTGGGACCAGTAAGCATGAGCTTTTACTAGTCCGTAGTCATCATCAATGGCCCGTTTCATAAAATTTTATAAAGTACATTTAACCCTTTGAGTGAACCCCCTCCCTCCTAGAATATAAACCAAACTTCATGAAGTTATTTTCAGCATAATAAAATGTAAAATTATAATTTGCTAATCTATTTTGTAAATCTAAGGGCAGGCAGGGTGCAGCACCCTCCTGAAACTGTCTAGGGGAAACTCTGAATAGGTTTATATTTATGTGTTACGCATTAAAGAAATTTAAATGTTTATTAAATTTATAGTACAATTCTGTTTCAAGTATTATAAATAAAAATTTAATACTAATCATTTAAATTTTCTTAACGTGCAATACATGAAATATAATCTTATTTGAATTTCAAGTAAATTTATTAATTTGAATTTTACATGTATTATAAAAATTATGTAATTATGCTTAAGTATTACACATTGAAGAAATTTAATTATTCATTCAGTTTATGGAATATAGTTATAAAAGTACTGTAAAGTTACATAAAAAGGACTATTGTACTATTCCAGGAAAGGAATCTCCCTGGCTGTTGAAATTGCTTTTGTTACTTGTATTGCAATTTAGAGTAGAACTTAATGTTTTCTTAGTTGTTGTCAAAAAATTTGTAATAGTAAGAAAGATTATAAAAAGTGAAATGATTTGGCAAGAAAAAACTAGGGTTGGCTTTTTACCGGTAAAAACTCGTTTTTACCAGGACATGGTAAAAACCTAAGGATACAATAAACTCTACTAGTCATTAAACTTTATTTTAATACTATTGATAAAAACTCTGTTTTCATGTAATTTATGTGTTTACATATTATATATATATGTAGGATTTGAATTTAAATATACTTTATTTTCTTTATAACGTACATGATCAGTAAATTAACTGATGCTCTGTTATTTTTATTATCCATGATTTGAAAGCATGAATTATAAAAATTCACGATCACAAGATTAAAGTTTGGAGATATTCAAAATTAGAAAAGAGTCAGTCCATAAAATATTGTTCATGAAGCATCGGCTTATGAGATGCCAAGGAAGGCACTGTTAGGCCTAATCAGATTGTTCGAAAGAAAGTATATTATAGGTTTTAAGTGAGAAATGTACTATATTTAAAGAAGGTATCAACGAAGTGGTGTAACATTATTTTTATAGAATTCTATTAAAGTGTATGTGTTGTTATTCCCAACGTCTAGTTATTCAAGTCATCAATAAGTTAACATTTTATGTAAAAGAGATTGGAAATAAAGAATTAGTGAGTTCTCCAAAGTTGCTGATACACCACTTTAATCATAGAGATTTTACCATATTTCTATTCCACATCTATAAATAGAACAACAGATGTTTACTGTCTGTTTCACAAAGCAGGTTTCCATTCCATTTGTAATCTTACCATTACAAGAAGCTTCTTTAAAACAAAAGATGCAAAAGCCAAAGTTTGGTGGAAAGCGTTAAATAACAAAAAAGTAAATCCCGAATTCATACATTTAGATTTAATGGTGAATCTTCACACCATACCTTGTATACTTCTTCACCCTTAGAGTGAATTTTTTCGAACTTTTCACATATCCACAGTAAATTAAGAAATCGACGTACACAGAAAGCTATAAAGCTTGTATTTTGTTATAGAGTGCTAAGAGCTAAGAGGCTCCAAGGACATAGATGGGTAAAATGTACCTACTAACATTTGTACAAACTACATTATATGACAATTAATATTTGTAAGCATTTGGTTTTTATTAAAATGATTAAGGCTTTTAAGTGTGATAAAAGTGTAGGGGGTTACCTTTGAACACTGTAAATATTTTTCTTTAAATAAATTCTATTTTATAAATATATATGGCAGCACATTACAGGGTTGCTGGCTTTTAGCCAGGCCAAAAAAAGCCGGCCGGCTTTTTTTGGTTTTAAAAAAAGCCGGCTTTTATTGAAAAAAAGCCAGTTTTATTTTTTAAAGTTGGTTTACAGTAAATTCGTTTTAAATTTGGATCAATTAATTTTTAATACACTTATAAATATTTTCTATTAAAAAAAATTATCGATTTCTATTGAATTTTATCAAATAAGTCTTTATAACTTCTAGAAGGCAACTGTGAACGCATTATGTCTGAAAAAGAAAATATATATATATAAACATTGAAAAGGATATAAGTTAGGCTCTAAACTGGTGTTTTGAAATTCTATATCATATATAGTGTTGACTCTAAGCCGCTTTAGCAGGGCGCAGTGCCTGGCGGGCCTTCATATTTCCTTTTTGCACCCGGCGGCTCTTTTAAACCCTTCCGATGCACCCGGCTGCCCTTTTTAACACTTCCTATGCACCCCATGGTAATTCAGTTGATACCGGAAAAATATCGCAAATTCTAGGGACTCTAAACAAACCAATTCAAAATATGTTTTATGAACAAGGTACAAGTGTGCCCTTATTTTATAATGGTGTTCCTTTTTTGAAAAAAATGCACCCTTTTTTAGAACAGCGTTTCCTTTTTGAAAAATGTACCCTTTTTTTGGAATAGACACCTTTTTGAAAAATTTATGCCCGGCGGTCCTTTTTTTCTAGCGTCAACACTAATATAGCTCCACATGTACTACACATTTTTATGATTATATTTAATTAAAACTGTTCTTAACTGCTCTGCTCAACAAGCGCAAAATGTTTTGACACATTTAAAAATTCATTTTTTAAGGGAAAGATGTAAAATTTGAAAGCCTGACCATGGAAGCGATTTGGAATTGAACTGTGTTTTCCATTTTTTCATCCATCAATTACCTATTGAGTTATAAGAGATTTTGATCATGTGACAAACATGTTTTTTCACCCTTTTCTGAGTGGTTTCTTCTTTCATTCGGAAATTCGATTCAAAACGCTCACTTTGACACTATTTTCTGAAAAATCTATTGCATTTGCAAAAAAACAGCACAATTACATAGTTTCTGAACAACAACATCTGCTAGTTTCATGCATTTCTGAACAAAAATAAATTAAAACTTATGTCAGAAAGTTGCCCTTTTCGATTTGAAAGCCTTAATGACAAAATGTGGCACATCAAAATGGAAACATTCTTATGTGTCCATATGGAGAGATTAAGTTATAAATGTTAAAAGAGAAATTAGAAAAGATGTTTCATTTGAGGAGAGTGGTACATAAGTGTATAAAAAATAGAGCATTTAAAACAAGAAAAAAAAAATTCTCCAAATAAAATTTTGAAAAGCTTGTTGCTAAGCATATTCATGCATATGCTATTCATAATGTTTTTAATAGTGAGAAATGGTGGTGTTTTTATTAATATGACTATGTATAATTTCAAACGTTTGCTAGAAATAAAATAAGACTTGTATATTAATAGCTCTTAAAATTAAGTAATAAAACATATAACTAAGTAACCATTGTCCTCTTTAATTTTATAAAGCAGTAAAAATGAAAAAATTGGCAGTTGGTATGGCCCTTTTAAAATTTAGCTGACATATTTGCAATTCAGAATACAAATCACAAGCAAAATCATCTAAGTTTTATTCCAGTATTAATGTCCTCATTATTGAGAAATTGGGTTACTTATTAAACTGTAAATCAATTAAATGTCATTAAAACTAATTAAAAACACTTTAAAATGTGTAGTTTATAATTACAATGCTTCATTGTATAAAAGCCAATTATGGCCAAAAAAAGCCGGTTAAAACCAATAAAAGCCACCGGCCTGGCTTTTTTTAATTTTAGCCGGCTTTTTTGCAACCCTGGCACATTACTACTATGGCTTCAATGTAACAAGAATACAAAGATTTACTATTTTGCATGTGCACACTACTGTCTAAGCAAGATATGCATATTTTACTTTCTTGAATCTAAACTTAAGAAAATAAAGTTGTAAGCTTTTTGTTGATAATCTTGTATCCCTAAAATTATAATTTACTGTTTAATACCTAAATAAAGATGTTAGCTTTAACTTATAAGGTTTGTTTTATTCAAATTCTCAAACCTAATTGAGTAAATAGTTGTAATGCTAAACTACATGTGATGGGGCACCATTGAACAATTAAAACTATGAAGTAAAGAGTTCTAGATGTATCTAAATATTATTATTGTTGAAAAAATTTTTAAATATGAAAATTAAGAGATTAATTAAGTGTTATTATACTTAATATGAAAGTTGTACTGATGCAGGGATTCAACTACAGGCAAATTCAAGAAACATAACAATAATTCATGATTTAGCAGATTTGTCTAACAAACCCTATACTGTTTCATTTACAATGGTAAACATTATTTCTGGATTTCATAAAACAGGATTTTATCCATTTTCTATAACAATTTGAATGAAAATGATTTCATTTTAGTTCAATTTCATGCAAAAAGAACTCTCCATTACGTTGGTCAGATTAAATTGCTTAATGTCAGGTTTCTTCGTAAAAAAGAACATACAATATATTTTCCAGGGGCATCAGATATCAATTTGGTGGATTTTAAGGATATTATATAAAAAAGTTGTCACAATTAAACATAATTGGAGGCATCCTTCATTCTGTCTCAACAGTGTGCTTTGATGGATACAAACTTGGTTAAATAATAATTAAAAAAAAAAAAATAGTAATTTCTGTTAAATGTAATTGTGTCATTTTATTCTTATTACTTTATATTTTGGAAAGATATAGTTTCTAATAAAAAGTGTCAATATTTTCATATTTTGTTTATTTGTTCAAAGGTACACCTAGATTGTTCAAAGGTACCCCTACATGGGACATTTGAACATAAAACTTGCCACTTTTCAAAGCCTCACAACATATTTAATTTATCTGAAAAACTCTAATTTTTTTATTTCATATTATCCAGAAGTACATTCTTTCTCTCACGAAATATTTAAAATTCAATAAATATAATTCAAGTAAGAAATATGTGGATTTTTTCAGTCTTGACTTGAATGAACTTCTTGCAGCCCTTTTGGTAGCTTTAGAAAATGCACATACATTTAACACTAATAACCATGCTTCTGTAAAAATAAACTGCAAAGAAAATAAAAATCATTGTAAATTTTGAATTACATTTCCCAGAAAAGGGCTTATCTTAAAAACTTTTGTGGGATAAGGAGCCAAAAACTAATGCTTCTTTACAATAGAAAATAATGCAAATGTTAATGATTTTAAAATAAAATATTTTTTAATGGATTTTTATATTTAACAAAAAAAAAAAAAAAACCTTCAAAAGGCACACACGCCTTATACTACTATGTACATACATCTCGTACTTATAGCCATAAACTGCCGAATAAATACAAGTCCTAGTAAATTTAGAGTTTACATTTTTCTGAGAGCAGCTATCTCAAAAATTATTGCAAGGTAAGGATTTAAAAAAAAAAAAAATTATGCTGCCTACCAGAAAATAAAAAAGGCATTTAAACATTAATCTCTCTATTCTAAAAAAAGTAACTACCGCTGTCACTGCCGCCGCCGGTTTTGAATTTTTTGTGACCGGAGGTCTTTCTTCGTTAATAAGAAAAATAATGTATACAAAAGTATGAAAATCGGTAGTATTACAGTATGGAACCATTTATCCGGAAACCAGTTAACCGGAAAACCAGTTATCCGGAATGATATTTCTAATAGACTGATTTCAGACTCTTTGCAGAAAAAGGTTTCATACACTGCCAGTTTGACATAGGCTTTGTTTGAAACAATTGTATAATTTGATGACATCATCTAGTATTTGAAAAGAAAACATATTTAGTTGTATTTTAGATGTTTTAATTTTTATGCAGAGGAAACAGAAGAATTTTTGTTCCCAAGAGATTCCCATAAATTACCTTCTTTTAAACTCTGGTTAACTTTTTATCTTTCTTGCATTGATTTTTAATCCAAGTAATCTAATAATTTAAAATCAGAAATAATGCCACAACCACACATATTCCACAAAACTTATCAAATGGATGCTGCTTTAATGCACAACCAGTTAACTGGAAAAACCAGTTATCCGGAATATATCTGACCCCAAGCATTCCGGATAAATGGTTCTGTACTGTATACAGAAATGTTTGATAAACATGCTGATGCAGTCAGTTTTCAAATCGAAGAATTATTTTAAGAGATATTTAATGCTAAAGTTGGACAAAATCGTTCTACTAAAAAAGTTTTATAGGAGCAAAAACTATTCATGGGAATTTAATCATTTTTAGATCATTTTATACGTTTGAAGTTCCCGGTGTGCAGACTGTATTTCTTTTTTTAATTTAACTCATTTTTTGAGGTTTTATTTCTATTTTAAATTCAAATTTTCAGCATTTCGAGAGATATTTTTTACTTACCAGAGGCAGGGTTGCAAAAAAGCCGGCTAAAATTAAAAAAAGCCAGGCCGGTGGCTTTTATTGGTTTTAACCGGCTTTTTTTTGGCCATAATTGGCTTTTATAAAGTGAAGCATTGTAATTATAAACTACACATTTTAAAGTGTTTTTAATTAGTTTTAATGACATTTAATTGATCTAGAGTTTAATAAGTAACCCAATTTCTGAATAATGAGGACATTAATACTGAAATAAAACTTAGATGGTTTTGCTAGTGATTTGTAGTCAGAATTGCAAATATGTCAGCTAAATTTTAAAAGGTCCATACCAACTGCTTTATCTGGTTTACACTGACCTTTATCTACTCCCCTCTCCCCCAATTTTTATCATTTTTACTGCTTTATAAAATTGAAGAGGACAATGGTTACTTAGTTACATGTTTTATTACTTAATTTTAAGAGCTATTAATGTACAAATCTTATTTTATTTCTAGTAAACATTCAAAATTATACATAGTCATGTAATAAAAACACCATTTCTCACTATTAAAAATATTATAAATAGCATATGCATGAAAATGCTTAGCAACAAGATTTTCAAAAATTTTTTTAGATTTATTTTTTTTTTTTTTTTACCTGTTTAAATACTCTATTTTTTATACACTTATGTACCAAACTCTCCTCAAAAATTATATCCTTTCTAATTTTTCTTTTAACATATGAATAACTTAATCTCTCCATATGGACACACAAGAATGTTTCCATTTTGATGTGATTATATTTTGCCATTGTTCAATTAAATTAAATATAATCTTTAAAATGTGTAGTATATGTGGAGCTATGTAATACAGAATTTCAAAACACCAGTTTGGAGTCTAACTTATATCCTTTTCAATATTTATAACTTTTTTTCAGACATAATGCCTTCAAAGTTGCCTTCTAACATTTATAAAGTCTTATTTATTTGACAAAATTTATAATTTTTTTTAGTAGAAAATATTTATAAGTGTATTAAAAATTAATTTATCTAAATTTAAAATGAATTAGCTGTAAACCAACTTTTAAAAATAAAAACTGGCTTTTTTTAATAAAAGCCGGCTTTTTTTAAGTGGCTAAAACCAAAAAAAGCCGGCCGGCTTTTTTTGGCCTGGCTAAAAGCCGGCAATCTTGTTACTAGGGGCTCTGCCTCCTACGAGCTATGCTTGTCAACCCCCGTTCAGGCACTGCAGACTCTAAAAGTACACTAATTTGATCGCCTTTAAAAAGATTTTAGAATATTGAATTATAATTTAAAAAACAGTGACAATCTCCCTATAAACGGATTTCTATACATTTCTCTTTGATTGGGGAATTTTAAGGCCAAATCCGCTGCGGTACTACCTGATTATCCCGTCGACCAATTTCGCCAAATTATATAAATCACCAAATTATACAAATTGACATAATTTTTATTTTAAATAACGAAAGAACAAATAAATTAGTGCAACATTAATTAAAATACAAATAAAACGTCTGTTGTGGTTACTTAGAACCACTGCCATATTTTTATTTAATTTCATTTAGAAAATATTTTTATTAATCTTGTATTCATTTAATTTTAATATTCGCATTCCAAAATTATTTTAATTCCCTTTTTTTTCAACCTTCCCCTGTAAGTTTTTCTTTCTGGCATAGCATTTCATTCATTTTAGAATCATAAACGTTGTTTTGAAATCTGTACTTCCGGTAAAAGAATTATCTGGAAAGTTCCATATCTATCTATTTGTGAAGTCATACCCTTTTGTAGCCCCGCCCCTTAGCCAATAATATTTAAATCAGTTTAATTCCTAATTTCAAATTATGTAACTCTTTACTACTGTTTGGCATCTTATCTCAGTGAAATCTATCAAATTTCCTTTTTTTTAAAGCAGTTTTTTATATTCTTTAGCATTGCATTTTATGCCAATGCAGGACGCCTGTGTGTTCGTTCTGCCAAAGTTGGCGTGTTTCAAGTATATAGCAACCCCCTTTACTCCTCCTTTCGGAAAGCTTGTGCGCATTCAGTTGAGTTGGGACTTCAATGCAGAATGGCTGCCTTTTGCCGTTCTGTGAAGAATTATGTCCGCGCCTGCATGAGTGTTCTATCAACGAACGCAGAGAATGGGTGGATGCCTCTTCCCCTTCTACAAAAAAAAAAAATAATAAACGGATTTTCGTATTTTTCGGATATTTCTTTAAGATTGTGTAATCGGCTGCATAGTTTCGTCTTTTTCTTTTTGTGGCAAGATTCTTTGATCAGTTACTTCTGATTCTTCAGTAAAATGTGGATAAAATTCTGTTGACGGCATTATTATTTTTATTCAAATGGTGCTTTTATTTCGAGTCGTAGAATTGTAATGCCAAAAAATCATGTAAATGCCTGTGTCTCCACACTCCCCAAGGGAAGAAAATTATTTTATTTTCTTTAGTAAGAACGTAGATTGTATGTGTCAATCATAAAAAAAAAAAAAAAGTACATCTAAAAGAATAAGAGGTGTACTCTACGATAATGCGCTATGTTCTGCAAGAAAAATTGCTTCATAAATAAAAAATTTTCAAGGAAGATTTGTCATCTGTTTATTTCCTTTCTGCAAATGTCTCCATCATTTTCTGTTCTTTCAGGTCAATGCAGGTAATGCTTTTACCTTTTATTTTTTTGTTCTCAATTACCAAATGTATGATAAATAAATTCAGATTTTTTTAAATTAATGACTGTTATGTCAAAGTGGTCTTTTGTGGCCGCAACAAAATGTGATAACACTATACGATCGATCCTACAAAAAAAATGATTTCTAGATTTTTAATTGGAATTTCAATATCCAAAATAACCAGGGATATGTTTAGGAAAATTTTAGGTCCTTTAAAGGACCCCTCACAAAATAATTTATATTAAAACAGGACCTTCACAAAATTATTTATCCCCAAACAGGACCCTTTACAAAACATTTTATGCCAAAACAGGACCCTTCACAAAATTATTTGTCTCTTAAATAGACCTTTCACAGAATTCTTTCACTTTCAAATGGAAGTTTTCCACAAATTTAGTCATTTAAAAATAAAATCTGGCCTTTAAGTAAGCAGTTGAACTCGCCAAAGAGCATATTACTTAGCTTTTTATACATGAAGGATAGGACATGAAGACGCTGATAATTTAAAATTCACAAAATTATGAGTAGAATTTTCACAAAAATAAGAAAAATTTCACAAAACCAGGACCCTGTGAGAAAAGTCTGGACAGACCCCTGATAACTTTACAATATTATTCTTTCACCTCCTACCTCCAAATACAACAACGTCGAAATAAAAATAACTTGATGACGTAGACACGTGTAACTTGCTTAAAGTCAAGTTAATGTGACATTTACGATCAACCATTATTGGCATTTAATCTTATAGTTTGGCGAATGATAGATTTTTGGTCGACGGGATAACTTAGTAGTACCAAAGATACAATCGCTGTTTTTGCCTTTGATTAAGTAAAATATGTTAAACATTTCAAAATAAGCTAATATAAAAGGAATTAATTAAACAGACTCTTTGTCTCTCGGTATTTTTTAACAAAGCGAAAAGAAAGTTCTTTTAAATGAGACATTTTAAATTAATCGTTTTTAATCTGACGTAATTTTGACCAAACTATTCTTTCTCTTTTTAATATTCACATGAAAATACTCTTGTTAGAAATTAAATATTATTTGTGCTTTCCTAACAAAAATAGTTGAAAAGTATCCGCTCAAAATATCAAATAAATGTCTAGCGCAATTTCTAAATTTAAGCCGTTTTGCAATATTATTTTGTGTTCGTTTTATGTAATAACTGTAATGTGACGTAAATATGATGTAATTTCTCGTATTTAAGACTTCTAACGCATGTTAATGAATTTATTATTTTACAATTTCCTTTTCTTTTAAAATTCACGTGTAAATATAGCTTTTATGATGTAATTTTTAATAAGTTCCTGCTCTTTGTACATAATTAATTCTAATTCCAAATGTTTTTTTCTGTTTATAATAGTCACGTGTAAATAAATTTTTAATTTATTTACACGTATAAATATATTTTTTTATTTGAAGCAAACATTATTGTTTGCGCTGTTTATACAGTTGGCAACAGTTTAAATTAATATCACTTTCTAAAATAAGTAAAAAATATCTCTAGAAATGCTGAAAATTTGAATTTAAAATAGAAATAAAACCTCAAAAAATGAGTCATTAAAAAAAGAAATACAGTCTGCACATCGGGAACTTCAAACGTATAAAATGATCTAAAAATGATTAAATTCCCATGAATAGTTTTTGCTCCTATAAAACTTTTTTAGTGGAACGATTTTGTCCAATTTTAGCATTAAATATCTCTTAAAATAATTCTTTGATTTGAAAACTGTCTGCATCAGCGTGTTTATCAAACATTTCTGTATAATACTACCGATTTTCATATTTTTGTATGCATTATTTTTCTTAATATTAACGAAAAAAGACCTCCGGTCACAAAAAATTCAAAGCCGATAGCGGTAGTTACTTTTTTAGGGTTCCGTACTTCTTAAAAAGTAAAAACGGAACCATTGTAATATCACTCCTGTGTTTGTCACAGCCATTTTACTCGTAAACTATGGAACGTGAAAAGTTCAAATTCGGGGAAGTAATAAAGACCATTGACCCACATATTTTCAGATTAAGAAACATTCATAAATATATTTAGTAAAAATGTAGGAGGGCAAATTAAGCTACTTGGAAAAAAAAATCTTTTCTTTGTATATCATGTGGGGTATCCTGTGAAAACTTTCTTAACGCTGAACTCAAAAATACATTCCTTTTAATTTTAGGTATTATATTTTTAAAAATATTGTCAAAAATGTAACGCAAAAATATGTCCCCCCCCCTATCTAATTCCGAAACTACTGAAACTAAAATTATGAAAAAATTAGAGGTAGTAGATGTTAATGTAAACCTTGCCAGAAAATTATAGCGATTATCCTAGGTCACATAGTTTTCGAGAAATTAGCATTTTTCTGTTATACACATATTTCGATTTACGGGCATTCAGAAAAATTGTTGAGCATCGCTGGATATACCTATCGTTGCAGAAGTATAAGAGTATTGTTGATAATGAATTTCGAAAAAAATCATCAGTAATTAGCTGAGATATTAACCCTTAACGATAAGCCAGTTTGGACGTACATAAGGACAGGGGCGGCGTACTCTATACCTAGTTAACAACTTTTAATCTATATATATAAAAGAAAGTCTGGATTTCGCATTAATCAACATATTTTGGTGTATTTTTGTATGCTGAATCGAATGGTACTTACTAAATTCTTTTAAGTCCAATAGTTCGAGAGATATTTCATATTTTTCGAATTTGGCGATGTCTTTGGCGTCAAAACGTCAGATTTTCAAGTGATAATTTCTGAAAATGCATCCGTTACTATAGCAATGGAAATTTTCAAATAAACATTTTTGTTGATCAATTCTTTTGATTAAAGAATTAAACGGTTACATCAACTAGAGGGGGAAAAAGGTTAACGCATCGGATAAAAAAAAATAGTTACTGATTTTATACAAAAAAAAAAAAAAAAAAAAAAAACAGCTTAAATAAAAAATTAACATTATAAAAGAAATATTTCCGCATGAAGTGTCCATTTCCATTACTATAGTAATGCATATATTTTATGAAATTAACAATTGTAATGTACTTGCAAACAAGTATTTTGGCGTCTAATTAAAAAAATATGCAATAGCTCATGTAATATAAAAATCCAAAGAATTTATTTGGTTTCTTTGCTCCGGCGAATTAGCAAATCACGTGAGCAATTTCTGAAGTATCGCATCTGTATGTGCACGTTATAAAAATAATTTAATTTTTTTTTAAACTTCTGTTTGAGTGTAAATAGAAGTGCTAATATGTTGTTCCAGCAATATTTTTGGTTAATCGTTGAATTGTATCGCTAAAGATTGTGTTATTATGCAGTAGATTTGGTTTTTCTAATACTAACTTACCGTTGCTTAACTTTGCATTTTATTAATTTCAAAGAAGTAAACTATTATAATCAGGGTTGTAAAAAACCCGGGTTTTTTGTTAAAAACCCAGCCCGGGCGGGTTTTATTAAAAAACCCGGGTTAAATGGGTAATTTTCCCCGGGTAAATTGGCTACTAAATTTTGGTACTTTGCAAAATTTATCCGTTGAAATTTTGAAAATTCTCAGAGGAATTATAGGGAAAATTTAATTTTTTGCTTAGGAAAGCACAAGAAATTTGATTGCCGAAACAAGTGGCAATCCTGATCTCAAATACAATCATTGTAAACAAACACTTCATAGTCTAATAGATGGGAATGACTTCTTAGTCTTAATAAGGATCTCAATATTTTTCTCTGTTCTTAAAATACATATATATTATATGATCCCTTTAATTTAAATAACAAATTTTAAATTGCAAAGCTATCAATTGTGTTATTTAATAATAAAATATAAATATAACTTAAAAAAAACTTTCTCCTTTGAAATTATCATAAGATTAGCAAATGTTGATAAAAAATATCTTGCAACAAAAATGTTTCTTATGTATGTACAGGGTGTCCACTCTCAACGGCGTCCAATGGCTAATTCCTAAACCGTTAGTCATACACATAAAGTTTAAATATTACAAAAATGTTTTCATTTGAGGCAAAGAAATATTTTAAAAGCGATTTGGGTCAATAAAAGCATTTCTTAAATTATGAAATTTAAGTGTTTATACAGCCCAAGGTGCTATAAGTTATATTTAGTAAAACTTTCCTATTACACTGACAAGACAGACAAAAAAAGTCCCGTTCATATAACACTAAAATTGACTGAGTTATGAAACTTTAAAAATGCATGACTTATACCACTTTTCTGCATCTGAACACAAATGAGTTTGGCCATGCTTTGAGGGGTCAATATCCTAAGTACTTAAAAGTATTCAAAGAACTTTTCATGTGTATCAGCCCTTTGAAAAAAATAGTAAAGTGTTATGATTGAGTTAACTTTTATTAAGTTTCAGATTGTCTAAAATTATTGTATTTTAACATATGTTTTATTTTGTAAGGATTTGAGACTATTTCTTTTCATGATTTCTTTTAACAAATATTATGTTATTTTATTTAACTTCAACGATCGTATGTATGTTTTCCCAGTTCAAAATTTGTACTCGAAATTTAACTCCCTTTCAAGTTTCAAATATCCGATCAAGACTAAATTTTACATGTATACATGTGTAAATCTGATGACAATCTAATATTATGATTTTCGGTGGTTACCATTCATACTTATTTTACAGGATAACACAAAAAATTTCGGATAGATTACTGCCAAGAAGTTTAAGAAAAAGTTTTAGATTAGTTAACACAAGATTGCGATGGTTATGTTTTTTAACTTTTATGTATTTTTTAGCACTGAATCTGGGAATTACCTTAATTTTTAACCATCATCTCAGGATGTTTTGCAAATCATAAATTGTCAAAGTTAAAAATTAACAAAAATCAAATACTATAAAATAGAGGAGACGGCTGAGTTTTTTAACTTTTGATAATTGGTTTTTATGTACTTTTTAGCACTGAATCTGAAAATGACCTTCATTTTTAACCATCACGTTATAATTTCTTTGCAAATCGTAAATGTCAAAGTTAAAGTATAGCAAACATCTGATACTATAAAACAGATGTAAAACTTTTATTTTATTTTATTTTCCTTAAGTGATGGTTAAAAATGAAGGTCATTTTCGGATTCAGCAGTAAAAAGTACATTAAAATAATCTAATAAATATAATAAGTTTAGTAAATATAATACTCTTGAAGCTAACTGAAAAGCTTAAGTTTACGTTTTAAATTAAAAGCTAAAACATTTTAAAGTTATAGGGTTCCCAATCTAAAAGTGCAAGTAAATTAGTACAAATATATTTTCTAAGATTCAAAGTGAATAAAAAAAACAAAATAACCATGAACAACAAATACATCATTTGTTCCTTTCCAGAAATACTCTTAAAAAAAACCCGGGCTTTTTAAGTGGGTTTTTTATAAAAAACCCAGCCCAGGCAGGCAGCTGGGCAGGTACCCGGGCAGCTACCCACTACAACCCTGATTATAATGGAACTCTAAAGTAAAGGAATGTATGAAATTATTGTTCCAGCACTTTTTTCGGTGATCGTCACAAAAGTTTATTTTGTTAGGACAGTAGATGTGTTTTCAACACAGATATGATATACATATTGGCGCGATTTTTTTTCCGACGCCAATTTGGCGAAAACCTCGTTACCATATCATCTATATCTTGGCTACCAAATCAAGCAAAATAACGACACTTTGGCGCCAGTTAAGTTCCCGGTGCGTATGTGACATTGGCGTCAGAAAAAAATCGTGCCATATGGGGCATATATGACATCTGTCCCGCTATCATAATGGTTGAAGAAGTTGTTGTAATTAAGTTGTAAAATAGCAATACTTGATAGTATTTACGTTTCATCTCTGAACATTCTTGGTATATCCTATCCATCCACACTTCCCAAGTATATATAGCTGTACAAAATCCTACGGTGTATAGTTTTTACAAAGTCTAATTATTCTTTTATTAACGATTTTTTAAAATAATACAGTTACTAATTAATACATTTATTGTACGGAACCCTCTATGCGTGAGTAATACTCGCACTTGACAGTTTATTTTAGAATAGAGAGATATTATTACAATTATGCTGATAGAGTAAAAATTTCCTACTACAGTCAGGGTTGTAATTTTAACCGGTCAAAATTGATTTTGACCAGGACGCTGGATAAAAGTGGCTTTAACCGTCCAAAATTGGTCAAAAGTGGTCAGAAATGGTCAAAACTGTTAAAAATGGTCTTAATTTTAATAATTATTTTTTCTTTGCAATTAAAAGTAACTTAATAAGTAATAAAAGTAACAGGCAATTAAAAAAATAATACACTGAAAAGTTAAGGAGGCTCATTAATAAAATATGCTTATGCAATACTATAAGAAAGCTAGAATCATAATTGCCCTATCATTGTTAATAGTGTATCAACAGGGGGAAAAAATCATTCTTCCTTTCAGCTGTTGATACAGGAGCATCTAAGAAATCTGCCCAGTATTGTTTAAAACTAGTAGCTGATGCTAAAGAAGAGGTAGAAAACAAGATGAAATGCATGAGAGATTTTCAAAATGCATATAGAGACAAACTGTTTATTTCTTATGGTTGTGCTGCACATTACTTGAATCTTGTAGGACAAGATATTACAAACACAAAGTTAATTCAATAATGAAGCATGTTATTGAAATGAAAAATTGTAGATGAGCATGAAGATAATAATGATAACATTGTTAAAATCATTAACAATGTATACAAAGAAGTAAAACATTTATAAAATCAACTTAAGCCTATTTCCCTTGCTTTAGATAAACTTAAAAAAGAAGATGCTACTATATCTGATGCATGCGACGAATGGTTAAGATTGCTAAAAGAAAAAGATCTTGAAACTTATTCTAAAATGATACAGTCTCGATAAAAGAGCTTGCATATAAAAAATAATTAAAACATTTGTGTTGCATCTTGATGTTGTTATTTATGTTATGGCTTTTTTTAATTTGGTATTTGCTGGTGCTATGTTACTTATATTATGACATTTTTAACAAATGTTAACTTAGTTTTTAACATATGCTAGTAAAATATATTTGATTAGTAGTAAATAAATTGAATAGTCAATTTCAGTGGTCAAAATGGTCAAAATTGATTTTGACCAGGACGGTTAAAACCGGTTTAAACCACTGGTTAAAACCACCATGGTTAAAACCGAGACAACCCTGACTACAGTAGACTCTCTCAAATCCACACAGCTTGGGACCAGAGGTTGTGCGGATTTTAGAATTTTGCAGATTTCTGATCATTGCTTTGTTTACATTTTTTAAACAGTCATTTGAATGTAATACAGTAGACTCCCTTAAATCCGCGACCCTAAAATCCGCGTATTTTTTCAGATGTAAACAATGAAATTTACAGTTAAGTTGCAGGAGCAAAATTCAAGATGGCGCCGAAATTGGCAACTACCGCAATGCTTTTTTTACTAATTTTTTTGTTAATCATTTTCTTTTGGCTATTACAGCTGATTTATTACTAAATATATTTACATTACTTTTCATTTTAATATAAATTAGCATATCTATATCAAAAATCCCAGGGTACGAAATGGAAAAATCCACGAACCGGAACGCTATTTTAAAATTATTGTTCGCGGAATTTTTTTTTTAAATTATAGACAAATTTATTTCTAAACATACAAAGCAGTATAAGAAAAGCATTCAGGACTCTAAATAACAATGGAAAAGGTTACAGTGAGCGCAATAAGCTATATAGTATACTGATAATAGCATTAACACTGTTCTCCTTGCTATCACTAGATGGCAGCATAGGACTTTTGGAATCGAATTGAATCGATTTCATGCGTAAATTTTTTATTTTACATAATTGCTTTAATAATTACTTACTTTTAAACTAATAAATTATTTTAATATTTTACTTATTTTAATGTTTCACTTTATTATAAGCATTCATTATAATTTCACTTGTTTAACTACCAATCAAATTAATGTTTCAAAAATGTAAACAAATTAATGACCAGAAATCTGCAAAATTCTAAAATCCGCACAACCTCTGGTCCCAAGCTGTGCGGATTTGAGGGAGTCTTCTGTAATGCAATCAAAATTATACTGAATGCTTTTAATATAGTACAATATTAAAATAAGTAGGGTAATAAACTAAAATGATAAAAAAATAAGATAACTTTAAAAATGCTTAAATTATTAAAAGTAAAGGCCAAATAAACAATTAATAATGTATAATTAAATATGTATAATAAAGATCAGATGCATTTCCCTTGAATTATTCAATAAAATGTTCCTCATAAAAGTACCCTATTATTCCACATCAAAATCATAAAGTAGGGAAATTTTATTTCAAGTTTAGCCGTATTATTAATAGCCAAAAAAGCTTATTAGATATATTTCGTAAAAACATTGTGATTACCAGTGATATCAGCAATATATTGATTTTTTTTCAGAAATAAATTTATACTTCCTTCATGAAAAACCACGAGTTCAGTCATATTATTGAGAATTACATATTAAAATACATATGGAATGATATAAAACTGAACAATTCTGTAATTTTACCCCTGCATCTGAATTGAAAGTTTCATTGTTTACATCTGTGATGATGTGTGGATTTTAGGCATTTGTGGATTTGAGGGAGTGTACTGTATTAAGCCTTAATCAAGTGCAATCTAAGAACCCAATTCAATTTATGAACTATTAAGATTAGTAATGATTCGTAAAATGTTCATTAGTATAATAAAATTTTCAAAGTCATTATTAATGCCATGCCATTGTAACAAAATCAATATTTGATGTAGTTTTTTTAAATAAAATATTTAAAATACTGAAATTTAGGAAGTTACAATTGTCAAACTTTTATTCAATAAAACAGAAAGATGAATGTGTTTTTTAAAACATTAAAAGTGGCTTAGATTTACTGAGTTGTGTAGGTCTTTTATCATTCAAAGAGAGAAGAGGGGGAGATCTCATGCAATGCAAATGCAACATATCAGGTTGCTACACTAAATAATTATTCTTTAAAAACTGTATCTTACATATATATGTGTGTGTGTATACAAATATGCAAATTATGCATATTTATTTAATACTGAAAATGTAGCATACTTACTGTGTATTAGAAAAATAAAAATTCTATTCTGTTGGAAACTATCTAACTCAGTTTTTATTTGTAATAGGAAATTGGGAGCAATACATCCTGTCTCCCTCTATATGACTGTCTATAGCTTTCAAATCAACAAAGCATTTGAACACTCTCCATTCGGCAACATACGAAAATACGCCACCTCTAGAGAATTGGCGTAAAAAATATACTATTAAAATTTTACATGTGCAATTTATTTATTAAAATACTTAGATATTACTTCAGATGTTTGAGGTCTCATTGTTTTCTTTTATCTTTCCAGATTTTTATGATGCAAGAGCCTTAACTAAATGTAATCATCATTGTGTAGAGGTTAGCAACTGAAGAATATTTTTTAGCCAAACTATGTTTTAAAACTGAAAGTTAATAATGACTATTTTACCAAAGAAAAAAACTACCCAGCAAAAAGCTGAAGGTGAAAATCCTGCTGATTCTTCTAATCATACTTACACAGAAACTCATAGTCACCAAGCACACACTACAGAATCTAGAGAAAGATTTAATTTTACAAGTCGCACTTCACCTCCCACATGGCCTCTGCATTCTTCAAGAGAAGAAAAGAGACCTGCTCATTCTTCTAGTTCTGGATTTGACGAGTATGTTAATAGTGATTGTGGACCAAGCCATTCTAAACGACGCCATCAAACATCACCTCACCGCAGTGTGAGAAAAGCACGCACTCATTCTCACAGAAGTGGGACTTCATCCATAACTTATCCGATTCCTGGTCCATCACAAGTTCCCCTAAGCACCATTCAAGAACGTCAGGCTAATAATAGTCAAGTTAAAGCCCCTGAATCACAAGAAGATCCTTCCGGGTATAATAGTGGGGATGAATACGACCGCTCTTTTGGTAATATGACTGACGAGGAATTGAATGAAAAAGAAAAGCTATTTGAAGAAAAATTACATAAGAAGGGCTATTCAATTAAAAAAATGGGCGAAGATGGTGCCTGCATGTTCAGAGCTGTTGCCGATCAGATTTATGGTGATCAGGAGATGCACACAGCTGTAAGAAAACTGTGCATGGATTACATGGCAAAAAATTCTGATTATTATTCTCAGTATGTGACTGAAGATTTTGAAAAATATGTACAAAGAAAACGAAGTGATCATATCCATGGCAATCATATTGAAATGCAAGCAATGTCAGAAATGTTTAATAGACATATTGAAGTATATCACTATAGTTCTGAGCCCATTAATATATTCCATGGCTCTCAGAAAACTGACAATGAGCCCATACGGTTGAGTTACCATAGAAATGTTCATTACAATTCTATTGTTGATCCATATAAAGCCACAATTGGTGTTGGTTTAGGACTGCCTTCTTTCAAGCCTGATGTCATGAATAAAACCTTAGTTAACGATGCAATTAGAGCTTCAGAAAATTTGCAGCTAGAACAAGCTATGCTAGAAGATAAATTGAGGGCCACAGATTGGGAAGCGACCAATGAAGCCATAGAAGAACAAGTGGCTCGAGAATCGTATCTTGAATGGTTGAGGGATAATGAGTTGAAATCTAGAACGAAAGTTGGACGGACTGCTACAGCTACTAGCAGCTCCAGCCTGGTTGATACTTTGTCTGGCAGCATGTCCCCACAGACAAATCGAATTCTGTCAAGATCCCGCTGTTCCAATTCTGCATCATCCAGTCCCAAAGTGGATAGTCATCAAAATGAAAAGGAATCAAAATCCCCTGAGCTCTGTCTTGCTGGGACATCTACATATAATGGAGGTCTATATGATATTTATAATGAAAATAAGGAAGAAAATGGTGCTACCGGTGGATGCTCTTCTTCATCTTCTAGTAACATAGGGAATGGCTTTGAGCTAGATGAAACAGCATCATTTCTGAATCAGCTACCACCATCGGTGTTTGGTTTGAGTGATTGGGAGGACTCAGGAATATTAGCAAAAGTACTGGCTGAATCTCAGCAAGAATATATAGATTCTCTGAAGCGTACCAATGGTAATAATTAATTTTTTTTTTCATTTTCAATAAGAACATTAGCTCTTGAGAATAACTGTTACTAATTTACTTTTACTGCTCACTTTAGAAATGGCAATTCATAATGGACTCTTACTTCTGTTACTGTGATGTCGTGACAGTTATGCATAAGCATAATGTTCTTTTGTGTATAAAAAATATTTTCGAGTTGCGCTACTATTATATCCTTGTAAAATTATTTGTTCAGAAAATCACTCTTGTAGAAAAGAAGCATTTTCAAAAAAGCTGAGGGAAGGAATAAAATGGTAATTTTTCCATTGTATTGTCTTTTCTACCTTTGAAGTGCTTGTTTAAATTTATTGTTAACAGTTTGTATTCAATAATAAAAAAAAAAAAAGTTTGAATAACATTTTCATGTTTTATTTTTATTTAAACTGTACATATATAGTATATATTTTAAATATTTAAAACAGTGTTTTTAAATTTTTTGATTAACTCATTTACTGAATTATTGTAATAGTCCGGGAGCTGGTGACATTGAAAGCTCCGTTATTGCAAAATAGAAAAATTCTTATGTAAATCAATAGTTAAAAGGCAAACAAACAAAGTGAGCTAGGTATGACTAGATTTGAGAAGCCGAAAATATGTTTAATTAAATTAATTATTATTAAGAGGCTACTTCAGACAAGCTAAAAGACCTCTTAATGCTAATCCTATGGAAGAAATTTATAAAGATATCTCAGTCGCATTTCAATATTTTTAAATGAATTTTTTTGCATTGGCTAGCTGAGATCGATCTGTACAAAGGCCGTTTTTTACTTTTGTGATTTTTATTGTAGATTTTTTGGTACTTTTCCATTATACGGACACCATTGTCGCCAAACATAATAGTTGTTGCAAAATGAAAATCATGTGAATTGAAACATTTGAAAAATAAAAGAAAAAACAGTACTTTTCGGTTAGCCGGGCACCAGCGTTATGTATACATATCTGTGTATATATATAATATATACATATATGTATGTATATATAACACTGGCACCTGACCTGGCTAACTGAAAAGTGCCGAAAAAATATTGTAAAGTGAGCATTTTAAAAATATAACATTTGAAAATTACAGACCTTTATAAACTATTTTATTAAATCACAAGTATATACTTAAAATAAGTGAACAAATAACTGTTATACACTAAAGTAATAAAATAAAACTCATATTAAACTGCTGGCATAAAATTACAAATATCTTTTAGCATTGCAGTAAACATTTCATT